>BSBN01000334.1:10332500-10987500 GCA_027924645.1 Cunninghamia lanceolata | reverse complement strand
GAAAGTGTGACTTATTTAACTTGGGAATAGAAGAAAATGTTACGAATCTGTTCATTGGGAAAGCCAGTACCGAAGAAGAGACGACAGGAATCATACATGCATTAAGAGATTACCATGAGGTTATAGCATGGAGCTATGAAGATTTAAAGACATACGATACCTCGATCATTATGCACACCATCCTGTTGAAGCTAGGAGCAAAGCCATTTAGACAAAGGCAATGACTAATGAATGCTCTATTGGAACTACTGATTTTCAAAGAAGTTTAGAAGCTACTGTCAGCAAGGATAATATTTCCAGTCAGACATTCCACATGGGTAGCAAATTCCATTCCGAAAGAAAAATGGAGAAATCAGGCTTTGTGTTGACTTCTGTAACTTAAACAGAGCATCTGAAAAGGATAATTACTCACTGCCTTCTTTGGATGAAGTATTACAGATTGTTAATGGTCCCAGATGATGTCATTCTTGGACGGATATTCTGGTTATAACTAGGTGATGGTAGAATATGAAGATAGATTGAAGATGTCTTTCACCTGCAAATGGGGCATCTATGCATATCACCGCATGATGTTTGGTTTAATCAACTCTGGTGCAACATGTCAACATGTGATGGATGTTTCTTTTAAAGGGTTAGTTGGAAAATGTATTATCATCTACATGGATGACATCACAGTATTCTCAAAAAGGTGAGAGGATCATGTAGCAGATCTGAGAAAGGTGTTGCATCGATGTAAGGATTATGGTATATCACTCAATCCCAACAAGTGCATTTTTGGAGTAACTGAGGGGAAGTTGCTAGGACATGTAATATCTAAGCAAGGAATATCTATTGACCCAGATCGGATCCAAGCAATACTCAAAGTACCTCCCCCAGCCAGCAAGAAGGAACTTAAGTCATACTATGGTAAGATCAATTTTGTACATAAATTCAGCACGGGGTTTGCAGAAATTGTTCAACCTCTTAATGCCATGCTAAAGAAGGATGCTAAAATGGATTGGACTCCTGAAGCCAAGGTTGCCTTTGTAGAAATTAAATAGGCTATAACCAATGCACCTGTCTTGGTGAGTCCTAATTATACTTTGCCATTTCAAATATACTCATTTACTTCTGAACATACTTATGCTGAAATGTTGATGCAGAAGAGATTAGTTGATGATGAACGGTCCATCGCTTCCATGAGCACTCGACTGAAAGACACAGAGCTAAGATATCCAAATGTGGAAAAACAAGCATACCCTCTGGTAAAGGCAGTTAAGAAATTCTGTCATTACATCTTGAGAAGTCAAGTAATTGCCATAGTCCCAGATGCAGCAGTCAAAGCGTTGCTGATCCAAAGTGAAATAGGAGAAAGAAGAGGGAAGTGGGTCGCCATACTACTAGAGTTTGACATAGATATTCAACCTATGAAATTGGTAAGAGGTCAGGCCCTAACTAGAACAATGGCTAAAGTGGGACTAGACCTAGTCTCCCAGCAGTACATGTTAGAAGACGTTTCAAAAGATGAGTGGTATGGAGATAACATATTTTATTTACTCAATTAGCACTGTCCACCATAGCTGAATTCAGTGCAAAGGAGAGCTCTCAAACTAAAAAGCAACAATTACATGATAAAAGGATCAATCCTTTACAAGAAGAATCACGAAGGCATCTATCTAAGATTTTTAGACAAGTCAGAGGTCAACCAAGTATTAACCAGTTTTCACAAGAGATTTGGGATAGGTCATGGGTCAACGCACTCAATGGCTAATCAGGTTCTTCGTGTCAGATATTACTAGCCAACCTTGTTCAAAGACGCATATTCACATGTAAGAACCTATCATATATGCCAGACCGTTGCACACAGAGAGTGACATGCAGAAATGCTCTTGCAACTAGTAGTGGAGGTATGACCATTTGCTGAGTGGGGCCTTGACTTTATCGGTATGATCAATCTGCCTTCCTCTATAGGCCATAGGTATATTCTGACTGCTACTGATTACTGCACTCAATGGTTTGAAGCAATAGCGTGTAAGCAATGCACTACAGAGGTAGTTATTGAATTTGTTGAAAAGCATATTATCACTAGATTTGGTTGTCCATTTGCATTAGTTTGTGATAATGGCTCTACCTTTTCATCATTACATTTTTCTAACTGGGCATTTGATAATGGGATTATTCTCAAGTTCTCATCTAATTACTATCCACAAGGGAATGGGGTGGCTGAATCAACAAACAAAAATCTGCTTGAGGTTATTAAGAAACTATTTGACAAAAACCCCAGAGTCTGGCATACTCCACTTAGGTTTGCCTTATGGGCTAATAGAATCCAACACAAAGGAGCCCTGACCACATCACCTGATCACCTAGTCTATGGGATTGAACCCATCTTTCCTATCCACTTGAGTATTCCTATGCTACAATTCATGCAAGACTACCTTGAAACTAATGATCAATTGTCCTCTAGGTTGGCCCAATTACTGCACCTTGAAGAGAAACATGATGCTTCTATATAAAAATTTGCTAAACATTAGGGAGTCGTAAAATGATGGTTTGACAAAAGAGCCAAGGTCAAAGCCTTCCACATTTTTTATTTGGTCCTATGATGGGATGAAGTGTATGACAAGAAAGGAGAACATGGTAAGTTTGATAAACTTTGGTTGGGTCCCTATCAGATCTATGAGATCCTTGGAGACAACACGTACCAACTCAAGAGCCTTTCTAGTGAGGAGCTGCCACTGCCTGTCAATGGTCAATTCCTAAAGCACTATTTCCAGGCCTGAGAGGCAATCATGCCTCATTTTAGCGTACATAGTTAGGGGTTTGTTTGCTGTTAGTTTAGTTTGCCTTTAGTTTAGTTTTCCTTTCTTGCCTTTGCTTTCCTTAGTTGTTAGGTGCTTTGCTTAGATTAGTTGTCCTTTTGTTTTTTCTTGTTGCGCTTGCTTTTTTGCGAGGTCTTTGATTTGATGTGGTGCCAGTTATGTAGACCTACAAGTGCTTCTTTGATGGGTAAATAATCGTGAGTTTTCCTTCTAGAAGCCAAGGTTTCCACTTAGTTTTGTTGTGGGTTCCATTGTTATGCCAAGGAGTATGGTGTATGTTCATTGGAAATGAGTTATTAGTTGGTGCACCTAAAGTATTTTCTAACCATATATCTTTTACACTCTAAATGATCCTAAGGTAGCTAGGCAAGTCTGAGTAATCATGCATCAAGTTAAAGGGTTGACTTCCTCTTCTACCACATGCACTATCAATCAACAAAGAAGGCAAGTGACACTAAGTGTTGCTAGCCTACATTGGGTAAAAATAAAAGGTGTTTTTCAACACCAGACCCAGTACAGTGCAAATAAAAGAGACCACCAATTGCAAATACTTACAAAAGGTACTATCCAGAAATAATTACCATCAAATATCATCGTACCAAAAAAAATCACTTCTCATTTGTCCATTTCAAGGCTCATCACATTCTAAAATTTGATCATTTCCTCGTGGTAGAATGATTTCAACTTTCTGGCTTGTCCTAGGGGATCTTGGATGAACTTAGTTGCCGAAGGATGGGAATGAATACAATTGCACACACTTAGGTTTTTAGGATGTGGATGGTTGCACTAGTTAGTGATCTTAGATTCTTTGAGAAGGTACCTTGCTTTTCCATTTAATATGTGGGGAACACAGAGATTCTGGGTTCAAACTGAACGTTTATCATTTGAATGCTCAGGAGCATTCCCCAGCAAAGTCCCCATTTGTTATGCCTTGCACACATGGCCCATTCAAAAATGGAGACCCCCTCTTTTGATTGGCTTAGGGTGTCAATTAGATCTTTTTCATCTCCTCAGTGGTTAAGTGGTCAAAGTGCATTTTGACCTTGATTAAATGATGATATTGAAAAATCACTTCAAGAATATACTAGGTTGAATCTTTACTTTCCTTTTGAAGGCATTGAATTACCCTTTTGCACTAGATTTCCCTTCAATCGACCTTTGTGCTAAATTCCTATCTGTCTGACCTTTGCGCTAGATTGTCTTCCAACTGGCCTAGCACTAGATTCCTCTATCACGGACTTCAGCGCTAATTCCCTTTCTGACGGACTTTTGTGCTAAGAATTGATTGTCTCTGACTTGCGCTAAAACGATCGATCACCGACTAAGTCAGACGAAGCCAAAATGCCCGCAAGTCGGATGGACCTCAAATGCCCACAAACTGTGCCAATTAAATTTGAGTTTAGCGTTGAAAATGATCCCATCCGACTAGGTCCGATGCATCCAAATTCCCCGCCAGGTCTAAGCTAGGGAAAAACTGCGCCAAACCCTAAACTGACAAATGTATGCCTACGCATTAATGGCAATTTGACCAGAGGATAAAAGGGGCAAATCCTTTATTTTTAACCATTTTCTTTGCATTAAACAAGATTTTGGAGCTCAATTCTCACTTTTGCTATCAATTTACCTAAGTTCGAAGCGGTGACCTACCTGTGCAATTTGAGCATGCCTTCCATATTTTACCAGGTATCATTTTGAATTCTCTCCTTTAAACTTTCATTGCATACCGTTAGGGTTTGTTTGAACATTATTCTTTTAGAAACAGGATTTTAGGGTTGCAAGATAGGGTTTGCGCATAAATTGCTTCTTTTTTCGTTCAAACCCCGTGAAGATTTCCCATTGAAAGTTAGAAAAGAACAAAACTTAGATAAATTTTTCCGAGAATACATCTAACTTTTTGCGCCGAAATGAGGTCCGACTGACCTATGAATGAGCTCACTCTTTAGTCAGTCAGAGACCTCTGAAACCCACGCTGCACTTGGAATTTCATTGGGCGCTAAAAACTTCAATCTCTGACGAAACTCCCTAGATCACCTTTCTCTAAATTGGTCGAAAGGACCTAAAAACCCCGCTAACCTTGAAACCACCTTTTGCACCGAAAACCCCTTGCTCTGACCTTGTGCTAAAAGACCTCATCTCTGACTTGGCCAAACACCTCAAATTTCCCCACAAGGTCAGTGCCATCTTGAAATCCCGCTGGAAGAAATACATCGGTTGTGCACTAAAAATAACCTCTTCTGACCTGCGCTATAATACTTTCCCACTGACTTGGTCAGTAGCAACCAAAACTTGTGAAAATCGGACCAAGACAAATCCTGCACAAATATAATAGAAACTATATCAATAGGCTTGACAACCAAAGGAGGTCGGTGACCTCTAAAACCTGCACAGGTCAGGAAAGAAAATTCTGAGCATATAAAAGAAGCATATAAACTAGCTGATGAGGAGCTTAGATCAATTATATATGATATCAATGACTCTCTAAAGGATTGTGGGGAAGCATCCTATGATGATTATGCTCCATTTGATATCAAGAAGTGTAAAGATAAGTTGCATAAGGTAAGTTTTGAAGATGCCACGCTCAGTATGGAGGAAAGGTTAGAGAAGGCAAGCGATCCTAGAGCTGAATTCAAGGCATTCCAAAAGGCAGGAGCACAGATAGAGAGAATACATAGTAAATTTAGTCAAGAACTAGAGGTGTTTGACTACCGGATAAATCATTTGAAGGATCCAGATCTGTCTGAAATTAATCCTGCACTTGACGCGTGGCTGACTTATCTCAACAAGCTGGCTAATGAAGACAAAATTGACTTAGATAATGAATCCTGATGTTATTTTGAATATTCTAAGGATGTAATCCAGTCATAATTATAAATTGTTGTATTCAGAGCAGCATGTGACTCTATTTTGTCTTTTTCCTGCTTCTAAAATGTTCTTTTCTACTAATATATTGAGTTGGCTAGTCAAATTGACTAGATTCAATGTATCTGGGGGTTGTTTTTCATCTTTTTCATAGAAGACAAAATGTAATCTGAGAATTGATGTGAGCTGTTATAATTGTATTTATTGATGTAATCTGGACTATTGGGATCGAGTTAATCTCCACCGTTCATTTGAAAACTTGGTATACTGCTTTTCTATATAAAGGGCTTCCATTTCCTTTGTTTGTAAGAGAGATTTTGATACCGAATTGTTGACTCTATGCCATTTGAAGTAATACAAAGCAAGTTTCTGGAGTAATTCTGAGAATTTGTGTCTTTTGTTGGCTTATTTTGGTTTTCATGGTTCACTTCTTGCTCTTCCATAGTTAGTTAGTTGTGTTTTTATAATGTTCCTGGGTTGCTGTAGTATTTGATGAATACTCCAAGTCCATACTTTTAGTTATTTTCTAATGGTAAATAGCTGTGTAAAGTTAGTCTGGGCTAATTGTTTGTGCTGAAGTTCAATTGCATTTCATAGGTTAAGTTACGCCATTTATTGGGTATTTAACGAATGAATGTGATCTAAAAATCTATTGACTTACATTGAAGATAGCACCGTTTTCTGTAGCACTGTAACACCCATTTCAGTTTGGTAACTCAGGAAGCTGGTTTAAAGTTTTAGAGTATTTATCTACTAAAGATAACCTATGCATTGTGAATGTCACTTAGAATTCTTCTAAAACCCTAACCTTTTGCATTTTCTTTAAAAACCATTGTTAGTTGTTAGAATAGGAATTTTAGCAGCACTTCATCTTGTTTATCAACTGAAAATCATAAAAGGGTTTATGTGTATTTGCTGCCCCAAACCTAAAGATTTGTAGATTGCATGTAAGACCCTTGTAGGCACAGCTAGAACACACCAATTGAGAAATTCCAAGAAAGCTAAGACCTAGCTGTATTATCCTTGGAGTAGTCTTATCTAGGGTAGGATGCTTTTCAAGAGGTGTGAAACCAGCAATCACACCTGCGTTGCTAAGTGCTAAAACCACCATCAATAGGTTTCCTTCTTTGGCATCAGCAGAACATTTTGATAAAGAGCTTCAGCTCCTAAATTTGCACTACTACAATGCAAGGGGTCATTTTGATCCAAATAGAGTGATGGAAAGATTCATAAGTAAGAAGCTCTTCCACAAGATGCACATTGAATATTTTTGGGCCAATTGCCCAGATGACTATGAGATCATGAAGAAAGCACATTCAAGGCTGTCTCTAGATTTTATCAAGAAGTTTCACATTATGGCAGTGCCAGACCAGCTATAGGATGATGAAAATGTTATGGTCAGAGGACCATGGGAGGCTCAGTACCATTAGCAATCCCATTGCCAAATTGGGCAAATGTAGAAGAGAGCTCCTTGGATATTGTTATGAGGAAACCTATTAGATTAAGAAAGGCCTGGGTATGATATCAGGTGGTTGCTATAGAAGGACAAGGAGTCCAACTCACTTATGCAACATTGGATTCAGATAAGGACTCTGGGGGAGAAGAGGATGAGCTAATCCATGTCACAGATGAGGCAGAGCCAGCTGAGAGACAAAAGTCAGATAGTGAAGAACATACATCTCTAGCCGAAAAAGCAAAGAAGATGAAGAAGCCATCTGTGAGATCTCCTCAAAAGAAATATCAACCTCCCCCTACCAGGACAAGAGGCTCCAAGAAAAGAGATATGCCAAGTGGTTCTAGAGAAGGCTCTAAGGCCAAGAAGGTAAAAGTAAAAGAAGTTAGTAAGGAGGATGCTACAACCAAGAAAGATTCTAATCCTCCAACTGCCCAACCTCCTACTACCCAAAGTATGGGCACTACTGTCACAACCCCTGTTGTTTCTACTGCCACTTCTCCTTCCATCACTCCTTCCTCTGCTACATCCATTTCACCCATAACCTTAGCTTCCATAATTCAAGAAACATCTCCTGCCACATCTCTTACCTCTACCATTTCTACTACTTCCTGCTCATTAGCAATTTCATCCAGCACCTCTAGCAGCCCTATCTCTTCCACCATTGCCATTTCATGCCCTTCCACTATCACTATACTTACATATTCTACTTCTCCCACTCAATTACCGTTACCTCATATGTCTACCATCCTTTCACCTCCTCTTCCTCTACGTTTACTACCCTTTCCCTCATCTCTTGTCATCTCTTCCTCCTTATCTTCAGTCTTGGCTAATCTAACATAAGTTAATGTGCCTTCCCTAGCCATATCTTCTACTATCTCTATTTCACAAATGCCTGTAAATTCATTGGCAGTACCACTATTGCCTAGGATTGAGAAAGTATGTGTAGAGTTGGGGTTGCATGAGCCTCAAACAACATTTGAGGAGGAGAAAGATACATTGGCTGAAGTAAGTGATAAAGACTTCCATGAACCTTCAGCCAATGTGGAATTCATTGATGTATTTGATAGCCCTCTAGACAAAGATCAAGCAAAGGAAGTTTTTAGGTCTACACAAGAAACTACAATGACAAATTTGGAGAACTTGGCCCAAGAAGAAGAAAAGGAAGAAGAGATAAGTCCAGAGGAGAATGAAGAGCCAGAGAAAGAACAAGAACCACCCAAAGAGATGGCTGTAATTGATAAGGATGGAGCTAGTGAAGTGAACAAATCTTCTGCACCTGAATGGCTGCAATGTAGAATAACATATCATGAGCCACAAGTGGAGATAATACAGCTTGATTTGAGTACAATCCTATCACAAGCTCAGAAACCTAAGATACAAAAGAAGGCTAAAATATAGTCAAGAATATATAAGAATGAATTAGGATTGAGAATTACAGAAATAGCGGTCCTGCCAGCTAATGTAGCAAAAGAACAAGTCATGGAGGAAAACTATACAATATCTACAGTTGATCTGGGACAAGGCACTCGTGCTCAAAGAGTGGATGATTTTAAAGGCTCAGTCACATCAATTTTGGAACAATTCGACAAAGATGAAATGTCCAAGAAGGATTTAAAGCAGTAGAATGAAGAACTTTGTGCATGCCTCTAGTTTTTGGTAAAGCTAGTAGATGCAGGAGGAGATATAAGGATGATACCCACTTTTCTGTCTACTGATGAGATGGCCAGATTAGGTGAGGTAAGATCCAAATCCCAAGGTACAAAGAATTGGTTATTTAAAGATTTTGAGATGGGATGTGAAACTATTAGTTCCTCTACTCAAGCTCACAAGAAATTAGTGGAATTGCATAAGAAATGGAAGGACTTGTGCGAAGAATGTGATTCCTTCGATGAGTACTATTCACATATGTATCCTCAGATAAAGAGCATCAGGGAGTTACCTGCCCAAACTCTCATCGTAGAGAATATTTTGACTGGGAATCAGCTGCCAAAGGCCATTGAATGGTATCAATAGCTGCTGTTGAAGAAAGAAACTTTTGAGCATATAAAAGAAGCATATAAACTAGTTGATGAGGAGCTTAGATCAATTATATATGATATCAATGACTCTCTAAAGGATTGTGGGGAAGCATCCTACGATGATTATGCTCCATTTGATATCGAGAAGTGTAAAGATAAGTTGCATAAGGTAATTTTTGAAGATGCCACACTCACTATGGAGGAAAGGTTAGACAAGGCAAGCGACCTCAAAGCTAAATTCAGGGCGTTCCAAAAGGTAGGAGCAGAGATAGAGAGAATACATAGTAAATTTAGTCAGGAACTAGAGGTGTTTGACTATCGGATAAATCATTTGAAGGATCCAGATCTGTCTGAAATTAATCCTGCACTTGACGCGTGGCTGACTTATCTCAACAAGCTGGCTAATGAAGACAAAATTGACTTAGATAATGAATCTTGATGTTATTTTGAATATTCTAAGGATGTAATCCCATCATAATTATAAATTGTTGTATTTAGAGCAGCATGTGACTCTATTTTGTCTTTTTCCTACTTCTAAAATGTTCTTTTCTACTAATATATTTAGTTGGCTAGTCAAATTGACTAGATTCAATGTATCTGGGGGTTGTTTTTCATCTTTTTCATAGAAGACAAAATGTAATCTGAGAATTGATGTGAGTTGTTATAATTGTATTTATTGATGTAATCTGGACCGTTAGTGTCGAGTTAATCTCCGCCGTTCATTTGAAAACTCGGTATATTGCTTTTCTATATAAAGGGCTTCCATTTCCTTTGTTTGTAAGAGAGATTTTGATATGAATTGTTTTCTCTATGCCATTTGAAGTAATACAAAACAAGTTTCTGCAGTAATTTTGAGAATTTGTGTCTTGTGTTGGCTCATTTTGGTTTTCATGGTTCACTTCTTGCTCTTCCATAGTTAGTTAGTTGTGCTTTTATAATGTTCATGGGTTGCTGTAGTATTTGACGAGTACTCCAAGTCCATACTTTTAATTATTTGCTAATGGTAAATAGCTGTGTAAAGTTAGTCTGGGCTAATTGTTTGTGCTGAAGTTTAATTGTGTTTCATAGGTTAAGTTATGTCATTTATTGGGTATTTAACAAATGAATGTGATCTAAAAATCTATTGACTTCCATTAAAGATAGCACCATTTTCCACAGCACTGTAACACCCATTTCATTTTGGTAACTCAGGAAGCTGGTTTAAAGTTTTAGAGTATTTGTCTACTAAAGATAGCCTGTGCATTGTGAATGTTACTTAGAATTCTTCTAAAACCCTAACCTTTTGCATTTTCTTTAAAAACCATTGTTAGTTGTTAGAATAAGAATTTCAGTAGCACTTCATCTTGTTTATCAGTTTAAAATCATAAAAGGGTTTATGTGTATTTGCTACCCCAAACCTGAAGATTTGTAGATTGCATGTAAGACCCCTTGTAGGCACAGCTAGAACACACCAATTGAGAGATTCCAAGCAAGCTAAGACCTAGTTGTATTATCCTTGGAGTAGTCTTACCTAGGGTAGGATACTTTTCAAGAGGTGTGAAACCAGCAATCACACCTACATTGCTAAGTGCTAAAACCACCATCAATAGGTTTCTACACATACTTGATCTTGATGCCTTGTTATTTGGAGTTTGCATTCTATATCTGTTCTATGTATCTCATGTAATATACATGGAAAGTTGTTATGGTCTCCTTGTATGCTACCCACTCAAGTGGTTGTTCCTTTTTGCATAGATTTGAATGATACTTCTCCCTAACTTGTACACTTGTCTTCTTGATTTAAATCTATTGTATCTAACCCTTGGTTCAAAGGTATGCTATATCTTCAGGATGATTGTCTTCCACCTATACTTTGCACTCTTGAGGGTATCCATCTTCATAAGGCATTGCTACAGTCTTATGTCCTTATTGCTCTATAAGACTGTTATTGTCATCAATATATAGGATTGTTCCCTCATTGTGATTGGTTCATGCATTAGACTATTGTTATGTCCTTCATCACTGCCCCTTCTTGCACTTATACTAGCTATGCCTTTTCATGCACTCTATATGGTGATCATATGATTCTATCTTCATTTGTAGAGGCATATGGTTATTCTATGATGAATATTCTATCGTTTAGGGTGACTGTCCGATTATTTGAAACATTACAAGCTCTTCTCTACCATTTCATAATAATAATTTTCTGCTCCATTGCTTACTATAGTAGTTAGACATTATGATTGCTCAATGATTGTCTTCTTCTTATGGTTGCAATAAAGTATTCATCATACTTGTAGTATAATGTGATTTGCATCTTTGATCATTTCAATCCTCCGTTATAAATTTGTACTTTGCATATTAGACAGCTGGCATGGTATTGTACTGTAGGTATGGTTCATGGTATAGCTATTCCAACTTCACTTCACTTATGGACATAGATAGTTGGACTATTATTGCATTATGTGACTGCCATCTATCTTACTCAGTTGATAATAAGCCTCTTGGCTAATGGGACAGTCATGATCATGACTAATTTTTGTTGTTCATTGTTGTTTAATGAATTCAATAGCAATTTTACATCTCATTCACAACAAAAGGTGGTAAATACCTGATCTATTGCTGCTCCATGATGTCTTTTTGCCTATGATAGTCTTTATGGGACTATCCTTTATCTGCTATTGCTTTGATGTTTGATTGTCTTACCTTGGAGGTTGTCTCATGCTGCATTGGTGTTGTCATTGACTCTCAATCAGAATATGCTTTTATTTACTGATCTGAAAGTCTCTTTTCTTATCTTATATTCCCCCTTAAGATCAAGGTGCAGCATGTTGGGTTCAACCCTTGTGGGAGCCACATTTTAATCCACATTCTAAAATGTCTTGCATAATGATTGTACCTATACCTACACATTGTAAAAACAAGTTAGATAAAATAATGAATACAATATTCGTGATGATTTGATCTTTCTGGCTCTCTTTCTTATTGATCCAATGCTTCGTGATATGTGTTGTGTTTCTATTGGTAGGTAATATAGGAGACTCATATCTAGAGCTCTAACCAATTGTTTAACATCATGCAAGTTCACTTGGAGATCAGGAGAGGAGAAGCAAGATAAGAAGATTCACCCCAAAGCTATCTCAGGCAATGATGGATATGCCTATTTCCTTATACTTCTTTTCATTTCTTTTAAGCTTAGATGTATAGAATATATCATGTTGCATTGGTTAAGCTACTCCCATGGCTTGTGTGGGACAATGGATTACTCTTTTCTTTCCAATGAATACAAATACAATACTTGTGCAATTCTGTGTATACTTTATTGGCCAAATGAATGAAACATGAAATGAATGAAAACATTTGTGCACTAAATGAAAGCAATGTCTTGAGTTTAATATGTACTTTTATTTATGTCTCTTTACTCTAAACAGAAAAAATGAATTCAAACCTTTCTCAACACTTAAAATATGTCATGGTTTAAGCATAGTAGGAATGTGTCAAAAAAAAGTCTTCACCTCAAATGTCGTGAACTATCTCAGCTCTACCAATTTGAGTTGTAGGTGCAAAATTGGTAACAATTATTCTCACTACATAATTACAATTTAATTTAACTAAATTCTAATAAGTCCAAACACTCATATCAAAAAATTCAATTTTCCCAAGTAATGCAATTCTATCTTTTTCAAGGGCAAAATATTAAATTTTAGGAAAGAATCAAAATCACATTAAATTTATTCCTCTAGTATAAAATAATGCCATAAACATTTTCAATAACATAGAATTAGTCATTTTCAACTAAATCATGAAAATATTTTGAAAACAAGGAAAACATGTTTTTTGAGATAATTTAAAATATAGTGCAAAAAGCTAAGGAAACACCTGTAAAGGACTCAAACACACATTACGAGTTTCCACAACACAAGGAAAAGGGTGAGATGGATGAGTGTCCCATGTCAACCTTCTCGACATTTTCCACATTAGTCAAACACTTGTAATTTGCCTATACACTTAAGTTAAACATCAAGCATACCTGCTCCACATATAATAGTTGAAGCAACATAATCCACCCCAACATGGTATAAATCATACATGATATAAAATAATCACATCTAATGTACAATCATCTACCACTAGCATGATCCAAGAACATGATGCATAGTCCAAAACATTTCACAATGTTGAAATAATATAACAATCACAACTATCAAAGATATAGTGAAAACAACGAAGCTAAAACATTACAATGATCTATCATACCCAATCACAATGTATGCATGCCATAATACATAGTTTGAAACCAAATGTCGATACAAAACCCCAACAAAAACACCTTGATGGTCATCAAGAATACACCATCAAAACCCCTCAATGGTACAATAGGCTTCATCAACAAGTTTAGTGCAATGCATCAAGCATGAGAATCACAAAATACTCTGACAAACACTCAATATAACACATACATATGAATCAGGAAGCACACTAGACAAATGCTAGGGTGGGCATTACATCCTCCTCCATTAGGATTACGCTTACTCCTAGAAGCCTACAAAACACAAGGATGATGTATCCTCGATACATAATCCTTTGCAAACACAACATATCTCAAAAGTTCAATCGTCTTGATCATCACCTGTTCAAGGTCTCAAAACAATGAAACAAGTCTCCAAAGGTGCACCAACTAGGTGAAAAACAACCATTGCATATAGAAACTCCTTTGACACTACATCACCCTATCCTCCAATTTCCATCGCAATGAGGAGAGGATCTAGCCCAAAGGCCCAATAGACAACAAGAAAGTCAATTCTATATAATTCAAGACTACTACTATGCTAGGAAAACTCTCAAAATCTCAACAAAGACAAAGAAAACCTCACGGTGCTATAATTTCCACTCTCAAGAAGAATTTCCAACACAAGGTTACACTCTCAATAGTCTGTCCTCGAACACTACACACAAAACTAAATCTCAAGGATTAGGGCAACACAATTCTTAAAGGTTATAGGTACCACCACCTCACCTACATGGTTACCAAAAGTGTGCCTCATTTCCAATCATGGTTCCTCTTCACTCTAGCTCCACACCACCAAAACTAGGATCAACTATACAGGTTCTCAAAGGTAAGTAAGAGAACATACTCAATAACACCAAACAAACAAGTCTTTTAAGACTAATATCTTGTCAAAAACATGAAATCATTTCCACTTAACCCACAAACATAACTCAAGTTGCCAAACAACAAAAAATTCATCATGTTCAAGGGAGATACAATCATGATGTAGAGATACACATAGTCTCATACTAGCAATCAATAAACAACCATGATTAAGCTATGACAAAATTAGGTTCACAAATGAAGAACTAGCTGAACACATCACTCCCATAACAAGGATGGTTAAGATTTCTCACCATATAGGGATTCACCAATCATTGGATAATATATTAATGCAACATTCACATTCAACACAAATCAAAAAATGAGGGAGAATTTGATTGGGGGTCAAGTTGTTACCAAACCTTCCATCCATATAATGTCCAATTTCTCCACAACATGATGACAAGCATATCTAAAACAAAATGCACACATTACAACATGGAGAAACAACTTAGAATAACAAGATGATGGGTTTGCTAATTCATTCATTATTCTAACACATCATACATCACAAGAACTATGTATATGGCCCTTTCACAACCCCCTTTTCTCTTTAACTTTTCAACCAATGCAATGAATCCTAGGGAAAAATGCAATTTGGGGACATAAGTCATTACACAAATGATCTATTCTAGCAATGCAACACTTTATTTCTTACACCCACATAATTAATTCAGACAAGGACATGCCATCAGAGGAGGTAATGCAAGATAAATTTCATGCAAGCATTTCCAATCACCACGAAGAGGCAATTAATAATCAACTATGACAAGTAGTAAGAGGGTATGCTACTCTTGCAACATAACATACACACAACAAGATGCAAATGCAAGGTTCATTTACACTAGCATTACCAAAACAATCTTCTTGAAATACCGTGCATATGAGCAAAACATCATCTCTTTCATAAATTATGCATAACTATAAAAAGAGTACACCAGTTCAATCAACACTTAAAACATGATATTCCTTTCACACAAAGGTTTCCATAACTCAACTATCAAATGTGGTCACACAAGTAGTAACATGACTCTACAAATGTCACTCAAGCACTCACACACACTGCAAGGGTTCTTGCCAAGTATTTAATGCATCAAGAAGGAAAATCACACAAAATAAATTTCTTGGCAACCACAAGGGTCTTAGTAGCCCTGTAATACTGTATTCCTCATGACACACATGCAAGGAAGACATTTCAAGAGAAACACATGCTACTCACAACATGCCACATAAGGACCCCACACATTCTCAAACAAACCAAGCATAACGCAGCCTAGAGATCCCAATGTTGCAACATGGGCTCTAATACCAAGTGTAATGTCCCAAGATTTCACATAGGACATTAGTCGAACAAACATTGAATGAACAATTTTTTTGCATTTTCAAGTGTAACATTTAGAAGGTATCGTAAAAATTACAACACCTGAGAAGACATCACTATTACACTAAGCAAGGTGGTAGAAGCAGAAGAACTTACTCATCATGTGATAGTTCACCATGATGACCAAGTGAGAAGTGGAGATCATTCCATGAAGATAGGATATGTGCATCCATGACCTCAGTCCCTCACAAACACATGGAGTAGGAAGAGGGTGAATACTCCCTCAATCCATTCCATGACTACACAACACACCAAAACATAAGGGAAAAAATCACCCACATGATGATTCAACTAGGAGGTACAAGCCCTCAACCAAATGGAATGGTCACTAGTAGATTTTGTGAAAATACACACTTCCCAAAGTAAAAGAGGGAATAATTCCAATAATATACATCACATCATGAAAATGAATACATGGATAGACTCATGGGGAAAAAAGAACAACTTTCGTAAATAAGTTTCCCCGAAGGACTAAATGATAGAACGGGACCCTAAAACTAAGCTCAGACATTAGAGCTGGGCCCCTCTATCTTGTACATCAGTGCTGGGTTTTGTAGTCCCTGGACACCAGAACTAGGCACTATAGTCCCTAGGCACTAGTGTTGGGTGTTGTAGTCCCTGGACACCAGCGTTAGGCATTGTAGTCCTAGCAGTGTCTATAAAATTGTCAAAAAATACACTTAAACCCATAATTTTTTACAAGTCCCACCAAGGACTCTAAACATGGTTTACAAACTCTAGAAACACCAAGATACTTAGCATAATACCAAACATGAAAATAAGGCATTAAGCCAACAATGTAGACATAACAAATAAGACAAAAGTATTAAAAAATGCTATTCATGTTCGACACCAATGCCAACACATTCCAAAAACAATGATAGGATCCTCACTACCTCAGTGGGAGGAATATGATCCAATAATAACACATCCATAATCATCAATAACAATATTACAAAATTCAAACTAAACATGCTAACATAGATAGATTGAAACATGTGAAAATCATTCAAATCATGCCAACACCCTCACAAGACAAGGTGTGGAAAAATACAAAATAATAACAATTAATTATTGCACTCAAGGGGTTTCATCCTAAACATAGATACATCATAACCCACATCATAAAATATCTCACAACATCATTAAAATATTATTACAATCGTCTTAAAGACCTACTTTACAAAGATTTACAATATACAATAACGAAATGCTACAAATGCATAAAATATTATAAGTCCAACATACTCTCCAAGGTGCTATAATAGGTAGAAAGCACAACATACTCAACCCACAAAAAGGAAAAGGAAGCCATCTAGTAACAGAATGATCATCATGATAAGTCCAATGGGGAAATGTTGCTCGCCTCCCAACTATATTGCAATCGTCAACCATAATAGATGACTATGCCACTCTAGGAAACCCTTGAGATACAAAGAAGATCATGGAAAACCTTCTATAAAATTATCTCACATAAATCTAGGGTATACATGGCAATATATGGCCTACACGCAAATCAATGCACACAACATACATGTGGAACAAATACCAAACAATTAAACACAAGTAATAGGTGACACAACTACCAATGAAAACATACAATTATGGATGGATCATACAAGCCAAAAACATAATAGAATGACATTATGACATTCAAGCATAAGGAATATTCTCACACCTTCAATGTACTCTAAAAAAGGCATAAATCATAGACCATCACACACATATATCAGCATGAATTGGACATCTCAATGCACATGCAAATGCTAGTGTCACATCTATTGAATACAATTCCGATGGTAAACAAGGAAGAGAGACATAGAAATAAAGACAAGGAGTGTCATTACGATGGCTTTATCACCTCATAGGATATGAGTAGTCGGTCTCCCTATCAAGGGGTATACTCTAGTATTCACCAACTCTAAAGTTCATGGCATACTCTCTCTACCCAAACTAGATCTATGAAAGCATCACCGCTTTGGTGTAGATATTTTATTACATTTTAATTACCCAATGTGATTATGGTTAAACTTAATTAAACTTCCCACTCATTATTTCCTACAATCCCTTTGTATTGTAGTGTGTGGTGGGAGCCACTCCTTTCTTACTCTATACCTCTTCCTACACATCCATTTTACCAATTTTATAAATTGAGCATGGGATGGAAAATGAGGCGATAAAAATCATGACATGAATTAAAAAGATGCAATATTTAAATTTGTATGGGAGAGTACTCATCCCACCTTTCAATTCTTTCAAATTGGGCCTAAAATGAAAAAATCTACATTTTGCTAATGCATGAAAACCATAAAACCCCCAATTTCACCATTAAAGGTTGTTTTGCTAATTCTGAAGCTTTTTATACAAAACGACCCTGATTTCATTTTTCTTTTATATTTATGGTTTCTATTTTCTCAAAATACTTTCAAACAAATACATTCAAATTAATAGAAAAATTAGATAATTAACTTAATACAATTATTCCCACTAAGTAATTGCAATTTAATTTAACCAGATTCTAAAAAGTCCAAACAGTCATATCAAAGAATTCAATTTTTCCAAGTAATGCAATTGTATCCTTTTCGAAGGCAAAATATTAATTTTTTTGAAAGAATCAAAATCACTTTAAATTTATTCCTCTAGCATAAAATAATGTAATAAACATTTTCACTAAGATAGAATTAATCATTTTCAAATAAATCATTAAAATATTTCAAAAACACAGAAAACATGTTTTTCGAGATAATTTAAAATATAGTGCAAAAAGCTAAGGAAATACACATAAAGGAATCAAACACACATTACAAGTTTCTAGAACATGAAGATAGGGGTGATATGGCTTAGTGTCCCATTTCAACCTTCTCGACATTTCCCACATTAGTCAAATACCTATAAATTTCCTGTACACTCAAGTCAAACATGAGGTGTACATGCTCCACATATAATAGTTGAAGTAACATAATCCACCCCAACATGTTGTAAATAATACATGAATTAAAATCATCACATCTAATGTAATCATATATCACTAGCATGATCCAGGAACATGATGCATAATCATCATCTCACAATGTTGAAACAATATAACAATCATGATTATCACAAATATAGTGAAAACAATGAAGCTAAAACATTGCAATGATCTAACATACACAATCACAAGGTATGCATCCCATAATGCATAGTTGGAAACCAAATATCAATGCAAAACCCCATCAGAACCACCATGATGGTCATGTCATGGAAGCCCCATAATCAAATGTTGTTATATTTGAGTTGGATGGCTATTTTAAAAGCATTGTTATATTGCTAAAATTACTCTAGATTTACATGTTAATGATAATCCTATAGAGTCATAGCCTACATATTGTATTGTAATTGTTGCTAAATAATACAATTGGTCTTGCTTTTGAATTGTGGCGTTTCTCTCTTGAAAAAGTTTTCCCCACATAAAATTTGTGTCATGCTATATTTTATTGTGTATTATTTTTTATAACTACAAGGATTATATTTATTTGCCCATACATCTCCTAATTGATTAGTGAAGGAAGCATTTTTATACTATTGTTTCCTCACATTTGGTATGAAAACTTGATTACTTTGAGTTCTAGGTGTTAGGGACAAGATTTTTTCTACTAATCTTCCATTGAGTGGGAGCTTGCACAAAAGATGATCTTATTATAGGAAAAATGACAGTCACATCAAGGATAAAGGTGGAGAAATTCACAAGCACTAACATTGAGTTTTGGAAGTTCAAGATGGAAGATATGCTTCTAGATAAAGACTTATGGACTATAATATCTAGATTCAAACCTAATGCAACACCACAAGAAGAGTGCAATAAATTGGATAGAAAATTGGATGGACCTAGTAATCTTTGTGTAGTATACTTTATGTTGTTAAACATACATGAAGAAGCCACTATAACATCTCTTTGGAAGATGGAAGAGATTTATAAGGATAAATCCCTAGTAACGAAACTTTCTATGAGAAAGAAGTTATTTACCCTCAAGATCAATGATGGTGGTTCTATGGATGTGTTCCTAAGTGTAGTCAATATGATTGTGACTTAGTTGTTCTCTATTCAAGTAGAGATGGGGCAGGAGGATCATCACGTGACACTTATATGTTTTCTAAATTTGTGGGTTCACTTGGTGATAGAAACCAGGAGCATTGCCTCTAAACTCAAGATGGGTGAGTTAGTTACATCATTAATCTTAGAGGAGATGTAATGAAAAACTTTTGAATCTACCAAGAAAGTCTTATATATTTGTTTAAGATTGAAAGATAAATGCAAGAAGAAGGACAAGAAGAAAGATAAGCCTAGATTTAAATCTCATCAGAGATCTAAAACTCTAGGAAAGACCAAGGCTAAGTGTTGGAACAATGGAAAGCTTGAACATTTTATAAATATTACAAGGAGGAGAAAAAGAGAAAAATAATTTAGATTATGGGCCTAAAAAGTCTCTTAGGATGGTGGTGATGTTTTTATCATGGCCTTAGCAACACATGAATTATAAAGTGCATGGTTGATAGACTATAGAGGTTTGCTACATATAACTTCACATCGAGAGTTGTATTTAAAGTGTGAAGAATCTGATGGGAAATGGTTACACATGAGTGATGATTCTCATTTGAATGTTGTTCATCAAGGTTATATTTTATTAGATTCCTTGATAGGAGAGTGAAGTGGATTAATGGAATTTTATACATCCCTATTTTGGCACAAAACCTACTTTTAGTTAGCAAGCCTAATTATGTATGTGTCTAGGTTGTTTTCTCTAATGGAGGGTGTAAGATGGTGAAAGGATACATTGTGCTAACTAATGGTGTTTATGTCAAAACTCTATTTTAGATGGATGCACACATAGTTCACTACAATAATTTTTCTACTCTTATAGTGAAGAGTCCTTCAAAATCTACACCTTCACCATTGGAACCAACAATAAGTAGATTGTTGCATCTTGTTTTGATGGTCATGCTTTCTAGATATATATGGATGTTCTTGCTTTAGAGACTAAGTTATCTACAAGGAGGATAATTTTGTGAGACCAAATAATGGGCCACAAAGGTGAGAAGGATCTCAAGACCATGAAGGATAAAACTAATTAAGTGGCAAACTAACTTTTGTCTTGAGTTTGATTGATGCATGAACATTGCATATATGTAAACAAAAATATGTTTAGTTCTACTCTACTTGAAACACATATTTTGAAGTATTGGACTTGATTCATTTTGATGTTTTTTGTCATTTAAGTGTTCATTTTGTTATAGAACTAGTTATTTACCCAAAATAATAACACAAGTGAAAATAATTATTATATAGATAAAAAGTATCTAAAAGCGAAAATAATTTATAAAACGTTGACATGTTAGAGTAAAGAAATGGAAAGGATGTAATTCAGTTACAAGTCGTGAGATTGAAAAGCAATAGACATTTTATGAGTGAAAACATAAAATAATCAAATGCCATAAATAAATCATTTCATTAAAGAAAGTAATAAAAATATTTTTGTGATGAAAGGGTATTATTAATTGTATGGGTATGTTTCTTTGATAACTACCCACAAAATTATTATAAAGATGTAAATTTTGATGAGTAGAAAAAATGTGAGAATTCTCTTGGCTGATTTGAGCGAGAACCAAGAAGTAGACACAAGAGAAGGGGGCATATAGAGTACGTCCAACTTGGGGTATATTTTACACTTGTGATTGTCTTGGCCAAGGATTTTGGTACATAGGCACAATGCATAAGCACACGTTGTGTTCTTACATAGGTTCTCCATAGTGCGCCAAAACTTAGTATACAAGAGCAAACAACAAGAGAGTAGAGAAACCATTCAGCCCAGACTTGACAAATATGTATTTTGATACTTAAAGAATAAAAATTATTGAACATTACTCTAATGTTCTTTTCCTTTCTTTCCTCTTCATGCAATACTCTAATTAATTTTCTCCAAAAATATTTAAAAATTCTAATTCAACAATTAATCATATTAAAAAATAATTTTACTTATTATATTTAATATTATTGAGAAAAGGCACATCACATTTTTGTTTTAGAGCCAAAACATCATTAAAATTTCACATTACCATGATAAAACTATTAAAATTCTCCAATACCATCTTCTAGGTTCTACATGGCCTACTTTGATGAAAAAACTCTTTGGAATTATCTCCATATTGTTGGAAATTAAGGTGTCTCAGCCTTTGCAAATTCCTACTAGTGTTATTGATTTAATTAGTATTATTTTCTCAATTATTTAATTAAGTTTGCAAATTAAATTTGTTATCTTGTGGAGTGGCATGGTGAGGTGTCACTCTATGGAGAAGGTGACATGTATGCATACTTGGCATTACATGTGTACTTGTGCATCCAATTTTTTGGTAGAGCAATTTTTCCATGTGTCGGCATCTTTCTTATGTTGTAAGAGGTTTAGGATAGTTTATCACATGTAATATTATGCCATATTCTATGACATTGTTGTTGGAAACAAGGTAGATAACTGAGAGGGGGGGT
This sequence comes from Cunninghamia lanceolata, assembly GCA_027924645.1. Lineage (NCBI taxonomy): Eukaryota > Viridiplantae > Streptophyta > Pinopsida > Cupressales > Cupressaceae > Cunninghamia > Cunninghamia lanceolata. The sequence continues at coordinate 10,965,334 of BSBN01000334.1, read as the reverse complement.
GAATCAGTTATCTCAAATATCTTAACTTTCTTTTCTCGTTTAACAATTAGTGCAGCATCAAAACATATAAGCATACATAATCATGAGCAAAAATAAAATCAACACACATAACACAAGAATTTTTACATGGAAAACCCTGTAAGGGAAAAACCATGGCGTGACTAATGCAAGATTGTATTCTCTGTTAAAATAATAAGAGGTACAAAATGGCACTTGCCAATTAGGGCTCACTACCCAAGCACACTGCTCAAAAGAGACACACTGCCTACAAGAGATTCATTATCTACAAAGTTTATAGAAGAAAACCATGTGTTTGAATTGATGAGAGGCATCCACAAATGTTGAAGTTTAGTTCTGGTTAGGCTCAGTATACTGATTTAATGCACTTCATTCTTCCTCTGCTCTAGTGCTTTTGTTCTATCACATACCAGACTTGTATAGCTACTTCCACACTTATCTCTACCTTTTCTCGCACCTTATTTTTTCTCACCTATATTCACACACACCTTCATACCAAAATCCATATGGTATATATATCCACACCAAGGATTTCAACAACTTTCTAGTTGGCAACTGGAATACTCAAGATATTTAAAAAATACTAATATGTCAGCTGAATCCATGCTTGATATGTGATGCATATCAAAATCATAGACATTGAAGTCATCAATCATGTCGGCCAATATTGTATGATCCCTCAAATAGCTTGATCACCATCAATTTCTCATTCAGATTGAAGTCTGATAATCTATCAGTCAGTTCTTCCTTAGTTTGCTCTGCCTGTCAGGGACCCAAGATTCAGATGCTCATATATTTTCCATGTTTTATCACTAGAGGCTAAATCTCTAGAATATAGTAGTCATGGTACTTCTCTTGACTTGTCCAAGTCTGCAACTAGCTGAGTTACACCATCTAAGAGATCCAGACCTAATTGTCAGACCTTGCTACATGCTCTGTTCTTTGTTCACCGGACCAAAACAATCTTCAATCTGACTTCCGATATAGGCATACTATGTGTTGCGGATGTGTGGGATAGACTTTGTTGCCATCAATGACAACAATCATGAAGCCACACAGTGTCTCTTGCCAACAATCTCCCCCTTTGGCATTGATGGTTAAACTTAGTGAAAAATGACTAAGTGTCGCAGTAAACTCCCCCTTGGCTGATGCTCTATCTTATGTACTACTTTACTGGAGCTCCCCCTTAGCTGGATTCCACATTTTTCACTACACCTCACTCGCCCTTTGACATCAATGGCAAAGGGTGGAATCCGTACACCAAAATTTGCAAAAATTAACCTATACATAGCTGCATAAGTATATATACATGTTATACTTACATATACTTAAGTATATCCGAAAAAAGTGTTCTTCAACTGTACAAATTCTATTGCCTATCTCTGCTTCATCTTGTCCAAAATGGAGATGTGACCACTCAACAAAAATGCATAATCTTCTGCCCTTCTTAAGTCTGTTGGATAACTGGTCTGGGCTATGGTCTGAGCATCAGTTAAGGCCTCATGCATTACCCTTAACTTAGGGATAATTATCCCTCTAAGTTCACTCATCCTGCTAATTATATTCTTCTTCTCCTTGTCCAGCCTCTTAATTTCATTTATAATGGCAATAGCCTGGCATTTTTGATTCATTATGGATGTGGTGAGGGGATCAAAGTTTTGAGATAAACTTGACAGTTTACCTTCTTGTTATTTCACCTTCTTTTCAATATCCTCTGTCACTTTAGACTAGGATAGACAAAATTTGTACATATCCCCACCATCTTTAAAAGCATTTTATAGGCTCTTTATCCCAATATCTAGGGTCCTCTTATCATTACTAATGAGTCCTTGTAATTTAGTGAACCTTTTCTTTTCCTGATTTCTCTAAAGAATCAAAATGAGTGCTAACAGAGTTTACCAAAGATTTCAAATTGCCGGATGGAGAGGCGAAGGATCCTTTTGAAAGGATGGCATGATCTTCTCCAGCATACTAGATGCAATCTCTAATAGCTCACAGTCTTCCATGTGAGACTTCAAAAGTAAATTCTTTTTCCTTGGCTTGAGCAAAAGATGCTATCTTCATTGTCTGGACCGGAGAGAGGGAATCAAAATTTAATGGTCCTTGGAATAGTTTCGGTTCATCTATCTCCATCAGCTCTTTGTTCAAGAAATTCTTCACTGCCTCTGCAGTGTCTCTTGCTAGAGACTGAGTCTTCTTTTCTTTTGGAATCTCTGAACTGTCATTAGAGATCAAGTCTCTGTTTGTTCTTCTTCTCTTCCCTTTACCTCCTCTTCTTGACTCACTTTCTCCTCTTTTCTTCCTTCTCCTTCAGTTCCTGAGTCTAGAATGTCTACAGTGGGATCCGAAGGAGAGATGATAACTTCTTCATGAACTTCCTCTTCTAGAATAGAGGAATCTAAGTCCTTAGACTTCTCCTCATCTGTCTATTGTAACCCTTCTACTTTTTTGTTACTAGATTCTTCCTTTGATGCATTTAATTTTTTGACCTCCATGGTAGAAGGTTCTTCATCTATTTCCTCTATAATAGGAAGATTGAATCTTTTGAAGGCATTTCAGAGGATGTCTTCTTTTTCTCTTGCTACCTGATCAGTTTCTCCAAGCATAGCTTTGTTCATTCTTGCTTTGCTCTGGAGTTCATTGTTGATAACTGAGAGGGGGGTGAATCAGTTATCTTAATTATTTCAGCTTTCTAAATTTCCTTATCAATTAGTGCAGCATTAAATTAAATAAGCAAACATAACCATGAAATGGAAATAACATCAATACACATGACACAATGATTTTGACATGGAAAAACCTGTTAGGGAAAAAACCACAGGGTGATTAACCCAAGATTGTATTCTTTGTTAGAAGAATAAGATAGTACAAAATGGCACTTGCTAATTAGGGCTCACTGCTCGAGCACACTACTCACAAGAGGCTCACTGCCTACAATAGTTTATACAAGGAGACTAGATACTTGAACTGATGAGAAGCATCCACATATGCTAAGGTTTAGTTCTGGTTAAGCCCAATAAACTAATCTGCTGCACTTCATTCTTACTCTCTTAGGTGTTGTGTCTTGTTACATTCTGAATCTGTCTTATTGCCTTCACACTGCTTTTCTACTTTTCTTCACACCTCATGATACTCCACACACACATTCATATCTAAATCCATCTGGTATATATATCCACACCAAGGATTTCATCCACTTTCTAATCGGCATCCAGAATACTCAATACTTTCCCAAACTCTGATCAGTCGGCTGAATCTTTGCTTACCAAGTGATATGGATCAAGGAGACACTTATAGAAGTCATCTAACATGTCAGCCAAACATGTAGGATACTTTAAGAACCTTGATCACAATCAATATCTCATCTGAAATAATTCTAATGCTCTGTCGGTCAGTTCTTCCTCTATCTACTCAGCCAAACCAGACCCCAATACTTAGATGCTCATATCTCTTCAGTCTTTCATCACTGGAGGGTCAATCCTTGGAATCAATTAGTCAAGGTATTCCTCTTGACTTCCCCAAGTCCACACTTTACAAAGATACTTCCTCTAAGAGATCCGGACCTATCTGTCAGACCTTGTTGCATGCTCTATTCTTGCTTACCGAACCAAAGTATTCTTCAATCTGACTTCCGGTAAAGATACATCATGTCCTACGGATGTGTGGAATGGTCTTTGTTGCCATCAATGACAACAGCAATAAAGCCACTCAATGTCTCTTGCCAACAATCTCCCCCTTTGGCATTGATGACAACACTTAGTGAAAAATGACTAAGTGTTATACTACACTCCCCTTTGGTTGATGCTCTATTCTATTGTACACTTTATCAGAGCTCCCCCTTAGTTGGATTCCACATTTTTCACTGCTCCTCGCTCCCCCTTTTACATCAATGGCAAAGGGTAGGGTCCGCACACCAAAATTTCCCAAAAACAATCTATACTTAATCACATAAGTATATGATCCAATTATACTTTACATATACCTTAAGATATCTGCAAAAGTGTTTTTCAATTGTACAAGTTCTATTGCCCAACTCAGCTTCATCCTGTCCAAAATTGAGATGTGATCACCCAACAAGAATGCAAAAGCTTCTGCCTTCTTGAGATCTGTCAGATCACTGGTCCAGGCTGTGGCCTAAGCATCAGTTAGGGCTTCATGCATGGCCTCTAACTTGGGAATAATGATCCCTCTAAGTTCACTCAACCTGTTTATTCTATTTTTCTTCTCCTTCTCAAGTGTCTTTATTTCATTTATGACTGCAATAGTCTGACATTCTTGTTTTACTATGGAAGAGGATAGAGGATCAAAACTTTGAGATAAACTTAACAGTTTATCCTCTTGCTCGTTTACTTTCTTCTCAATGTCCTTGGTCACTTTAGGCCAGGATAAACAAAATTTATATATATCTCCCCCATCTTTGAGAGCATTTTCTAGGTTCTTTATTCCAATATCCATAACTCTCCTATCATTTGATATTAACCCTTGTACCTCTAATAATCTTTTTACCAAAGATTCCTTCCGAACCTTATCTTCTGTTGACTTTTCTAAGGAATCAAAATGTGTGCTAACACTATTTACTAGAGATTTGAGATTACCAAATGAAGAGGCTAAGGGATCCTTCTGAAACGATGGCAAGATCTTCTCCAATACTCTGGATGCAATTTCTATAAGCTTGAAGTCTTCCATGTGAGACTTCAGAAGCTTTTCTTTTGCCTTTGCTAAAGTAAAGGATGCTAGCTTCATGGTTTGAACCGGGGAGAGGGAGTCAAAATTAAATGGTCCTTGAAGAAGTTCCAGTTCATCAAATTCCATCATCTCCTTGGTTAAGAAATCTTCAACTGCCTCTACTCTGTCTCTTGCCAGAGACCAAGTTTTCTCCCCTTCTACACCCTTACCACCATCATCTGTGCCCTTCTCTATTGGAGTTTTCTCTTTTTCTGGAGCCTTACTACTGTCATCTTCTTTTTCCTTCGCCTCCACACTTTCTGTCTTCTCCCTATTTGCATCAAGTGCCTCTTTTGAAATTCCATGCCTCTTGGCAAACTCTTCTACTTCCCTCCTCACTTTTCTTTTTATTTCCAGTTGTCTTAGCTCCACATGGATCTTCACACTTAATTCTTCAAAGGTTCCAAACCTTTCTACTTTAGGATCCTTGGATTGACTGAGCATGTGTTGAACATGTAGCTCAACAATTTTCTCATCTACTTCATACCCCATTGGCATGATCCAGACTATTCTTGGCTCTACTGCCTCCATTAGACATTGATCAATTTCTACCATAAAGCATACTGTATCTTTATATTTTTCAACTAAAGATTGGGGGATTCTCTCTCTTACTTGCATCATGCTCTAAAAATTCTTGAAATAGCCCCAGAGTGCTATATTCTATGCCTTGGCATCACCAAGCCCATGTATATAATCTCTGATTTCGATGGCTACTAGTCTATCATTCTACCATACCCAACCACTAGATCCAGGAAGCTCATTCATGAAGTAGAAGAACAAGCACAGTATCAGCCCACCATACTTGAAGGAGTTCTTCTTGTCCTTCTTGATCTTTTGTAGGTTTTCCATTAGTTGGCTTAGAAGGAGTTCACAAAGATCATAATCTGCATTTTTCCTCAACATTTCATAAGCAGTGTAAATTGCAGTTCTGGGTACTAAATTTTCCCTGTTAGAGTGATATATCTTATAACCGATGATCATGGAGGCAAACTTGACATCTGGACCAGTGATGTCTTCTATTGTCATAGCTCTTTTATCAAATTTTGATTCGGTAGCTTCACTCACAGTTTGATTCTTGACGGATTTGAGAACAGGAATCCCACCAGATGAGTGCAATCCGGTTATTGCCCTAATGGCATCCTTGGTTATCTTAAATGGCCTCATCAACCATATAAAGTTATCATGCATTCTACTTAGAACATACTGGACCCATTCATCTTCTATAAACTAGGGGAAATGAATGCATTGTGCAAAATGCTTGTCCCGGATGGCTTTATACTAAGTTTTGAGTTCAAATGAGTCATCTATCAAATGCTTGTGATAGATATCAACTAGCTTAGATTCCCCAAATTCTTTAATATTTGCATGAATATATGCCCTAACATCTTCTACATGTAGAACCCAATGCAGAATGCTTGAAAAGTGATGCAGAGGAAAAAGAGTAGAGAAAACTATCCCAATCTCGTTTGACAAATTCCAAAACACTCCTTGTTTCAATAACCTCTATTAAGACATATTTCATGGCAATGTATTAGAATCCCACAAGTTCATCCATATTTAAATGAAATCTTCATAAATCTTTGACCCAAATAAGGTCTCTGACCCAAAAACTAAGTTCTGTACTTGCAAGGATTGAGGACAGCAAATGACAGTTTGACTGCACTTTGACAATGTTGAGAAAAGCTTGTTCCTTGTAGCCCTGCCTATCATAACTATCATTGATATCTTTCAGGTTAAACTTCATCCCAAGACTGTAAAGGCATATTTAGACACCCTTTATGTCATTTTAAAACTTATCCAAAATAGAGTTACCTTTGTTTTGTAACAACATTCTAAACTAATGACTGTCCTGCTCCGATTAGGCCTAAATAGGCTTCTAAAGACCGTCATCTTACATAATTGACATTCAATCAAATAAAGGAATGTTCAATATGGTTCAAAATTATCTAAGACTCCACAAATAAACCCTCTACAAAATGATTTCATAGCCTTTCAAAATGGAAGATAACAACATTGCAAACTATGTCCTAATTAGGACTGTCCTCAGATTATTTTAACAGACCAGTCAGCAAACCATGGCCTTAAACACATAAGATCACCAAACCCACTCTATTAAATGACTTACTATGTATCTGAGTATCATTTAAAAGAAATGTCACTCCTGTAAAACTTAAGAATCACAGTCTCAATTCATAAAACATCACTATACACTGTTTTATCAAACTTTTCCACCATTTACAGTCCTAGGGCATCGTTGAAACTGCCCCAAACCTTAACCATCAACCAAGAAACCTTGATATCTCTTAGAATACATATTGAACTACCTTCTTGCCAATTTTCAAGAGATTTCAATGGTGAAATTAGTAGAAACCTAATTTAGAGTGCACACTGTTACCCTAGAACAGGGTTTTTTAACTGTTTCTTGAAAAATCACAGTAACTAACTCAAAACAAAACCAAAATGCATGGCACAAGAATAAAATGGAAGGTGATTAAATATAATTTCATTTGAAATCAAAAAGAAATGTCCTCCTACCCGTACTAGGCTATACCATGCAAGAAAACTATAGAAATATGAGGAGAAATACAGAAAACAATGTCTTTTATCATTTCATATTCAACTCTTCAATCCCCCACGACTTCACGAATGGATAGAAGGCCTTTTAAAGGAATTACAACATGACCTTTCAGTTTCTAACTTCCTTGGAATGAACTAAGAGCAAAATGACCCTTTAACTTCCAAGTTTGTATCTTTTTTTCAATTTTACATGACAACCTTTACATTGTATGCAATATTTTGCATATTTGAACCTCCTAATGACCTAAACACCTAATAGTGACTTGATTAACCTCATTACAATGTTGAACAATTAAAATTTAATCAAACTCCTATGGAAGTATCAATTTGTCAAGGTGCTCCTGCACCATACAACCAACCAACAAAGATTTCCAAGTCCCTTTGAAATGTATCTTCGAAACAAAACTCTTTTTCTACATCTCTGTCTATCTCTTCATCTTTAGCTTCAGGTTTCAATCTTCACACAAATAGAAAGGTGACCAACCAACCAACAAAATCTGAACTACCATCATCTTAGAGCATCTTTAGGCTCCCTCTACTCCCATCAGTGGAGTACTCTTTAGGCTGAAACATCAAGTGCTTCTTCAGTCAGGTATCCATCTCTCTACTGCTTCACAACACCAACTCACCAAACCATCCATCTCACCCAACAATAGATTCTGGTGATGCATCCTACCACTCTCTCCTTAGTGGCTTCTCTCTGCACCCTTATCCAGTTTGATCTCCATTGGAGAATGGTCATGACAGACCTCATCTTGTCTTCCCACACACACAACCTCAGAAAACATCCTTCTGTAGCTAGATGGACCAAGCACTTACAACCAAACAACTTAGCAAACAAATAATGGTCACCAACACAATCTTTCCTTCAGTTCTTCACTTACCTTCTCAGTGACAGGAACAAATACAATACCCAAATCTTTTGCCAACTCTAATACCAATATGATGTAGAGGAAAAAGAGTAGAGAAAACTATCCCAATCTCATTTGACAAATTCCAAAACACTCCTTGTTTCAATTCACTCTATTGAGACATATTTCATGGAAATGTCTTAGAATTTAACAAGTTCATCTATCTTTAAATGAAATATTCATAAATCTTTGATCCAAACAAGGTCTCTGACCCAAAAATTAAGTTTTGTACTTGCAAGGATAGAGGATAGCAAATGACAGTTTGACTGTACTTTGACAGTGTTGAGAAAGGCTTGTTCCTTGTAGCCCTGCCTATCATAACTGTCATGGATATCTTTCAGGTTAAACTTCATCCCAAGACTATAAAGGCATATTTGGACACCATTTATGTCATTTTAAAACTTATCCAAAATAGAGTTACCTTTGTTTTGTAACAACATTCTAAACTAATGACTGTCCTACTCCGATTAGGCCTAAATAGGCTTCTAAAGACCAATCATCTTACATAATTGACATTCAATCAAATAAAGGAATGTTCAATATGGTTCAAAAGTATCTAAGACTCCACAAATAAACCCTCTACAAAATGATTTCACAGCCTTTCAAAATCAAAGATAACATCATTGCAAACTATGTCCTAATTAGGACTATCCTCAGACTGTTTTAACAGACCAGTCAACAAACCATGGCCTTAAACACATAAGATCACCAAACACACTCTATTAAATGACTTACTATGTATTTGAATATCATTTAAAAGCAATGTCACTCCTGTAAAACTCAAGAATCACAGTCTCAATTCATAAAACCTTATTGTACATTGTTTTATCAAACTTTTCCACCGTTTACAGTCCTATGGCATCGTTGAAACTGTCCCAAACCTTAACCATTGACCAAGAAACCTTGATATCTCTTAGAATACATATCAAACTACCTTCTTTCCAATTTGTAGGAGATTTCAATGGTGAAATTAGTAGAAACCTAATTTAGAGTGCACACTGTTACCCTAGAACAAGGTTTTTTACTGTTTCTTGAAAAATCACACTAACTAACTCAAAACAAAACCAAAATGCATGGGACAAGAAGAAAATGGAAGGTGATTGAATATACTTTCATTTGAAATCAAAAATAAATGTTATCCTGGCCATACTAGGTCGTACCATGCAAGAAAACTACAGAAATATGAGGAGAAATACAGAAAACAGTGTCTTTTATCATTCCATATTTAACTCTTCAATCACCCACAACTTCACAAATGGATACAAGGCCTTTTAAAGGTGTTACAACATGACCTTTCAGTTTCTAACTTCCTTGGAATGAACTAAGAGCCAAATGACCCTTCAACTTCCAAGTTTACATCTTTTTTTCAATTTTACATGACAACCTTTACATTGTATGCAATATTTTGCATATTTGAACCTCCTAATGACCTAAGCACATAATAGTGACTAGATTAACCTCATTACAATATTGAACCATTAAAATTTAATCAAACTCTTATGGAAGTATCAATTTATCAAGGTTCTCCTGCACCACAAAGGCGCCTAGGGGATCAACTTCTAGGGATTTATATGGATGTTTCTTGAATTTAGGACGCGGCCTATGAGTGATCTTTAAAACATTCGGTGTAGTCATCTTCAAAATATTTTACAAAGAAATATTCAATAATGAAAAATACCTTTTGCGCTTCTAGGGTTTGCTGAATGAACCAGAGTAATTTGTTGGATGAATTGACTTCAACGGTTGATCTTTTGAGAATTTAAGATAATTTGTTGTAGAGCTCCTTTTCTCTTCATCTTGAATGCAAATGTGCAAATGACGAGCAAGTGAACCCTTTTATTTCTGGGAAAACCCTAATTTCATATTGCAATAAATGTGCAACTCAAGTCATTCTGGTTCCCTGGTTCTTCTTATTTTGAGAAAGATCTCTTTCCGGATCACTGAGATATACTTAGAGTAATCCTTGGTAATTAATAACAAATTATCTTACTAAGTCCCCCAAACACTTGATCTATCCACAGAACAAGATGCCTCGAATTTGAATCATACCGGATTTAACTGTGATAATCCTGTTTTACCAGATGACTATTAAATCAGATCAATCTTGGAAGATGAGACTCTTCAAATCTTCTTGCAGATCTTCCATATCTTTACCAAGCTTTCTTTAGATGTTTCTCTAAGAATCCTTTTATTCCGCAACTTCCCATGTGCCAATTTCAGGTACCAATTAACTGCCTGGGGGAAAATGTTTTTCCTTGTGTCTCCCCCTAAGCCAGAACTCACTTTTTAATTTCTAGAAGGAATATCAACACCAGATTCTGGTACGGATCCATCCCCTACATTATCTGTACTTCTCTTCACCCAAATCTTGTTCATCTCACTTTTAACTTCATCCGCATTCACTTTTCCTTTTCCTTTTCCTTTGTCTTGATTCTGATTATGATGCACCGGACCCCTTTTGTCCTGATTCTTGCTTCTACAGAATTTGGCAATATGACTGGATCTATTGCAATTGTGGCAAACAACATTTATTTGCATATTTGAATGATATCCTCTTGATCTACATTAATTATCCATATGTCCCATTCTATTGCATGCAAAGCATCTACCATTGAATGAATTATTCATTTGCATATTTTTGCATTCATGAGATTTGTGACCATAACTTTTGCAGTTGAAACACTATTCTGGAGAAGGATGTATTACTCTGATTTATTCTCTTTCTACACTGATTAGCTTTATGACCAACGTTATTGCAGTTGTGGCAGTATCCATTGAAGGATGGGTATCTTTGAGCATTAGGTTGCCTTACTGGAGGTCTTCTAGGCCTGTTCCTTGGATTTCCTAATTCAAAATTCTTCTGACCGGATCCAGAGCTTTCACCTTTCTCATATCCCAAGCCACGCTTGTCATCTACCCTCTTCTGTTTTCAAGAAGAACTTCAAGTTGAGCAGAACTTATCTTGAATTTCTCTTTGTATTCATTTGTTGTTTGAAGATCCTTTTTAGGAGTGTCAATTGATCCTTAAGTTTTTCTTCATTATCTCTATCATCTTCAAGATCAGATTCTAGATGCCTGATTATTCTATCCATTTTGTGGCAGTCTTTTGACTTCTCCTTGAGAGATTGTCTTAGATCATCTTTAGTTTTTCTTTTCTCTTCAATTTCTTGGGTGAATTTCACAACTCCTGATTCCATTTCATGTCTTACCATAATGACCTCTTTTGATAACTTTTCACATAACTTAGTTTTCTCCTTCAGATCTATATTTGTACCATTGTCTTCACTTTGACTTGCCAATTGCTGAAGTAGATCTTTTCTCTTTTTCATAGAGATACTCAGTTTCCCTTTTAGTTCATTTATGAAATCATCAACTTGTTTGAGTCTTTCCTTCAATTCATTGACTTCAGAGTTTGATTGCTCAAGATCATCTAGGGCAGACTAAAGTTGTTCCCTCATACCATACACATCCATTTGAGTTCCCAGATCTTTCTCAAGCTGTTAGGCTCTTTTTGGAGGAACTTGGCTCTGATACCAATTGTTGATAACTGAGAGGGGGGGTGAATCAGTTATCTTAATTATTTCAGCTTTATGAATTTCCTTATCAATTAGTCTAGCATTAAATTAAATAAGCAAACATAACCATGAAATGGAAATAACATCAATACACATGACACAATGATTTTGACATGGAAAACCCTGTTAGGGGAAAAACCACGGGCTGATTAACCCAAGATTGTATTCTCTATTAGAAGAATAAGATAGTACAAAATGGGACTTGCCAATTAGGGCTCACCGCCCGAGAACACTGCTCAGAGGAGGGTCACTACCTACAATAGTTTATACAAGGAGACTAGATACTTGAATTGATGAGAAGCATCCACATATGCTAAGGTTCAGTTCCAGTTAAGCCCAATAAACTAATTTGCTGCACTTCATTCTTACTCTCTTAAGTACTACTGTCCTGTTACATTCTAAATCTGTCTTACTACCTTCACACTATTTTTCTACTTTTCTTCATACCTCATGATACTCCACACACACATTCATATCTAAATCCATCTGGTATATATGTCCACACCAAGGATTTCATCCACTTTCTAGTCGACATCTGGAATACACAATACTTTCCCAAACTCTGATCAGTCAGCTGAATCTTTGCTTACCAAGTGATGCAAATCAAGGAGACACTTATAGAAGTCATCTAACATGTCAGCCAAACATGTAGGATACTTTAAGAACCTTGATCACCATCGATATCTCATCTGGAATAATTTTGATGCTCTGTCGGTCAGTTCTTCCTCTGTCTACTCGGCCAAACCGGACCCCAATACTTAGATGCTCATATCTTTTTAGTCTTTCATCACCGGAGGCTCAATCCTTGGAATCAATTAGTCAAGGTATTCCTCTTGACTTCCTCAAGTCTATACTTTACAAAGATACTTCCTCTAAGAGATCCAGACTTGATTGTCGGACCTTGCTGCATGCTCTGTTCTTGCTTACCAGACCAAAGTATTCTTCAATCTGACTTTCGGTAAAGATACATCATGTCCTGTAGATGTGTGGAATGGTCTTTGTTGCCATCAATGACAACACCAATGAAGCCACATAGTGTCTCTTGCCAACAACCTTCTTTTTCTCTTGCTACCTGATCAGTTTCTCCAAGCATAACTTTGTTCATTCTTGCTTTTCTCTAGAATTCATCCTTACAGTCCTTAAAGATCATGTTCATTTGTTGTGGAGTAATGGAAGGATAGAGATGAATTGTAATCTATTCTTAGATCTCTAAGTCCTTTTCCTTGGCATTCTCTTTTCTAAGTTCAAGTACCTTCTCTAGACTTTTGGGAATTAAAGAAATTATTTCAATGAATGCTTTATTATAAATATTCAGGTACCTGACTGTTGTATCTTCCAAGATCCTCTTGTCAGTATCACTATATTCATCATAGAATTCTGTGACTAGTTGCAGGTTCCCATCCACTATGACTGCCTTGATGATATCATCAATAGAAAGAGTGGGCTTTTCAACAAATTCTTCTGCCTTTTCTTCTTTGTTTTTACCAGCAGAGGATTCTCCAGATGTTTTCTTCTTCTTCATTTTCTTAACTTCCTCATCAGACTCTGTTTCTTCATCATCCTTTTGACTTATGTAAGACCTTGTAGCTTTTGTTTTCATTCTCTTTTCTCCCTTTCTAGATGTCTTGGCTTCCGGTTTGGTGCCTCTTGAGTTCTTAGGGGTGGCAAGTGCAGAACTCTTGGACGATCTAGTCCGAGAGGAGGCTTGTACCGGAACACTCCCTTTTTTTGCTTCTTGTTTCTCTTTCTCAGCTCTTTCTATTTTCTCTCTGTTTGCATCAACTGCCTCTTTTGATATGCCATATCATTTGGTAATTTCCTCTACTTCCCTTCTAACTTTTCTTTTTATCTCTGGTTGTCTCAGTTCAACATGTATCTTTACACTTACTTCTTCAAAGGTTCAAAACCTTTCTACCTCAGGGTCCTTAGGCTGACTTAGCAAGTGTTGGATATGCAGCTCCAATATTTTCTCATCAACCTCATATCCCATTGGCATAATCCAAATTCTTCTGGGCTCAACTTCCTCCATTAGGCATTGATCAGTGTCTACCATAAAACACATTGTATCCTTGTATTTTTCAACTATGGATTGAGGAATTCTTTCTCTGGCCTGCATCATACTTTGGAAGTTTTTAAAGTACCCCCAGGGTCTTGTGCTTTGCACCTTAGCATAACCAAGTCCATACATATAGCCTCTGATCTATATGGCAGCAAGTCTGTCATTTTGCCATACCCAACCACTTGATCTAGGTAGTTCATTCATATAGTAAAAGAATAGACATAGTATTAGATAGCCGTATTTGAAGGAATTCTTCTTATTCTTTTTTATCTTTTGTAAGTTTTCTAATAGTTGATTTAGGAGAAGGTCACATAGATCATAATCAACATTTTCCCTTAGCATCTGATATGATGTATATATTACAGTTCAAGACATAGAGTTTTCCCTGCTAGAATGATAGATCTTATATCTAATTATCATTGAAGCAAACTTGACATCCGGATCTGTGATGTCATCAATTGTCATTGCTCTTTTGTCAAACTTAGATCTGGTAACCTCAGTAACTATCTAGTTTTTGACAGACTTGAGTGCAAGTAACCCACTGGATGAATGCAATTCAATTACTCCCCTAATGGCATCTTTTGTTATCTTGAAGGGCTTCATTAACCACATGAAATTGTCATGTATTCTGTTAAGAACATATTGGACCCATTCATCTTCTGCAAAATAGGGAAAGTGGATGCAATGTCCAAAGTGCTTATCTCGGAGGGCCTTGTATTGAGGTTTGAGTTCAAAACTTTCATCTATCAATTGTTTATGATAGATGTCCATCAACTTAGATTCTCCAAATTCCTCAATATTTGCGTGAATATAAACCCTAACATCTTCTATGTGTAGTACTCCATGCGGAATGCTAGAAAAAGTGCCTAATGGATCAACTTGTAGGGATTTATAGGGGTGTTTCTTGAATTTTCGGTGCAGCCTATCAATGATCTTAAGAACCATTAGTGTAGTCATTTTTGCACAAGATTCAAAGAGAGATATTCAAAATGGAAGTACCTTTTTAAGCTTCAGGGTTTAGAAAAAAGAGCCGGAACAAATCGCTGGGTGAATGGGATTATGCAGTTGATCTTTGAGAAAGTTGTTAAAACTTGATGTAGAGCTCTTCTTTTCTTCTTCTTGAATGCAAATGTGCAAATGATGAGTAAAAGAACCCTTTTATCTTTGCGCAAACCGTAATTTCCTTTTGCAATAAATGCACAACGTAAGTCATCTGGTTGCCTTGTTCTGAGAGAGATCTTTCTAAATCACTGAGATGCACATAGAATCATTTTTAGTCAAAATTAACAATGTATCTTCTTTCCTCCAATCATGCCATGAATCCATAGATCAAGATATCTCAGCTTTGAATCACACCGGATTTTGTTTATGAAAATCCTGCTTTTACAGGATTGCTGTTAGACCAGATCAATCCTGGATGATTAAACTCTTGCAAAACTCTATGCGGATCATTCATATTTTCACTGAGGGTTATATAGATAATTTTCTAAAAACCCTTTAATCCGCAACATTTCATGTGCCAAATTTAGGCACCAATTGACTGGCTGGGGGATTTTATTTTCTTTTGTGACTCCCCCTGAGCCAGAGCTCATCTGTTTAGTTTCTAGAAGGAATATCAACACCAGATTCTAGTGCAGATCCATCACCAACATTTTATATACTCTTCTTTACCCAAATCTTGCTCATCTCCCTTTGAACTTCATCTATATTCACTTTGCCTTTTCCTTTATTTTGATTTTGATTATGATGCACCAGACACTTTTTATCCTAATTCTTACTTCTGTAGAATTTGGCAATATGACCGGATCTATTGCAATTGTAGCAAACACCATTTCTTTGCATATTTGACTGATATCCTCTTGATCTGCATTGATTAGCCATATGTCCCATTCTATTGTATGCAAAGCATCTACCATTGAATGAATTATTTATTTGCATATTTTTGCATTCATGAGATTTGTGACCATAACTTTTGTAGTTGAAACACTGTCTAGAGAAGGATGGATTAGTCTGATTCATTCTTCTTCTATACTAAGTTGCTTTATGACTAAAGTTGTTGCAATTGTAGCAGTATCCATTGAAAAATGGATATCTTTGATCATTTGGTTGCCTTACCAGAGGTCTTCTAGGCCTGTTTCTTTGATTTCTTGATCCAAAATTCTTCTGACCGAGTTGGGAGCTGTCACCTTTCTCATATTCGAAGCCACACTTGTCATCTATCCCCTTTTGGCTTTCAAGAAGAACTTCAAGTTGAGCTGAGCTTATCTTGAATTTCTCTTTGTATTTATTTGATGTTTGAAGATCTTGTTTAAGAGTGTCTATCTGATTCTCAAGTTATTCTTCATTATCTCTAGCTTCTTCAAGATCATATTCAAGATGCCTGATTATTCTATCCATTTTGTGGTAGTCCTTTGTCTTCTCCTTGAGAGATTGTTTTAGATTATCTTCAATTTTCCTTTTCTCTTTAATTTCTTGGGTGAATCTCATAACCCCTGATTCCATCTAATGTCTTACCATAATGACCTTTTTTGATAGCTTCTCACATAGCTTGTTTTTTTCATTCAGATCTTCATTAGTATCATTGGCTTCACTCTGACTTGCTAATTTTTGAAGAAGTTCCTTTCTCTTTTTCATAGAGATACTCAATTTTTCTTTTATCTCATTTATGAAATCATCATCTTGTTTGAGTCTTTCTCTCAAGTTATTGACTTTAGAATGAGATTGCTCAAGATCATCTAGGGCAGACTGAAGTTGTTCCTTCATACCATACATATCCATTGAGATTCCCAGATCTACCTCAAGTTGTCAGGCTCTATTTGGAGGAACTTAGCTCTGATACTAATTGTTGGAAACAAGGTAGATAACTGAGAAGGGGGGTGAATCAGTTATCTCAAATATCTTAACTTTCTTTTCTCCTTTAACAATTAGTGCAACATCAAAACATATAAGCATACATAATCATGAGAGCAGAAATAAAATCAACACATATAAAACAAGGATTTTTAAGTGGAAAACCCTGTTAAGGGAAAAACCATGGGGTGACTAACCCAAGATTGTATTCTCTATTAAAATAATAAGAAGTACAAAATGGCACTTGCCAATTAGGGCTCACTGCCTGAGCACACTGCTCACAAGAGGCACACTGCCTACAAGAGACTCACTGTCTACAAAGTTTATAGAAGAAAACCATGTGCTTGAACTGAGAGGCATCCACAAATGTTGAAGTTTAGTTCTGGTTAGGCTCAGTATATAGATTTAATGCACTTCATTCTTCCTCTGCTCTAGTGTTGTTGTTCTATCACATACCGGACTTGTATAGTTGCTTCCACACTTATCTCTGCCTTTTCTTGCACCTTATTTTTTCTCACTTATATTCACACACACCTTCATACCAAAATCCATCTTGGGTATATATCCGCACCAAGGATTTCAACAACTTTCTAGTTGCCAACTAGAATACTAAAGATATTTACAAAATATTAATTTGTTGGCTGAATCCATGCTTGATATGTGATGCGTATCAAAATCATAGACATTGAAGTCATCAATCATGTTGGCCAATATTGTATGATCCCTCAAATAGCTTGATCACCATCAATTTCTCATCTAGATTGAAGTCTGATACTCTACCGGTCAGTTCTTCCTTAGTTTGCTCTGCCTGTTAGGGACCCAACACTTAGATGCTCATATCTTTTCCATGTTTTATCACCGAAGGCTCAATCTCTAGAATATTTTATTCATGGTTCTACTCTTGACTTGTCCAAGTCTGTAACTTGTTGAGTTACACCATCTAAGAGATTTGGACCTGATTGTCAGACCTTGTTGTATGCTCTGTTCTTGTTCACCAGACCAAAACAGTCTTCAATCTGACTTCCGGTATAGGCATACTATGTGTTGTGGATGTGTGGGATAGACTTTGTCGCCATCAATGACAACAATCATGAAGCCACACAGTATCTTTTGCCAACAATTGTAAGAGCTAGAAATAGAGGGACTTATCACATGTATGACATTGTCATAAGGCATCTTTGACTTAGCCTTTTTGGAGTGCCCAGATTTGGCATATGATAGGTTGTAAGAGAATCAGATATTGATAGTCAGTTATGATAGATTCTCTTACAACTGTAAGTGCTATCAGTTATGACATATTCTATTACAACTGTAAGATGTGTAAGATCATCTACCATAGTCTAGAATAGTAAATTTGGGGTACCCCATTTGGGAAGGTTGTTATGATAGAATTGTACAAGTGTCAGAGACAGTGGAGATTGTTGGACAAGTGTCATTGAGCTAGAGGAGGCAATGGGATTTGAGCCATGAAGGATTCTTAGGCTCCTACCTCTAGAACCTTATCATGTTGACTTGTAAAGTCTATTTATACTTGTGCTTAGAGTTGGAGTTGTATGTTGATTTGCAGATACTATTATGCTACTAAAATTACTCAAGATAATTTGTGGTAGACCCAAAGAAAAAGGGATGAAGAAATATAAGAAAGATGATAAAGGAATATCCAAATATTGTGGGAGATCTAAGTATCCTAGAAAGTCCAAGGCACTGTGTTGGAACTGTGGAAATCCTGGGAACTTCCAAAAGAAGTGCAAGGAGGAGGAGAAGAAGAAAAAGAAGAAATTCTCTGATTCAGATTCTAACAAGTCCCAAGATGATGGTTATGCTTTTGTTGCTTCCTTGGCCATATATACATTAGAAGATGTGTGCTTGATAGATTGTGGTGCTTCTTTCCATATGACCTCATATTAGGGTTGGTTCAAAAAGTATGAAGAATTTGATGCTGGGAAGGTATCCCTGGGTCATGACTCTCACCTAAAGATTTTTGGTCATCAAAGAGTCTTGATTTGATTCCTTTAGGGATAAGTGAAGGGGATCAATGGTGTTCTTCATATCCCTGGTTTGGCATGGAACCTTCTTTATTTAAGTAAATTGAATGATTTGGGTGTGCAGGTTATCTTCTCAAGTGGAGGATGTAAGATGACTAAAGGAGATCTGGTGTTTTAGTTGGTTGCATGCACTATTAAGTGCAATAGCTCTTATATTTCAAAGAATAGAGCTTCAAATTCTTCATCCTCACCATTGGAACTAGCAGCAAAGAAGAGTGTTAGATCTACTTCTGATGGTCATGTTTTTTGGGTACCTAAGGGTGCTCATACTTTAGAGATGAAACTTCTTGTTGAGAAGACAATGTTGTGGCATGAGAGACTTGGTCACATTGGTAAGAAGGGTCTTAGAGTGCTAAAAAATAAAAACCTCATCGAAGCATTAAATGATTGTAATCTTGAGTTTGATTTTTGTAAACATTACATATATGAAAAAAAACATGTTTACTTTTACTCTAGTTCTCATAAATATTCTTAGGTGTTGAATCTAATTCATTCTGATGTGTTTGGTCTTGTGACTATTCCCTCAATTTGCAAATCTATATATTTTGTATCATTCATTAATGATTATAGTATAAAGACGTGGGTTTATTTCCTTAGAAGAAAATCTAAAGTCTTTAGTTAGTTCAAAGAGTTTAAAGATTTTGTAGAGAATCAACCTAGTAAAAAGATTAAGTGTTTAAGGACTGACAATGGTGGTGAGTTCTATTTGACATATTTCAAGAAATTTTGTAAAGAACATAGAATTGAAAGACATTAGACAACTTCATACACCTCTCCACAAAATAGAGTTATAGAGAGGATGAATAGGACATTGATGGAGAGGGCTAGGAGTATGCTTAGTCAAACTAGCCTTGAATAGAAGTTTTAGGATGAAGTTGTATCCACTTCCTGCTACCTAATTAACAAGGCTCCTACTTTAGTACTTTTTGAGAGGACACCCATGGAGATGTGGTTTGGTAAAAATCCTTCATTAAGACATCTTCAAGTATTTGGTTGCGAGGCATATGCACATGTGCCTAAGGAGAAGAGGTCAGAATTGGAGAATAAGGCAGTTAAGTGTATCTTCATTGCTATGGTATCGATGTGAAAGGGTACAAGCTTTGAGGTCTTGTGGCCAAAAAATTCTTGTATAGAAGAAGTGTTATCTTTAGAGAAGTAAAACCTTCTCCCATTGTTCTACAGCTAGAAGAGAAAGAAAAGAAAGAGGATGTGGTTCAGTTTCCTCCTACCCCTGAGAAGACTGAACCGAAAGCTCCTATTGGACTTGGTGATGAGGAGAGCTCTAGTAGCTCTAAAAGTTTAGAAGAAGAAGAAGAAGAACCTCAACATCAATGTTTGATGAGATCTACATAGAATACGAGGCAACCTGAGATGTTTGGTTATTCATTGCTTCATTCTAGATGTATTTTTTACTTGATTTTTAATATTGATGAGCCTAAAACTATCAAAGATGCTATGGGTATGAAAGATACAGGTTCCTAGAAAGAGGCCATGAAAGAAGAGATGGCTACTTTATAGAACAACAATACTCAAGACCTGGTGCCTTTGCATGAAGGATGAAAAACCTATTGGATGTAAATATGTGTTCAAAAAGAAATTTGGTTCAGATGGCAATGTTGAGAAGTATAAGGCTAGATTGGTTGTGAACGGGCATTCCCAAGTTGGGGGGATAGATTATGGCAAGATTTTCTCTATCATTGCAAAGTTGACATCCATCAGATTCTTGTTATCTCTTGTGACAACATATGATCTTGAAGTTGAACAGATGGATGTGAAGAAAAAATTCCATAATGGGGATTTGGAGAAGGAGATTTATAGGTCACATCCCGAGCCCTACATTTTTGAAGGTAAAGAAAATCTAGTTTGCAAGTTGAAAACACCTTTGTACATTTTGAAATAGTCTCCTAGGATGTGGTATCATAATTTTGATGCATTTTTGTTGAGTTTGGCATTTCTAATATTGAAATCAGATCATTGTGTTTATTATAAGATGTATAATGATCACATTCTCAACATTGCTTTGTATGTTGATGATATGTTGTTTTTTCAGAATGGTAAGAACTTGATTTATGATTTGAAGTCTCAAATTTTAGTAGAATTTCGAATGAAAGATCTAGGAGCAGCTCGGTAGATTTTGGAAATAGAAATCAAAAGAGATAGGGAAAACATAAAATTTTGTTTGAACCAAAGTAGGTATGTGAATTATGTTTTGGAGAGATTCAACATGGCATCTTGTAGATTGTTGACTATTCCTCTAATGTTGGGGACAAAGTTATCTATTTTTGATTGTCCAAAATCTCCTACTAAGGTGGAGTGCATGACGAGAGTTCCTTATGCTAGTTTTGTTAGCATCTTAATGTATGCTATGGTCTGTACAAGACCAAACATTTTCCAAGTAGTGGGAGTACTTAGTTGATTTATAGTTTATCATGGACAGATACATTGGGATATTGTGAAGAGAGTGTTCAGATATTTATGAGCTATTTCTGAGTATTCCCTATGTTATCATGTTAACCATATAGGACCTCGACATTTTGTTAGTATTTTTGGATATGGATTGAGATTGGGTTGGAGATATTGATAGAAGAAGATCCACTAGTGGTTATGTTTTAACTATGTTTAGTGGTGTAATTAGTTACATGAGTAAGTGACTAGATGTCGTCACTTTGTCCACTATAGAAGTAGAGTACATGGAAGCAACTCATGCTTTTAGGGAATCCATTTAGATTAAAATATTGTGTTTTGACATTGGTTTTGATACATGGATGATCACTATTTGTTGTAATAGTCAGAGTGCCATATGTTTGGTGAATAATCCTCCTTTCCAAGCAAGGACAAAGCACACTGATGTCCAATACCATTTTGTTCATGACGTGGTAGAGGATGGGAAGGTAAATTTTGATAAAATTAATACTTTGACGAATGTTGCAGATTTCTTGACAAAGCATATGAGCATGGAGTAGTTCAGATGGTGTTTGGAGTCTATGGGCCTCTCAGCCCCTAGAAGTTACATCCTATCATTCTATTGGCTCTTGAAAGGTACTCAAAAAGAGGGAGAATGTTGGGAATTAAGGTGCCTCAACCTTTACAAATTCCTAGCGTTGTTATTTACTTAATTATTATGATTTTCTTGATTATTTAATTAAGTGTGCAAATTAAATTTCTTATCTTGTGGGAGTGGCACGGTAAGGTGTCACTCTATGGACAAGGTGACATGTATGTATAATTGGCATTACATGTGTACTTGAGCATCCCATATTGTGGTAGAGGTATTTTTCCATGTGTCAGCATCTTTCTTGTGTTGTAAGAGGTTTATGATGGTTTATGACATGTAAGAGTATGAAATATTCTATGACATTGTAAGATAGTTGTTATGATGTGTATGACATTGTCATAAGGCATATATGACTTAGCTTTTTGGAGCACCCAAGTTTGGCCTCTGACAGGTTGTAAGAGAATCAGATATTAATAGTTAGTTATGGCAGATTCTCCTACAACTATAAGAGTTGTCAGTTATGACATATTCTATGACATTTGTAAGATGTGAAAGAGCATCTATCATCTGGTCCAAAATAGTAAATTTGGGGTCCCACATTTGAGAAGGTTGTTATAAAAGCATTGTACAAGTGTTAGTGATGGTAGAGATTGTCAGACAAGTGTCACTAAGCTAGAGGAGACATTGGGATTTGAGCCATGTAGGATTCCTGGGCACCTAACTGTTGAACCATCTCATGTTGGCTTATAAAGTATTTTTATATAGGTGCTTGGAGTTTGAGTTGTATGTTGATTTACAGGTACTGTTATGCTACCGGAATTACTCCAGATACTTTGTGTTGGTGAACTCCTAAAAGAGATTGGCTCTATAATTGTGTTGTAACCACTATTTGATTACTGAATAATACATTGGGCTATGCTTTGGAGTGTGGGGTTTGTTTTCCCCACATATATTTTGTTTTATGTTCGATGTAGAAGCTGTTCAGACCTAAAATGACAGTAGCACAAAACTCTAAAACATTTCTAAATCACCTAGGCTAGGGATTGTCATTAAGGTGATAGAAAGAGGTTTATAAATAAGGGGCAATTTTATCCAACTAACATGAGTGGTAGTCTCCTCTTCTCTTTGTTCTCAGCTTAGACTCTAGAGGGATATTCCAAGGGGTATATCTGAGTAGGTATAGACTTTAAACTAGATGAATAACTAAAAACATATGAACAACCAAACCCAAATCACTTTCTTAGCCCCAAATGTGTCACTGAACTAAGAATAGTTGGTTGTTACAAGACCCATATAAAGATGATAAAGGCAATCCTACACAATGAGGATGCATAAAAACTACTACTACATCTAAAGGATATATGTATTGTTTTGTTTTGAAGATTGGGTGATCAAGGACTACTAAGATTGGTGTCTATCCATTTGGTTGCAGAGTCTAATATTCAACAAAAGAAAAAAATAACAACAAAGAAATGTACAACTACCTATTTGATGAACCAAATACATGAAAATCAATACTATATCAATGAGAATACTTAGTAATCTAACACCATACAATGTTTTTCCATATGCAATACTGAAATGACCATTTACAAAAGTTTCAAAATGGATTAGGAACTATTACATTCACTCAAATTAGAGCATATATTCATACTAATAAATGTAAGAAGAGAAATCTTAACTGTGATTAAGATTTCCTAAAAGAACACTTACAACACTAGAGAAAAACAATGATTTAATACAAAGATTACAAAATATTTAACATACATTTCTGATAACTGCTTTCATGAAGAACAAAAACTACAAATTGATCTTTTTCTTATCTTCCTCTAGATCTTGATAGATGTTAAGACAAACTACCCAAATTGACCAAGCAGCCCCTATTGCATCTAAAACAAATGCATATATAGCATTACAATTCAATATACCCATTCCTAGTGCTACACTTTGTAAATGAGTACACCCATGCCACATTAAATTCAGCCCACTACAATGTAAGGAAGTATGCATGTTTGGAAGCTTGCCCACTCTCTAACAACTCTAAAACTATTAGAAGAAGATTGCTTGCACTCTTGGTGTACTTGGAACAATAAAGAGGGAAGGTTCTAATCCTTTCCCTGACACCTGCAAGATCTAACTTATCTACTTTGGCCTTCAAATGTACCTATGCATTGAAGAATTTTACTGTACCAACTACCTGCATGTCATGTTCTGTAGAATCACTAAATTTTTGGTACAAACCAGCCGACACAATCCTATAATCATGGCATGTTTTTATGGAATCACCATATTTTAAGCCTTTACAACACTTTAAAACATTTTTGAATTTTCCTTTTTGGCCCATCTTAACTCTGATTGTACCTTTCTATGTTTGGCACATCTTCCTATATTTATCAGCCTTTTTTCCTTTTCACAAACCTCCTTCATTTTCTCCTCCCTTCTTCTATTCACTTTGTTAGTAAGTTTTCTTTTTCACAAACTTCTCATTTACCACTTCATTCTTCCTTCTTATATTCACTTTTTCGGTGAATTGTCACTTTTACCAACTTTGGACCTGTCTCCACCTTGTCTTCTCTATTAGCTTCCTTTTGCCTCATCAGAAAACTTTCAAATTGGCAAACTAACCGACTCTTCCTTTCTTTCTCTTTTCCTATCTTCTTTCTCTTTATCATCAATTTTCACATTCTATGAACCATGGAAGAAACTCCCCTTTTTCTTTGCTTTGTCTGTCAATCGTCTTATCAGTTAACTTTGGAAAACCCAAACTGTTTGGTGAGTTTGAGTTTCCTCCGATTTCTTGATAAATCCTTTCCTTATCTTTGCCTTAGTCATTTTCTTTCTTTTCTCCCTTTATGTTCTTTAGTCGGTGAAATTCCATTTTCGCGAACTTTCTTTATCTCCATAGTTGGCCACTTTACCTATCAACAAACTTAGCCTGAAGTGAACCTTTGTTTTTTTATCTTTTCTTTGTCTCTTATCCCTCCCTTTGTTGGAAAAAAGGCCCATAAGAGAACTTCTTGTTGGCAAAACCAAGAGTTCAGGAATTCAAGGTTTCCTCGACATAGACTTTTCTGAACTTTTATCTTTCCTTTTGAAACATATCTCTTGCCTTAGGAAATTTTCTCTTTGTCACTCCCTTTGTTTCCTTTCCTTCAATCACCAAAGTGTTTGTCGATAAAACTTTCCACCAGCAAACCTTTTGATTCATGAACCTGAAATTTTTCCAATAAAAGACTTTGGTTCTTTCATTTTCTTTGTTGTGCCTTAGAGGATTATCTCTGTCATGGTCCTTTTACTTTGTCAGTAAAATCTTCGATGGAAGAACCTTCCATCGGTGAACCTAGCAGTTTGCTAACCCAATATTTTGCTGACAAAGCTTGCCTTTTTTCATATTATTTCCTTAGAATCTTTTAAGCTTCTCCTTTCTCTGCCAGAACCTCCATCGCCTCCCTAATGGTAAATCAGTGAATCAGAAAAATGGCAAACCCACGAACAAAGTTTGTTAGTTCAAGAATTTGTCGATTTGTCGATAAACAATAGAAATGAACATTTTTTTCTAATGGAGGAAAACAAATAGACTTGGGGGACTTTGAAATTTTTTTAAATTCAACCCCTAAAAGATGTCTCAGATTAGATTTAAATAGGGGGCTTTTAGAACAAAGACACAAATTGGGATTTCTAATGGATCATGGGGCAAAAATATTGCATTTTGGGAGCTAAATTTATAGGTCCCAATAATGGCTCAGGTTGGGAACGTGTGGAAAACAATGTCACAACAAGGATCTAGATCTCTGAGTAGACCAAAAAGTCACAAAACACACAAAATGGAAAAACACAAATGTATTTACAGCGAAGGCTTTTATACATGACAAAATACAATCATAAACATTATAGCACAAAGAGTATTGACTATATTCAAAATTTAGGGGAAGCATTAGGTCTATGAAAAATAATGCTTCACATGCTGACCATGAATGGGTAGCTTGAAGAGCACTCCTTCTAGATTCATCAAACAGTAAACATTGAGCTCCAGTTTATCAGCTACTTCATATGGGCCAAGCCATAATGGATTGATTTTGCCATGTTTCCCTTTATCTTTAGATTTTGCATCCCAAATAAGTACCAAGTCACCAACCTAGAAATCTCTTGATATTATATTCTTATCAAATAAAAGCTTCATTTTTTGCTTATGATTCAAAATGTTATCATGTGCATCTCTTCTTTGTTCTTCTAATTCAGTCAGTTGCAAGATTCTCTAGGACATTGCATCATATTGATCCTCTTCTATATCATGCAACAGTTGGTAGATTGGTAATTCCATGTTGATGGGCATCTTTACCTCTAATCCATACACCAGCTCAAATGGGTTCCTTCCAATAGAGTTTTTGAAGGGTACCTTGTCAGCCTAAAAACCATAATTCAATTTATCATCCCATCTTTTCTTATTCTAATCCAATGTTCTTTTTATGATCTTCATCATGATTTTATTGTTGGATTCAACATGTCCATTATTTTGGGGGTGATAAGGGGATAAATGCACAAGGTTTATGCCAAACCTAGAACACATGTCTAGCATTTCTTGAAACCTGAAGTGCATTGCATTGTTTGCTAAAATTTAGGCTGGTACTCCAAATCTAGTGATTATATTGTTGATTATGAAATCAGTAACCACTTTGGATGTTGTGTTGTGACTGGGAATTTCCTCCCCCCATTTGGTAAATTAATTAGTGGCCACAAAGATCCACTTAAATCCATTGCTAGATTTTTCTTTTATCTCTCTAATGAAATTGATTCCCCACTACTGAAAATATGCATCAACTGCAAGGGGAAAAATGAGTAATGCTCCAGTAAATTTCATCTTGTGAGAAAATTGGTTGCAAGTTGTTGACGTTTAAATTTATAGGTAATCACTAACAATGGGAAACCCTAAGAATGTAGGACCTGACTCTTAGGATAACCTCCAGATTTTAAAGAAGCTAGTTCTTCTCTATGGGGTTTGAGAAAAGGGAAGCAAAATGATTATAAGATAAATGCCTAATCTACTGCTATGGAAGTGCACCAGATTCATTTCCTAACTCTCAACAACACAATGATTAAACCCTAAAAGATTAATTGGTAAAATCAAAGAGCAGAACACATGATTAATAACCCCATTATATTGCGTCGGATTTATTAGAGGCTAAGCATAGAAAACAAGAAGCAAGAACTAGAAACACATTCAGATTGCACAAAACACCACACTCTCTTCATTGTTTGACGGGAGAACAAAATACAGAGGCAAAAATGCACAAAATTTACAATATTCCATCCCTCATGAGAGGCACCTGCTAAGCCAAGAAAAATATCTTTATCCTACTGCTAAACTTTCTAATCAACTGTTTATGTCTATCTTGTTCCCTATCCTAGATCGCTATATTTAAAGCCAAAATTCCCCTTTGAAAACTTCTTCAACTGCCCAAAAAATATCTGTAACTGAAATCCCACAAAATCTGCTCTGATAACTACATTGATAACTGATTCTTAAGTTATCTAGGTGTTCTGTTCAAACCCCATGGTTGTAACTTCTCTTTGCTTTGGCCTGTGAGGAAAAACTCAGACTCTTTCCTCCATTAGCTTGCCATAAAAAATAAAAGCGGTGCTTTATTTATTAGGGATACATGTGTTTCTCCCCATAAATCATAAGATTCATGAGTCAAATGAGAGTCTTTAATCTTTTAATAAAGCATTAGCTTTATTAGTTTGGGTCCCACCTCTATAGCTTAGAAGATTCTACATTGTTTATTTAAAACTTACTTTTACTCCTATGAGCTATAAAAGAAAGAGACTCTATTTAATGCTAAATAAAGCTCAGCATGGAGGGAGCCCACCATATTCAATATTAGAGACTCAACATTATTTTAAAACATTTAGCTTGTTGGGAGGACCCACCATATGAGAGACTTAATAAAAATAATGACTTAGCTCCTCACGTGACTCTCATTATTAAAAAACATTTTAAAATATTTTTAAAAGAACCATTTATCTCTCATCTGCTTCCTCCATGTGGAAAAGTGGCTTTTATTTGGGAGAAAATTTTCTCTCCTTGCCTTCAAATGCCCACGGTGTTGTGAAGTGGTGGATTCTAAGTCCTTTTCACTATTGTGCAAGCTATTGATTCTTCTCTCCATTGGATGGTTTCTATACAAATGTATTTCCATTGTTCTGTGTGATTCTTAGGGTTTATGGTCATGTTTAAGGGAGGCCACCATGAATTTGTCTTGTTGTGTGTGTAGAAGACTGAAACTTGTGCCTTTTCCATTTAAGGTTGCCCTGATACATATGGCCAAGCCTTGATCTTCAGAGTAGCTACAAACCATTTCTTTATACCAGTTGTGCCTTCATTATCATACGACTCCATGCTTGAAGGCCTGTGTTATTATCTATAAAGGCTGAGACTTGATCTCAAAAGGCTCGGTCTACTTTATTTCTGCACCATTATTATATGGCTTGCACTCCTTTGAATTATTCATACCTTGCTCAATACTAACCCTAATGCCATTGTTTGACTAGAATTTAAAAGTTGTGGAGCTTTCCTATGTTAATGGCTGGCATGAGTATGGATTGCGCACCATAGTTTGAAATAGATTGTGTCTTTAAATATGGCTCAGCACCTTCACCCTAAGTCTTGCACCATTAATAGCTATGTCTTCTATTCTTGATTACACCAAGAGCTGGATTAGAGGCCACACCTTTAGAAATAGATGTGCCATACTCATGAACTGAGTGTTTATTATATGTTATTGTGTCATGTTTTATATTTGATGTCCATGGCTTTATTGTTGGAGACCTGCAGCTCCATTTCATATATGATGCACTTCACCTCTATGATATGCAGTGTCTTTAATTTGATCTGGCAATGCTTTTCAATGTAGTCTCTTCATTTGATACTGGTAGTGTTATGAATTTCATGTTGAACGCAATGTATCTTAGGTAGTGCCTTGTTCTTAATAGACTCTATAACTTTATCTCTTGATGAGACCACCTCTCTTTTTGTATAGCTATGGTTTCTCATTCAATCTCACGTTCCTTCCTTTGATGTGCTACGCCTCTTTTTTTGTAGCTTCATTTTGTAATTGCACCTTAGATCGGTGGTGTCATCATGCTTGAATGTTATTTGAAGTTGAATGGTACTTGAGACTAGACTATTTTTGATGCAACACCGCTCTTATATGAGCCCTCTGTATGAGCCGAACCTTATAGTAGTTGTGCCTCTTTGTAAAACTAGTTCCTTCATGTAGAATGAGTCCTTGGATATTACGTGCTCATCTTGCCTCATTATTTCAGATTAAAAGGGCCTCTTCTCTTTCTGATAGGGGATGGTGCAACTTTGAAATGATTGTGGTTTCTCATTCAATGATGCTACAACATCAGTTAGAGGCCAAACTATCCTCATAATGGTCCCTTCACTATGATTGTTGATAATGAATATGCCACCATCTTTTGACAGGTGTTGGGAATTAAGGTGTCTCAACCTTGGTAATTCCTTGTATTTTTACATTGTATTTATTTATTTATTGCCTATTGTATTATTTGGATGCAAATACCATGTTGTCATATTGTGGGAGTTGGTACGATGATGTGTCATCCTACATGGCATATGACCACATGTATTTTTTTCCTCACATGAGGAGATAGGTGTCCCACTTAGTGGTAGGAATATTTTGCCATGTGTCGGCATCTTGGATGTTGTGTAAGGGAATATTGACCATAACAGTCATAACAGATTTCTATGACGAAGTTATGACATGTAAGAGTCAAAAGTAGGAGATTCTATGATAGGTGAAGACATGTGTCAAAGAGCATCTTTCGGTGCCCCAAGGTGGACTATGACATGTTGTAAGAGAATATGATATTTATTGCCTATGTATGACATATTCTCTTACAACTATAAGTTATGACAGCTATGACAGATTCTATGGTGGTTGTAAGAGTCGTAAGAGCATCTGTCATAGCCCAATTTGGAAATAGGTGACCTCCTTGGGATGGCATGACTTGACAAGTGTCAGGAGCATCCTATAAAGTTAGACAAGTGTCCATAGGCATACGTTTTGGGCCATGAGGCCATATTGGATGCCCATCCCTATGTGGAGCCATTTCTACCTTGTATATTCTATATAAACAGGTGCTTTGAAGAGGAGATGTATTACAGGTTTGATAGGTACTATTATGCTGCCAGTTTGTCTCCAGATACGAGTGTCAAAGACTCCTTAAAGATTTCATTGCAAGTGTATTGTAAACCATTTCATTTTTTATAATACATTGTGCGGGTTTTGCAGTGTGCGGTTTTTCACTCGATAAGGGTTTTCCCCATGTATATCTTTTGTCTCTCTTCTTCTATTTCACTTTATTGTGTATGTGTTTGCTGCAATATCTCTATTAGTGGGTTAACATAGCTATAATTATAAAGATAAAATTGAATTTGCACTCTCCTCCCCTCATTAGATTAGTGTAGGAAGCATTTTCCACACACCTAGCTTCCTTTCAGTTGGTATCAGAGCCTGGCTAGTTTTGGTCTTAGCTGTTGGGTAGGGGTTTTTTGAGCTAATCTTAGGTTGAGTGAGAGTGTTGTGTAGAGTATTATGTATCTTGTTGCAGCAAGGAGATTGCAACCACATTCGGAAGGTTAGAGGTTGAGAAATTTAATGGTACTAATTTTGAGTTGTGGAAACCCAAGATGGAGGACCTACTTGTTGATCGTGACCTATGGGAAACCATATCTAGTGTAAAAGCTACAGCAATGTCACAAGATGATTGGGACCTCAAAGATCAGAAGCCTAAGGGTCTCATAAGACTCTATTTAGTTAACTTTGTCCTGTTGAATGTTCATGAGGAGAAGAGCACGAAAGATCTTTGGACGAAGCTGGGTGATGTTTATCAGGCCAAGTCCCTGGTGAACATGATTTTTCTAAAAAAGAAGTTGTTCACTTTGAACATGGAAGACAGATGATGTATTGTGGATCACATGAATACTTTTAACATGATTGTTGCATAGTGACATTTGTGGGTGTGAAAATGAAGGAGGAGGATCAATGCATGACCCTGCTTTGTTCTTTGCCAAATCCGTGGGATCATCTTGTCATGGCTATCGGAAGCACCACTACCACCTTCAAGATGGAAGATGTGGTGTCTTTGTTGTTATCTAAAGAAATGCAGAGAAAGTCTTCTGAGGAATCCAAAGAGACTCTTGCGGTTCATGGAAGACCCAAAGAGAAAGGGAAGGAGAAGGACAAGAAAGGTGATAAAAGAAGATCTAAATCTCATGGGAGATCCAAATCTCCTGGAAAGTCCAAGGCTCTCTATTGGAACTATGATAAAATTAGGCATTTCTGAAAGGAATGTAAAGAGGAGAAGAAAAAGAAGAAGAAAGATTCTAATTCAGATTCTGACAAGTCACAAGATGATGGTGATGCCTTCATCATGGCCCTGGTCACCCATGCATCTGATGATGTGTGGTTGATTTATTCTTGTGCATCATTCCACAGGACCTCACATTGAGACTGGTTCATGAAGTATGAAGAGTTTGATGGTGGAAGTGATGTACCTGGGTGATGACTTTCACCTAAAGATTGTTGGTCATGCAAGAGTCTCAATCTGATTCCCTAATGGACGAGCGAAGGGGATCACTGGAGTTATGCACATTCTAGGCCTTACACAGAACCTACTTTTTGTAAGTATGTTGAATGATGTAGATGTGCAGGTTATCTTTTCGAAGGATGGATTCAAGATGACTAGAGGATCTATGGTGCTTGCAAAGGGTACTCAGAGAGGTACTCTATTTCAGCTAGAGGCATGCACTTCATAGTGCAATAGTTCTTCTGACTTGAAGAAATGAGTTGTAGTCACTTCATCCCCACCATGTAAATAAGTAATGAAGAAATATGTTGTAACACTTTCTGATGGTAGTGCACATGCTTTGGAAGCTAAGCTTCTTGCTGAAAAGACTATGTTATGGCATTTGAGATATGACCACATTGGTGAGAAGGGTCTACGTACCTTGAAAAATAAAAACCTCATTGAGGGGTTAAATGATTGTAATCTTGAGTTTGACTTTTGTGAACATTGCATTTATGGAAAGAAAAACCATGTTTAGTTTTACTCTAGTTCTCAAAAGTCTTCTAGTGTATTGGATCTTATTCATTCTGATGTGTTTGGTCTTGTTAATATTCCTTCAATTTCAAAATCTATATATTTTGTATCTTTCATAGATGATTACTATAGGACATGGGTTTATTTTATTAGAAGCAAGACTGAAGTCTTTAGTCAGTTTAAGGAGTTTAAAGCCTTTACTAAAAATTAGACTAGTAAAAAGATTAAGTGTTTGAGAACTGACAATGGTGGTGAGTTTTGTTCGGCAGAGTTCAATAAGTTCTGTAAAGAGAAAGGGATTGAAAGGCATAAGACACCTCCATATACCCTATAGCAAAATGGAGTTGTAGAGAGGATGAACAAGACACTGATGGAGAAGGCTAGGAGTATTCTTAGTGGAGCAAGTCTTGAACAAAAGTTTTGGGCTGAAGTTGTTGCCACTACTTTCTATCTAGTAAATAGATCTCCTACATCAGCTCTTGTTGGTAAGACACCTATGGAGGTGTGGTCTAGTAAGAAGCCTTCAGTTAGACATCTTCGTATTTTTGGTTGTGAGGCATATGCACATGTGCCTAGGGAGAAATGGTCTAAATTAGAAAACAAGGTTGTTAAATGTATTTTCATTGGCTATGGTGTCAGTGTGAAAGATACAAGCTTTGGGATCCTATGGCTAAAAAGTGTTGTATAGTAGAAGTGTTATCTTTAGAGAGCTAACACCTTCTTCCATTGTTCTATAGCCAAAACAAATAGTAAAGAAAGAGGATGGGTTTCATTTTCCCTCTACCCTTGAGAAGACTGAACAAACAGACCCTGTGAGACCTGATGATGAGGAGAGCTCTAGCAGCTTTGAAAACTTAGAAGAAGAAACAAAACCTCAACCTCAGCCATTGAGGAGGTTTACATAAACAAGAAAGCAACCTGATAGGTTTGGCTATTCATTACTTGATTCTAGTTATGCTTTTTCTTTACTTACTAACACTAATGAGCCTAGAATTGTGAAAGAGGCTATGGGCATGAAAGATGTAGGTTCCTGGAAGGAGGCCATGGAAGATGAGATGGCTTCTTTGGAAAAGAATAAAACATGGGACTTGGTGCCTTTGCTTGATGGACAGAAACCCGTTGGATGCAAATGGGTGTTCAAGAAGAAATTCGGTACAGATGGCAGTGTTGAAAAGTACAAGGCTAGATTGGTTGTGAAGGGGTACTCACAAGTGGAGGGAATTGATTATGGTGAAATTTTCTCTCCTGTTGCAAAGCTGACATCCATTCGATTCTTGTTATCTCTTGCAACTGCTTATGACTTAGAGGTAGAACAGATAGATGTGAAGACAACTTTCCTTCATGGTGATTTGGAGGAAGAAATCTACATATCACACCCAGAGCATTACATAGAGAAAGGTAAAGAAAATTTGGTTTGTAAGTTAAAGAAGTCTTTATATGGTTTGAAGCAGTCTCTTAGGATGTGGTACTTGGAGTTTGATGCCTTTGTGTTGTTGATTGGACATCTAAGATCAAAATCAGATCATTGTGTGTATTACAAATTTGACAATGATCTCATTCTCATTATTGCATTGTATGTTGATGATATGCTATTGATTGGGAATGGTAAAAATATGATTTCTGATTTGAAGTCTTAGTTGTCAGCATACTTTGAATGGAAAATCTTGGTTCAACCAGGTACATTCTAGGAATGGAAATTAGAAGAGAAAGAGCTAATAGAAAACTTTGGTTAAGCCAGAGTAAGTATATGAAGACCCTATTGGATAGGTTTAGCATAGCAGATTGTAGACCATTGTGTGTTCATGTTTCATTGGGGACAAATTTGTCTATTAGTGATTGTCCAAAATCTCCTAGTGAGGTGGAGGACATGAGCAGAGTACCTTATGCTAGTGTTGTTGGTAGTTTGATGTATACCATGGTTTGCACAAGACCAGACTTTTCCCAAGTAGTGGGAGTCCCTAGTCAATTTATGGCTAATCTTGGACGGGTACATTGGGATGCAGTTAAGCGAGTGTTCAGATATTTGAGGGGTACTTCAGAGTATTCCTTTTTCTATCATGGCAATGCTATAGGACCTCTGCATTTAGTTTGTATTCATAGATTTGTGGATTCTGGTTAGGTAGGTGACATTGACAGCAGGAGATCCACCAATGTCTATGTGTTCACTATGTTTGGTGGTGCAATTAGTTGGATGAGTAAGCGACAACCTGTGGTTTCTTTGTTCACTACATAAGCTAAGTACATGGCTGTAACTCATGCTTGTAAGGAAGCCATTTGGCTTACGAAATTGTGTTCAGATATTGGTGTTGATTTAGGATAGATTACGATCAGTTGTGACAGTCAGAGTATGATTTGTGTTACGAAGAATCCAACTTTCCATGCTAGAACAAAGCATATTGATGTATAGTTTCACTTCATGTGAGACATGGTAGAGGATGGGAAGGTAAATTTGGAGAAGGTAGATACTTTGAAGAATGTTGCAGATGCATTGATGAAACTAGTGGGCACAAAGAAGTTTAGAGCAGTTAAATCCTGTTAATTCTATTGGCTCTTACAAGGTGTTCGACAAGTGGGAGAATGTTGGGAATTAAGGTGTCTCAACCTTGGTAATTCCTTGTATTTTTACATTGTATTTATTTATTTATTGCCTATTGTATTATTTGGATGCAAATCCTATGTTGTCATATTGTGGGATTCGGCGCGATGATGTGTCATCCTACATGGCATATGACCACATGTATTTTTGTCCTCACATGAGGAGATACGCATCCCACTTAGTGGTAGGATTTTTTTCCATGTCTCGGCATCTTGGATGTTGTGTAAGGGAATATTGACTGTAACGGTCATGACAGATTCCTATGATGAAGTTATGACATGTAAGATTAGAAATAGGAGATTCTATGACAGGTGAAGACATGTGTCAAAGAGCATCTTTGAAAAAGGCATCTTTGGGCACACCAACGTGGACTATGACATGTTGTAAGAGAATATGCTATTTATAGCCTGTGTATGACATATTCTCTTACAGCTGTAAGTTATGATAGCTATGACAGATTCTATGACAGTTGTAAGAGTCGTAAGAGCATCTGTCATAGCCCATTTTGGAAATAGGTGACCTCCTTGGGATGGGGTTACTTGACAAGTGTCAAGAGCATCCTACAAAGTTGGACAAGTATCCATAGGCATGGGTTTTGGGCCATGATGCCATGTTGGACATCCATCCCTATTTGGAGCCATTTTTGCCTTTTATATTCTATATAAACAGGTGCTTTGAAGAGGAGATGTATTACAGGTTTGACAGGTACTGTTATGCTATCGGTTTGTCTCCAGATACAAGTGTCAAAGACTCATGAGAGCTTGCATTACAAGTGTATTGTAAACTATTTCAGTTTTTATAATACATTGTGCAGGTTTTGGAGTGCAAGTTTTTTCACCCGATGAGGGTTTTCCCCACGTATATTTTGTGTCTCTCTTCTTCTGTCTCACTTTCTTGTGTATGTGTTTTCTACAATATCTCTGTTAGTGGGTTAACATAGCTGTAATTGTAAAGATAAAATTGAATTTGCACTCTCCTCCCCTCATTAGATTAGTGTAGGAAGTGTTTTCCACAAACCTATCTTCCTTTCAATAGGCTCATACTTTGTTTCCTTGCTTATGTTATGACTAGCTCTGTCTTCAACTCTAATGGCGATTCCCTTAGCTTTGAAATGTTTAAACTCCACTTCTACAGGTTATCTCTTTTTTAAATAATCTTTTGTTCTTTACTTTGTGGGACGGTGGTGTGCAGTGAAACTTCTTGTAGGTCATTCCTCCTTATGCTGAAAATACTATGCCTATTTATTTCTTGGTGCGCTATGTTTCTTGAAGGCTACTTGAGTTTCAGAGTTGTTGAGCCTTTATTTGGTGAGTGTCTTTAAAATTCAAGGCCGATCCCTTTTGTTTCATAGTGGATTGCATCTTGATTTCACATAGTACCATGCCTCGAATAGGCCAAGTGAGAGTATGAGATTGAGACTCATATTCATTTACCCTATATTTGTATACAAAGTCTTTATTGGAGCTCTCTTGAAACTTCACTAAAATTCATTGAATCTTATTGAAATCAAAAGTTTTGAAATGGTGTGCAGAAAATACACAATAGTTCTTGGCGACTGGCTGGGAAAATGAGCCTTTTCATTGCGAAGCTAGAGAAAATAGTGGCTTATCCATTGGGCATAGAGTCAATTATGCTAAAACTAAAACAATCGACATCCTAAAGACACATCTATAGCCAAAATTTGTGCAACCAAAATGGTGCAATTTGTACAGCAAATACATTGAATCTAAAAGTCAAACACTACTTGATCAAACACATATTGCAACTGATGGGCCATTGAACCTGATACAAATTGGTGACAGCTGACCATACTGAATCCAAAGCTAAAACCTAACCAAACTAATATTTTGAAATTGATCCCAACTAATGACTGTTGATACCTTTGAGTCTTTATGTAGCTGAGACTTATTGAAAGAAACAAAACTGAAATTGAAACTAACTGTCGCGGCTGCAACTTATTGTAAAGCATTGAGACTAAATTTCTGACATAGGAACCTCATAGGGACATGCCCATTCATAGGAATGGAAAAATAACTCCCAGATCTAATGATATTCATCCAGTGGATCCACTTTGCACTCATAATTGACCAAATGAAATGCATGAAGAAAAAAAAAAGAACTTGTACCTTTATGCCTTTCTACATTCAGGAGACTCTTTCTTGGCATCAAAATACTTTACAGAATGATTTGTATGATGTTCTTGTTTGAACGAGGGTGGGAAGGGAAAATCAAGTGATGGATTTCACCTCTTTGTTTGCATGTTAAATCATTTATGATCTTGGACTTATTGGTGACTTCTCCTGTCTATACCTTTGTATGATCATGATCCATATTAGCCTCGAACTCTGGCTTGAATATGACAGAGCCACCTATAACTATCTTGAATCTGATCAGCATTTCTTCTTGAATGAAGAATGGTGTATGAGGCAACTCTTCATGAAAATCTTCATTACATGAGTCTCTTGATGCATCATTTTCATGGAGCTCACTTTTCCTTTTATCATGATCACCCAAATTTAAACAAAAAACTTCTAGATCATCCCAAAAAGAATCATTTTCAGACTCATCTTCACACTTTTGCACAAGAGGACTTACTTTTTGTTCTTTTACAAGCTGAGGTAAATATTTTGTATCTTCTGATGGCCAGTACTTTTCAGTTTCTAGGTTCTTTTGAAAGTACTTTTCAGCTTCAAAGAGAATCAGGCCATTATCACCTGCCCCATCCTCTTCTTCATGTGACTGCATCTCTGAATCATCTCCTTGAAGATGTGAAAAATCATCATAGAAAAAACACCCTCTATTTGTAGATTTAGCAACAATTTCTTTTGCAACTTCTTCCTCAAGATGTGGTACAGATGATGCATCATTCTTCACTAAGTACTTTTTAGCTTCAAAGCCTCTTTTTAAGTACTTTTCATCTTCTAGAAGAGTTAAGTCATTAGCATCCTCTGAACCTTCTTCATCACTTGACTGAGTCTCTAAATTACACCTTACCATATGTGTATGATGCTTAGGATTGGCTAGGAACACTAGATAAATAGGAGCTACCTCTTTTCTTGTTTTTTGATCTGTGAGACTCAAATTTTCTTTAATATCAAAATGAGAAAGAACTTGATATGTGATTTCTATTAGCTGATTTATAGACACAAAGGCTTGCAAAGTACAATTTTCAAAATAATGGCATCTTTTGTGTCTAAGGGAGAATTTCTTCTACAAACTCACTACATTGATATTGATGTCCATAAGGACTTTGAGTTATGAAATACGGATCAGCATGATACAATTCTTGACATTTTAGCTCATTTACCTCATGGCTAAGGGTTTTTATAAGTTCTTTTACCTCCAACATCTCCTAATGATTTAACGTATCAATAGGGAGGGTGGGTTGATTAGAAAAAGTATGCATTTGGCTACAAGAAAGAGCTTGAGATGGGACATCTGCATGCAGCATCAGTGGTTTTAAAGGTAGAGGAGACAATTTACCAGCATCTATGAGGTTATTTTCATCTCTAATAGCAAGATTATATGATTGGGGCAGGGTTTCACCTCCTAAGGCTTGTATCATAACAGAGATTTTAGGGTCTAGAGCCTTCCAATAATATAGAAATGCAAAAACTATGGGAGGTCTCATATCAACTAAAAAATCTTTCCATACCTTGTCAAATATTGCATTGAAATCACACATGCACTCCATAGGGTGTGTCTTGATTGTGATGAGATTCTAGGTGAGTGAGCTGACATCTGTCATTTCTTGGAATTGATTGTAGATGAGCTCTCCTAGATGATCCCATTCCATGATTAAACTGGGCTGCAATTCTCTATACCATTCTTTTGCTTTACCTCTGAGTGAAGATGTTGGCAATAGAAGGGATTCATTCTTAGCTGTCATATTATGAATAGTGCACAAATTGGCAACATCTTGAATATGGTCTGCTAGAGAAACTAATCCATCCCCAAGAAAATGAGGTAATGCTTTCCATGCTGCCTCAGGAACCTAACCCTATTGCTGTAGAAGAAGGGGGCTCAAATCCCAAGTCACAAAAGGTAGGTTTCTTGCAGGATTATTGAGTTGCACAAAAGTATTTGAAGCTGCCATGATCTGCAAAAGTAAAGACATGAGAAAAAGTCACTAGTAGAGTCACCAAGTGGAAGATTCATGCTCCCATGAGTAGATATTTTTGTGATTTTCTACCAAAACCATAAAATATAGAGCAAAGATTCAATGAAAACAAAGACCAAAGTCTTTGGTTTTGAGTCCCACCAGGCGTGCCAAAAACTGTTGGCATTTAAATTAATAGATAATCACTAATAATAGGAAACCCTAAGAATGTAGGACCTGACTCTTAGGATAACCTCCAGATTTTAAAGAAGCTAGTTCTTCTCTATGGGGTTTGAGAAAAGAGAAGAAAAAACAAGATTATAAGATAAATGCCTAATTTGCTACTATGGAGATGCACCAGATTCATTTCCTAACTCTAAACAACATAATGATTAAACCCTAAAAGATTAACTAGTAGGATCAAAGAAAAGAATGCATGATTAATAACCCCAATATATTGCATCAGATTTATTAGAGGCTAAGAATAGAAAAAAGAAGCAAGAACCAGAAACACATTCAAATTGCACTAAACACCACACTCTCTTCATTGTTTCACGAGAGAGCAAAACATAGCGGAAAAAATGTACAAAATACAATATTGCATCCCTCATGAGAGGAACCTCCTGAGGCAAGAAAAATATCTCTATCTTGCTACTAAACATTCTAGTCATCTGTGTATGTCTATCTTATTCCCTATCCTAGATCTTTGTATTTAAAGCCAAAAAAACCCCTTTGAAATCTTCTTCAACTACCTAGAAAATATCTGTAACTGAAATCCCACAAAATATGCTTTGACAACTATACTAATAACTAATTATTTAGTTAATTGGGTCTTCTGTTTAAACCCCATGGCTATAACTTCTCTTTGCTTTGGCCTATGAGAAAAAAACATGCTCTTTCCTCCATTAGCTTGCCATAAAAAATTAAATTGGTGCTTTATTTATTAAGGCTGCATATGTTTCTCCCTATAAATCATAAGAGTTGTATGAGTCAAATGAGAGTCTTTAATCTTTTAATAAAGCATTAGCTTTATTAGTTTGTGTCCCATCTCTATAGCTTAGAGGACTCTACATTGTTTATTTAAAACTTACTTTTACTCCTGTGAGCTGTAAAGAAAGAGACTCTATTTAATATTAAATAAACCTCAGCTTGGAGAGGGCCCACCATATTCAATATTACAGACTCAACATTATTTTAAAACATTTATCTTGTTGGAGGGACCAATCATATGAGAGACTTAATAAAAATATTGACTTAGATCCTCATGTGACTCTCATTATTAAAAAAACTTTTAATTTTTTTTTAAAAGAACCATTTATCTCTCATCCGCTTCCTCCACGTGGAAGAGCGGCTCTCATTTGGGGGAAAAATTTCTTTCCTTGCCTTCAAATGCCCACAGTGTTGCAAAATTGTAGCTTCCACGTCCTTCTTTTCACTATTGTGCGAGTCGTTGATTCTTCTCTCCATCAGATGGTTGTTGTGCATCATCTCCATTGTTCTGTGTGATTCTTAGGGTTTATGGTCATGTTTAATGGAGGCTACCATGAATTTGGCTTGTTGTGTGTGTAGAAGACTCTGAAACCTATGTCTTTTCCCTTTAAGGTTGCCCTGATACAAATGGTCAAGCCTTGATCTTTATAGTAGTTGCAAACCATTTCTTTATACCAGTTGTGCCTTCATTATCGTATGACTCCATGCTTGGAGGCCTATGTTATTATCTATAAAAGCTGAGACTTGATCTCAAAAGGCTCGGTCTACTTCTATGCCATTATTATATGGCTTGCACTTCTTTGAATCCTTTATGCCTTGCTTGATACTAACCCTAACGCCATTATTTGGCTAGAATTTAACAATTGTGGCTTTCCTCTGTCGATGGCCGCCATCAGTATGGACTGTGTGCCATAGTTTGAAATAGATTGTGTCTTTAAATATGGTTGAGTACCTTCACCCTAAGTCTTGCACCATTAATGGTTGTGTCTTCTATTCTTGATTAGGCCAAGAGATGGATTAGAGGCCATACCTTTAGAAATAGATGTGCCATACTCATGAGTTGAGCATTTATTATATGTTGTTACATCATGTTTTATATTTGATGCCCATGGCTTTATTATTGGAGGCAACACCATTTTATATATGATGTACTTCACCTTTGTGATATGAAGAGTCTTTAATTTGATCTGGCAATGCTTTTCACTGTAGTGTCTTTATTTGATACTAGTAGTGTTATGAATTTCATGTTGAATGTAATGTATCTCAGGTAGTACCTTGTTCTTATTAGACTCTGCACTTTTATCTCTTGATGACACCACCTCTCTTTCTGTATTGATATAGTTTCTCATTCAATATCACGTTCCTTCCTTTGATGTGCTATGCCTCTCTTTCTGTAGCTTCATTTTGTAATTGTAGCTTAGATTAGTTGCGTCATCATGGCTGAATGTTGTTTGAAGTTGAAGGGGACTTGAGATTCCATTATTTTTGATGCAGTGTCACTCTTATACAAGCCCTCTATATGAGCCAAACCTTATAGTAACTGTGTCTCTTTGTAAAACTGGTTCCTTCATGTAGAATGAGTCCTTGTATATTACGTGCTCCTCTTGCCTCATTATTTCTTATTAAAAGGGTTGATTCTCTTTCTGATAGGGGGTGGCACCACTTTAAAATGACTATGGTTTCTTGTTCAATGATGCTACAACATAAGTTAGAGGCCAAACTATCCTCATAATGGCACCTTCACTATGATTGTGGATAATGAATACACCACTATCTTTTGATAGGCTCGTGCTTTGTTTCCTTTCTTATGTTGTGACTAGCTCTATCTTCAACTCTAATGGCGATGCCCCTAACTTTGAAACATTGAAACTCCACTTCTACAAGATTCCTCTATTTTTAACAATATTGTGTGCTTTGGTTTGTGGAATTGTGGTGTGCAGTGAAACTTCTCAAAGGCCGATCCTCCTTCTGTTGAAAAGATTGTGCATTCTTATTGCTTGGTGCACTATGTTTCTTGAAGGCTACTTGAGTTTCAGAGTTATTGAGCATTTCTTTGGTTAGTGTCTTCAAACTTCAAGGACGAGCCCTTTTGTTTCATAGTGGATCGTATCTTGATTTCACATAGTGTCATGCCTCGAATAGGCCATGTAAGAGTATGAGGCTAAGACTCATATTGATTTACCCTACATTCATATACAGAGTCTTTATTGGAGCTCTCTTGAAACTTCATTGAAATTCATTAAATATTATTAAAATCAAAAGTTTTGAAATGGTGTGCAGAAAATGTACAACACAAGGATCACATTTTCTTATCTTTTGTGCTACATCCTTGAATAAAGTAGGCCACCAATACCCAGTCCCAAGGATCTTATGGGTAATGGTTTTATCTTTGAAGTGCCG
Organism: Cunninghamia lanceolata; assembly: GCA_027924645.1. NCBI lineage: Eukaryota > Viridiplantae > Streptophyta > Pinopsida > Cupressales > Cupressaceae > Cunninghamia > Cunninghamia lanceolata. Next base: position 10,923,369 of record BSBN01000334.1, on the reverse strand, counting down.
CCCACAAACACCATGGTGACACTCATTCATCACTCCTTTAGCTTTCTCTTGATCCAAACATTTGAGCAATTGAGCAGTACACCATCATGGCTTCTCCATACTAGCTCATTCTGAAACAGGACATGCCTCTGAGATTTCATCTTTAGGGTGCTTTGCTAATTTTCATCCATACCGGGTGGACAATTTATGTTTTTAAGATAGAATATCACATCCTTGTACCATGCATTGTCAACTAATCTACAATGAGGAGTAGCATTTACCTTTGTTTCATTTACTTCTGTTGCTTCAATGTTAGAATTAGCCATTAGCTTAGCTAAGCCTTGGCCTCTAGCTAACTTTGTGACATGTATATCCATGTCATATTCATGGATCCTATTGATCCATCTGCATCTTTCACCTAAAGTTTCTTGGTGCATGAATATGTCCTTTATTGCTGTGTCAGGTACATATGCTATGATCTTGGCACCTGTGAAATAAAATCTGAAATTTTGTGTGGCCTTAACCAGTGCATAGGCATGTTTCTCTATTATAGAATAATTCAATTCAGCATCCTTTAAGGACTTCCTAAAGAACCCCATTAGGTGCTCAAATCCATCCTTGTTCTTTTGTAACAACACAATAGTAATAGTATAAAATGATGCAAAAGAGAAGAGCTGGAAGGTCTTGGAATAATCTGGGATTACTAGCACTGACACATTCTTTAAAGCCTCAGCTGATTCCTTTTCCCATGTAATGCACTACCCCTTCTTGAGCATCTTGGAAATTACTTTGGTCTTCTCAACAAAGTTAGGAACGAACCACCTTACAAAGTTCATCTGCCCAAAAAAGGATTGAACACCCTTGACTGTCTTAGGCTGAGGGATGAGGTCAATAGCCTTAACTCTCTCTAGATCAATTCTAACCTCATCCCTAGAAACAATATGTCCTAGCAACTTTCCTTCTTCTACTCCAAATTGACATTTTTGGGATTTAAAGAAATCCCATACTCCAAAAATCTATCAAAATCACTTGCAAATGCTTGTGTTGTCAATTTAAGTATGCACCCCTACTAAGTTCATAGAAACCTAGCTACTTGTTGAAACATGGAATCATTCTCGGATGTGGGTCTCCTTTTATGAGAATGAATCTCCAGAGTGAGCTAGTTCTCTTATGATTCCTAAACTAATGACTTGTAGGGGAAAAGGGATAGAAGGGTAATTTAAATGAAAACTAACTTTTGAATCTAAAATAGATGGATCTCTATCACTCACAAAATAGATCCTCAAACATCAATCTTCACAATTACACTGATAGTTTATCCCTTAAGTGATTTGCAACAAGGTTTGGATCAAACACAAACTGCAAATAGGAAAAAACTAAGTCGTAACAGCATTGAGACATAATAAAGGACAAAAAAGTCACAATACAACATCAAATCAAGACTACAAAATATGTGAAAAGGATGATTTGTTATTAGAACTAGAAGGAGTACAATGCATAAAATGAAATATGAGCCAACTGCATGTATACAACTCTACCTGTGAACAAGAGAGAAGAAACTGATGCTAACTAACTGAGAAAAAATAAGACTTTTCTCCTATAAATGCCTTTAAAAGATCCCCTCAGAAGAAAGATGAAAAAGCTCCTAAAAATAAACCCTATGTCCATTTTCGAGCTACTCATGAAAGACAAAAAAATAAAGCTCTGGATCTACCACCAATCTGGAAAATAAAGCTGCAAAACTGCCCTCTCATATGGTCCTACCATAAAATCACTTTTCTCTGCTCATGAAAGCTCCAAAATTTGTCCTATATGACTCTAAAGAAAACAAATTGAAATGGGATATTTGATTTGTTTTATCAGTCTATAAATTACCTAAAAATAGTTAAGTTTTAAAAGCAATTTGTCAATGATTGCTTTAAAACTAACTTTTCAATGCTATGGTAATTTTATTCTATATCTCCATTTGATATGAGCTTTTGAAAAAAATAAAACAATATCTGGCTCATAATTTCACCAAGATATTTTACAAGATATTACCATTGATTTTCTATAAAAATCATAAAAAGATGATGAAAATACTACATATATTTTCAAAAAATGTGAAAGCCTTAAAGGCCACAAAATGCATGTCCATGTGTCAATTCTACCACCTCACTGCCCATACAGTGCCACCATGTCAAATTTGAGCCTCTCCACAATATCATCACTTGCATACTTTGCACATCTCCATTTGTTCTCTTCTTTGACCTTGTGCATTTGAAATATATGAAAGGAATAAAATAATGATTAAATGCATCAAGTGGGAGGTGAAAGACTCTCGACCATGCCATGGTCGACCACTTAGGAGGTAAAGGTATTTGAAAAGATTCTAAGGCATAAGCCTTATTTGCATATTATACTACCCGTCTTTGACTTATAAATAAACAACATATATCATGTTGTCGGCCACTCCACACCATGATTGCTAGGCATTATCAAATGAAAGGTTTTGACCATGATCCCTATTTGGATAAAGTAATTATGTTTATTTGCAAAGTCAAAAACATGAGAAATAGGAACACTGTTGAAAAAAAGAAGACTCAAACCCTAAAAGTTTGGTCATTTCAGTTTACACTCCTTCAGTCATCGCTCTACAACTTTGTGGCCGCCAACTTGGGGTTTGAAGACACTCTAATTTTCCTTGCATCCAATGGCTCTATTGGTAAAAAATTTCACCATTCTCTAGTCAAAATGATAGGCCGAACCTAGTGAGTATGTATTTGAAGCTTAAAATGGCATTTTCATTTTACCTTAGTGGCATTTCTTTCTTAAATGGTCACGGCCATAGTTGCTCTTTCCTTAGTTTCTTTGCTTGACATCTATTTGCTTGGCTCCTTCTGTGTTGAACTCTGTAAATGTGGCAAAATGACAAAAACATCAAGATGGGCCATGGCCATCATAGCTTTCCTCCTCTACGACTATACTATGAGTCGTCATTCCCTCTTTCTATTGAGGCTTCTTTTCTTTTTTGTATGTGTAAACTATAACAAGGTTTCATTCTTACTAGCTGGATATCTCAAAATATCTTCATATATTATATGGCAGTGGCATAGAATGTGTTCTGTGACTTGTTCTTTGTCATTTGATATGAAAAATTTGAAGTTTCCTTGATTGCAAAAATGAGGGTTTCTCCTTACATTACACAAGAACTCTTTTTCCTCCACGGCTATGCCTACAGACACTCCATACTTGCTTTATTTGACTATATCTTACAATAAGAAAGAAGACTTTTGAAAACTCAACAAAGGTTTCATTTTTTTTATTGTATACATAGTCATATCTACTACGGCCTTGACACAGATAGATTGCTTTACCATTCCTCCTCTCCAACACTGCAAAAATGTTAAGGTTTTGAAAACTTGACATGGGTATTTTGAAAAATGAACATGAATGGCACTATATGTTATGGCCTAGCTTAGATATATCTCTGCATTTTTTCATTTCACTCTATGAACCAAGATTTGGGAACTAAAATAAAGGTTTATCTTTTGAGCACAAAAACTCCTATAGCATACACTACACATGATATTCTCTTTTCTTTCCTTATGTTGTTATTGATGAGTCATATTCACTATCATTGCTTAAAAAGGTGAGGATTTCATATGTTGTTCTCTATTTCTGTAGCTCCATTTCCTCCTTCATGGTCTTTACATATAAAGTATACTATCGGTTTTGAATTCAAAACCCCTCTCTTCTTTGTAGAAACATATGTCTCTTTCATTTCTGTAGCTCCACTTGGCAGTCTAGTGCACTGTAGCAAATACATATCTCAAACATGACTGATGACTTCACTATGTCATGACATTTTGGCACTGTATTTGATGAAGAAGCCACTTTGTTTACCTATTCTGTACACACTTTGGCAACATTATGACTTTTTGTTGTTCTTCTTTGTACTTTATCATATCAAATGTATTATGTATGATCTTCTATAGGACATCGATTAGGTCCACTGTATACTATGTCATTAGTTTGACAAATCATTTCTTATGATGAAGATTTTGTTTGAACTCATTCATAACTAGATACAACTATGCACTTATACACTTCACTTGATACATAATGAAAATTTAGCATGAAATATGATGACCACACCTATTTAACGATTCCTCTACCACATGATAATGATGTTTTTTTGCAACCATTTAATGAAGTGTCCTTTTAATCCCTTTTGATATTTGTCAAAGACAAAATGGTGAATCTGATCTAGTTGTCTTGTACTCTTTTAATACAGTTATGCAATACTAGCATGTTTCTTTCATAGATATGCATTAAATGTAGCATGTGATACACATTGTTCTAATGCTCAACTTGTTAGTAGCAAAATGCGATGCATAATTGGATATATTTTCATCATTTGAAAGGTAGCTTATGTAACTTAATTCTGAATTTGATTTCGCCACTCCATAAAAATGAGAAAGTATAATGCTTTGGTACTAACCTGTTCTTGCAAACTTTCTTACTAGTTTATAATGGATAATCCTATTGGATTATTGATCATGGATGAGTAAGAAATCCTCAAATAGGCATTCCTTATGAACACTTATTCTTTTATCAATCTAATGATCATACATGCATTATGTACCCTTGATCATTATAATGCCTAAGAATGTCATTTCAATGATAGTTAGAGAAATGGCATCAGCTGTTATATGCATTAAATATTGTCCTTCATCTGTTCAGGTTATGTTCTTTGTTGAATTTCATCCCTTGAAGTGAAATCATGGTCATGTCTTGAAATAGGACTGATGCATATGATTGTCTTTGATATTCCTTCATCTTTTCATGTGAATGTGATCAATGATGTTCTTCTTTCTATTCATCCCTTCTGAGATCAAGGGGAAACAGCATGCTCGGCTCAACCCTTGTGGGAGCCCATTTGATACCACATGCTGAATGTCTTCAATCAGCTTCATGATTTGTCCTATACCTACACATGAAACAAATAGATTAGAATAAAACAATGATGCTCTATGTTTGCTTCTCTTCTACATATGGATGTTGCTCATTTGATCAATACATTATAATTAAAGTATTATGCCTCTTCTGATAGATGAAGGATTTTCATAACTGAAGCTTCTAACAGGACCCTTCCCACAATTATTTAGGTACATGTCGAGGTCGGGAGCAGGACTGGAGGCTACTATCAAGATCAACAAACAAGGAAATGATGGCTGTCTTTCCCTCCTCCTTCATTAGATGCATAGTATTTTGTTTATATTTGCATGAGTTCATCTATAACCCATGACTTGTGTGGGACATCTGATATGTCATGGTTTCCTTCAATGCAATGTTTATTCCTTTATGTATTCAAACTTGCAAATGAATAACCATTGTGGTGAATGAATATTTATCTCATTTTACTGCTCTACAATGCAATGAATGATTTGAAACTTTTCTTTCTTTCCTAAACAACAAAACTGCATTTTAAGATAATAACTATGCAACTAGATCTCATAACAGAAGTAAATCAAACCTCATTCAAAAAATGATAAATGTTAAATCTGTTTAGCCAATTTTTGGGCTGTGGTCAAAAAATGGTAACATTTCTGGTGACTTCTGCTATATGCTTGCCTGCTAAGCATCTGACCAGTTGCCTTGACATCCATTAGGCATTAAGTCATACTCTGTCCTTCTCAAAAACTCAGAAAACATTGTAATTCAGCTCTCCAATAGTCAAAACAGCAACAGAAAAATTGAAAACAAACTCTACTGAAAGAAAACTAATAGGCCCTGATGGACAAAACAAAATGCTGAAAACAAATGTGCATGAGCAGTTATTCACTGCAAAACTACTCTACTATGTACAAAAGAAGTCTTTTATCCTCAGAGGCAATGTTTGAGGTGGATCCCATTAACTGGGATAGACAACACCTCTCCACTAAACTTGGACAACTGAGATGCATTATTTTCTTTGTACTCCATGATAATATAAGGCCCATCCCAAATGGCATCAAATTTAGAATGCTTTCCTGGCTTGCTCCTCAGTTCATTCAACTTGAACACCAAATCTTTGACAATAAAGTTTCTTGGTCTTGCTCTCTTATCAAATGCATTTTTCATTTGGTTTGATGCATATCAAGTTTTCTTAAGGCCTCTTTCCTTGTCTCTTCTAGCTCCATGAGCTGAGCTAGCCTGATTACTAGAAGTTGTTCCTCTAGTAGCTCAAGTTCTTTGATAAAGGTCAATGTAGGCAATTCTACTGAAATAGGTAACCTAGCCTCTTTTCCATAAGTAAGCACATATGGGGAACAACCAGTAGCCCTCTTAGGTGTAATTCTGTCATCCCAAAGAGCTAACTTTAACTTTTCATGCCAAGTTTTCTGATTTCCCTCAATAGTCTTCTTGACGATCCTTATCAAATTTTTGTTGGTAGATTCAGTGTACCCATTACCCTGTGGGTAATAGTTAGATCAATTTTTCAAATAGATATTAGACCAATTTAAAATTCTTAATCCTAAAAAGGCTAGACCATTATCAGAGATGATTGAATCTGGTGTACTGAATCTTGACACTAGATCTTGATAAAAACCTAGGACAACAGATTCATTTGCCTCTTTTAAGGAAACAACTTCATTCCACTTGGTAAAAGAATCTGTGGCAGTTAAAATCCACTTGTGGCTTGCACTTGAAGGTGGGTTTCTTGGTCTTATGAAATCCAGCCCCCATTTTACAAATGGTTGTTCGACTTTAATAGGATGTAGGGGTAAGGTAGCAAGTCTTTGCTTACCTACAAATAAGGAACATTTTTGACATCTTCTCACCCAAACAAAAGAATCTTTAAACAATACAGGCTAGTAATATCTAGCCTGCACAATCTTCAAGGCAGTTGTCCTAGCTATGAAGTGACCCCCTGAAGGTCCATTGTGAAACTCTTCTAAAAGTCTATCAACTTGATCAAGTCCAACACACCTCAAAAATACACCAATAAAGTCTCTCCTATATAAAACACCATCAATAATAGTATAAGGAATAGCTTGCAATAAAAAATACCTTCTACCTTCCATGTCTAAACCAGTTGGGCACTCACTGGTCTATAAATAATGCATCATCTGATGCACCCATCTATCTATTTGAGTTGGTGCATTGGCTGGTTCATTATTCTATAGCACTATCTTTGTGTCCCCTTGATGTCCTTTCTCAGACTCTTCACTTTCAGCAAGCTACTTGCATAAGCCCTTACCTCTAATCAGCTTGGTTACTTGGATGTCAACATCAAATTACAAAACCTTGGTTATCCAACCAGCTCTCTTGTCATTTATATCTCTGTTTAATAAGAAACTCTTGACAGTGGGATGAGAAACCATTAAGTGAATTTTATTATTAGACAGCATATGTCTAAATTTCTTGAGGCTCCTTACAACAGAAAAAACATGTTTTTCCACAACATAGTACTTTACCTCATAGTCATGCAGCGCCTGGCTAAAAAATGCAATTGGCTGCTCTAAACCTTCATCGTTTTGCTGACATAACATTGCATAAATGGTGTCAGTTCCTCCAAAAGCATATAAAATGAAATCCCTCTCATAATTAGGATTGATGAGGGTAGGGGCAGTAGCGAGGGCTCCCTTTATCTGGCTGAAGCTTCCTTTTCCCTCCTTTGTCTCGCTGAATGGCACATTCTTTTTCAACATGGCAGTAAGAGGTTATAACAAAGCTGTAATATTTGTAATAAACCTCCTTACAAAGTTAATTCTGCCAAGAAATCTCTGCAAACCTTTCTTATGTGCAAGCAATGGTAAATCTAGAATATCTAAAACCCTCTCAGGGTCAATGGTAATACCTTCTTTTGAAATGATATGACTGAGGATTTTACCTTCATGAACTAAGAATATATACTTTTTGGGGTTCAATGAAACTCCAAACTCCCTAGACCTCTGAAAAATCTGCTTCAAGTGGTCAAAATGATGATTAGAATCTTTGGAAAAAATAGTTATATCATCTAGATAGACAAACACAAATCTGTTCATAAGACCATGAAAGGCCATATCCATTGCCCTTTGAAAGGTTGCCCCTACATTGGACAAACCAAATGGCATTTTCTGATAGGCTATGGTACCCCACTTAGTTGTGAATGTAGTTTTGTATTGGTCCTCTTCTTTGACTAGAATTTGATTATATCCAGAGTACCCATCTAATAAAGAATACATATTAGAACCTGAAACAACCTGCAATATTTGTTCCATGGAAGGAAGAGGGTAGTGGTATTTCATTGAGGCCTGATTAGATCATAGAAATTGACACAAAGTCAAATTTCACCATTTTTTTCCTGACTGACCAAATTGGAAACCTGGGAGGTATGTTTTATCGGGAAAATGATACTACTTTCAATCAATTTATTCAGCTCATCCTTCATTAAGTGTTCAAGTTTAGGATTGAGGGGTCTTTGCTTTTGCCTAATAGGCTTGGCATTAGGCTCTAACTCTATGGTGTGCTGGGCTAAACTAGGATAAAAACCTCTCATGTCTTTATACTCCCATGCAAAAACATTAGAAAAATATTGACATAATTGAATAAAAGACTGATGTTCTTCTCTAGTACATACCTTTCCAAGTTTCAACAATTTGTCTTTGAAAATTTGTATGGTCTGATAGTGTTCTTGCTTCACTGTCATGCTGCACTTATCTTTTCTAAACTCATCATCAGTGTTAAACACTGATTCTAATGTAACTAATCCCTTGGGAAACGTATTGGTCCTCAACTAAATAATCTGATCTTCAAATTGCTGCTGATATTTATGTTGACTATCAGCTACAAATTCAGCCTCTGCACTTAAAAACTCAAGATTTGTTCGTCACTGTTAAAAACTTGCCATGAAACACTATTGTCAGGTACAGATAGTCTGAAAACTATCTTAACATATGACTATACCTCAACATTTTGAATCTGATCAGGAATCTCAAATTGAGATCCCAAGGCTACAAGCCTATCTGAATACTTATTTTGGTCCCTGGGAACTGAAATTAGATTAAAAGAATCAAAAAATTCAATTGAATCCCACATTCTATGCCTATATTTTTTGAGCAAATCATTTTTAGCAACATTCAAATTCCTAACCTGGTTAATGATCAACTCAGAATCTCCATAAACTTGAATAGATTTGATACCTTTTTTCTGAGTCCACTCTAAACCATGGATCAGGGCCTCATACTCAGCCACATTATTTGTGCAGTTGAAGGTAAACCTTAAGGCACCATAATATTTATCTCCTTGAGGTGAAATTAACATATTACCTCCACCAGCACCCGTCTTGGTCCTCAATCCATCAAAGTACAGCTTCTAAAGCTGATCTTCTTGTTGTTCTAATTGATTTTGATCCTTAATCAGATTAGGAATCTAAGAGGAACCCCCTACAACAATATAATAAAAAATGCACAAAATAACAAAAATATCATAACACAGAAGGAATTTATTGATCATAGGCCACTTCAAGGGGGCAACCTCCTTTGAGCAAGCTCAATACAATAAACTCATGGATGCCTTCATTGGCCTCAACACGTACTTATATACTAAGTCTAATCTAAACAACTATTACTCCCCATGAATGTGGGATAATACAATATACTCATAGGACAACTTCCAAAGCATATGCATCTAACAACAATATACTAACAAAGTAAAGAGAAGGGTTAAACATGGGTTCCTAACATCCCCTCCCTCTTAGAAAAGCTTTGTCCTTAAATCTTAAGATGTGAAAATTGTTACTAAATATGGAGTAGTTCCCATGTAGCATCCTCTGGTTGCATTTCATGCCACTAAATTAATACCTCTGTGATGGATCCAGAGCGAAGCTGACAAGTGCACCTGTTGAGGATTGCCTCTAGCTCCAAAATGATGGATCCTTCTTTAATAGTTTTGGTAAAATAGTTTGTACTCTGATGTTGGTGCCAAGAACTTTCTTTAGACAAGAGACATGAAATATTGGATGAACACAGGAAGGAGGAAGCTCCAATTTATAAGCAACTGACCCAATCTTTTGAAGAACCTTATATGGCCCATAGAACTTTAGAGCCAGCTTATGATGCCCTTTGAGTTTTAGGGAGGATTGCTTGTATGGTTGTAGACGAAGAAAAACAATATCACCTACTTGAAAAGTGCACTCAGAATGGTGCTAATCAGCTTGTTGTTTCATTCGATTTCTTGCCATGTGAAGATTATCCTGCAAAATGTGAAGAATCTGATCTTGGGTTTGGAGAACTGTGTCAACTGCCTAAACTAGTGAATTATTAGGGGTGTATGGAAGGAGCACTGGTGGTGCCTCACCATAGACTGCTTCATATGGAGTCATTTTAGATGTAGTGTGGTAGGAGGTATTGTACCACCATTTAGTGAGAGGGAGCCACTTTTCCCACTAATGTTGTTGTTTTGAGGTGAAGCAACGAAGATAAGTTTCCAAGGATTTGTTGATAACTTCAGTTTGACCGTCTATTTGTGGGTGATACCTTGAACTCATCTTTAGTTTAGTGCTAGTGTGGTGAAATAGTTCTATCCAAAAATGACTGGTGAAAGTTGCATCATGATTTGACACAATGGAAGAAGGGATTCCATGAAGATGGAAGATCTAGTCCATGAAAATCTGTGTGACTGAGGAGGCAGTATAGGGATGGCTGAGGGCACAAAAATGACTATATTTGGAGAGGAGATCAACTAGAACCAAGATCATTGTCTTCCTTGTAGATTTAGGGAGCCCTTCAATGAAATCCATAGAAATATCTGTCTAAATCCATGTAGGGATGGGCAAGGGTTTGAGCAATCTAGGAAGGAGTGTCGTTTCACCCTTGTTACACTAGAAGGTATCACATTCAGCCACCATTTGTTGAATTGCCCTTTTCATTCCCTTCCAAAAGAAGTTACACCGTGCCCGCTTATAAGTTTTGAGGAACCCAGAGTGCCCTACCAATGGAGAAGCATGGAGTTCATAGAAGACAACCTGTTGATAATATATGCTCTAGGGAAGCACCAGATGACCCTTGTATATCAGAGAAGCACCATCCTAAGAGTAATACAGTACAACAGAAGGGTTATTGGCCAATTGTTGGATGATTTGAGATAATGAAGAGTCATTGACATAGCCCTACTGGACAGATTCCAACCAATTTGGAACAGACATAGAAATAGCTGAAAGAGAAGCTTGGTCATCAAATGTGCGAGAAAGAGCATCTGCCACAATATTGTCCTTACCCTTCTTGTAAGTAATCTCATAGTCATAACCCATGACTTTGCTAACTGATTTCTATTGTGCTTGGGAGGAGACCCATTATTCTAGGAAATATTTTAGATTCTGGTGATTAGTCTTGATACAGAAATGATTCCCTAATAGGTATAGCCACCACTTCTATAGTGCATGCAGAATAGCCATCATTTCCTTCTCATATGTAGAGAGTACTAAATTCTTACCTAAAAGGGCTTTGCTGGTGAACACAATGGGATGTTCATCTTGAAGGAGAACAACACCAAGTCCATTGCCACAAGCATCACTCTCAATAGTGAAGGTCTTGGAAAAATCTGGTATAGCTATAACAGGTGTATTACACATAGCTTGTTTCAGTTTTTCAAATACACACTCAGCAGCATGTGTCCATGTAAAAGCATCCTTTTTCAACAGAGTTGTTAATGGAGCTGCAATCTTCCCATAATCCTTGACAAACTTGCAGTAGTAGATAGTCAGTCCCAAAAAACCATGAAGGCTCTTGAGTGTCTAAGGATGTAGCCAATTTTTCATTGCATCTATTTTGGCAGGATCTACTCGAATGCCTTGGGTTGAAACAATATGTCTGAGATACTCCACTTCCTCCTACCCAAAAACACATTAAGACTATTTTGCACAGAGAAGATGATCAAAGAGTTGTTGTAGTACAAGATCCAGATGCTGGAGATGCTTAGCCCATGTTTTATTATAGATAAGGATATCATCAAAGAAGACTAGAATGAATTTCCGCAAGTAGGGCCAGAATATTTTATTCATCAATGCCTAGAATGTGGAAGGAGCATTAGTGAGGCCAAAGGGCATGACCAAAAACTCATAGGGGCCATCATGCATGCGGAAAGCCATTTTAGGGATATCATCCTCATGAACCCGAATTTGGTGATACCCAGAACGAAGATCCAACTTGGAGAAAAAATGAGCACTATGAAGCTCATCAACAATAGGAATCAGAAACTTATCCTTGATTGTGATGTGATTAAGTACTCAGAAGTCAATGCAAAGATGCCATGAACCATCATTTTTCTAGACAAGAAGAACTAGTGAAGAAAAGGAACTGGTACTAGGGAAAATAATAGCTTGCTTCAGTAAGTCCAGAATGAGCATCTCAATCTCTATCTTTTGGTGAAACGGGTAGCGGTAGGGCCTGATGTTGGGAGCAACGCGTCCAGGAAGGAGTTGAATATGATGGTCCTCTGGTCATGAAGGTGGTAATCCCAATAGTTCAGCAAAGACACATGCATATCTATCCAAAATTCATTGTAGATCCAAAGGAGTAGTGGAGACCATTGATGGTTGCATCTGAATGGAATGGAGCTAAGCGATGACACCATGTGAATTCTTCTTAAGGAGTTTTTCCATGTGATGTGAACTGATGATGCTGAGAGACCCTGGTTGTAAGCCCTTCAATGTGTGTTTTTGCCCATTGTTTGAAAACTACATCCAAAGTTCAGCAAAATCCCATAAGATGGGTCCAAGTGTGTGTAACCATTGAGTGCCCAAAACCACATCACATCCACCTAAGGACATGGCAAACATGTTGGAGTGCAGGTTATAATCTCTAATAGAGATACGCACATTACAACACTTCCTTTTGCAAGGTAATGTGTCCCCATTGGCAATCATGACTTCAAAGCTGGAGCAAGGATGGACAAAACAATCAGCCTGTTTGGTGATTCGAGGGTCAATGAAGTTATGAGTGCTACCAGAATCAATGAGTATTGTAAGATGGAGCTTCTTGAAGTAACCCTTGACCCACATGGTTTATGGGGTGGTGACTCCTACTAAAGCATGGAGAGATATCTATGGGGGTCGTCTTGAGGAGGAGGGTGAACAGGTGGCTATTGAATGTCAACCTGATCATCTACTGTATCCTGAGTATCTTCATAAACTTCAGTTGCAGGTGGAGAATCCACATCCAAGAGATAGAGCTTTTACTCAACACATCTATGTCCCCAAGTGAATTTCTCATCACAATTATAACAAAGCCCTTTTTCTCTATGTGCCCACATCTCTGCTTCAAATAAATGCTTTATAGGAGTTGTTCTAGGAGCTGGTGTGATTCGAGGTCTTTGGGAAACCATATTTCTGAATTGAACAAAAGTGGATTTGGAGTGCTGTTAATCTATGATCTTGTCCTCTACCAACTTAGCTAACCCTAGGGCTTCCATCATTGTGCTGGGACAGAACATTTTAACCTCATATCGGATTGCATCCTTAAGACCACTGATAAAACAACTCCTGAAGAATTGATCAGATAATCCCTCTGCTTGATTGGCCAGTTTCTCAAATTCTGTCTAATATTCTATCATAGTGCCAGTTTAGTGAAGTTTAGTGAGTGCTCCTATGAAGTCATCAAAAGCAGTAGGGCCAAATCGTTGCAAAATGAGTTTACAAAAATCTATCCATTTTGGCTCTTCATGAGCCTTGATGTACCAATGGAACCATTGAAGGGCTTGATGTTCCAAATGAAAGGATGCAAGTGGGACTTTGTTGACATTAAAAGTATTATGCAGACTGAAATATTGTTCTACCCAGTATATCCATCTAGTCGGATCATTACCATTGAAGCGAGGAAAATCAAGCTTTGACCCACAAAAATTGCTGGAAGACGATAACCCAATGTCTACAAAAGACTCTAGCTACTGTCTATTGTTCATGGCTAAATGCTAAAGCTTGAGGATGAGAATTTTTTTCATCTAGATCTTGGAGTTTGGTCTTGAGGGTTGCAAGTTGATCATCCATATTTTTTTCTCCTATGCGGGTGACAACCATAACCAAGAGTTTTTTTTTGGGGAATGGGTAGAAAAATAAAAGCAGAAACTTTTTTAGTAAAGGAAAATTTGGATTTGGGAAAAACTCTGATGGGTAATTGGGGTTTGACTAGGTTTTTGACACTTCCTGAGGGACAGGGAAGAAAAAAATGGGGATTTTAGAAGCTGGGTGAAAGAATGGGAAAAGTTGTCCAAGAGGGACAAAGGAGCAGAAATAGGAAATGAACACTATGGCAAAATTTGAAGGTGATTGGGTGAGAATCGAAGAAGTTATGGAAAACCCTAAAAATAGAAAAATGTGGTATTTATGGCTTTGATAAGTGGAATTTGGGATAGGATCCTCAAGGAAGGAAATATGTAGAATAGAATTTTATAGGTTCCAGTGAATTTTTAGAGGAAACATAGCTAAAGCAAGGAAGATATGGTGAAAAAATAGATTTTTTTTTGTGGAAACGATCTGCAATGGCTCTGGATAGATGCAATCTGTGATTTGTCAGTTGGAAATAGATATGGACCCCAGCTATGTGCGGCTTCCTAAAGGTTCAGGGGATTCACTCAACTACCAATGCTATCTAACAGCTTACGTATTGGGGCAATACCCCTCACTCCATGGCTCAAGTAAAACTAATAACCGCTTTGCCACAAATGACAACTCTCAGTTCACCTCAAGGATGGGAACTAGTCAATCAGGTAGGGGTCGTTGCCCTTTTCACTGGTAGGTCCTCTCAATGGGCCATCTACTTCAGGGTTCCTGTGGTACTCCTCAAAATGAATTTTAGGGCTATGCCAAGGCACTTCCCATAGTTAAGCGGATAGGGATTATTCCCTGATCTAAACCTACAATTGAAATGAACAATACAGATGCAAAGAAAAAAGAACTACTGTAATAATCACAGTGCTTAGAGGCCACTGTGAAAAAAAAAATGGTAGAAATTCCACCCAGCGAGCCTAAGAAAGCATTCTGATATTAGATGAGAGGAACCCCCTACAAAAATATAATGAAAAATGCACGAAATAACAGAAATAGCAGAACACAGAATGAATTTATTGATCACAGGCCACTTCGAGGGGGCAACCTCCTTTGAGTAAGCTCAATACAATAAACTCATGGATGGCTTCATTGGCCTCAACACGTACTTATATACTAAGTCTAATCTAAACAACTATTACTCCCTATGAATGTGGGATAATACAATATACTCATGGGATGACTTGCAAAGCATATGCGTCCAAGAGCAATATACTAACAAAGTAAAGAGAAGGGTTAAACACGGGTTCCTAATAGAATCACTACATTAGGTTCCTATATCATATAGACGTCTAATCGTACTTCATCCGTGTGATGCAAATGGTCACTTTCATGATCTTCAGTTTCCCAATCATCTAAGTTTATGTTTTCTATAGGTGCATTGGGATCTAGGCTCATGGGTTCATCCTACTGCTCGCGGGTGATGTATAGATTAACATTTATTGGGCTGGGAACATAGGGCTCAATATGGTCTTTTGCAAGTGGTTTGAATTGTATTGTTACTTTTGTACCATATCTCATTCTATAGAACAAGTGAGTCCAGTTAGATGAGAGAAACCCACCTAATTTGGCTGTGAACTCCCCAGAAAGGTAGATTGCAAAACTAGGTGGAAGGTCAATGATGTAAATGTCTTGATGAATGGAAAAATTAGGACAAGCATGCAATGTGAATGATAGATTTTTTACTATCCCCAATGTACTAAGTGTAGACCTGTCTAACTGAACGACTCCTTTTGCAAGGGGTTCATAAACTAATCCTAATGAGTCAACTACACTTTTGGACATAACTGAACTACTTGACCCCGAGTCTACCATACAGTTATGAACAAGTTTATCACCAATGATGAGACTTAGATAGAAAGGGGATGGTTTTACCTCATCTGTTAGCTGCCCACTCTTGATCTCTGAGCTGTTGGAAAGTACAACCTTAGCCTTCTCTTGATTCAAATGCTTAGAAAGTGAGAGTCCAACCAATGCTTCTTGCAGCAAATTCTTCTGGCCAAGGATGCGTAAGGCATCCATAACTGACATGTTCATTGTAACTTTCTTGAGATGATAAACTATATTAAAAGAAACAGGGGTTACCTTATGCTGTCATCTTGCTGCAACTACATCAATCTATCTTTGTGAAGACTACTGTTGTATTTTGGGTTGTTCTTTCGCTAGTACTATTTGGTCCCTTTGCAGAATTTATACTTTTTGCTATGGTACAGGGGCAGTTTGTGACTAATAAACTTGATTTTTGTCCCTTACAGCCTACTGTTGTACAACAACAGCTTGCTGGTTAACATCTACAGCTCTTAGTTTTGACCTTGTGTTGGCTGAAATAGGTGTATTTTGTTGATTCTGACCTTGTAAATAATTTATACCACAAAAATCAAACTCTTCCCAATTCATTAAGACTACATTAGCCTTATTCTGTTGAATTGAAACTTCACCATTAACCCCTTCTGAACTTGCATAGCTGTTCTGAACCATGAACGCATGATTTATCACTCCATTCATGCAGGCAACTTGATTATGTGGTTGGTAACATTGATAGCACTAGTCACTATCTTGAACCAAATTATTCTATGTGGGCACAAGCTCTTTTAAGGTACTAGCAGTATTTGGATTATAAACCTGAAAAGGTTGAGGGTTATAACTCCTTTTCTATCCCTGAGGATCAGCCTGAAAGGGTTGCCTATATTTCTGATTGGGCTAATATTGGGTATTTTACTGATTCGGCTGATACTAATTTTGGTAAGGCAAGAATTTCTCCATATTTACTAGCTTATTTACAATTATCCTCAATGTATTTTTGAGCTCTAGGGTACTTTCACTTTGGATTGGGACAATAGTTCCTTGGGCTATTTGATATCCTATTGCTGGAACAAGTGGGACAACAGCTAGACGGAGGTACTACCATAGGCACAGATGGCTGAATTTCAAGGAAAATGGGTAAAGGAGGCCTAGAGGCTATCTTTCCAACCTGAATAAGATAGCTTTCTTCTCTAATAGTGATCTCAAAAGAATCTAGAAGGGTGGTCCCTCCCATAGACTGAATCATTACAAAAATTTCACTGTTTAAAGCTTTAAGATAAAACAAAAAAGCATGCCTTAGCAAGGGTTTTACCATTGTGGGAATCCTATCCCAGGTCCTCTAAAATTAGTAGTTGAAATCAACCATGTGTTCATGGGGTACCCTCTTGATGGTGCTTAGTTGCTCCAGCAATGAGAGATGATCGGTATTGTCCTCAAAGTGTTTGTGTAATCCAACTCCGAGTAAGTTCTAGGATGTTATCAAATTTTTAGCAAGTCCCATGAACCACTGTAAGGCTTTTCCTTTTAACGAAGTAGCCAAAAGTCTGAGTGCCACATTTTCTTGAGTGACATTATGCATGGAACAAAGGATTGCTACATCTTGAATATGTTCAGCAGCAGTAGTATGATCTTCTCCAGTGAAATAAGGAAATGCTTTCAGGGCTGCCATTGGAATATCATCTCTTTGGGCAAGTTGTAATGGGTTGTCTATATTGAAAGCAACAAATGCATATGGCCTAGCCATTATAGGTATCTAGACTATCAGCACTGGACTTCTACTTCTTTTAACCAGACTTGTAGATCTAAATTGTGAAGGTGTAGACTTTGATCTTCTTGATGACTCAGTTGTCCTGCTTGTTGATCTGCCTCTCTTTTTAGGTGTAGAAAGCTGTAAATAGTCAAATGGGTCTCAATTAGACCTAGTTTTAATAAGCTGTAAGCACTAATATGCATACCAAACTAGAGGGAATGAGTCGCCAGGTATATTGAAAGCCTCCAAAGGCTAGTAAAACTACTACATATACCAGAACAATAGCTATCAGGGTACAAATCTCTCTGAAATTGCTTCCAAAGTCCCACCGAGCGTGCCAAAAACTGTTGTCAATTCAAGTATGCACCCTTGCTAAGTTTGTAGAAACCTACCTACTTGTTGAAACATGAAATCATTCTTGGATGTGGGTCTCTTTTTATGAGAATGAATCTCTAGAGTGAATTGGTTCTCTTATGATTCCTAAACTAATGACTTCTAGGGGAAAAGGGATAGAAGGGTAATTGAAATGCAAACTAACTTTTGAATTTAAACTAGATGAATCTCTATCACTTACAAAATAGATCCTCAAACTTGAATCTTCACAATTCCACTAATAGTTTATCCCTTAAGTGATTTGCAACAAGGTTTGGATCAAACAAAAACATCAACTAGGAAAAAACTAAGTTTTAACAGCATTGAAACATAATAAAGGACACAAAATTCACAATATAACATCAGATCAAGACTGCAAAATATGTGAAAAGGATGATTTGCTATTAGAACTAGAAGGAGTACAATGCATAAAATGAAATATGAGCCAACTGCCTATATACAACTCTGCCTATGAACAAGAGAGAAGAAACTAATGCTAACTGACTGAGAAAAACTAAGACTTCTCTCCTATAAATGCTTCCAAAAGATCTCCTTAGAAGAAAGCTGAAAAAGCTCATAAAAATAGACCCTAAGTCCATTTTCAAGCAACTCATTAAAGCAAAAAAAATAAAGTTCTACATCTACCACCAATCTAGAAAATAAAGCTGCAAAAGTGCCCTCTCATATGGTCCTACCATAAAACCACTTTTCTCTACTCATGAAAGCTCCAAAATTTGTCCTATATGAATCTAAATAAAACAAATCAAAATGGGATGTTTGATTTGTTTTATTAGTCTATAAATTACCTAAAAATAGTTAAGTTTTAAAAGCAATTTGTTAATGATTGCTTCAAAACTAACTTTACAATGCTATGGCAATTTTATTCTATATCTCCATTTGATATGATTTTTTGAAAAAAATAAAACAATATCTGGCTCATAATTTTGCCAAGATATTGTCGTTGATTTTCTATAAAAATCATAAAAAAAAAGATGAAAATACTACATATATTTGTAAAAAATATGAAATCCTTAAAGGCCACAAAATGCATGTCCATGTGTTAATTCTACCACCTCACTACCCATTTAGTGCCACCATGTCGAATTTGGCCCTCTCAACAATGTCATCACTTGCATGCTTTTCACATCTCCATTTCTTCTTTGTTTTGACCTTGTGCATTTGAAATATATGAAAGGAATAAAATAATGATTAAATGCATCAAGTGGGAGGTCAAAGACTCTCGACCACATGCATAATCACAAGGTATCTTGACCATGTCATGGTCAACCACTTAGGAGGTAAAGGTATTTGAAAAGATTCTAAGGCATAAGCCTTATCTGCATATTATACTACCCATCTTTGACTTATAAACAAACAATATATATCATGTTGTCGGCCACTCCACACCATGATTGCTAGGCATTACCAAATGCAAGGTTTTGACCACAATGCGTATTTGGATAAAGTAATTATGTGTATTTGCAAAGTCAAAAACATGAGAAATAGGGACACTGTAGAACAAAACAAGACTCAAACCCTAAAAGTTTGATCATTTCATTTTACACTCCTTCAGTCATCACTCTGCAACTTTGTGGCCGCCAACTTGGGGTTTGAAGACACTCTGGTTTTCCTTGCATCCAATGGCTCTGTTGGTCAAAAATTTCACTATTCTCTTGTCAAAATGATAGGCTGAACCTGTTGAGTATGTATCTGAAGCTTAAAATGGCATTTTTATTTTACCTTAGTGGCATTTCTTTCTTAAATGGCTATGGCCATAGTTGCTCTTTCCTCAATTTCTTTGCTTGACATCTATTTTCTTGGCTCCTTCTATGTTGAACTTTGTAAATGTGGCAGAATGACAAAAACTTGAAGATGGGCCACAGATATGATAAATTTCCTCCTCTACGACTATACCATTAACCCCTTCCAAACTTGCATAGTTGTTCTGAACCATGAGTGCATGATTTATCACTCCATTCGTGCAGGCAACTTGATTATGTGGTTGGTGACATTGATAGCACTAGTCACTATCTTGAACCAAATTATTCTGTGTGGGCACAAGCTCATTTGAGGTACTAGTAGTATTTGGATTATAAGCCTAAAAAGGTTGAGGGTTATAGCTCCTTTTCTGTCCCTAAATCAGCCTGAAAGGGTTGCCTATATTGCTGATTGGGCTAATATTAGGTATTTTGTTGATTCGGCTGATACTAATTTTGGTAAGGCAAGCATTTCACAATATTTATTAGCTTATTTACAATTGTCTTCAATGTATTTTTCAGCTCTAGGGTACTTTGGCTTTGGACTAGGACAATAGTTTCTTGGGCTATTTGATATCGTATTGTTGGAACAGGTGGGACAATAACTAGAGGAGGTACTACCATAGGCACAGATGGCTGAATTTCAGGGAAAATGGGTAAAGGAGGCCTAGAGGCTATCTTTCCCACTTGAATAAGGTATTTTTCTTCTCTAACAATGATCTCAAAAGAATATAGAAGGGTGGTCCCTCCCATAGACTGAATCATTAGAAAAATTTCACTGTTTAAAGCTTTAAGATAAAATAGAAAAGCATTCCTTAGCAAGGGTTTTACCATTGTGGGAATCCTATCCCAGGTCCTCTGAAATCAATAGTTGAAATCAGCCATGTGTTTGTGGGGTGCCTTCTTGATGGTGCTTCGTTGCTCTAGCAATGAGAGATGATCAGACTTGTCCTCAAAGTGTTTGTGTAATCCAACTCTGAGTAAGTCCTAGGATGTTATCAAATTTTCAACAAGTCCCCTGAACCACTGTAAGGCTTTTCCTTTTAACGAAGCAACCAAAAGTCTGAGTGCCACATTTTCTTGAGTGACATTGTGCATGGAACAAAGGGTTGCTACATCCTGAATATGTTCAACAGTAGTAGTATGATCTTCTTCAGTGAAATAAGAAATCCTTTCAGGGCTACCACTGGAATATCATCTCTTTGGGCAAAGTTGTAATGGGCTATCTATATTGAAACAAACAAATGCATATGGCCTAGCCATTATAGCTATCTAGACTATCAGCACTGGACTTCTACTTATTTTAACCAGACTTGTAGATCTAAATTGTGAAGGTGTAGACTTTGATCTTCTTGATGACTCAATTGTCTTGCTTGTTGATCTAGCTCTCCTTTTAGGTGTAGAAAGCTGTAAATAGTCAAATGGGTCTCAATTAGACCTAGTTTTAATAAGCTACAAGCACTAACCTGCATACCAAACTAGAGGGAATGAGTCGCCAGGTATATTGAAAGCCTCCAAAGGATGGTAAAACTACTGCATATACTAGAGCAACAGCTATCAGGGTACAAATCTCTCTGAAATTGCTTCTAGAGTCCCACCAGGCATGCCAAAAACTGTTGTCAATTCAAGTATGCACCCTCGCTAAGTTCGCAGAAACCTAGCTACTTGTTGAAACATGGAATCATTCTTAGATGTGGGTCTCTTTATATGAGAATGAATCTCCAGAGTGAATTGGTTCTCTTATGATTCCTAAACTAATGACTTGCAGGGGAAAAGGGATAGAAGGGTAATTGAAATGCAAACTAACTTTTGAATTTAAACTAGATGAATCTCTATCACTCACAAAATAGATCCTCAAACTTGAATCTTCACAATTCCACTGATAGTTTATCCCTTAAGTGATTTGCAATAAGGTTTAGATCAAACACAAACTGCAACTAGGAAAAAACTAAGTTTTAACAGCATTGAGACATAATAAAGGACAAAAAATTCACAATACAACATCAGATCAAAATATCTGATGTAAACTAATTTCTGTATGAGTAAATTGTAATGAGAGTTTCATTCTTACTAGTTGGGTATCTCAAAATATCTTCATCTATTATATGGTAGTGGCATAGAATGCATTCTGTGACTTGTTCTTTATCATTTGATATCAAAAATTTGAAGTTTCCTTGACTGTGAAATGAGGGTTTCTTTTTACAATACACTGGAACTCTTTTTCCTCCACGACTATGCCTACAGATACTCCCTACTTGCTTTATTTGACTATATCTTGCAAGAAGAAAGAATACTCTTGAAAACTCGACAAGGGTTTCATTTTTTTTATTGTATACACAGTCATATCTACTACGACCTTGACATAGATAGTTTGCTTTACCATTCCTCCTCTCCAACACTGCAAAAATGTTAGGGTTTTGAAAACTTGACATAGGTATTTTGAAAAATGAACATGAATGGCATTATATGTTACAGCCTAGCTTAGATATATCTCTACATTTTTTCATTTCACTATATGAACCAAGATTTGGGAACTGAAATAAAGGTTTATCTTTTGAGCACAAAAACTCCTGTAGCATACACTACACATGATATTGTCTTTTCTTTCCTTATGTTGTTATTGACGAGTCATATTCACTATCATTGCTTAAAAAGGTGAGGATTTCATATGTTGTTCTCTATTTATGTAGCTCCATTTGCTCCTTCATGGTCTTTGCCTATAAAGTATACTATCAGTTTTGAATTCAAAACCCCTCTCTTCTCTGTAGTAGCATATGTCTCTCATTTCTGTAGCTCCACTTGCCAGTCTAGTGGACTGTAGGAAATACATATCTCAAACATGATTGATGAATTCACTATGTCATGACATTCTGGCAGTATATCTGATAAAGAAGCCACTTTATTTACCTATTTTGTATACACTATGGCAACATGATGACTTTTTATTATTCTTCTTTGTACTTTATCATATCAAATACATTATGTATGATCTTCTGTAGGACATCAATCAGGTCCATTGTATCCTATGTCATCAGTTTCGCAAATCATTTCTTATGACAAAGATTTTGTTTGAACTCATTCATAACCAGATACAACTATGCACTTATACACTTCACTTTATACATAATGACATTCTGGCATGAAAGATGATGACTAGACATGTTTAACTATTCCTCTGCCACATGATAATGATGTTCTTTTGCAACCATGTAATGAAGTATCCTTTTAATCCCTTTTGATATTTGTCAATGACAAAATGGGGCATCTGATCTGCCTGTCTTGTACTCTTTTAATACAGATCTGCAATACTAGCATGTTTCTTTCATAGATATACATTGAATGTAGCATGTGATACACATTGTTCTGATGCTCAACTTGTCAATAGCAAAATGCGATGCATAATTGGATATATTTTCATCATCTGAAAGGCAGGTTATATAACTTAATTCTGAATTTGATTTTGCCACTCCATAAAAATGAGAAAGTATAATGCTTTGGTACTCACCTGTTCTTGCAAACTTGCTTACTGGCTTATAATGAATACTCCTATTGGATTATTAATAATGGATGAGTAAGCAATCCTTAAATAGACATGTCTTATGAACACTTATTCTTTTATCAATCTGATGATAATACATGCATTATGTTCTCTTGATCATTATCATGCCTGAGAATGTTATTTTCATGATAGTTGGAGCAATGACATCAGTTGTTATATGAATTAAATGTTGTCCTTCATCAGATCAGGTCATGTTCTTGGTTGAATTTTATCCCTTGAAGTGAAATCATGGTCATGTCTTGAAATGGGACTGATGCATATGATTGTCTTTGCTATTCCTGCAGCTTATCATGTGAATGTGATGAATGATCTTCTTCTTTCTATTCATCCCTTCTGACATCAAGGGGAAGCAACATGATGGTCTCAACCCTTGTGGGAGCCCATTTGATACCACATGTTGAATGTCTTCAATCAGCTTCATAATTTTTCCTATACCTGCACATGAAACAAACAGATTAGAATAAAACAATGATGATCTATGTTTGCTTATCTTCAGTTCCTTCTGCAAATGGATGTTTCTCATTTGATCATTGCATTATAATAAAAGTATTATGCCTCTTCTGATAGATGAAGGATTTTCGTAACCGGAGCTTCTAACGGGACCCTTCCCATAATTTTTCAGGTACATGTTGAGGTCAGGAGTAGGACTGGAGGCTACTATGAAGATCAACAAACAAGGCAATGATGGCTATGTCTTTCCCTCCTTCTTCATTAGATGCATAGTATTTTGTTTATATTTGCATGAGTTCAGCTATAACCCAAGGCTTGTGTGGGACATCTGATATGTCATGGTTTCCTTCAATGCAATGTTTATTCCTTTATGTATTCAAACTTGTAAATGAATAACCATTGTGGTGAATGAATACTTATCTCATTTTACTGCTCTACAATTCAATGAATGATTTGAAACTTTTATTTCTTTCATGAACAATTGAACTACATTTGAAGATAATAACTATGCAATTATCTCATAACAAAAGTAAATCAAACCTCATTCAAAAAATGATAAATGTTAAATCTTCTCAGCTAATTTTTGAGTTGTGGTAAAAAAATGGTAACAGCTGGCAATGATCTTTTTTATCTTTAGAAAATGTAGTAAGATCATCTTGGTATACAACCATGATCTCATCAATGAGGATTGAAAAGGCCATATCCATTGCCCTTTGAAACTTTGATCTTGCATTCTTTAATCCAAATGGCACTCTTAAATATACATATGTACCCTAAGGAGTGGCAAATGTTGTTTTGTACTATTCTATCTCCTTGACCAACACTTGATTATATCTAGAGAACCCATCCATCATGGACATTAGCTCTGAATCAACAACCCTCTACAAAAGATAGTCCATACTTGGAAGAGGATAATTATCCTTAAGGGATCTTTGATGTTCAGCTTTCTAAATTCTACCCATAGTCTAATATCTCCTTTTCTTTTTTTTACTGGGACAAGATTAGACACCCACTCAGAATGTATGATTGGTTTAATAATACCTCCCTATTTCATCTTTAACGATTCTTTTTGCATCTTGTGAGCTATACTGGGATTTATAGGCCTCTGTTTTTGCCTAACAAGTTTTGCATCAGGTTGGAGGGGAATACTATGCTGAAATAAGCCCTCCCTATATACTTTTAGCTCATTATAAGACCATGCAAAACATTTTCTAAATTTCTTCAATAAAGAAATCGGCATTTTCTTTTCATGAGGCTTCAACTTCTTACCTATATAAACCATCTTAAGTGCCTCCTTAGTTCCAAGGTTAACACCTTCAACACTATCCCTTCAACGTGTTTACCTTTACTCTTCCAATGGTCTGCATTATCAAACATTATTTCTAGCACCACCAATCCCTTGGGAATGGTATTTGTCTTCAACTACACTACATCACTACCAAACAACATTTCCTTATCATTTTCCATCTCTACCATAGGCTGCCAGTCAATCACTCGACTGTCAAACTCATCTAGGAAATTTAGAAACTTGTAGATCTGATTACTATGATTGAACACTTGCCAACTATATATGTTATCATGGATTCTTGGCCTTGTAATCACTTCAATAGTATGATGTCCATGAGGAAAATTCATTTGAGGATCACATTTTGATGCAGCTACCACTAGGGAATTTGCCTCCTCATTTTTAGTCCTCTCAATCCATTTGATGGCAATGACATCAAACAACTCCACGATGTCCAATACATCATTTCTATATGCCCTGAACGTTTTATCCTTAGCAGCAAACTTATTTCTAATATGTTACATTACTAATTCTGAGTTGGCATAATTCTTCAAGCACTTGACTTTATGCTTGTGAGCAACATTTAAACCTAACAACAATGCCTCATACTCAACTATGTTGTTAGTGCATTGAAAATCAAGTCTAAAAGGCCTACGAAATTGTTTACCATCTGGGGATATTAGAACAATTCCAACCCCTGAGCCTTCCCTTGAGTATGCGCCATCAAAATACAACGTCCATAAATCAGACATACCACAAATAGAAGTAATAGGATTAAAAGGTAAAATATCCATGCTAGGAACATCATCACTACAATATCCCATAAAATGGTCTATATCAGTGTCAAAGAAATTTAAGTGATCTTCGTATATTTTATATCTATCCTCTACATTTTTGTCTTCCACCTTCTTTTCTCTATACAGCTTCAACTCCATGCCCTAGGCTATCAAAGTGGTTTATAAAGGATCTACTCCCATCCTGTTATTAACCATAGATGAACCTAAGTAAACCTTAACTATTTCATCATGGCTTAAACCCTCATCATTACCACTAGGAACAACAACAAGTTGTTTACGTGCATCTATAGCAGTGACAAATGATGCTGCCCTATCTCTATGTTCAAGGATTATAAGGAGTTCCCCTATAGGCACAAAAATTCTCATTTGGCTAAAGACTTGAACCATATCAATAGGGTTATAATTGGGCAAAGGAGTATCACATGAAATAGTTACAACATTTGTGCAAGGAATATAAGGTATTACTTGATCAGAAGAAATATCCTTACCTTTTTCCTTTGTCTTCTCCTTTTCTGGTTCTTTTTGTGCTTGAGGCTGATCATGCTTGTTATTTCCTTTTGGATAATGAACCCCTAAAATAGGTGTAGTAATTAGTTGAATAGTTAGTGTTGGACTCTTTTGCACATACTTCTTTGCTGCTAGTAGCTGCACTAGAACCTTCCTCTTTGTGGACACACTCTTCTTTAAAGAGCTACTACTTTTAATCTCCATGTTCCCCTAAAATTTGTTGCTACCCCCATTCAATCTTTGCTAGTTTGATTCCTTGGTAGGGGTATTATGCACAGAGATAGTCCTATTTCTTAGTTGATAGAGCCCTTGGACTAGGAAGATGGTTGCATCAACCAAGGCTTTTATGTCCTCTTTTGAAGGCTTGGACTACTGATACTTTTTTCTGCATAAGGTCCCTCAAGTGCCCAAAATCATTATCTGGCAATTGATATTTCTTTGGACCTTCATCATAATAATATTGGAAAATATGATCATCTTCTTCATAGCTGTCACAATCAACATCCTGACCCATTTGCTCATAATCTTCTACATCAAATTGATTTATTTCCTCTTCATAATACTTAGCTGCACCCTCTTTATTTGGAAATTCTTCTTCTCTTCTCAATGAATGAGCCACCGGACAATTTTCTGGGTAATGGGGAAGGAAGTAAGCCTAGCACCATAAAGACTCATCATGTAAATTGACTTGATTCTTTCTCAATGGATTAGGAGTGTCCCTTTCAGGATATTTGAAACTTACATTCCTGGGTGTAACTTGTCTATCATTTTTCTATGGTGTCTTAGACCAATCAGTATTATAATGCCTATTATGTAATCTATGACATTCATTAAAATGTGTTACAACACCTTGAGGTGGCAAACCTTTGTCATTCCTAGCAACCTTGTACGACAAATATTTCACAACCCCCATGAGTTTGTCTAATTTGACATCAGTAATGAGAGGTTTATTGCAAGCTAGCTTATCTGGCTGTGACAATTTGATATTAGACCTTTTCAAATGATTTCCTGAAGCTCTCATATTACTCTCAATGTTTATAGATGTAGCATATGCCTCTCTCAATGTTTGTGGACTCTTGTCCCTCAAACAATAACCAATTTTTGAATCAATAGCACCACAATATAAAACTAAATGCATATATTCTTTAGGTCTCATATGAGAAGGTACCATTGTCATTTTCATGATGAAGTGACTATTGAAATCTGCTACTATTTCATTTATTGCTTTCTTGATGGTTGTATCTTCATTGATAGAAAACTTGGGATCAATCTTATCCCCATATTGCAATCTGAATACTCCTATGAACTCCTCCCAAGAATCAATACTATTATAAGGGAGACCCTTATACCATTCTTTAGCACTCTCTTCTAATGAGTGTACAAATAATTTCATCATAACATCTTCATCCTCAATTTCATATTGACCAGTGACTTAATGAAATACCTAAGATGTTCCTCACCTATGACAACATTGTTACCTTGAAACCTAGTAATCTTCCCCCTAATCTCAGTTGGAATTGGATTAGGAAAGTCAAGTATGCCAAAGAAATCAAGTTGATTGTACCTTTCATCTCCCAGTAGTTGCCTTTGTGGAAGAAATCTATGTGCTTGTCATTGCTATGCATGCCCAATGTTCTGAATGTTCCCATGCTATTGATTAGCTTGGTTCTATGGTAGCTGAATGTTGATATTTTGAGCATGGGTCTGATTTATGCCCTACTATCCCATTTGATGTCACTATTGTTGTTGATGTTGATGTTGTCTTTGATTGTTCTGCAAGTTATGGCCCTATTGTTGGGTATTTTGGTTTTGTTGGTCTTGCTAAGTAAGTTGTTCTTGTTGTTGATCAAGAAAGGCATGTGCCTCTCTTTGTTTGTTTCTAACATGATCAAGTAGGTCAAGTTCATCTTGGATTCTTCTTTCTCTTCCTCATCATCAGGTTCCTACTACAGATCACCCTCATTAGGGATATTGTCATGCTGACCTCCAAATGATCCTGCGGGGGAATCAGGATGCCTTGTATCCTGATACATCTCTTCATTCTTACTAGCATTCCCAATTGTCCTCAAATGTGGATCATGAGATCTATCCCTATTTTTTCTATCAATAATGTTCTCATTTCTTCTAACATCATATTGATTTCTATTATGGACCTTTTGTTTATTTTGAGAATATTATCTACAGAATCCTCAGAAGTATAATTGTATTGGCTCTTGAGGTCAACAAATTTGTTTTCTTGTGTATTCACTAGAGGTACCACATTGGGATCTACTCCTATTTCTTGCACTACTAGAGGATTCCTCACGTCCAGATTGCTCCCGATTTCTTCATCTATTCTTTGTGAAGCTCTTTTATCTTCAAACTATAATTGTTCTCTAGAGTTTTTAAAATAGAGTCACCACTTACCCTATTGGGATAAAATACTTGAACAAATACTGCACTTCAATATTGTAGCAACCCGAAAAAAATGAGTGGATCCCTAGAAGTGGTGCCAATCCATTGGGACCCAAAATGATAGTAGCACAAAACTCTAAAACATTTCTAAATCACCTAGGCCAGAGATTCTCATCAGGTGATAGAAAAAGGTTTATCAACAAGTTAGGGGTGATGTTGACCAACTAACAGGAGTGGGTATCCTCCTCTACTCTTTGAGCTTAGCTTAGACTCTGGAGGGATATTCCAAGGGGTATACCTGAGTAGGTATTGACTTCAAACTAGATGAACAACTAAAAATACATTAAAAACCAAACCCAAATCATTTTCTTAGCCCTTAGAAATGTGTCACTAAACTAAGAATAGCTGGTTGTCACAAGACCCCTATATAGCTAATAAAGGTAATCCTCCACAATGTGGATACATAAAAACTACTACTACATCTAAAGGATATATGTATTGTTTTGTTTTGAAAATTGGGTAATCAAGGACTACTTAGACTGGTGCCTATCCATTGAGCTGCAGAGTCTAATGTTCAACAGAGAAAAAAACAACTACAAAGAAATGTACAGCTACCTACTTAATGAATCAAATACATGAAAATCAATACTAAATCATTGAGAATGTTTAGTAATCTAACACAATACAATATTTTTCATATGCAATACTGAAATGACCATTTACAAAAGCTTGAAAATGGATTACCTGAATTGTCACATTCACTCAAACGAGAGCTTACATTCATACTACTAAATGTAGAAAGAGAAATATTAACTGTGATTAAGATTTCATGAAACAACACTTACAACACTGGAGAAAAAACAACGATTTAATACAAAGATTACAAAATATTTAACATACATTTCTGATAATTGCTTTCATAAAGAACATAAACTACAAATTGATCTTTTTTATTATCTACCTCTGGATCTCTGTAGCTACTAGGACAAACTATCCAAATTGACCAACCAGCCCCTATTGCATCTAAAACATATGCATATAAGCATTACAATTCAATGTGCCCTTTTCTAGTGGTACACTTTGTCAATGAGTACACTCATGCCATATTAAATTCAGTCCACTGCAATGTCAAGAAGTATGCACCTTTGGAAGCTTGCCCACTCTTTGATAACTCTGAAACTATTAGAAGAAGATTGCTTGCACTCTTTGTGTACTTGAAACAATAAGGAGGGAAGGTTATAAACCTTTCCCTGACACCTGCAACATCTAATATATCTACTTTGCCCTCCAAATGTACCTATGCATTGAAGAATTTCACTATACCAACTACCTACATGGCACTATTCTACAGAATCATTAAATTCTAGGTACAAATCAGCCTACACAATCCTTTAATCATGGCACATTTTTAGGAAATAACCCCCTTTTAATCCTTTACAACACTTTAAAATGTTGTCCAATTTTTCTTTTTGGGCCATCTTAGCTCTGACTGTACCTTTTTACACTTGGCACATCTTCCTATCTTTATTGGCCTTTTTTCCTTTTCACAAACCTGCTTCATTTTGTCTTCTTCTATTCACTTTGCTGGAAAACTCTCATTTTCATGAAATTCTCATTTGCCACTCATTCTTCCTTCTTATATTCACTTTGTCGACGAATTGTTAATTTTACAAACTTTGGACCTATTTCCACCTTATCTTCTTTATCAGCTTCCTTTTGCCTTATCGGGAAACTTTCAAATTAGCAAACTAACCAACTCTTCCTTTCTTTCTATTTCTCTATATTCTTTCTCTTTATCGGCAATTTTCACTTTCTACAAACCATAGAAGAAACTCCCCATTTTTATTTGCTTTGTCTACCAATCACCTTATTGGCAAACTTTAGAAAACTTGAATTGTTTGGTGAATTTTAGTTTCCTCTAGTTTCATGATAAAGCTTTTCCTTATCTTTGCCTTAGTCATTTTCTTTCTTTTCTCCATTTCTATTCTTTAGTCGGCGAAATTCCATTTTCCTAAACTTTTTTTTATCTCATTAGTCGGCCACTTTACCTTTTGACAAACTTAACCTGAATTGAACCTTTGTTTCTTTTATCTTTGCTTTGTCTCTTGTCCCTCCCTTTGTTAGGAGAAAGGCCCGTCGATGAACTTCTGGTCAACAAAACCAAGGGTTTGCAAACTCAAATTTTCCTCGAAGAAAACTTTGCCTGCCTTTTATCTTTTCTTTGGAAAAATATCTTCTTACCTTAGAAATTTTTCTCTTTGCCACTACCTTTGTCTCCTTTCCTTAAATCAATGAAGTGGATGTTGTCAAAACTTTCCACTAACAAACCTTTCAGTTCATGAACCTAAAATTTTTCTGATAGAAGACTTTGGTTCTTTCATTTTCTTTTTTGTACCTTAGAGAATTCTCTTTGCTATGGCCCCTTTGCTCTATTAGTAAAGTCTTTGTCAGAAAAACCTTCCATTGGTGAACCAAGCAGTTCGCTAACCCAAGCTTTTTATAACAAAGCTTGCCTTTTTCCACTTTCTTTCTTAAGAAACTTTTAAGCTTATCCTTTCTTAGCCAAAGCCTCCATCAACTCCCCACCAGTAAATTAGTGAATTGGTGAAATGGGGAACCCATGAACCAAGTTCAAAGTTTGGGAATTTGTCAATTTACTGATAAAGGGCAGGAATGATTAAATTTTTCTAAGGGAGGAAAACAAATAGACTTAGGGGACTTATACTTAGAAATTTTTTGAAATACAACTCATCAAAGATGTCTTAGATTAGATTTAAATATGGGGTTTTTAGAACAAAGACACGAACTAGGATTTCTAATGGATCATGGGGCAAAAATAGTGCATTTTGGGAAATGAATTTACAGGTCTCAACAGATGCTATTCCACATACCTTGGCTCCTTTTACATATTAAATAATACTCACTTGGTCAATCTAGTGATATTCTAAATACAAATAAAATGTTTAATTATATTTAATGGAATAACTAGTCACCCAATAACTATACCAATTCACTCTTTGTTGATCCTTAAGGCATGAGATTTAGCAATTAATCAATTTTATAGTTTCATAATTTAACAGTAAAAAAAACTCTCTAAGAGGAAGATTTAGCAAATTTAAATCATTTATCATTCCTTAAGTACCACCCATAAATTTTCTTTTCTATCGTATTTGTTTCCTTGTAGTTTTTGGCTTTTGATACTATATTGAACAATAATAATACTTAAAGCACTCAATTATTACAATAATACAAAAACTTGTCAAACATACTCTGTAAGAGAAATATGAACTTTATTTTACCTTTTAGCCCATTCACAACAAGAGAATATGAACTTTATTTTACCTTTTAGCCCATTCACAACATTTTCCTTAGTATTTATCAACTTGAGCCCTTATATGTATTAAACAAGATTTAGTTTCTTGTACAAATGATGTAGGATTTATTCCATACTCTAAGATCTCAAAAAGAAAATTGAATATGCACCTTATACAATTAGATATTTAAATCCACACATTACATGATTAAAAATTTCAAATATTAGAATTGAATTTGCACCCTTACACATTTGAAATTCTACATAGGCTATAAAACAACTACAACAATTTATTTATTTTATATTCCTCCATAAAGATTTATAAACCTTTTTAGAGATAATTTTTTTAATAATTGCAACTAGATCCACAATACTATCAAACATATCAGCAAATCCCCTTTTTGTGCTTTTAATTACTCACCTAGTTAAGTATGGTAAAAACACCAATTTATTTCTATGCACTATTTGTAGTATTTCTACAACATTGACAGTTTAATTAAATTTTTCTATTGATTATATAGTATTTGACTATCAAGGAGTTAATTACAAATTTTATAGATTAACTAATTCCTAACTTTAGTAGAAAGAAATAATAATTGCAACCATTATTATTGGTATCTAGATAAACCTAATTTAGTTATAAAACTAAAACATTTGGCGTAGAAGCTAAAAACAATACATTTTGTAGTTACTATTCTTTCACACATTCTATCTAGTTAATCCAACAACTAAAATTTAAACATTAAATAGAAGAACTCCACCGTTTTTTAAGGAAACTTCAAGGCAAGATTAATTAATGTTGGTGAGTATTCATTTAACTTACTATGTCTTCTATGAAATCTAAGATATTTTATTTTATGTTATTGTATTAAGAGACATTTTTTTATATTAGTAGAAAAATTCTAATTTACTTCTCTTGCATTCATTGATAAGGATTCATAAAACATTTCACTAATAAAATTTCAAATAATTGCAACTTTAATAATAATTGTAACTTTAATGTTCAAAAGTGAAAGATGAAGTAGTTAATATGAACACAAAGATAATTTATTTATATTTACGAGTAAAAGATAATAGAAACCCAAAATTATATATTAATTCAAACTAAAAATAACCATACAAAATAGCCCTAGTTGGGCATTTACAGATGTGAAACATCACTTGTAATAGTGAAGAAAGTCTTGCAGAATTACAAAACAAGGTATAGCTACTACTGTCATACATAGAATTTTTTTTTCAAACTGACATGGGAGATGTCTAATACATCATTATCAAGGTCCTCCATTTCATCAATTATCTTCATGAGAGCTATTGCTTGACTTGGTTAGTAGAGGTGACATCGCAGTAGGAGGGGCCAAAAGGGCATACGTTGGTGGTCATGGTGCCAAGTCTAGAGTATGAAGTTTGAGAAACTGCACTGCATTGAATATTTCCTTTACATTGATGTCCATGTTTGGAGGGAGTTGAAACACATGGGCATTCAGAGCTGTGTTGAGAGCATTACCTCAACTATTCAAAATGTTGGATAGTGAAGTCCAACAGGTGACAGTTCAACCTCTTTGGTTTCTGTCCCGCCAATATTTGGCTTTTGGTTTTCTTCCTTTATGTGTCAATAATATAATAAGTTATATACATATGCTACTATTGTAATGTACATGATAACAAAGATAATAAAGTGATTTTCCTCTGCTTCCTGTGGATGTAGTCAATTAAGTGATTTTCCCCTGCTTCTTGTGGATGTAGTCAATTTGGTGAACCACATAAATTTCGTGTTTTTGTTCTACGTTTTTGTCTTGTATTCTGTGTTTGAATTGTTATTCATTTATCTGCACTTTTACATCAACACAAAAGTCCCTTCTGTATGGCCTAGAACACACAATCTATTACTAGTGAAGACCAGAGAAACTCCACAAGAAAGAGTTCCCCAATAGGAATGTCTCCTTCAAATAAGTCGTATCTCTCCATTGACTTCTTCAATTTCTCCAGAGGTGCTAGGAAGTCATAGATGTACTTGAAGGAAATCACTTCCACAAAGTCGGTGTCCATGATATTTGATAGAAAGATGACACCACTTCTTATTATGAGAGGGAGCATGGGAAGTCACATAGGATGGACTCACTGATCACCACTTGTATAGAAAATTCAATTTGTGGCTAGTTCATGTCAAATACATGTGCTATCTTGTTGGAATCATAGACATTCATTTCTAATGGTTCCTATTTCGGTGTTTCTAGGTGGATGCGGCAATTCTTCATGATGGACTTCATGTTTGAAATGCTAAATGTAGACAAGAGAGAAGGAAGGAAGTGTAAAGGACAAAAGAAAAGAAGAGTCGTCGAGAGACCAAATGATAAGACATAGTAAGAGAGGGCAAGGAAAAGCAATAAATGGTAGAAATAAATGGTGAATGCGAGATATTTTTTAGTTTTATTTTTATTTTTAAAGGAAAAGGTGGGAGGCCATGTTAGATTCAAGATAGACAACTGAGAGGGGGGGTGAATCAGTTCTCCAAAACTTTCTTCAATTAATCAATTAAATCCTCTTTGTTATTCAGCAACATAATAATAAATTAATCATGAAAACATAATGTATTAAATCAAGAGCAGAAACATATTACCACATAAGACACCAAGATTTTGACGTGGAAAACCCAGTTAAGGGAAAAACAACGGGGTGACTAACCCAAGATTGTATTCTCTATTAAAAGAATAAGAAGAACAAAATGGCACATGCCAATTAGGGCTCATTGCATGAGCACACTACTCACAATAGGCCCACTGCCTACAGGAGACACACTATCTAAAGAATAATACATGTTACATACTTGAACTAAAGAATAGCATCTTCACCATGCTTGAGTCAGTTCCATTTAAGCCCAATACTTCTACTC
Source organism: Cunninghamia lanceolata (assembly GCA_027924645.1). Lineage (NCBI taxonomy): Eukaryota > Viridiplantae > Streptophyta > Pinopsida > Cupressales > Cupressaceae > Cunninghamia > Cunninghamia lanceolata. Next base: position 10,888,466 of record BSBN01000334.1, on the reverse strand, counting down.
TGGCTTTCGTTATGCTCCTCTCTACCACTTACTGATCACAAGATACTATTGAAATGACTTTACAATTCCTTATTTATACAAGACATCGACTTAGGGATAATCATCCAAGTCGGCATACATTACAGAGAAAATACATAAATACAACATGACTAATTACAAAAAGACTTCACACGGATTAGTACACTATCGGCCACACAGATCTGAGACTTCAATCTTCTTTTAGGAACACACCATTCTTCACAGAACATCTTCAAGATCATCTGCATGATGTGTAACTCATCTGGTCGGCTAGACTTAGGAAGAACATCATCATCCAGAAATAATTCTTCAATTATGAGCTTAATCTTCAATGTGGACCACCAACATGAACTAGACACAATCTAGAGACCTCCACAAGCTTTCCTAAATCACCAAGAACATCCACACTACTTCTACTTGCTGAAATCATCCTCTCCTTCATCCGGAACCTCAAGAACATAGTTTGTCATCAATGTCATAATGGAATAGATGCTTGCGGACCTCCAGACCACTAACCAATTGAGTTGTCAATTCACGTTGACTTTCTAAACACTCCACCAAATCTGCAGAACAAGATATTGTATTTCCGGATCTCACCAGACCTATCTGTGTGACTCTGTCACCTCTGAACATCTACCAGAAATAGTTTTACTTAAGTGGCCATAACTTCTTCAGATCTTCATGTGGACCTCTAAAATTTTTACTGGATCATCTTAAGACACATATCTACAAACCCTTTGATGTGCATCCTCTGATCTTCATCTTAGTTGGGATCTTTACCTCACTATCTTCATTATTCTTCTCTATTCTTGATAGGACTAATTTTCTCAATATCCTTAGCATATAGCTCATCTAATCCTTATCATCAATACAATAGGAGTATGTTGACATCAATGACAACGCCGGTTAGGCCCATACTTGCAACAATCTCCCCCTTTGTCATTGATGGAAACATATGATGTAAAAACTATTTTAACCATCAAGACAAAAACTTCTCCTCACTGACATAACTCCCCCTCTCACAACAACCATTCACATGTCTTCTCTTCCTTTACTACTCGCGCTTTGATCAGCAACTACTTTTTTTTCACATGTCTTCTCTCCCCCTTTGACATCAATGCCAAAGGGCACATACTTGCATCACTTCAAAATCATACCAACTGCTCCCCCTAAGTAGCAGCTTCCCATCATTAATCTGGACCACAAGATATGACTTTGAGATCCACCAGACTGATGCACATCAGTGCACCTTAATTCAGAACCAGAGGGGTAATAACCCCTAACGTCTCCCTGAGATACTCAAAAGAGTCCTTAGGTAGAGGTTTAGTAAAAATATCTTCAATCTAATCCTTGGAAGGCACAAACTCCAATCTGACTTCATTCTTGTTCACTTGCTCTCTCAAAAAGTAAAAATTTATGGATATATGTTTTGTCTTTGAATGCAACACTGGATTCTTTGATATATTTATTGCACTTGAATTATCACAAAAGATTGTGATAAGTTCCTCATACTCCACTCTGATGTCTCTTAGCATTTGCTTTATCCACAATACTTGGTTGCAACTACCTACTGCTACAATATATTCTGCTTCTGCAGTGGACAGAGATATTACTTCTTATTTCTTTCTCAGCCAAGAATCCAATCTCTTTCCCAAAAAGAATGCGCCTCCACTGGTACTCTTTCGGTCATCCACATCTCCTATCCAATCCGCATCTGTATATGTATGAAGAGAGAAATAATTATCTTTAGGATACCATAAGCCATACTCAACTATCCCTTTTAGATATCTAAGAATCCTTTTGATTGCCATGACATGAGATTCTCTAGGCTCAGCTTGGAATCCAGCAACAAGACCAACAACATTCATAATGTCAGGTCTAGTTTGAGTAAGATACAAAAGTCCTCCAATCATTGACTTGTACTTTTTGTAATCAACCTTAGGAGAGTCATCATCTTTGGTCAATTTACATCTAGTTGCCATGGGAGTACTCAATGGTTTTGAGTCTTCCATCCCAAATTTCTTCAACAATTCTTTCACATATTTGGTCTGTGAAATGAAGATTCCTTTCGTTGTTTGAGTGATTTGCAGACCCAAGAAGAAATTTATTTCCCCAAACGTGGACATTTCAAATTCACTTTTCATTTGATTTGGAAAGGTTTTACACATTCTATCTCTTCCTCGAAAAATGATATCATCAACAAACACTTCAACAATTAAGATATTTTCATGATCAATTTTGAAGTACAAGTTACTGTCAGCAGTACCTTTGTTGAAACCAATTTTCAAAAGATGTGTATCCAACCTTTCATACCAAGCTCTTGGGGCTTGTTTGAGTCCATACAGTATTTTTTTTAATTTGCAGACCATATCACCATGATCAGATAATTGAAATCCGTCCGGTTGCTCAATGTAAACTTCTTCTTCCAAGTCACCATTCAGGAAGGTAGACTTGGCATCCATCTGATATACTTTGGAGTATTTGAAGGTAATAAATACAAGAAATAATCTGACTACTTCAATTCTTGCCACCGGAGTAAAAGTCTCTTCAAAGTCAACTCCTACTTGAGAGTAGCCCTTGCAGACCAATCTGGCTTTGTTTCTGACTACTTCACCATCTTCATTCAGTTTATTCTAGAAGACCCATTTGGTTCTAATCACATTCTTGTTTTTAGGTCTAGGAACAAGATCCCAAGTGTGATTTTTCCCAATTTGCATCAACTCTTCCTCCATTTCTTTAGTCCAACTTTGATCATTGCAAGCTTCATTTACTAACTTTGGTTCAATCTTTGAAATCAGACAATACTCTTCTAAGTCTTGAGCAATCTTTTTTCTTATTTGAACACCTTTGCTTTTATCACCTATGATCTGATTTTTAGAATGATTCAGTCTTACATACCTAGGAATTTCAGGAATTTCTTACACTTTTGTTTCTTGAATAGGTTCATTCAAACTTATCTCTTCTTCCTGATTCACCGAATCAGTCTGAATCTAAATTTCATAAGGGTCTTGGACTTCTTGAACAAAAACATCATTCTGATCATCTTCATCATATTCATAAAACCTTGAGGGTTTTTCAATACCTTCATCAACCTTCACATTTGTACTTTCTACAATCTTCCTCAATCTCTTGTTATAACACCGGTAGGCTTTGCTTTGAGTAGAATAACCCAAGAATATTCATTCATCACTTCTAGCATCAGATCTTCATCTCTTTTGATGTAACATTTGTTACCAAAGACTCTGAAATACTTCATAGTGGGAGTGATTCCAAACCAGAGTTCATAAGGAGTCTTATCGGTATTGCTTCTGATTTGTACTTGATTAAGAGTATAGATTGCGGTACTTATAGCTTCTCTCCAATAAATTTGAGGAACATTTGTTTCCATCATCATGCTTCTAGATGCTTCCTGGATCGTCCGTTTCTTTCTCTCTACTACTCCATTATGTTGTGGAGTCCTTGGAACAGACAACTATCTTTTTATCCCATGTTTCTCATAGAATTCTATGAACTCACCAGATGTGAATTCTCCACCTCTATCAGACCTCAGACATTTTATGTTCAATCTAGTTTTATTTTCTACCATAGCCTTGAAGATTTTGAATTTCTCAAGAACCTCAGATTTCTCTTTCAGAAAAGTCACCCACATCATCTGGGAGTGATCATCAATTAATAACATGAAGTATCTATCACCTTGCACACTCCTGATGCTTGCCAGACCACATAGATCAGTATGAACTAAGTCCAATAATCCGGTAGAAGATTGTTCCTTACTTTTGAATGAGACTCTGCTTTGCTTACCCAACTGACATTCTTTACACAAACTATTAGTAGGTTTCACGAGTATTGGAAGATCTCTTACAGCCTGAGTGTTTCTTATCTTGATGATATTATCAAAATTCACATGACACATTCACCTATGCCACAACCAACTCTGATCAATTTAAACAAATAAACAACTTTTGCCAATACCAACCAAGTGGAAGATATTACCTTTTGTTTGAGTACCGGATGCAATCTCTATTCTAGAGCTTTCAAAGATCTTGTATTTTCCATTTTTGAATCAGAGATCATAGCCTTTGTCCACCAACTATCCAACACTAAGAAGATTATGCTTTAGACCTTGAACATACAGTACATTACTAGTTTTGTTCTTTCCATCAAAAGAAATAATTCCTCTGCCTCTGATTCTGCCAGTAGAACTATCACCGAATTTTACCACTCCTCCTTCATATCTTTCCAAATCTATGAACTTATTTTTGTCACCTATCATATGGTGGGAGCATCCATGTCAATGACCCATTCATCCTTTTCTTCAACTTGGGTAGCTAGAGCTCTCTCTACTGTGTTATGATTGACTGATTTAGAGGGCATTGGATCTTCTTCCTTGATTGCAATAAACACCCAGTCACTTCCAAATTTGTTTCCTGTCTCTGATTCATCATCTGTTACTCCTTCATCATCATCATCTTCATGAACATAGTAACATTTCTTTTGGAATCTTGATCTATTAGGATTTAGTCTTGAAAATATTTCTGGACACCTTGAGGCAAAATGACCAATCTTATTACAGTTAAAACATTTAAAGGGCAATTTCCCCTCATATGTACCGGATCCTCTTGGCAGTCTTTTTGCAATAAGGGCTTCAAGTTGAGTAGTTTCTGCTTCATCTTCTTCCAGATCTTTTCTTGCTTTTTCATACCATGATAGTTTCTTTGAAGAGTTCTCTCTCATATCAAACTTTTATTTACCTTTTACAGAGGTACTAGCTTTGAATGCAGATTCTGTCTTGGGGGGGTATCTCCAAACTCGGACAATTCAAATGCAGCCAATTTACCAGCCAATTGATCTCTTATGATATTTGAAAAGGATTTGAATTCTTCAATAGCAGTAACCTTGTATTTGTAAGAATCCGGAAGCAATCTGAGAATTTTGGCAATAATCTCATCTTTATCCAAGACTCTACTAGCACATCTAATGCCACAAACAAGCTCATTTACTCTTTGCATAAATGTAGTGATATTTTCATCTTCTCTCATCTTCAGGTTTTCAAATTTTCATTTCAGACTCTATAGCTTGGCACATTTGACATACTTATCTCCTTCATGTAAAAGTTCCATTTTTTCCCAAATCTTGAATGTAGTTTTTAGATAAATAACATTTGTCAGTTCTGAATCAGATAAGGCACTTAGTAGAGCTTCTTTAGCCTAAAGATTGTTTTCAGCATCTCTGATTTCATCTATAGTTCTCAGACCATTCTATGGCGGAACATATTTCTTAAAAGTTATGATACAATATTGCATTCCCATACATTGCAAGTGAGATTCCATGCGGCTTTTCCAAAGAGTGTAATTAGTTCCATCAAACATCAGACTATCCTTCTTGTAGGATGACATCCTAGATCTCCTCAAGCGGTTAAGCTCTTTTAGAGGAACTTAGCTCTAATACCAATTGTTAGATTCAGGAAAGACAACTGAGAGGGGAGGTGAATCAGTTGTCCAAAACTTTCTTCAATTAATCACTTAAATCCTCTTTGTTATTCAGCAGCATAATAATAAATTAATCATGAAAACATAGTGTATTAAATCAAGAGCAGAAACACATTAACACATAAGACACTAAGATTTTGACGTGGAAAACCTAGTTAAGGGAAAAACCACGGGGTGACTAACCCAAGATTGTATTCTCTGTTAAAAGAATAAGAAGAACAAAATGGCACATGCCAATTAGGGCTCACTGCCTGAGCACACTGCTCACAAAAGGCCCACTGCCTACAGGAGACACACTATCTACAGAATAATAGATTTACATACTTGAACTGAAGAATATCATCTTCACCATGCTTGAGTCAGTTCCATTTAAGCCCAATACTTCTGCTCTGCCTTTCTCTTTGCTCCTCTCTGCCACTCACTCATCACAAGATACTATTGAAATGACTTTACAACTTCTTATTTATACCAGACATCGACTTAGGGATAATCATCCAAGTCAGCATACATTATATAGAAAATACATAAATACAACATGACTAATTACAAAAGGACTTCACGCAGATCAGTACACTATCAGCCACACAGATCTGAGACTTCAATCTTCTTTTAGGAACACACCATTCTTCACAGAACATCTTCAAGATCATTCGTAGGATGTGTAACTCATCTGGTCAGCCAGACTTAGGAACAACATCATCATCTAGAAATAATTCTTCAATTATGAGCTCAATCTTCAATGTGGACCACCAACATGACTTGAACAAAATCAAGAGACCTCCACAAGCTCTCTTGAATCACCAAGAACATCCACACTACTTCTGCTTGCTGAAATCATCCTCTCCTTCATCCAAAACCTCAAGAACACAGTCTGTCATCAATGTCATAATGGAATATATGCTTGCAGACCTCCAGACCACTAACCAATTGAGTTGTCAATTCAAATTAACTTCCTAAACACTCCACCAAATCTGTGGAACAAGATAGTGCATTTCTAGATCTCACCAGACCTATCTATGTCACTCTATCACCTTTGAACATCTGCCAGAAACAATTTTACTTAAGTGGCCATAACTTCTTTAGATCTTCATGCGAACCTCTAAAATCTTTACTAGATCATCTTAAGACACATATCTACAAATATTTTGATGCACATCCTCTAATCTTCATCTTAGCTGGGATCTTTACCTCACTGTCTTCACTGTTCTTCTCTGTTCCTGATAGGACTAATTTTCTCAATATCCTCAGCATATAGCTCATCCAATCCTTATCATCAATGCAACAAGACTATGTTGACATCAATGACAACACTAGTTAGGCCCGTACTTGCAACAGGCCACCCATAAATTATATTACTTAAAAGAGTTTATACAAAATATCAGTAGACAACTAAAGAAAATATGTACATAGAGGCCCAAGAATGGCTAGCTTTAGTAAATATAAAACTCATCTAAACAAAAGATAAACTGAGCATAGTTTAATTCGCCACACAATGAGAAAAACAAGAGACAAACAAAAAGAAACACCAACCCAAACATGCAGACCAAAAATATCACATCACCCCTCTAGTTCACCGCTAGCTCTAGGAGACGATTCAGCCATGCCATCACATCATGTTGGACTGGCCACCCAAAACAATGACCCCAACCACCATATATCAACACCTCTGCCACCTTCAGACTACAACCTGTCCACCAAAAAGCACTGCGTCCACCACTACACCCCTGAGAAATACTATGTTGTAGGACTAGCAACAGGAAAAGGAGCGTGATCCTTAGGCATTGTAATGTTTCCAACATCTCCATAGGCATCTTCATCTCCTTCCTCCAGGTCATCAAACACATCTTTGGGAATGCGAGGTGCCAGATCCAAGGCATGTACTCTTAAAAACCTAATGCATGTGAAGGTATCCTTAATGCACTTTGCGTCCTTTTTTGAGAAGAGGAAGCTGTAAATAGTGAGTTCTCTATTGAGTTCAAAATTGCTTAGCGAATTAAGGGAGGATTGCATCACTCTATAAACTGCCTGGCGGGGAGCTAAAATTCTCAAAGTTTGAAGATGGAAAAGGCTTCCAATTAGGGCATCACCCTATTCCATGTTATATCCCTTAACCAGCATAGCCCATCTATCCACTATCTATATATTATTATAGAAGAGACTAGAGGAAAGCTTATGAGCGTATTCTGCATCTTGCACCAAGTTCATTATGTTGGAGAGGATTTGGGAAACAATGTCCAAATAGTTGAGAATCTGACCAGCGTAACCTTTTAACCATCTATGCCCTGCAATACAATGCACTACAAACTACATCAATGTTTAATCCTAGTCTATTAGAGTCATTAAATCTGAGACCCTGACCTTTCCTCTCACCTCCGTCTCCTAGTCTAATGGGGGAAAAAGAGCCTCTGGTTAAGACATGTTTCTACCATGAGAGACAGAGGATGAAATCAAGAGCTACAACAATCAAGACAGGAAAATAAAATCCCTAAACAAAGGCTTAAAAATGATAATTTGCTAAGTTGGAGTGATTTCATCCACGTGATTGGAGGAATGAGAGTTGTCCTTGGACAATCCCAATGCAATCCTAGTAATGCTAACAAGTAGTCATTATACGGGAAGCCACGAGGATGACAGACACATAAATCTCTAGAAAAGCTTTCCTTTAATAACCATTGTACTTCAAGTGCAACATGTGACACAAAGACGGCCCCTAAAAGTAGTAAAAAAGATCTGCCATCTTTGTTAAAGATCGAGACTTATTTGAAAAGATGTCTACTTTAAGAAGCTTGAATCCCTAAGATTTACACAACCATTGTCGAAAAGACAAGATAGCTATTATACATCACCAACCATAAGAAAGAGATATGACACAACCCTGCTCCCCATGTGCCAGCATCAAGAACTTAACCTTCACACCCACCAGAGTTATGAAGGATTCATACTATAGCTGTTGTAAGAGGTACACCATCCATAGATAAAAGCTTTTCTGTCAGAGAGCAGATTGGTTGGCAATTGGAGTATCCAAATCATCCTTCAACAGAGTCAGTAGCTTGCTTGGCAAAATCGACTGCCCTAGTAGAAATATTTTTTCCTCCATGTCTTGCTCTATTGCCAAGTTGGTTAGATTGTTCGCCACCTTGTTTCCTTCTTTAAAAGTGTGTGAGATACTGAAGTTGTCGAACTTCAGTAACAGGGATATTGCTTGTTGAATAATATATTTAACTTTCCAATTATCTAAAATTTTTGCCTTTAGGGCATTGATGATAATTTGAGAATCGCCGTCTATCCATAAATCCTTAACATCCATGCTGACCACCAATTGGAGAGCATGAACCAGAGCCCAAGCTTGCTCTTGGTTATTTGAAACCTTGGGTACCTTGGTTGCTTTAGCTGCCAAGAGAGAGCCATCCCATCTTCTTAACACACACCCAGTCCCCGAAACCCTAGGATTCCCTTTACACGCACCATCAAAATTTAGCTTGCAAAAAGGATCTGTGGGAGGAATCCATTTGACGTCCTTTCTTATAGAGGTTTTTCCTTTACTCATTGAACATCCCCCTATCCCAGCTTTAGCGAGAGATTGCCAACCTTTTACCAGCTCAGTGTCCCAATTTGTCCAGATGGAAGTCGTATGTTTTGATTTTCTAATATTTGCCACCACCAGCTCTGAAATGGCCTCCTCTAGTTTGGAGTAGACCACATTGCATGAAGAAGCTTCCCTTCTGAAGATTCTATAATTCATTTCCCTCCATAAATGCCGCACAATCATGGAAGGGCCCAGTTCCCATAAATAGGCAAAAAACGAATCTGGAAATAACATTGGCCAATTTTTAAACATGAGAAGTAAAGTTCCAGAAAGAGGAGAACTCCAGTTCAACTTCCTCATGAACCAGAACAAGAATTCTCGACTGAACAGGAAATGAAGAAATAAATGTTCCACTGATTCCTCATCCTTCCCGCAGAGGATGCAAGAAAAATTAGAGCCAATTCTTAGTCTTTTAATCCTTTCGCCTGTTAGAACTTTTTTGTGGAGAGCCAACCAAGCAAACACTCCAGCCTTGGACAATAAGACTTTTTTCCAACACAATTTTGTCGGCCAATCTGATTTCACTCTTTCCATAGTAGTCCTATAATCGTCTTTAACCGAATAGGAACCCGTCTTAGCCACTGTCCATAACAATTCATCATTTTTGTTTGAGAAGATCACTACTCTTTTCCCCAGGAGAGTCTTCAGGAGGTCCTTCTGCTCAACTGGAAAGTTGCAGTCCTGAGTGCTTTTCCAGGAAATTGATACCGAGTCATGGAATCTGCTAACACACCAATAGTCTTTAACTTTATAACCCCAATTCCTTTGAAGGAAAGTTTTCGCCTCTCTAAGAGCTTCCCAGCTTGAAAGCGAGATATACAAACATGAGGTGAGATGGAGGAGTGGTAGCTCGAGTAAATAGGGGGATCAAAGCGCGAGATAGGAAAAGATATGAAATTAAAGCTGTAGTAAAAGATATGAAATTAAAGCCCTTTTCTGTTTTCTTTTTGGCTTTTTGAATGTTTTCAGCCTACCAGAGGCTTATGTTTTTTCGGCCCATAGTGTCTAACGGCACATGTAATTACGACATTTTGCTCAATATAAGTCTGGTGGATCCCCACCTTTTTATTTTAAAAAAAAAAACTTAGTAAATCACAATGAATGGTCGAAGAAATAAGCCATATGGACTGGTGAGGGTTACTGTTGATAACGTCATGAAATCCACTTCAAACTACTCGAAGACATGCAAGGGGGTCTAACCAATATCCACACTACACGTCAACTGGCGGTAAACCTGTCACTTCCTCATGTGTTTATGCATTAGCCTAGCCTAATTCCCTGTTTTTTCATGCCTTGGAGGGTCAAATTCCGTTCTATCATGTTTAAGAATAGAATGGAATAATAGAAACATGTCTTCAATTGAATCATTAAATTGCCAAATATCCAAACCCCTATCTATCACTAAGTTGGTGAGATTGTTCGCAGCCGTATTACCTCTCTATAGAAACGTGAATAGGAATAGGATTCAAGTTGATCAAGGAGGCTCCAAATAGATTGGAATTTATATTTTACTTTCCGTTTAATGACTTTTCCCTCCTTAATTTCATTAACCACATTCATGGAGTCACCCTCTATGCATATTTTTTTTATTTGGTTTCATTGTGCCAATTTAAGACCATGCATTAAGGGCAAGTGCCTGTGCTACAATGTTTGAACCATTTGGAAGTTTCTCTATTGTGGCTGAAATAAGTTTACCTACACCATCCCTTATCATACATTATGCACCTAAGGAGCTTGGATTTCCCCTCGCTACTCCATCAAAGTTTAATTTGATAAGCAAAGAAATAATAGGAATCCACTTAGTTTGCCTCTGTCTATTTTTTATACCATTTGTAATAGATCCTTTTGTATATGAGATGTGAAGTAAAGACCATTTCTTTAGGATTTCTCTATCCCAATTTGTAAACTATGAGTTATCCTTTGGGTGAATATTAACTTCAGACATGACGTTGGAGACGTTCTCCAATATTGGTACCTCTATTCTTTGTATTACATTGAGCCACGGTGATGGAGATTAATTGAATATCCTTTGGTTATGTTCTAGCCATAGATTTCAAATGACTAGAGCTGGATTGAGTTCTCATATGCATGCAAACGTGGATTCACAATTGAGAGTTGGCTAGCTATTGAAGTGTTCTAAAAGTGTATTATGAAATACACCCCACTACCCTAGTTTTCTACATAACCATTTCCATCATTGGTAACCATAATGACAATTCAACAGAAGATTGTTTGTATCCTCCTCTTCCTCACCACAAAAGATACACTTGAATACTGATGCAATTTCCATTTTGTGCAACCTTTTACCTGTCAAGATCGTATTATTAAGTGCAAGCTATGAGAAAGTGTATGCTTTTGGTAGATAAGCCTTGCTCCAACACAATTTGAAGTGCCACACATTTGTTTCTAGATTTCTAAGGTACCTGTAGCCTTCTTGGATAGTGTAGATACCTAATTTTGATGCTATACATTTGATTTCATCATCTATAGAGGAGATTATGATGAGTCGATGAGCTAGTATTTCCTTTAGCAATACCTTTTGTGGTGTAGGGAAGCTACAGTCTTCAAAAAATTTGTATTGTACTTTAATCGATGTCTCATCCTGAACAATTTTCTAGTAATGTTTAATATTTACCCCATACCTATTTTCGATATGTCCTTGCTTCATCGAGATCTTACTGCATAGAGAGTGGTTGATATCCATTTTATTCATCATCCCAGAATAGTGTGTTTTCCCTATTATGCACTACCTTGAAAAGTTGTCGGTAAATTACCTCTCTGCCCTATACTATGAAATTCCACATTTTAGATCTTAATGGCGGATTCACCACTGTGAATATTCTTTCTCTATCTGGATTATCCCGGTATTTTTCTTGCATTATTTACACCCATTTAACATTTGGTTTAGTGTACATGTTCCAAGCCAATTTAGCACTTCATGCCATGTTTTGCAATCTTAGGTCATGTATTCCCACACCTCCATGTTCTTTGGGTTTGCAGATTTTTCCCAAGAAATAAGAGCTATCTTCTTTCTATCTAAAATTCCCTACCACATAAATCTTCTCAATATTTTTTCCAATTCTGATAATATTCCTTGAAGAATATTAAGGACTGACATCATGTATATGGGAATGGTTGAAAGGACTGCTTTGACCATCGTAAATCCTCCTACCATGGTTATCCACCCACCTTTCCATGAAGATAGTTCATTCTTGATTGATTGGATAATATGTTCTTTATTCAGAAAGTATTAGTTAAAATTGTTTTTTCATTAGTAATCAATTAAGAGAAACTTTAGTTATTAAACTTAACGAGCCTTATTTTCACCTCAAAATAATAATTCTTATTTTCTCTATAAAATAGTTCTTAAGAAACTTGAAATTTTTCCTAAGCTAGTAGGAATCAATAAGGTGTTTACTTATTTAGAATAATGCAAACTTAGTTATCGACAATTTTTAACATGATCATTCTGTGTTTAAAAGATTGACCCACAAGTACAAGAACTTAAATGACAAGTTATGGATAAAAAAAACATTCTCTATGTCAAAATGTCTTACAAAAACAATGATGACACTTCCCAAAGTAATTCTAGGCATATGGACAAAATAATAAAAAGAAAAATAATTAAAATAAATAATTAAATGAAGGAAACATGAATCAACTAATGAAGATTTATGTTTCAATAATTTTAATTTTGAATCCTTTCATGGCGACAATAAAATGAAAACATGAAAGGAACTAAATAGTTTTACTCATAAAGTTAAGTTACTAGACTATAATGGAGAGTCTGGCACTAGAGAGGAAATAGAATAGTGGTTGACTAATCTTGAACAATATTTTGATTTACAAAATACTAGCAGTCATGGTAGAACATGAATTGGGACATAAAAATTAGATAATAGTACTTTAAATTGGTGGCAAGCTACCTTACAATCTTTTAATTTGTGGACACACAAAATTAAATATGATCAATTAGAAACACTCTTTCAACAAAAATATCTTTCATATCCTTTTAAACATAAAGGATGAAATGAATTTTTTGAACTCAAACTGAAATGGAAAACCATAAATGAATATAAACAATTTTTTGAATCATTAAACCCCTTTGTACCTTTTATAAAAGGTAGAGATTGAGTTGTATGATTATTAAATAGTTTGTGAGATGAGTATAAAGAAAATGTTTGGTGTGAAAAAAATCAATAATTGATGAATCAAATTCAAATGGTAGAATAGTTTGAAAAACATAATAACTTTTTATGATAGAAACAAGAGAAACATAAAACAAGACATAATCATTCTTTCTCTAGACCAAGAAATGGAATAGATCAATGACCTCATAATAATATTCATTGTCATATAGTTGATATATCCATAGGTAAACTTGATAATTCTTTTAGAAGAAAAGTACCTTTATGAAAGGAATCATTATGCCAAAATTTAATTGTAATATCAATGACCAAAATAAAGTTTTTCTTGTAGTTTCCATAATGACTGTACAAAAATTCTATAATTAAGAATTGATATGAAAATTCCATCCTTCTAAACCATCTCTTATAACTTTTACAACCATTTTTACCCTACAAGTCAATTACCAAGAACACAAATTAAATCATAAATTACTAAACTAACATTATGATACACTAATACTTATAAACATAAACCTAAAACATTACTACTAGCCCAAATTTATACTCCTTACCAATTAATTCCTTTAGGAAAATAATAACAACATTTTAACTATCTTTTGTTTAACCACTAATTTTATTATTTTGAACTGTAGTAAAATCAAACATTGATAACATAACGCATCAGTGATAATGACCACTCAATAAGAGTTCGGTTCTAAATGACTGCAAAAGAGAGACAAGAGAAAGAAATCATAAAAAACTTGCAAAGTTGAAGTTGATCAATTGAAAACATGAATAGCTAAAAACATGATAAACTATATATGTTTTCCACAATCATCATTCTTTCAAACTGAACTTAAATAATGATAATAATAATATAATACTCAAAAGAATAGAAGCAAATGGTACTACGTGAATGCAAGGGTTTCCATGCTACCAAGTGAGAGAATGTGGCTGACAGTATAACTACAATCTAGAACCAAAACAGAGTCGGATGAAAGAATTATCGGTGTAGATAATAGGCCAACTTTAACAATGGTTAAGTTATAAAAGGTGGTATTCAATGAAGGAAGAAGTTTTCAAATAGAAAGAACCGATGATCTCAAGTTCACATAACAAATGGAGTAGGCTAAATATGAATAATTTACATGAAGAAACGAAGTTCATATAGATGATAAGCTACCATGATCTCTGACTAAGATTATGCAATTCACAGAGAAGATAAGATACATAAATCTGGCAAATCATAGATTTTTAAGCTGTTGAAAAGGATTAAATTATATCAACTATATCAAAGAATAATTATCTATATTTGCTGGCTATACTAAGATAATTTAAATCTGATGACAAGGAAAGATGCAACTTGAACTATGGTTTCAATACACCTAGGTTAAAGTATTATCTATGACATATAAATTCGACGGTTAATATAGATAATCTATATTTTGCTGGAGACAAAATGACCAGAGGGATTTTAGAAACTGCAAGTTGCTCAATTCATAGATTAGAATACTTTAAAAGATGAATTGATATGGTTTATAAAATTCCTAGGAATTTGCATGCACACAAGGTAAGATCGAAAAGAAAAAGCACTAGATAATAATTTAAGGATAAAATCTCTAAATACATGTCAAAATACGAATCATAAAGGCTGATAAAGAAATGCAGAGTGATAAAGAATATGCAGGTTGATTAAATAAATATACAGGATGATTAGGAAACCTGCAGACATTTAGACCAAATGCGATTAATACAAACGCCACGAAGGCATTACTAAGCACAAGAGCAAATTTATCAATACCTATAGACTGAGCTATTAACACGAAAAGCTATAAGGCCACTAAAAGGAAATCTAAAAAGCATACAAGCTAGAAAAAATTGATAGGAGAAACAAGAACAAAATCAACAATGTCCTCCCATCCTGACCCAATAATGATGTAGTGGTTGATATGAACAACCGATGAATCATTCTGAGAAATTTTATCAAATTAAAAGATACACAGATATAGGTCTAAATGTATTGCATGTGAAAAAGGAAGCATAATAGGGCACAAGTGATAACAAGATCAAAAGAGTCATGATCTGCAGAAAATACCATGATTTCATAAAACATAAATTTTTTAAAACACAATCCTAGCTTCAGAAGATGCCCCAAACATTGGTGGAAACATAAGATTTTAAAACTCCAAATTCACAGATACATACTAAAACCTTTCTAAATTCATACATATAAAATAGAAATAAGAAATTATTCCAGTAATAGAGATTTTCCCAAATCCTATCTTTTTCCAATTTCTAATTTTTCCAGTTTTCTACTTTTTACCCCCCAAACCTTTCCTCTTATTCCCTTTCTAAAGGATCCCCCCCTAAATAAAAGTAAATAGAAAAAGGTAATTAATTTCCTTCGCTAGTCGCTACCTTTCCCACTAAGCTGCCTTTTCTAATAATAACCCCACCTTCTTTTAACTAAAGAAAGTAAAATTTATTCTAACAATTAAAAGATTCCTATCAGTTATAATTGCATGCAACAATCATAAAATTATTTAAAATTTATCTATTTGAGAAGCTAAATAAATTTCATTCTTTTTTTCTTAACAAAAGATAATAAATATTTCTACCAAAGGAATTTATTAAATTAACTTTCTCAAACACAAAAGACATCACAAACATAACATAAAATTAAGAGAAATTAAATTATTTCCTAACTAAGTGTGTGTGAGATTCTCAGTACTACCATTCGCTTCTAGATGACTAGACTTTGTCTCACGAGAGAACATTAAATTATCCCTATTTCCCTTTCAAAAACATCAAGTGCTTAGTTTTCATTAGTTGAAATAATAATAATCAAACACTAATAAATGCAGTATATGGATAAATAATTGAATTCACAATGATCAACTATTGAAAGTGTTGATGAGTTTCCTTTCTCATTCATCAAAATAACATCAAATGATTAGTCCTAATTAGTAGAAACAATAATCATAATTCTAACAATTTAATTTTAGAATATTTAACTATTGTTGCTATATTCAACAAATAGGTTTATAATTAATAAAGCATGATTAAATTATCAAATGTTCAAGTCTTAATGGGATGGGTTGTGACATCCTTCCCCTCTGATAGAGTCACTATCACGATGTGTCAGAACAAAAATACATATATAATCAAAGTAGATAATATTATCACTTTGAACCTTATCCTAGCCCTAATTCAGTATAGAATGACTAAATTTGCTTTCTTCAAGTATTCCCATGTTCTAGCTAAACTACACTTGAATCTAGAATTAGGTGTTGCTTGTAAATCACCTTGCCTAATGTCAATTGAAGTTGTCAAACAATGTTGTAATGGCTACTCTCTTCCATTTCTTGTAGTTGAACATTGTGGATAAATATTAACATAATGCTCCCCCCACAAATATAACAACCATCTCGAGCCCTTTTCTTCCTAGATAGTTTAGTCCCACCAAAATATTTACCATTATCATAACATCATTTGAAATTCCCATTATCTTCCTTTCAAAACTCATTCCTTTTAAAATCTTTATTTCCAATATTATTATCTTTCTTTCTCTTGTCAGAATTTTTTGAATGTTGATTTGACTCTTAGCCTTTTTTTCCTTCCTGTATTCTACCAATTGATGAAGTTTTTCTCCAAGCCTTAGTAGTCTTTTCAAATACATCATCCATAGTCAAGTGGTTATGAATGTCAACACCAACCCCATTATGAGGTTTCAACCCCAAGATAAACATCTTGATCCTAAAGCACTTGTCCATTTGATATTGTAGAACATATTTAAGAAGTTGTGTGAATTTTTCTGAATATTCTCAAACTATCATTTCTCGTTGAATGAGATTCTAAAGTTCTATCTTCTTATCAAATAAAAGATGAGGTAACAATCTTTTTCTAAATAAGGATAAGAAAATTTCCTAAGAGGTATCCCTAGGTGTCAACCTTTTTTCTGCCTTCTCATTATCCCACCATGTGGTCGCTTCACCACTAAGTCGATAAGTTGCCCACACTTTTTTTTCTCATGAGTTAAGTTTCCAAGCTCAAAGTATTTTCCTTTTTGATTATCCATGCCTCAACACCATATCCAATGGTTTTGCCATCAAATTTAGAAGGTGCAATCCTCCTAATATCTTTATCCAATTTGTTTTAAAATTTAGCTTGATTGCCACCCATTCTAACCTCTTCTTCCTCATGATTAAGTTCTTCCTATCCCACTCGACTTCTATCTTGATTCGGTGCTTCATGTTTTTCCATAAACTCTTCCTCAATCATGTCCATCCTAGTGTGAGTTTCAACAAGAAGGTTCAAGATCTGATGCAATTTATCATGGTGTTCCATACTTGGTCTGATATGATCTGAATTCCTATTTTGAACCACATATGTTCCTTACTAAAGATTTCTATGGAAAAGAAAAACATAACTTAAGTGAAGAAGACTCGGGGCCCTAGAGTTGAACCTAGAGTGCTCTGATACTATAACAACCCTCCTCTTAAAACTCGAGTAAAATCAAGAAATTACAAGAAAGTAAATAAACTTGGTAAACAAAAGATATATATATATATTCTTTTTATATCATTTCCATAATCACAGGAAATAAAGTACAACTTTCTATATAATTTTTAACTTTGAAATCATAACATAATCGAAGCTAGAATCATAGTGAAATCCTTTCACTTAACATTTACAAAACATAAAATACACTTGGCATAAAGAAGAGTTTTACCTCATAAATTTGACTGTCGCAAGTCATAATATGGAGTACACTGTATTTGGAAAAATGATATTTGTCTTCACAAGCCTTGATGAGTCTTCTGCTTCAGAGAGAGAGAGAGCATCATCCGAGTGCTTTACCTCCATCCACAAACTGGCGGTCTCCCACACAACTTCTACATAGGAAGTGGCCTTACCCCACATGAAGGATATAGATATAAGGAAGTATCAAGTTTTTCCATTTGAGTCCTAGTGAGTTGTGTCTTACATAACTTCAATCGACCATACAACTCTAGATTCCCTCTAGCCAAGTATGATCATACTGATTGGTCATGCCATCTAGACACATACCTCTGACTCGTCCTAAAAACTATCTCATCTCATAGTTTTACTTACTTTAATTGGTACTCTAGAACCAAACTTGTCTATACTGAAAAACCATTCTAGCCAATCGAACATAAAACTAATCCTTAACCTAGGTTATACATGTAATATAAAGATTTAGGTAATTCTTAACCTTTTTAAGAGTCCCTCATTGCATACTTGCAATTTCTAGAGTTTATGGCTTTCTATCATTTTACTCTCTAATTCAAATATCAAACATCTTTGATGCATTAAAACATGTTTTGATATTATCATAGAATCTCTTAAGTATTACCAAGACTCTTCTTGTCCTGTTCTATGATTTTATCGACATTTTATTATCGACTAAAGAATACAATAACAATGTCATATCCGACATCATGGATTATAAGTTTTCTAACCCTTCAAGTTGTGATTCTAGGGTTTAACTTTTCTAGCCCAATACGGGGAAATATTATACATCCTTGTTTTCTATAGATAATAACATAAGTATATCAATTCATGAGAACTCATTCCTATAGTCTTTCCTAGACCAGTTGGCATTACTCGAATTCACATTTCACATAATATGAATAAGCATAGTATACAAGGTATGGCCTCATGCATATAGTATCTTGATGGATACCTACACTTTTTGAAACTAGTCTTTTGACCAAGATCATTATATCAACCCAAATACGTTTGAGTCATAAAAATAACAAAATACCTTTAGTCTTCTGATCTACTTAAGTCTACTAACTTTCCATTATTACAAGTTAGAAGCTCGTATGTGTATTCAATCTTCAAAACATGACAATAGACTTGTTTCAACCATCTATAGTTCAATAATCCTGTGGGGTTGTGTTATGAAATCTCCCATCATCCCCAACCTAGAACAAATCACTTCCATTGATGCCCATCCTTGGGCTAACTTTGTCTTTTGTGCATTTAACTCTAGCATAAGTTCTATTGAACAAAAACTATGAGGTCAATATCTTTGCATTTCTTGGTTTATAGTCTCACTCAAGATAACTTAACATAAGTATTAGATGCTAATAAAAGCTACCTAGGTTTCCATATTCTTGGATCACCTATTACCCTGGATATGTATGATTACAAATTGACAAGAGGAATTCTATTTCCTTCAAAGCAATCTCTATTCAAGTTACCTCCTCTTTGCTTCCATGTAATAATAATAATATCTCACCTAAAGTTTATTGAGAAAACTAGTAAGAGTTCATCTATGTAACCATCATAGTCGTAATAACTATCCTATCTTCACTATCCTTCATTATAGAATAGGGTATGAACTCTTGCATGATACCAATCATGTTTAATAGTTTTAAAAAATACAAAAGTTGTAATATATATTCGACCTTGTATAATCTAAATGAGATCAACATCTTTCTATTACTCCTAGAGAGAGGATTCCTATCACAAGTCTTAAGATCACAATAAATAATAACACTAAGATATAGATAATCTCTTTCTAGACTCATAGGACTTATAATGGTATTAGGATTTATACCCTCCATTGGATACCTAAAACTTTTTAGTCTCAAAAATATATACTTACTCACAGTCAACAAAATTAATTGTTTTCATGTTTATACAAGATGTTAGAGCCTTTCGGCCTCTTATATCTCCATGCAGTCCACAAAATTAATACATATAAAGATTTATCAAGTCTCTTGGCCATAGAATCTATCTTGAACTCTAAGCTTATCGACTTAATGTTCACATCATTTTATCCCAAAAAGGGTGGCCTATAATACTTCAACTCTTAATGCTACTTGCACCTTGAGTACCAAAACATGGTTAAGTAAGATACTTTAGCTATATCCTAAGGAACCATGATTACACAAATGTTATGAAAGCAAGATTAATGACTTACATGAGTTTAATACTAAACTTAGCGTGAGAACATCTGTACAAGCTCTTATTTATTCGCACTAAATAAAATAGAATAACAGTTAAAAGTTCAATGAACATACCTCTTGTATGTCATACTACAGATATAATAACGATAGTACTCCTTACTATAGAACTCTCTCTATCTATGGATGATAAATGCCAATAGTGCTTCTCTCGGTGGATGGTATTCCTTTTCCCTTATGATAACAATGCTGCTATACTCTATGGTGCATTGTAGAATCTTCATTTTATGATAACAACCCTTATCTCCTCTTGATAATGATGCTATGCTATCTATTTTCTGTGGTAACCATCTGTTATCTCTTTCTTGCAGAGTTCAATTACAGTGAAATATAAGTTGAGCTTTTCTTTTTCCACAAAATGGAGACATCTTGACACATAGTTTTTATAGATCTATTCCATGCCTCTAAGATCCTTCACTACCCAATTTCCTCTCTAGAGTATGAGAAACTTTTAAATTTTTCTCTTTCTCCCAAAATGTATGTCATATGTCACTATATCTCCCTTGGGTAATCATCTGGTATCTCAGCGATACCTCCCCTTTTAACACAATCACCTTCCATTGCTAAAAACCCACTCAAATGCCGTTATCTTCTTCCCTGATGAACCCTGCATCAAGAGCATTGAATACCCAATAAAAAGGTTGTAAATCTATCTTGGTAACTTGAACACCAACATGTATTTCTATAGCTTAAATTCTATTCTAATGTCCCCTCTGTTATCCCTAAATTCTTGCTATGCTCCCCCATTCCAAGTGTCATGATCATCCCTCAAGACTTCTTTTCTATCCATCAAGATAGTTGTTTCCCTCACCCCATAACTACCACGAGCGCATGCCAAAATAAAAGGAGATGAGGGTCATAACTGATAACTCCACCATCCCACATCACCTTGGCAAAAACTTTGCCTAAAAACATGCTTCACCCACATGCAAAGGTAGTGGAGTAGTTGGTCTTAAAGACCACACTCAAACTTTGCCTAAATGCCTATGTAGACATGCGGATGGCAAAATATTTTCTTATCAAAGTGGTTAGCTTGTATGCAAATCTAATGGAGTGGAGAATCTTATGACCTCTTGTTTTCTTAATAAGAAGTTCCTCCAAAGCAGTTAAGGAGTGGAGCAACCATTATTAACAAGAAAAAATGGGATAAAATTGCTAATTTATCTCCAAATAAACTCAAACATCAACAACAAAAGGTTGAGATCAATAATCTCAAATTAAATCTCATGACATAAACAATGACTCTCTTAAAGCATCATATGCTATCGGATTGGTTAAGAAGGCATGCTTCCTCCTAAAAGAGGGGTTTTATCGCATAAAAACTAAAAGCAACCTTGCATCATTCATTCTATAATTTTACATAATAATGTAGTCTAAAACAAACATAAATATTAACAACCTTATAGTTTATAGTAATGTGACGTACAAACTTACGCACCTTACGTGATTGGGTCGAGCACAATTCCCTTCACGTATTGAAGAAAATCGCGTCAATTCGGATTAGACAAATATGGAATTCGACATCAAAACTACTAAAAAGAAGCATATTATCAATTATAACAATTACGCCTTTGAGGTTACAAACATAAACTCATTTACAACACAAAGAATGATGTTTCCAATATAAAGTTGCGTTAGTCACAAAAGGACTAATCTACAACCTTAACAGCGTCGCTTTGCCAAAATGACTAGGTTGACATTAAACGACACTAAAATGACTCTAAACGACATCGAAAACTTGTCAAGTCAAGTAATAACTTAGACCAAAAGGGTCGAGTATCACTTACCAAACCTAATTAGGTTCGCCAATTGTACCAACAATACATAAGATGGTGACAAACTATACTTTTCCTTATATCTATTCCCTTCTCTCCGATGATGCTCTCCCTCCCTTTCTCGAAGAGGTGGAAACCTATTTTCATGAAAGTGACTTGCAATCATGTAAATAGGATTAGCGTATCATTAGTCCATTCATAACCTCATGAATAACCAATTCAAAAGTACATTATGAAATCATTACATCTCATGCATTTATTCACATGACTAGAATCTAGGAAACTAATGATTTATCCTGACATTATACCTTAATGCCAAATCATTTATCCATAGAATTCACTTCTATTTACATAAAAGTATAAAGTAATTTCAAGTCAAAATTAGGGATGTGACATACCTTCCCCCTTAAGATTCATCATCCTCGATGATTCAATGTATCATAACATGAATAGGATTAAAAAAAAAAACTGTTTAACCTTGCCATGATTAACCTCTTTGTTTCACAAGCAGCGCTTGGAATCCTTAGATTTTTTAAAAATCTCAATAATGACCACTCTTGAGTCCTATTTCTATAAGACATTCTAAGAATATAATTGTCATTTATTATATACTTTTCAAATACAATCATAAGAGCAAGTGCCTCCTGGCAATATAAAATGATTTTGTAATCAATCAAATTGATAACTTTAAAACTTCAAAGAGTCCTTCATATCTAAGTACTGATTTGGAATACATTCCATACTTTATGAAACTTTTCTTCTCTATTATTAGCTTCCACCAATCTTTCTTGATCGGTTTAATTTGTTTATCCTTTTCTGACAACATTTGCGGACTAATGTTAATCCTATCTTTTAGCTTACCCATCTTATAGGAGTTTGACATCTTCTTCTATCCAATGTTTAAGATGGAGTCATCATGATAGAAGAATTATAGGAGTTGTTATAACAAACTCCATAAAAGGTGGACACTCTATTCATGTGAAGCAACCATCCACTTCAATCACAGGTTTATCAAGATCCAAAATTTAATAGCATTATGCAAGTATGGTACTGCCATTCATAATTTAAGCTACAAAGAGTAACATCAACTTTCACTTTTCTAGCTGAAAAGGTTATTCATCATGTACAAATTTCATTTATTTCATGCATCATTTAAATAAACTGATAAGTAAATACAAGATAAAGGATCATAATTCCTTATCTAGTTCAACTGTCCTCCAAGACTCGGCATGCCACTGATGAGAGGGGGAAGCATCATTCGGCTATTTTTACCTCCAACCATGGACTTAAGCAGTTTCCCTGCATCTTCCTATCCAGAAGCAGTCCTATTTTTAAATGAAAGGTTGTGTTGGAAACCCTCTTAGTTGTCATCTAAGCTCTGGTGTGTATCCCCACTTAACTAACTCTGTCGCACTACCATGGATACCCTCCAACCAAGTACGACAACTCTAGTTAGCTAAATGTCTAGAGTACTGTGAACTGACGAATGCACGTGGTGGCAATGTCACTCACTATGGCCATAGTTTTTATGTAAATATACATTTCACAATGAACGTAGTCATGGTTCACCACCCTTCTCAACTTGGAGAGACTAATATTTTGGGCTTACTGGACTACCTGTCTGCCCACATACAATAACACAAGATTCAAAAGATGATATCAATGTAAGACCTTCTTCCGGTAGCTTACATAGTAAATATATATATCAATAACTCAAAAAGGGTTTGAAACATATTTCTTTCCACACAAGGTTTCTTTCTTCTGTAATGTTAAGGATATACTATTTTCTACAATTTACTCCGTTACACAAACTATCAGAGGTCTGTCCAGGACATGATAGTGAAGAACATTACATAAAACCTAGTGAACAATCAAAATGTTCTGGTATAGCCACCAAAATAGTTTAAATCCAAAATCAAAGTATAATAAATTTCATTTTCAACAATAAATCAAAAGATTGAGCTCAATTTTGACAATTAATCAAAAGTTCACCAATTGGTCATAAAATAGTCAATCTTCAAGATTCGGTGGCTAGACCATCCCAAAATAAAGGAAATAATGACAATCCTCATAAGTTTTTTTTTTGAAAAAAAAAAGGATTTTACCAAAAATCCAAAGAAGTGTCAAAATCCAAAGGGACACTTATTATGCACCACGTGACTTGACTAAGTCACTAACAAGGGAGTAGATTGTTACACTGTACTCAGGTTTTCCAAAACTTACAATGGACTAGAGTTTGTACTACAAGAACAACAAATAAATAAGACCCTTAAGACTTTCATCATGTTCAAAAATTTTGCTAATAAGAAGGTTATAACACCTCCACCACTATTTCCTAGAGTTTCTATCATTCATTGCTTAGATGACATTGCAAGATTATGTTATCACAATGCATTGAAACTTTAGTTGGAACACAAGATTTTCCCTCTTGTTCTGCTTTAGAAAACTCTATTCCCTAACTCACGGAATAGGTTATTTATTCAAAACTTTAAATAAATTAACTAAGCATTTCAGTAATGATTACCTTCACCATTGTAGTTGTACTTTCTAGCTCTACCAAAGGCAAGTACTTAAAGTTCTCAGCCATTTGGCCAAGATGCCAGGAGAATAACTATTTTCTTTTCCTTACAACTATTATGAATTACATTGAAAACTTCATCAAAAAAAAATAAAAATTCAAAGAACGAAACTAATCCCGTTCTTTATTCATCTCTTCTAATTCTCAACTCTTTGTATATGGCAATTGGTTTTCCATGAATCTTGGAAAATAAAAACATTTCCAATTCCTATTCCATTTTTCTCAGCATTCTCTACCAATAAATTACTACTTGTCTTTTAATAACTCTTTTATTCCTCTTGGCTCATTCCAAGCCATCTAGGAGTTAAACTAGAACTCATCTAATCTTGAATATATTATATAGAGATAGGATCTTCACATCCTTAAGTTCTTGTCTTCATACAGACATCGCTCTACCCAAGCTCTTAGTCTTATTCAGAACTGACCAGGGTTTTACCTTTCTAGAAAAAGTCTGAAAATCTTTCCACTATACAACCTTAGTAGAATTGTTTGCTCTAGGAGTTTTAATTCCTCAATTGGTTCTTTCTTAAACATTGACTTGGGTAAGTATTGAGAAAATAGTCTTCCTGATAGTTTTTCAAGGTTCTTCTCTATCAAAAGTAAACAAGTTTTATCATAATGAGCTCATAGGTCCGTGGATTGAACCTAGTTAGCTCTGATACCATATGTAACAACCCTCCTCTTAAAACTTGAGTAAAATCAAGAAATTACAAGAAAGTAAATAAACTTGGTAAACACAAGAGATAAATATATATATATTTTTTCTTTTTATATCATTTCCATAATCACAAGAAATAAAGTACAACTTTCTATATAATTTTTAACTTTGAAATCATAACATAATTGAAGCTAGAATCATAGTTGAATCCTCTCACTTAACATTTACAAAACATAAAATACACTTGGCATAAAGAAGAGTTTTACCTCATAAATTTGACTGTCGCAAGTCATAACATGGAGTACACTGTATTGGAAAAATGATATCTATCTTCACAAGCCTCGATGAGTCTTCTACTTCAGAGAGAGAGAGAGCATCATCCAAATGCTTTACGTCCATCCACAGACCGACGGTCTACCACACAACTTCTACATAGGAAGTGGCCCTACCCTACACGAAGGGTATAGATATAAGGAAGTATCAAGTTTTTCCATCTGAGTCCTAGTGAGTTGTGTCTTACATAACTTCAATCAACCATACAACTCTAGATTCCCTCTAGCCAAGTATGATCATACTGATTGGTCATGTTGTCTAGACACATACCTCTGACTCGTCCTAGAAACTATCTCATCTCATAGTTTTACTTACTTTAATTTGTACTCTAGAACCAAACTTGTCTATACTGAAAAACCATTCTAGCCAATCGAACATAAAACTAATCCTTAACCTAGGTTATACATGTAATATAAAGTTATAGGTAATTCTAACCTTTTTAAAAGTCCCTCATTGCATACTTGCAATTTCTAGAGTTTATGGCTTTCTGTCATTTTACTCTCTAATTCAAATATCAAACATCTTTGATGCATTAAAACATGTTTTGATATTATCATAGAATCTCTTAAGTATTACCAAGACTCTTCTTGTCCTGTTCTATGATTTTATCAACATTTTATTATCGACTAAAGAATACAGTAACAATGTCATATCCGATCAGGGATTATAAGTTTTCTAACCCTTCAGGTTGTGATTCTAGGGTTTAACTTTTCTAGCCCAATACGGGGAAATATTATACATCCTTGTTTTCTATAGATAATAACATAAGTATATCAATTCATGAGAACTCATTCCTCTAGTCTTTCCTAGACCAGTTGGCATTACTCGAATTCACATTTCACATAATATGAATAAACATAGCATATGAGCTATGACCTCATCCATATAGTATCTTGATGGATACCTACACTTTTTGAAACAAGTCTTTTGACCGAGATCATTATATCAACCCAAATAGGTTTGAGTCATAAAGATAAGTAAATACCTTCAATCTTCTGATCTACTTAAGTCTACTAACTTTCCATTATTACAAGTTATAAGCTTGTATGTGTATTCAATCTTCAAAACATGACAATGGACTTGTTTCAACCATCTATAGTTCAATAATCATGTGGGGTTGTGTTATGAAATCTCCCATCATCCCCAACCTAGAACAAATCACTTCCATTGATGCCCATCCTTGGGCTAACTTTATCTTTTGTGCATTTAACTCTAGCATAAGTTCTATTGAGCAAAAACTATGAGGTCAATATCTTTGCATTTCTTGGTTTACTCTCTCACTCGAGATAACTTAACATAAGTATTAGATGCTAATAACATCTACCTAGGTTTCCATATTCTTGGATCACCTATTACCCTAGATATGTATTACAAATTGACAAGAGGAATTCTGTTTCCCTCAAAGCAATCTCTATTCAAGTTACCTCCTCCTTGCTTCCATGTAATAATGATAATATCTCACCTAAAGTTTATTGAGAAAACTAGTAAGATTTCATCTCTGGAACCATCATAGTCGTAATGACTATCCTATCTTCACTATCCTTCATTATAGAATAGGGTATGAACTCTTGCATGATACCAATCATGTCTAATAGTTTTAAAAAATACAAAAGTTGTAATATATGTTCGACCTTGAATAATCTAAATGAGATCAACATCTTTCTATTACTCCTGGAGAGAGGATTCCTATCACAAGTCTTAAGATCACAATAAATAATAACACTAGGAATAGATAATCTATTTCTAGACTCATAGGACTTATAATGGTATTAGGATTTATACCCTCCATTGAATACCTAAAATTTTTCAGTCTCAAACATATATACTTACTCACAGTCAATAAAACTCATTGTCTTTATGTTTATACAAGATGTTAGAGCCTTTCGGCCTCTTATATCTCCATGGAGTCCACAAAATTAATACATATAAAGATTTATCAAGTCTCTCACCTATAGAATCTATCTTGAACTCTAAGCCTATCAACTTAATGTTCACATCATTTTATCCCAAAAAGGGTGGCCTATAGTACTTCAACTCTTAATGCTACTCGCACCTTGAGTGCCAAAACATGGTTAAGTAAGATACTTTAACTATATCCTAAGGAACCATGATTACACAAATGTTATGAAAGCAAGATTAATGACTTGTGTGAGTTTAATACTAAACTCAGCGTGAGAACATCTCTACGAGCTCTTATTTATTCGCACTAAATAAAATACAATAATAGTTAAAAGTTCAATGAACATACCTCTTGTATGTCATACTACAGATATAATAATGATAGTACTCCTTACTATAGAGCTCTCTCTATCTATGGATGATAAATGCCAACAGTGCTTCTCTCGCTGGATGCTATTCCATTTCCCTTATGATAACAATGCTGCTATACTCTATGGTGCATTGTAGAATCTCCATTTTATGATAACAACCCTTATCTCCTCTTGATAATGATGCTATGCTATCTATTTTCTATGGTAACTGTCTATTATCTCTTTCTTGTAGACTTCAACCATGGTGAAATATAAGTTGAGCTTTTCTTTTTCCCCAAAACAGAGACATCTTGACACAGTTTTTATAGATCTATTCCATGCATCTAAGATCCTTCACTACCCAATTTCCTCTCTATAGTATGAGAAACTTCAAAAGTTTTCTCTTTCTCCCAAAATGTATCTCATCTGTCACTATATCTCCCTTGGGTAATCACCTAGTATCTCAGCGATACCTCCCCCTTTTAACACAATCACCTTCCATTGCTAAAAACCCACTCAAAGGCCGTTATCTTCTTCCCTGACGACCCACGCATCAAGAGCATTGAATACCCAATAAAAAGGTTGTAAATCTATCTCGGTAACTTGAACACCAACATGTATTTCTATAGCTTAAATTCTATTCTAATGTCCTCTACGTTATCCCTAAATTCTTGCTATGCTCCCCCATTCCAAGTGTCATGATCATCCCTCAAGATATCTTTTCTATCCATCAAGATGGTTGTTTCCCTCACCCCATAACTACCACGAGGGCATGCCAAAATAAAAAGAGATGAGGGTCATAACCAATAACTCCACCATCCCTCATCACCTTGGCAAAAACTTTGCCTAAAAACATGCTTCACCCGCATGCAAAGGTAGTGGAGTAGTTGGTCTTAAAGACCACACTCAAACTTTGCCTAAATTCCTACGTAGACGTGGGGAAGGAAAAATATTTGCTTATCAAAGTGGTTAGCTTGCATACAAATCTAATGGAGTGGAGAATCTTATGACCTCTTGTTTTCTTAATAAGAAGTTCCTCCAAAGCAGTTAAGGAGTGGAACAACCATTATTAACAAGAAAAGATGGGATAAAATTGCTAATTTATCTCCAAAGAAACTCAAACATCAACAACAAAAGGTTGAGATCAATAATCTCAAATTAAAGCTCACGACATAAACAATGACTCTCTTAAAGCACCATATGCTATCGGATTGGTTAAGAAGGCATGCTTCCTCCTAAAAGAGGGTTGTTATCACATAAAAACCAAAAGCATCCTTGCATCATCCATTCTATAATTTTCCATAATAATGTAGTCTAAAACAAACATAAATATTAACAACCTTATAGTTTATAATAATGTGACATACAAACTTACGCACCTTCCGTGATTGGGTCAAGTAGAATTCCCTTCACATATTGAAGAAAATCATGTCAATTCCGATTAGACAAATATGGAATTCGACATCAAAACTACTAAAAGGAAGCATATTATCAATTATAACAATTATGCCATTGAGGTTGCAAACATAAACGCATTTACAACGCAAAGAATGACGTTTCCAATATAAAGTCGCCTTAGTCACAAAAGGACTAATGTACAACCTTAATGGCGTCACTTTCCCAAAATGACTAGGTTGACATTAAATGACACTAAAAAGACTCTAAGCGACATCGACAACTTGTCAAGTCGAATAATAACTTAGACCAAAAGGGTCGAGTCTCACTTACCCGAATTAATTAGGTTTGCCAATTGCACCAACAATACTTAAGATGGCAACAAACTATACTTTTCCTTATATGTATTCCCTTCTCTCTGATGATGCTCTCCCTCCCTTTCTCAAAGAGGCAGAAACTTGTTTTCCTGAAAGTGACTTGCGATCATGTAAATGGGATTAGCATATCATTAGTCCACTCATAACCTCATGAATAACCAATTCAAAAGTACATTATGAAATCATTACATCTCATGCATTTAGTCACATGACTAGAATCTAGGAAACTAACGATTTATCCTAACATTATACCTTAATGCCAAATCATTTATCCATAGAATTCACTTCTATATACATAAAAGTATAAAGTAATTTCAAGTCAAAATTAGGGATGTGATAGATACCATAGGTGATATCCTCTCAAATCTATACTATAAAAATATTGCATAAAAAGAGTAAAATTAAATTTTTTACTCAAATAGAATTTTATTCCATAACAATATTCCAAACATGAATATTACAATAAGATAGTAAATATAGCTTAATAAGACATAGGACTAATTCCTTTACATCATCATAGCCATAAAGCCATTAATACAAAACTTTGGCATAACAAAATTGTCTGTCCTCAGGATATCATTATCTATGAATGTGAAGAAAGAGAGTGAGAGAATCATCAAGATGATTTACAACCCATCCATGAAACTTACACTTCTATGGCCTTACTCCAAATAGGAGAAGCCCAACCCTTTATGAGAGTTCTAGCACTCTGAATTGGAAAGTGTTATGGAATTTAATGCAACATGATATTTCTAATATTTAACAAATAGTAAACTATTGCAAATATGAGAATTATGTTTATGACTAAGCACTCTTTGCTTTCCATTGTTGTTTAGGGTTTTTTAGGGTTTTAGCTCTGAGTGCTTTTAGTGTCTATGGAGGTTGCTACCTTGGGCAGTGCCTCTAGGACTGCGAACTTGATGGAGGACGATCCTTCCAATGGATGGAAGAGAGCGTTAATAGGGGAAAAGATGGGTTCTTCTAAATGCATGTTGGGACTTCCTATCAAAAAAGTTTTCGTAGAAGGTACAGCTCTAGATATTCTGAATGTTCTGATTGAAGAAATCGTGGTGACCATGGATCTTGCTTTGGTAGGTAAGTTCTTTTCCTTCCGTCCCAATATTGAGATGGTCCAAAAATGGGTGATCTCTTGGTGGAGAATCAAAGGTATTGTTTCGGTTATTGCTATGGCGAGAGGGTTATTCCTATTTAAATTCACGAATAGGGAGGATATGATAGCTACTCTTGCTAGGGGACCCTAGCTTTATGGATCACATTCACTTGCTTTGTGCCCTTGGAAACCTGGGTTTGACCCTAGCTTGGACCTCAATAAGTCTGCTCCTATTTGGGTTAGATTACTAGGGTTTCCCTTGGAATTCTGGGATGAAAAAATATTTTCCTCTATTGGCAACTCCATTGGCTAGTATGTTACTATGGATTATACTACCCATACTCAATCCCATTGTGTTTATGCTCAGTTTTGTGTCAATGTGGAGATGAACCAAACCCTCCGAATGTCCATTGAGTTAAACTCTAAATATGGGATTTGGACCCATCCAATCCTTTATGAAAATGCTACCACTTTTTGTCAGATATGCAAGAAGAAGGGCCATATAATGACCCAATGTAAAGCAAAGCAAATGGGCAAGAAGACTGACCCTCATAATGAGGTTGAGGATCATTCACAAAAAATTGTTACCCCTGGCAATCAGGGAAAGGGGGTAATGCAGAAAATGCTTTCCTAGATGATAATACTGAGTAGGCTATGGAAAAAGATTGTCAGACGGCTTCGGGTAATGGGGATAATGCTTACCTAGATGATAATACTAAGAAGGTTCTAGACAAAGCTTGTCAGAATGATGTTTTAGATACAGTTAATTATATGGATCAACAGACCACCAATGGGTTTGAGGAGGGTGAAATACGGGACCAATTGATAGATGGGGATGCTGAAGAAGGTAAAGTTTTGCAGGATGATCCACAAGTTCTTCCTAAATAGATAGCAGATACTAAAGGAGCAATAGCTTTTTAGTCAACCCAGGATAATGCTCTGGAAATAGGTGATCAATCAACTAATCCTTCATTGACAGTGGAAATCGGTCCAAGTGGTAGTGGTAATGAACAAGAGAAATGGATTACCCCTAAGAAAAAGACTCGTAAAGGTAAAAAGACTGCTGGTGTTGGCACTGACTCCAAACAAGGGAGACCGACCCTACGGGAAACACAACAAAGAGAGATTGCCAGGGAAATTGCCAGTGGTAAGCAGAAAACACTGGAGGTTAATTCCCTCAAACCTTCTAAATGAGGATTTTATCCTGGAATTTGTTGGGTTTCAACAGCCCCACCAAATAGTTTGAGGTTAAAAACTACATTTTAGATAATAAATTAGATATCTTGCTTCTTCAGGAAGTCAAGATGAATGAGGAGAGCTTTAAGAAGATAGCTGATTACATATGGCCTAAGGCTGAGTTTTGCATTAATCTGGCTATAGGGGCTTCTAGTGGGATTGTTACAATGTGGAATAGTGCTAAAATTCAGGGTTCTCTTGTGGCTTCTAGCAAGCATTTTCTGGTTATCAACTTCTCCTTGCCTTGATTCAATTGGTATTTAATCAATATTTATGCTCCTAATACTAGAGTTCTGAGGCAATCTTTGTGGATTGATTTGAGTAGCATTCTAACCAATTCCCCGCGCTCTAGATGGATGTTGGTTGGTGACTTCAACACTCCATTATATCCCTCTGAGAAATCTAGTGGAATCCTTGATTACTCTGACAGCATGTTTGACTTTGCGGAATTTATTAATGTTTGGGGATTGCTAGATGTGGAGCTACAAAATCAGATTTTTACCTGGTCTAACAAATGACGAGGCAACCATATGATCCAGGTTAAATTAGACAGGGTTCTTATTTCAAGTAACTAGGATAATCATCATAATATGCATTTGCAGGCTTTTCCTAGAACCATATCTGATCACTGCCCTATCTTCGTTCATTGGCAAGATCAATGCCAACGGGGCCCTTTCCCTTTCCGCTTTGAAGCAATGTGGATTAAGCATAAAGACTTCAGACAACTTGTGACTCAATGGTGGCAAATTCCTATCCAGGGTACTCCTATGTTCAGATTGGTTAAAAAGCTTATGCAAATCAAACAGGAGGTTCATGGATGGTATAGATACAGTTTTGGTCATGTGTTTTGTCAGAAGAAAAACATAACTGGAAAACTAGCAAATATTCAGCAGTAGATT
This sequence comes from Cunninghamia lanceolata, assembly GCA_027924645.1. Classification (NCBI taxonomy): domain Eukaryota; kingdom Viridiplantae; phylum Streptophyta; class Pinopsida; order Cupressales; family Cupressaceae; genus Cunninghamia; species Cunninghamia lanceolata. The sequence goes on along the minus strand of BSBN01000334.1, from coordinate 10,855,637 downwards.
GCTCAAGGAGATGTTTCAGAAGACACTACTAAGGAAGAACATGATCTAATTTCAGACTAGAGGAATCTTATGTGCTGAGAAGGGTCTTTTGGAAATAGAAGTCCAGAATTCAGTGGCTAAAAAAGGGAGATAGGAATACAGCTTTTTTCCATATTTCTGCCATGAAACATAGGAAGGCTAACTCCATCACAAAATTATGTTTGGGAAATGGCAATGTTATCACTTAGGATAATGAGATTGGAGAACAAGCTGTGATATTCTTTCAGAATTTGTTGACTGAACAAGCTAATGTTGTTGATAATGGCAGGACTATGAATCAATTCATTGACAAAATTCCTTGTCTGATAACTGAGGAAGATAACCTAGAAATGCTAAGGCCTATATTTGAGGAGGAGGTTCATGCTATTTTATTCTCCATGGGTCCCTTCAAAGCTCCAGGTCTGGATGGCTTCCCTCCTATTTTCTTTTAGGAATATTGGGATATTGTGGGGGCTGATCTTACCACTGCGGTTCGTGATTTCTTCAAAACTAGTAAACTTTTAAAACAGCTCAATAATGCCTTTATTGTCCTTGTTCCTAAAAAGCTGAAACCCACCAATCTTTCTGAATTTAGACCTATTAGCCTATGTAATACTATCTATAAGCTTTGCACCAAAGTCCTTGTCATGAGAATATAACATTTTTTAGATAAAATTATTTCCCCTTCTCAAAAAGGTTTTGTCCCAGGTCGTCAAATTCTGGATGTTGTGATCTCCACTCATGAAACTATTCATTCCATGGATAAGAGTAGAATACTTGGCATGGCTCTTAAGTTGGATATCTCTAAAGCCTACGATAGGGTCTCATGGACTTTTCTGTTTCAAGTTATTAGGAAATTTGGGTTTAATGAAAAATTATATCTCCTCATTTGGATGGCTGTTTCTTCTGCCAAATTTTCAATCCTAGTTAATGGGGTCTCTAGGGGTTTTTCCTCTTCCTCAAGAGGACTCTGTCAGGGGATCCTCTTTCCCCTTACTTGTTTATCATAATGGTGGAGGCACTCGGGAGATGCATTCAAGCTAATGTCGCTTCTAAGCATCTTGTGGGCATCAAACCTGCTTCCTCCCTTGCCCCTATGTCTGTGCAGCAATTTGTTGATGATACCATTCTTTTTGGCATCTCTTTTGTGCTTGAAGCTCAGAGATGGAAGAATATTTTAAACCTTTATGCCATAGCTTCTGGGAAAAGCATAAATTTCCAAAAGAGTAATGTGTATTTTTTTAATACTCCTAATGATCTCTGACAAAAAATCATTAATATCCTGGACTGTGCTGAAGATGATCTTCCTGCTATCTATCTGGGTCTTCCCTTTACGGTTAAAGAGGTGTCTCAAAGTTTCTAGAATAGTATATTGGAAAGAACTCAATGGAAATTGATTGGTTGGAAAGGGAAATTACTCAGTAGTGCTGGCAAATTACAGCTTCTTCAGGCCTCCATGCAAGGTATACCCACTTATTTCCTGTCTCTTTTTAAAATTCCTACTTCTTTTGCTAACAAGCTGGAATAGATTCAAAGAAAATTTTTATGGATGGGAGTAGAAGATAAATAGAGAATGTCCTTGGTCAGTTGGGAAAAAGTGTCTCCCTAAATCCCATGGAGGTCTTAATATTAGATCCATACGCAACATGAATAAAGCCCTTCTCTCAAAAATCAATTGGAACCTGATTCATCAACATAAAGATTGGGGGGAAATCATGCAAGCAAAATATCTGCATGTCACTAACTGGTCCAACTTCTTCCAATAGGAAGGTTTACCTCAGGGATCTGTTATATGGAATAAAATGCTGAAATCCAGAAGCCTTCTTACGCAAGGGATTAGATGGAAATTGGGTAATGGTATGTCTATTAAGTTCTGGATCGATATTTGGATAAAAGATAAGGCTCTCATTACTCAGGGGGATTATGGTGAAATTGCTAGCATTGCTACTTAGTTTTTTGGTGATAAAGTTAGTGATTACATGTTAAATAATAATGGCAATAGTAGCTGGAAAAATTTATTGGACTACTGCACACATTGCCCTGATCTCGCCTCTAGAGTTCGGGCTATTCAACAGTTGATTCAAGAAGTCAGAATCCCTCTTTTCCCTCATGAGGATGAGCAGTTTTGGTGGCTGGATAAGAATGGACATTTCTCTGTTAAGTCTGCCTATCATTTATTGGTTCTTGAGGTTCATAGAAAGGAGATATGGAGAAAAGTTTTGAACCACAAACTTGTACTGAAAATCAATATGTTTTGGTGGGCTTTTGTTCATAACAAAATTTTGACCCAAGACAACTTACAGAAGAGAGGTTTTACCTTGGTCAATAGATGTTGTCTGTACTGTGATAAGGAGGAAACTATTTCTCATCTATTCCTTCACTGCAATTTTGCTAGGGAAATCTAGAACTTAATCCTAAGTAATTTTGGTATTTAGTGGGTCTGTAATTCTGATATTACGGAAGTTATTAACAACTAGTATCTGCCCTTTTCTCATCCCTGGCTTGTTGAGTTATGGAGTCAAACTCTACTGTTTTTGAGCTAGACTTTGTGGAAAGAGCGCAATCATAGGATTTTTAGGGATACTGCTAGAGATGCCTCTCAGGTTTCTCACACTTTTATTAAGACTCTTATGGAAAGTGTCACTAATGCCCATATCCGAATTGCAGAGAAACCTCTAACTCATGAAGAGGAACAAATTACGGTGAATTGGAAGATTCTCAATCATATTCCTATTCATAACAATGCCAAATTGTTGCAGAGGCTTAATACTAGATGGAGTCCTCCGAATCCTAACTGGCTGAAAGTTAACTTTGATGGGGCTTCTAAGATGGATGGTACAGCTAGTGGGGGAGGGATCATAAGAGATGACAAAGGGTGGATGGTTGCTATCTATGCTGGCAATCTGGGTTGTCAAAGCAATAACTATGCTGAAGCTACTACTCTTCTATGGGGGATTAAATTGGCTATATCCCTTGGTATCAGGAATTTGTATATCCAGGGGGACTCTAAAATAGTTATTGATGCAGTTAACAATGTGTCGACTGTTGGCATTAAGTTGAAAGATATTATTAGGGATATACAGATTCTCCTACAGAAGATTCCCAGTGTGGACATCTCACATATTTACCGTGAGGGTAATGGTGTTGCAGATGCCTGTGCCGAACTTGGAGAACGGTATTCAAATTGGCATTGTTCGTGCCAAATTGATCATATCCCTTTAAATCTTAAGGCTCTCATTCTAAAGGAAGTGACAGGTTAAGGATGAGTCAGATTTATTGGAAAGATAGCTCACTTTGTCAGCTCTTTGGGAGGGGGCTGACATGCCTCTTGAAGTACGGGTTTTTTTGTACCTTCTTAATTGTCATTTCCGCTCCTTTCTTTTATAAGGCTAGCGGGCTGCTTGATCATTATGGTGTGTGCCATGTAATTATGATTAAGCATGGGATGAGTAAGCGTCATTTTTGTAAGGTTTCCCATATTTATGATAATGTGTGTTGTTTTATCATCAGCATCATTAGCCTTGATCAAGGGAGTAATGTTACCATAAATACGACTGGGGAGATTTGGGGTTTTTGTGAACTACTCTATAATTCTGACATGGGTGGCGATAGAATCAGAAATGAACCCATCTCTTGCTGTGAGTTCAAAGACAACCTGGTGGTCTAGCATTATTGCAAAGAGGGTGGGATTAGTCCCTATTTGGAGCGGCTCAACGGGTATAATAAAAATTTATCTGAACAGTTTGCTAGGTCTTGGCAGAACCGGCGTGTTTCTGTGGGCAGAATTAGTTTTGAAATTTCAGAAAGTGTGATTGCTATGGCCACTGGTATGTCTACTCAGGGGATTAAACTGCAAAGGAAAACTAAAATTGTGGACCTTTCCAGTCAGAAGCTCTTTCTTGGAGATGGCGAAGAATTAGTCCCCTATCAGGGGGGATTTAACAGAGTCAAGCTGCCCAAGCCTTGGGACGGAGTGTGTTTTCTCCTCATGAAGTATTTCACCCTGGAGGGGCACTTCACCAGGTTCTACAACTATCATCTCCCCCTTTTGAATCATTTTCGACGCAATGCTCATATTAGCTTTCCTTTTTATCTGCTTTCTTCCCTTGAGCATTCTGTCCTTAGGGTTAGAGCTAAATTGGCTAAGAACCCTGCTAAGAAACCCATCCCTCTTCATCAGGGCCTTATCCTTTGTTTTTATAACGACCATCTTGCCCTAGAACCATCTAAGGCCATTCAAACCAACAGTGGGGAACTATCTTTTAACCCTAAGGATATTCTTGGTGTTGAAGAACCATGCCCTTCCCCTGTTCCTACTAAGACAAAAGAAGTTTCTTTTTCTACTCCTGAGGAGATTCCAGTTGATACTTTGGGTTCTACTGTCATTATGAAGGGCAAAAAGAGGAAGACACATGCTAGTGAAATGGGCACTAGAGGGCTGTGGTAGGGACCCCAAAAAATCCTTGTAGGACCCCTATGGGATAAGGTAGCAAGTCTCATTCATCTGCTAAGGTTATTAAGGATGGTTTCTCCTTAGGAGTTAGGCAGTCAGGGTGAATTGCTGGCAAACCTACTCTAAAAGCAAAACTTATTGATTATTCTAAGAGCGCTTTTGATGAATCCACCCAGGGGGATGATGCTAAGGATATAGATGTTCAGGAAATCTCTGAGGATGCTGATGGTAAGCAGGAGACTCAAGAAATGGGGGCTACCACTGAGGATGCTATTGATTCTACTGAAAATGCTGGCAAAGTGGGAGAGATGTTTGTGGAAGAAGCTGATGATGAAATGGATATTAATGCTTGCCTGGGAGCTGAAATTACGGTTGTAAGGGCTCGCATTGAGATACTGGAACAGAATCTTTCCACTATTCTTAGGAATTCTATTTTCCTCAATATTTATATGCTGCAAAACCTGGGGGTTACTATTACTGCTAACAATGATGATCTTGCTAGGAAATTGGATGACATTATTAAATCTATGGTTAAGTAAGGAGAGAATCTGCCTCCTTAGTTTTTACTTTTATATAGATGATACTCTGCTACTCTGTATTTACTATCTTAGTTTATAGCGGCTGGTTTTGCTATTTATGCTGGGAAAACAGTATTTGATGTATCTGGTTTAAGGCACTTTTGTGCTTGTTGCCTTTGTGGCCTCTTTGCTTTTTGTAAGGGTTTGGCCCCTTGTTTAGCCGCCTTATATTATCAAAAAATATTGCAAATGAACATATAACATGATATAGCAGAGAGTGAAAATAAATCAAACCAGTGCAAATACTTAATTTGATTTTTAAAGTTTTGGCTAAATCATCTTTTTAAGTTGATAACAACTAGATAGGTTAGAAAACATAATCTACCCTTTTCTGTAACCCCATATTTGGCACCCATACAAAAACCAACTAAGAGATAATACAATTAATAATCCTAATTCTCTAGGAAATAAGGAAACGTAATCTTCCTAACTAGACCATTAAATAAGGTAGAGATAGGAAATTGTCTAACATATCTTAGTTACCAATTCATTCAATGATAACATTATGATGAGCATAAGAGTTCAAAACAACATAGAATTATTTCTCAACCAAAATAAGTAAGATGCAAAAGAATAGTTTATACAATAAGGAATAATGTTATTTGAATTCCATAATGATAGTACAAAAATTCTATAACTAAGAACTAGTATTCAAGTTCAATCCCTCTAATCCATCACACCATTCCTAATTATAACACGTGTTGCCACTAGCTAAGTTTTCCTAAGATCATACATTGCAGTTGAGATAGCTTCCAAAGGTATCAAGGAGTTTCTTAGAACACATAACTTTCTAGGATTCAAAGATTAAGGATCTTAGGCTATATCAGAATTAAGAAACATCTTGATTCAGACCTTAAGGATATTCTTTATCTCTTAGAACTTTTACAATCACTTTGACCTTAGAAGTCAATTACCAAGAACTCAACTCAAATCATAAATTACTAAACTAACATTATGAATACACTAATACTTATAATAATAAACATAAACTTTTCCCATTATCCCAAACCTATACTCCATACCAATTAATGCTCGCAGGAAAATAATAATAATATTTTAACTATCTTATGTTTAGACAGTAATTTCATTCTTTCAAACTGCACTAAAATAAAACATTGATAACATAACCTATCAATGATAATGAGGACTTAATAAGAGTTTGATTCTAAAAGAATGCAAAAGAGGGACAAGAGAAAGAAATCATAAAACACTTGCAAAGTTGAAGTTGATCAATTGAAAATATGAACAACTAAAAACATGATAAACTATATATATTTTTCCACAATCATCATTCATTCGAACTAAACTTAAATAGTGACAATGATAATGTAATGGTCAAAAGAATTAAAAAATTGGTACTATGGGAATGCAAGGGTCTCCCTGCTAGCAAGTGAGAAACTTTAGCTCGCAATATAACTATAATCTAGAACAAAAATAGACTTGGATGAAAGAATTATTAGCTTAGATAATAGGCCAAGTTCAACAATGGTCAGGTCGTGAAAGGTGGTATTCAATGAATGAAGAAGTTTTCAAATAGAAATAACTGATGATCTCAAGCTTGCATAAAAAACAAGGTAGGCTAAATATAAATAACTTACACTTGAAGAAACGAAGTTGATATAGATGATAAGCTGCCATTATCTTAGACTAAGATTATGCCTTTCATAGAGAAGATAAGATACATAAATCTAGGAGATCAGATATTTTTAAGGCGTTGAAAATGAAATTAAATTAAATCAACTATATCAGAGAATAATAGTCTATATTTACTGGCTATATTAAGATAATTTAAAGCCGATGACAAGGAAAGATTCAACTTTAACTGTGGTTTCAGTACACCCATGTTAAATTATTATCTATAACATAGAAATTCTATGGTTAATGTAAATAATCCATTTTTTTTCAGAGAAAAATGACCAGAGGAAGTTTAAAAACAACAAGTTGCTAAATTTGCATATTAGAATACTTTAAAAGATGTCGTGATATGGTTTATAAAAACACCTAGGAATTTGCATGCACATAAGGTAAGATCGAAAAGACAAAGAACTGGATAATGATTTTAGGAGAAAATCTCTAAATACAGGATGAAATAAGAAGCATATAGGCTGATAAAGAAAATGTAAGGTGATAAAGAATATGCAAGTTGATTGAGGAAAAAATGCAGGTCAATTAAAGAAATATATAGTTATTTAAGGAAACCTACATGCATTTAGACCAAAAGTGATTGATACGAATGCCATGAAGGCATTACTGTCACAACTCAATTTTTTTTGAATTTTGAATTTGAAAACTAAATGAGATAAATATAGTTTCATTCAAAAACAAAATAATAAATAAGTTTAAATGAAAACTGGTGTAAGGACACTTCTAGAAAAGGGCAGTAAATAAAGAACCTTCCCTCCCATCCTCAAGTCAAGACCCCAATTTATGAGATGAGTTCATTTTCTCCTTAAATTTATTACCATTGGAAAATTTGGGAACATATTTATGAATTACAAGAGTCCTTTTCCAAAAAATTTAATAGAAATCTTGAAAATGGAGAGGAGCATTTAAGATGAAGACTTGACTGAAGACTTGGAGTTTCTTCTATGAGGGTCAAGTTTTTTTATAAATTGCTTGGATTATGAGGACGAAGACACTCATCTCTAGATTGGGAGTGCTGGAGGATACTGTAAGAGTTCTCCTTCCCTCATTTTGTTTTCTTTCTTTTAGTTTGGTTCTTGAATTTTCTTGTTAATAAATTTTAGATTTGAATTTTTTTTTCTAGTATGCTGTAGAATAAAATTTAATTTATGTATAAGCCTTTGTAAAAGTCCTGATGATGTTAATAGCATATGTAAACCCCTTTCCCTTATGCCAGGACGGATGCCCAAGCAGTCCCTGAATTTCTAAGTTCCAATGTTTCTAAAGCCTTTTCCTCAAATTCATTTCTGCATATCCTGCAAGCGTGCATTCCATAAGATGACATCCATTTGAAGGTTTCTAACCAACAGTTTGTGGGCTATGTGCATTCTACTACCTTTCACTAGAGCCTCTGCAACTATAGCATCTGATAAAGTTTGTCTGTCTTGTATGCTTTGATGTATGACTATGTCTTGTTCCAAAGTTCCCACATAGGCACCAATAGGGAGGACGTTAGCATAAATTGAGAAATTTGACTTTACATATGATAATTTCATTTACTTGAAAACAAACAATTATGTGCACATTCTGCTTTCATTGCATTCTATGGAGCGACTTTTCTTTGAGGGACTTTGTCAAATGGTTGGGGTAGCCTCTGCATACATGTCTATCAGTTTTTTTTTATCTGACAAAAAAGAACCCCCTTTCACTATGCTTTGATGGATGACCATGCCCTATTCGAAAGTCCCCATTTTGGGCGTCCATAGGAAGAGTGCTGACCAAGGTTGTGGAAATTGACTTTAAGCCTGCCAATGTCATTTACTTGAAAGTTTCTAAAGCTTTTCAACAAATCCATTTTGTGCATATCCTTCCATCACGGCCTTCCATGAGATCACATTCTTGAGGTATTTTGTCAAACAGTTCACACGCTTTGCATGTGCTTCCCTTATGGTTTGATGGATGTCTATTTCCTATTCCAAAACTCCATTGCTACAGTGGATGCTGGCAAGGTTGAAGAGTATGGATTTACACTCGCCAATGCATTTTCTTAAAAGTTTCTAAGGCCTTTTTCCGCAAACCCATTTTGAGCATACTCTGCTATCATGGCGTTCCATGAGATCACATTTCTTTGGGTCATTTTGTCAAATAGTTTTCATGACTTGTCTGTGCTTCTATGTTTTGAATACATGTCTACTAGGTAGCTTGCAACTACAACATCTGATAAAAATTGTCTTTTTTAATTCTTTGATGTATCTCCATACCCTGTTATATGCCAAGTTTGCTGAAAATAGCCACAGTTCTAAGTGTTCCAAAAAAAGAATAATTAAATGAAACTGGGTTAATATTTCATCTTAGGTGGGCGGGGGCCCTGGCTCGATTGGCTAAGTAATTCTGTTGTGGTAAAGATGGTCATGACGTCCATTCTCCCCTTGTCCTCATGGTACTGTAGGGCATGCTGTGCTAGCATCACCGGTCACATGAAAAAAGTTTACCAGGCACACAAAAAAAAAATTCATCTTAGGAGAGTAAATTTGCATCTATTATGTGTTCAAATACTGCTATTGAAAAATGTTGAGATAGTTAAGATAGACAATTCACCGATACTCAACCGTAATGGAATCATAAATTTACCAAGTCCCATCAAACATTTTATAAAATTTATCTCCATTACTTTTTTTTTAAATCAGTTGCAGAGGAAACAAGTCACATAGTTCTGTATATGTTCAATGATGAGTGTTTAAGAACTCACCAAATAAATGACCAACTAAATCTCGGTATCTGAAATTTGGGTTTAGTTTTAATAATTACATTTATATTATACCATAAGGTTGTGTTAATTAATTTCAAACTAAGACATCTTTTTCCATAGAAAATAGATTATGTATCTAAATAATACCACTATATATATTTTATGGTTGATGGTCTTTATAACTAGAATACAAACTACCAAGAGTGCATCTCGAAAGGAATTGCCTCTAAATAATATAACTGTACTCAAATTTCATAAAGATGAGTAAACTCAAGACAGTTTGGATCCTAAATTTGGTCTTTAAAATAGCATTGTATAGAATCTTCAGAATATATAAAACTCAAATACAAATAACTAACCTAAATTAGGATAGTATAAAAGTATATTTACTAGTAGTATGAATTTTTAGAAAGATACAAAACACACAATTTAAGATTTAAACCTCTTATAATAGATGAACCTAGCACCCTAGCAAAGGATATCTCCTTAGCAAACATGTTAGAATTTGTAAAAGATTCCTTCAAATTAGAAATACATATTAAAATAATTATAATCCACAACGCGACACAATTAAAGGATAGACCGTTAACCTAGAAAATTTAAACAAAATAACAAAAATACTAACAACAACAAAATGAAAGTAAACAAGACTAAATGACTATCTCAATGTACACATGAATGCATATGTTGTAGATTGAAGATAATAATAATAAAGTATAAGAAAAATGATTGCAAAGGGTAAAATTATGCATGACAAATATACAAATAAATATGCAATAATACAACAACAGAGAGAGTTATGATGCCAATAAAGAGATACAAGGGTAGCTTATATACAAATAATTTTGAGAGACAACTATACAAGACAATTCCATAACAAATACATCTATTAACATATATGATAGAGAGATGGGGATTTATATGATGGAATTTTTACATAATTGACGAGTTGTTACCTTGATGATAGTGGTGGATTATTATGTTACTATTAACATTCAACCTAAGCTTCTTGGTCCACTTTAATATTCAAATGGGTTTCCTTACTATGATTAAGATTAGGTATCATGTTTAAACCTTGGCGGGGTCAAGAAATTGTATCTCAATTGACACGATATATGTATGCATTATCACACATATAGGGTATGAGGGACAGATATGTATATCTTTTATATTATGAGTCTTATCAAAAGTGCAAGAATCAAATATATAGTGGATTAATTATCATATCATATCTTAGATTATAAAATGATCAAACATGATTATTATTGGTTTAAGAATGGCTGGGAACAAATGCTTGGAATTGTGATAAAATAAAAAAGAATTATTGAAATTGTAAATTGAACTAGTTATCAAAGGTTCTTTAATTTGACCTAGATTAAATTTTACAAAGATCTTTTCTATTTATGAGTGGATATAAGTATCTTTCTAGTCATATGTTTATGAAATTGATTAAGTTTATTTTCTAGTTCTATTCATTATGATAAAGCATCTTTTATCTGCACTGTGATTAAGGTAGTATTTCCCTTTATCAACTGTTATAATGCAAGTTTTTCCTTTGTCATTAGATAGGTAAACAGTGTAAATAAATGTCCAAACTCAAACATTCGCAGTGTTCACTATTTACGGTACCTCTGGGTCATGTTTAAGGCTAATGCCGTCGTGTTGAACCAAGTACCTCGTGCCTAACATAGCTGCAACAACAACGTCTGGGCACCGTCCCTCTAAATCATCAGGGAGTAATAAGGAACATGTGTAAGTTAAATCTGAAGGAAGGGAAAATCTCCTCAGATACCTCACTAAAAAGATTAATTAAAAAGAAAGGGCGAGTCTATCGAAAATAGTTGTAGGACAATTACCATGATAGTAAACCCCTTTTTAACTATCAATGGAAAACCTCGTCGGATAAATATGCATACTACGTGATCTATCCTCACGTGAAAACTAAAATGTTAAACACTCTTGGGACGAGTGTTTGCAAACTAGTTTCTTAGGAATTCCGTCACTGTATCACTTGAGTGAGTGGGCAGTCAATGGAGAACTGTGTACCACGCACAGTTACATAAAACATAGTGCAAGATAGAACTACATGTTCGTATTCGTCGTGTAGATTGCATCTGAAGAGGGCCTTGATCCCATGGATACAGGGTATGTAGGCAGTTTGGATGATGAAGGATGCCCCCAGTACTCAGATCTCTCAGATATAGTATACTCTTTTATAATCAACTTTGTAATCTCGATCCCTAGTTTAAAGGTTATCTAGGTTGTTTAAGAACTCTCCTAGTACTCAGAAGAATCCCTGGGGTGGATTACTTGTACCTGACTTTGCCATAAACTGAGGTAAGTACAAGTTGATGTTATGTGTTTCCTTGTTGACATCCTCAGTATAGTGTCTGGGTAGACTGTGGTCCCTAGGAAATGACTCATGAACTCGTATTGGTCCTGAGGGAGTTAGAAGTCTCTGGCCAAAGCATAATAATTTCTATCCTATTTAGCCTAGTTCGCTGTTGTGTTTACTTATTTCGTATTGGATAGAGTCTTGGTCTATTTCACCACCAGACCATTTTGCCACCATTTGTTCTACCCCGTTCCGAATAGCGATAAGGTCTGTTAGACCTAGTTCCATATGAACCTATTTTCCCAAAGGATAGAAGATCCCAGGTTGGCTTAAGAATGTTTCATTTGAACGTATGGCCCGTATTGGCCAGAATTTTGCCTGAGTACTCAATCAAAGTCTTGATATATCTCATAAGAACTTGTTAATAAAGTAAAAAAATTTGAAAATTTGAGTTTGGACCAAGCGGGTCCTTACATGTGGTATCACAATTGGTACTTAAGATAAGAATTGGTACTTAAGATAAGAATTGCGATAGATTTAATTACAATCAATTTGCATGTTGTAAACTAAAAATTGTAGCAAGTGGTAAATCACCTCTCTCCTTGTTTCAGAATTAAATGGCGAGAACCTGAAATTTGTGAGATCTACATGGAGAGGAATCGGTCAACCAAGAACCAGTTGAAAACCCACCTAAGAACCCAAATGCTGGTATAGAAGCAATTATTCACTTGTTGACAAAACAGAGAGAAATTTGGAAAACCTTTAGAAAATTGTACAAGACTTGAAGACTAGACAGGGGACCATAAAAGACATTTTGGAACCTGAAGATGAACATCAAGGTGCGGAAGTACACATAGCTCAAACAACTAATAAGCTAGAGGTTCCTAGGTCTCAGCAAGAAACCACCATTCTAGATATCTCACAAGACCTTAAGAAGATAACTCCTCCTAATTTTGATGGTAAACATGTGGGGGATGCTGCAGAGGATGGCTCACTGAAATGGAGAAATATTTTGAACTAAGAAACTACTCAGAGAATATCAAGGCAACTTGGGGAGCTTATCAGTTGGAGGGAGAAGCTGCCAGTTGGTGGATAAACATAAAGGAACAATATTGTTATTCAGAGGAAAACCTAACTTGGAGGGAGTTTGTTAGCCACTTCCATGAGAGATGGCTTCCACAACTATTTTATGATGAGAAGATGACTGAGTTTCTGAATCTTAGACAAGGAAATCTCACAGTCCAACAGTATTGGGATAGATTTCTTAAGCTACTAAAATATGTTCCTAACTATCAAAAGGATGAAAGGTTTCAGGCAAGGAAGTTTCTTTTGTGGTTGAATACTAATATTGGGGCAAAAGTGGATATGTTTGCCCCTGAGAACATGAATCAAGTCTTCGAGAAGGCACTCAAACAGGAAAAGAAATTACAGGCACTATCAGTGGCAAAGAAAAACTTTCGGGACAAACAATTTGCCTTCAAAAGGAAACTAGATAATTGAGGCAATAGAGGACCTCAGAAGAACAATAAGAGAGACTGGGGTAGAATAGAAGTTGTTGGTAACCAGGATCACAAGAACAATTACAATAGTAATGTCATAAGGAATGGTGGGAATGCACCACCCTGAATTTCTAATGGACCCCCCAGTGGATGCTTTATGTGTGGAGGCAATCATTACGCAAGGGATTGTTCAAAAAGGAATGGGTACAATTAGCCACAGTAACCTTGGCAATATCAAATACATGCTGCCATCAGAAATCAACAAAGTTGCCATCAAAATGTACCTATGGAGACAAGAGGTATACTTTTTGGTAAACCCATAACTATTTTGATAGATACTAGTTCCTCCAAGAATTTTATTTCCCCATAATTGGTAAGAAAAATGTCTTTGCAAACTAAGAATATGGAATCATCATGGACGGTTCAGTGTGGTGACAAGGCTATATGGAAGGTGAACAAGTACATAAGATGAGCCCTCATTAATTTTCTTGAATTAGAAACCAAAACTGACTTATATGTCACACCCTTGGGAGCCTATGATGTCATAATCAAAATAAGTTGGCTAACGAGTCATAAGGCTAACATAGATTTCTATAACAAGGTGGTGGAGTGTGTAGATGATAAGGGGTGTAGAGTTAGGAACCAAAGAAATTTACTAACCTATATTAGTGGGGATCATTTCTGCTATGCAACTAAAGAAGGCAAGGCAAAAATGAGGAAATCAGATATTCTTAGTATCTTTAGATGAGAAGGGAGAAGAGAAAGAAGCCCCTAGCTTTGAAAATAGTCCATTCCTTTGGGACTACAAATATGTATTTCCTGAAGATCTTCCTGGATTATCCCCAGAAAGGGAATTTGATTTTTCAATCGATATACTTCCTGGAACCACACCTATATCCAAAGCCCCATATAGGATGAACACCACAGAACTCCAAGAGTTGAAAATACAGTTGCAAGAATTGCTAGAGAAAGGGTTGATAAGGCCTAGTGTATCACCTTGGGGAGCACTAGTCATATTTGTAAAAAAAAGGATGGGACATTAAGGTTGTGCATTGACTACAAAATGTTGAATAAGGCCACTGTGAGGAATAGATATCCCTTGCCTCGTATTGACGATCTATTTGACCAAATGAGAAGAGCCTTAATGTTCTCCAAAATTGACCTCCACTCGGGCTATCACCAATTAAGGATAAAGGAAGAGGACATCCCAAAGACAACATTTAGGACTAGGTATGGCCACTATAAATTTACTGTAGTTCCATTCGGGCTAATAAATGCTCTGGCTGCCTTTATGAATCTAATGAATAGTGTGTTCCATGATTTTCTAGATAACTTTGTGATTGTGTTTCTGGATGACATCCTGATATATTCCAAGGATGAAGAGGAACACTTAACCCATCTATAGGCAGTCTTACAAAGGTTGCAAAAACATAAGTTGTTTGGGAAGTTATCCAAATTCTCCTTCTTTGAAAGGAGGGTTCACAATTTAGGGCATATCATTTCAGCCGAGGGTATAGTAGTAGATCCTAATAAAGTAAAAGCCATCATTGAATGGCCTATACCTACAAATGTGACCAAAGTAAGAAGTTTTATGGGATTGGCAGGGTACTACAAAATTTTTGTGAAAGACTTTTCAAGGATAGCTAATCCAATCACATCCTTTCAAAAGAAGAACAAAAAGTTCATTTGGACTGAGCAGTGTGATAAGGCATTTTAAGTACTAAAGGAAAGGCTAACGTCACCTCCAATTATAAAAGTGCCTGACCCTAATGGTAACTTCACAATAGTAACAGATGCATCCATAGAAGGACTAGGAGGAGTTCTTTTCCAAGAGGAAGGAGTAGTGTCTTATGAATCACAAAAATTGAAAATCCATGAAGTCAATTACACCCCCATGACCTTAAACTTGCAGCCATAGTTCATGCCTTGCAAAAATGGAGACATTTCTTGTTGGGAAAACCATTTGAGCTTAAAATAGACCATCAAGGACTAAAATATATCTTCACTCAACCTCATTTGAATGCAAGACTGAGAAGGTGGTTAGGGTTCCTAAGTGAGTATGATTTTGAGATTGAATATATCAAGGGGAAAGAAAATAGGGTGGTCGATGCTCTCAATAGGAGGAGACACATAATGGCCATATCCAACTTGCACATAGACCTAAAGCAACAAGTATTCTCCAAGCAGAAACATGACCCATGGTACACTCAGGTTAAGGCATCTCTAGCTAATACCTCTATGGAACCTAAGTATTTGGACTATGCTTTTGATTTTGATGGGCTAATGAGGTCCCAGGGAAGAATATACGTTCCTGATAGTGCAGAACTAAGGGGTATGATCCTGATAGAGGGACATAAGGCTCCATATTCAGGACATTCAGGAGTGAATAAGATGTATGAAGACCTTAAAAGATTATATTTCTATCTAGGAATGAAGAAGGATGCGGTAGACATAGTTGCCAAATGCCTAGAATGTCAAAGGGTTAAGGCAGAACATGTGCACCCAGCAGGACTTCTTTATCCACATGATGTACCTTTCTATAAATGGCAAGTCATAAGTATGGATTTTGTCCAAGGGCTACCAATGGCATCTCATAGGCACAATTGCATTTTGGTGGTAGTGGATAAACACACTAAGGTTGCCCACTTCATACCAATAAACCTAACAGATGATACACATGCAGTAGCAAAAAGGTTCATAAAGGAAATTTTTAGGTTGGATGGAGTTCCTGAGAAAATTATCTCTGATAGAGACGCAAAGTTCACTTCTAGATTTTGGACGACATTGCAGGTTGCCTTAGGAACATAGTTGAACTTCAACACAGCCTATCATCCTAAGATGGATGGCTAAACAGAAAGAACCAATCAAATTCTAGAAGACCTCCTTCATATGTATTGCATGGATTAACAGACTAAATGGGAGGAATATTTGCCATTAGTTGAGTTTACCTATAACAATTCCTTCCAAGTAGCAATAGGTATGGTACCCTTTGAAGCTCTCTACGGGAGACCTTGTCGAACACCTTTGAGTTGAGATAAACTGGAAGATAGGATCCTGGTTGGCCCTAAAATGTTGAAAGATATGGATAACCAGATGCAACTTATTCAACAGAGGTTGAAGGAAGCCTTGGATCGCCAGAAAAGTTATGCAGATAAGAATAGGACACCCAGAAGATTTCAAGTTGGTGAAAAGGTGTTCCTAAGAGTTTGACCTCATAAAAGTTCCATCTCTTTTGGAAGGAAGTCAAAGCTAGCCCCTCGCTATGTCGGGCCTTTTGAAGTACTTGATGAAATCAATCCTGTAGCTTACCGCTTGGCCTTACCTTTAGCACTGAGCTGAATTCATGATGTGTTCCATGTGTCCTTGTTAAAAAAGTATATACCTAACCCTAAGTATATTCTTAATTGGAATGCCCTGCATGTGGAAGAACCTGGTACAATAACAATACAGCCATGCAGAATCATCGAGAGGCACCAGTTCTAGCTCCGCAACAAGAAAATGGACCAATCTAAGGTCCAATGGGACCAGTACTCACCTGAGAATGCTACATGGAAAGACATAGTGGAAATGCAAAAACTCTATCCGCATTTATTTTGAGAATTCTAGATAATTTATAAACTTGTCAACTTTAAATTTTGCTTAAAGACAATGATGTTGAGATGATACAGACAGTTATGCTTAGATAATACTCCTTGTTATCTTAATCTATGATAAACTGCTTTGTTGAAGGATGGACTTTAACAGTAGACAAATGTAAGCAATGCTTATTTCTATGGACTTATATGTATATGTTTGACCTTATTTCTAACATGCATCGGGACGATGCATAAATTTAGGGGAGAAGGATGTCACAACTCAATTTTTTTTGAATTTTGAATTTGAAAACTAAATGACATAAATATAGTTTCATTCAAAAACAAAATAATAAATAAGTTTAAATGACAAATGGTGTAAGGACACTTCTAAAAAAGGGCAGTAAATAAGGAACCTTCCCTCCCATCCTCAAGTCAAGACCCCAATTTATGAGATGAGTACATTTTCTCCTTAAATTTATTACCATTGGAAATTTTGGGAACATATTTATGAATTACAAGAGTCCTTTTCCACAAAATTTAATAGCAATCTTGAAAATGGAGAGGAGCATTTAAGATGAAGACTTGACTGAAGACTTGGAGTTTCTTCTATGAGGGTCAAGTTTTTTCTATAAATTGCTTGGATTATGAGTAAGAAGACACTCATCTCTGGATTGGGAGTGCTGGAGAATACTATAAGAGTTCTCCTTCCCTCATTTTGTTTTCTTTCTTTTAGTTTGGTTCTTGAATTTGCCTGTTAATAAATTTTAGATTCAATTTTTTTTTTTTATGGTATGCTGTAGGATAAAATTGTAATTTGTGTATAAGCCTTTGTGAAAGTCCTAAAGATGGAAATAGCATATGTAAACCCCTTTCCCTTATGCTAGGATGGATGTCCATGCTATCCCTAAATTTCCTTGTTCCAACATTTCTAAAACCTTTTCCTCAAATTCATTTCTGCATATCCTACAAGCGTGCATTCCATAAGATGACATCCATTTGAAGGTTTCTAACAAACGGTTTGTGGACTATGTGCATTCTACTACCTTTCACTAGAGCCTCTACAACTACAGTATCTAATAAAGTTTGTCTATCCTATATGCTTTGATGTATGACTATGTCTTGTTCCAAAGTTCCCACATAGGCACCAATAGGGAGGACATTAGCATAAATTGAGAAATTTGACTTTACATCTGATAATTTCATTTACTTCAAAACAAACCATTATGTGCACATCCTGCTTTCGTTGCATTCTGTGGAGTGACTTTTCTTTGAGGGACTTTGTCAAATGGTTGGGGTAGCCTCTGCATACATGTCTAGCAATTTTTTTTTATATGACAAAAAAGAACCCCCTTTCACTATGCTTTGACAGATGACCATGCCTTGTTCGAAAGTCCCCATTTTGGGCGTCCGCAGGATGAGTGCTGACCAAGGTTGTGGAAATTGACTTTAAGCTTGCCAATTTCATTTGCTTGAAAGTTTCTAAAGCTTTTAAACAAATCCATTTTGTGCATATCCTTCCATCGCGGCCTTCCATGAGATCACATTCTTGAGGTATTTTGTCAAATAGTTCACACACTTTGCATGTGCTTCCCTTATGGTTTGATGGATGTCTATTTCCTGTTCCAAAGCTCCATTGCTACAGTGGATGTTGGCATGGTTGAAGAGTATGGATATACACTTGCCAGTGCATTTGCTTAAAAGTTTCTAAGGCCTTTTCAGCAAACCCATTTTGAGCATACTCTGCTATCATGGCGTTCCATGAGATCACATTTCTTTGGGTCATTTTGTCAAACAGTTTTCATGACTTGTCTGTGCTTCCACATTTTGAATACATGTCTACTAGGTAGCTTGCAACTACAACATCTGATGAAAATTGTCTTCTTTAATTTTTTTACGTATCTCCATAGCCTGGTCTATGCCAAGTTTGTTGAAAATCACCACAGTTCTAAGTGTCCCAAAAAAAAATCATTAAATGAAACTGGGTTAATATTTCATCTTAAGAGAGTAAATTTGCATCTATTATGTGTTCGAATACTGCTATTGAAAAATGTTGAGATAGTTAAGATAGACAATTCACCGATACTCAACCGTATTGGAATCATAAATTTACCAAGTCCCATCAGGCTAGGCTCAAACAAACATTTTATAAAATTTATCTCCATTACTTTTTTTTTAAATCAGTTGCAGAGGAAACAAGTCACATAGTTCTGTAGATGTTCTATGATGAGTGTTTAAGAACTCACCAAATAAATGACCAACTAAATCTTGGTATCTAAAATTTGGGTTTAGTTTTAATAATTACATTTATATTATACCATAAGGTTGTGTTAATTAATTTCAAACTAAGACATCTTTTTCCATAGTGAATAGATTATGTATCTAAATAATACCACTATATATATTTTATGGTTGATGGTCTGTATAACTAAGAATACAAACTACCAAGAGTGCATCTTGAAAGGAATTGCCTCTAAATAATATAAATGTATTCAAATTTCATAAAGATGAGTAAACTCAAGAGAGTTTGGATCCTAAATTTGGTCTTTAAAATAGCATTGTATAGAGTCTTCAGAATATATAAAACTCAAATACAAATAACTAACCTAAATTAGGATAGTATAAAAGTATATTTACTAGTAGTATGAATTTTTAGAAAGATACAAAACACACAATTTAAGATTTAAACCTCTCATAATAGATGAACCTAGCACCCTAGCAAAGGATATCTCCTTAGCAAACATGTTAGAATTTTTGAAAGAATCCTTCAAAGTAGAAATACATATTAAAATAATTATAATCCACAAAGTGACACAATTAAAGGATAGCCCGTTAACCTAGAAAATTTATGCAAAATAACAAAAATACTAACGACAACAAAATGAAAGTAAACAAGATTAAATGTTTGTCTCAATGTCCACATGAATGCATATATTGTAGATTGAAGATAATAATAATAAAGTATAAGAAAAATGATTGCAAAGGGTAAAATTATACATGGCAAATATACAAATAAATATGCAATAATACAGCAACAGAGAGAGTTATGATGTCAATAAAGAGATACAAGGGTAGCTTATGTACAAATAATTTTGAGAGACAACTATATAAAACAATTCCATAATGAATACATCTATTAACATATATGATAGAGAGATAGGGATTTATATGATGGAATTTTTACATAATTGAGGAGTTGTTACCTTGACGATAGTGGTGGATTATTATGTTACTATTAAGATTCAACCTAAGCTTCTTGGTCCACTTTAATAGTCAAATGGGTTTCCTTACTACGATTAAGATTAGGTATCATGTTTAAACCTTCGCAAGGTCAAGAAATTTTATTTCAATTGACACGATGTATGTATGCATTATCACACATATAGGGTATGAGGGACAGATATGTATATCTTTTATATTATGAGTCTTATCAAAAGTGCAAGAATCAAATATATGGTGGATTCATTATCATATCATATCTTAGATTATAAAATGATCAAACATGATTATTATTGGTTTAAGAATGGCTGGGAACAAATGCTTGGAACTGTGATAAAATAAAAAGGAATTATTGAAATTGTAGATTGAACTAGTTATCAAAGATTCTTTAATTTGACCTAGATTAAATTTTACAAAGATCTTTTCTATTTATGAGTGGATATAAGTATCTTTCTAGTCATATGTTTATGAAATTGATTAAGTTTATTTTCTAGTTCTATTCATTATGATAAAGCATCTTTTATCTGCACTATGATTAAGGTAGTATTTCACTTTATCAACTGTTATTATGCAAGTTTTTCCTTTGTCATTAGATAGGTAAACATTGTAAATAAACATCCAAACTCAAACATTCGCAGTGTTTGGTATTTACGGTACCTCTGGGTCACATTTACGGGTAATGTCGTCGCGTTGAACCAAGTACCTCGCGCCTAACATAGCTATAACAATGACAACTCGGCACCATCCCTCTAAATCATCCGAGACCAATAAGGAACATGTCTAAGTTAAATCTACAAGAAGGGAAAATCTCCTCAGATACGTCACTAAAAAGATTAATTAAAAAGAAAGGGTGATTCTATCAAAAATAGTTGTAGGATGACTACCACGATAGTAAACCCCTTTTTAACTATCAATGGAAAACCTTGTAAGATAAATATGCATACTAGGTGAACTATCTTCACATGAAAACTAAAACGTCAAACACTCCTGGGAGGGTTGTTTGCAAACTAGTTTCTTATGAATTCCATAATTGTATCACTTGAGTGAGTGGGCAGTCAGGGAAGAACTGTGTACCACCCATAGTTACATAAAACATAGTGCAAGATAGAACTACATGTTCACATTCGTCATGTGGATCGCATCCCAAGAGGGCCTTGATCCTGTGGATATAGGGTATGTAGGTAGTCTGGACGACAAAGGATGCCCCTAGTACTTAGGTCCCTTAGATATAGTATACTCTTTCATAATCAACTTCGTAATCTCAATCCCTAGTTTAAAGGTTATCTAGGTTGTTTAAGAACTCTCCTAGTACTCAGAAGAATCCCTGAGGTGGATTACTTGTACCTGGCTTTACCATAAACTGAGGTGAGTACAAGTTGATGTTATGTGTTCCCTAGTTGACATCCTTAGTACAACGTCTGGGTAGACTGTGGTCCCCAGGAAGTGACTCATGAACCCGTATTGGACCCGAGGGAGTCAGAAGTCTCTGGCAAGCACATAATGATTCTTGTCCTATTTAGCCTGGTTCGCTGTTGTGTTTACTTATTACGTATTGGATAGAGTCTTGGTACGTTTGACCACCAGGTCATTTTGCCACCATTTGTTCTACCCCGTTTCGGGTAGCGATAAGGTCCGTTAGACCTAGTTCCGTATGAACCTATTTGCCCAAAGGATAGAAGATCCCGGGTTGGCTTAAGAATGTTCCGTTTGAACATATGGCCCGTATTGGCCAGAATTTTTCCTGAGTACTCAATCAAAGTCTTGATATATCTCATAAGAACTTGTTAATAAAGTTTTTTTTTTTTAAATTCAAGTTTAGACCAAGCGGGTCCTTACAATTACTAAGTACAAGAGAAAATTTATCAATAGATTGAGACATTAACAAGAAAATCTATAAGGCCAATGAAAGAAAATTTTGAAGCATATAAGATAGACAAAATCGAGAGGAGAAAGAAGAGAAAAAGGGACAATGTCCTCCCTGCCTGAGCCAATAATAATGTAGTGGTTAATATGGACAACCGATGAATCATTCTAAGAAATTTTATCAAATGAAAAGATACACAGATATAGGTCTAAATGTCTTACATGTGAAAAATCAAGTATAATAGGGCACAAATGATAGCAAGATCAAAAGAGTCATGATCTGCAGAATACCACAATTTCGTAAAACACATTTTTTTGAAACACAACCCCAGCTTCAGAAGATGCCACAAACATTGGTGGAAACATAAGATTTTAAAACTTGAAATTCACATATATATACTAAACCCTTTCCAGATTCATACATATACAATAGAAACAAGAAATTATTCGACAAAATGAATACCTAGATAATCAGAAAAAATTTCCAACTCCTATCTTTCTCTAGATTCTTCTTTTTCTAATTTTCACTCTTTTTTCCCAATTCTTCTTTTTTGGACCCCCCAAACCTTTCCTCTTTTTCCCTTTTTAAAGGATTTTCCCCATTAAAAAAAGTAAATAGAAAAAGGAAATTAATTTCCTCCACTACCTTTCCCACTAAGCTGCCTTTTATAAAAAAGCCCCACCTTCTTTTAACTGAAGAAAATAAAATTTATTCAAGCAATTAAAAGATTCCTATCAATTACAATTATATGAAACAATCATAAAATTATTTAAAATATATCTATTTGAGAAGGTAAATAAATGTATTATTAGTCCTTGCCCGAGGGGGACTTTTGTTTTCATGTCACTTTTTTGACAATAGTTTCTCTCAAAATTTGTGCCCTCCAGAAAAATCAAACGTATCATATGGTTTGAAGGGTTTATTTCTAGATGGCTGACTGATGCTATTGTTTCGTTGGGGCTTTATTATACCCCTACTATTTATTACCCACTCTTTCTGTTTCAAATATTTTATTTTTTTCCGTGGCAAGTGCTCTGCAAAAAGATGCCACGAGGCATTCTCTAGAACAGCTCAGGTGGCTTGTTTATGTCTCCACACTTTTCACGCATGCCTTCAGAACAATTGTAACCATAATGTTTGGCAAAAGCCCCCTTTATCTGATCCTTTGTAGATTTTCATAATGTGTTCTGAAGTTCCCATTTTGGCACAGAAGGATGCTGACGAAAGTTGTAGGCTTGGGCTTTATAGCTACTAGTTGCATTTACTTGAAAGTTTGTATTTTAGCAATGGATTATTTTGCCTATTCACTGAGAAGAGGTGAGAATAGGTGATATTGAGGATTTTTCTTCTAAGGTTTTGAGAGAGCATTTGCAGGATTAACGGTAATGGTGATATTTTTTCAATTTATCGTCACTTTCAAAAAGGTCCGATACTGGCCTCTGTGCTACTGTTATTTTATTGTTGCTCTGGTTTTACCAAACTTTCCTCGGATGTCTTTAGTTTTTGGATTCCTGTGCAATGGTTTTGTTTGTATTTGTTACCTTTCGCTTCTAGATTTATTTTACAATCATTTTTAGAAAGAGCGACTCATTTCTCGAGCTCATTTATATTTATTTGTAATAGATGGCATCCCTTCGTGGGTCTGTAGTTTCCAAGAAAATTTATAGATTTTGTTGAATTACATTTATACTCTGCAGGGAAACCCATATATTTGAGTGGATTTGAAAGCGAGGAGAAGAGAAGAGAAACATGGCGAGCACATTTGGTGTGGATCTGGGCAATGTGCCCTCTCTCGATCTTATGACTGAGCTGCTTCATCGAATGAAATGTTCCAGCCAGCCTGATAAATGCCTCATTTTAGATGGTATGTTTGGCATTTTTTGCCTCCATGTTTAAACTCTTCTCTCATCTATACGAAGAAACATGTCTTCTCTTGTATAACATATCATTTCTCATAGATTTATTTTATGGGCTCAATGCAGGTAGAATCTCTCTATTTTTTTATATGCCTAGTGGGTCAGTGTGTAGGGTTTTCAAGGGTTTTTAGATGGGTATATTGTTTTGAACCTAATTAGTGTTTTTATTGGGCGGGGGGTTTAGATTGGATTCACATACACGGGGTGTCGTTTCATTTTCATTGGCAAGATGCTCACTTTGGATCCTTCAATGCCCAATTGCTTATACGGTTAGAAATTTCATCAGCGGTCCTTTTATCATGGCTTCCTCAGATGTCATCTTCATAAAACCTAATTAATAGGACAGACTCTTTTACGAAGATTCAATAAAGTTCTTTTGTTCCTTTTCTTTCTTTTTCTATACTTTCTTTTGTGAAGATTGGCAAATTCATAAAATTTATATTAACTTATAGGTCTCTCCATTTGCATTCAGGACATTAGAAATTGGAACAATTTTTTTTGTTTTTCATGATCTGGACAAGACGAGGTAATTGACTTGGTATCCCGTTCAATACACAGAATATAGAATGAAAAGATTTTCTTCTTATGTTTCTATTCTACAACATTTAGATATATCTGTAATTAAACAGCCGCTGGCCCCTGCCAGGGAAGTGGACCCCTCGGCTGTAAATATACTTGATCTTCCTTCCAAAAGACTAGAGGGACAATGAAAACGCAATGTTCCAGCTTGCACTGTGCATATTTCGCTGCCTACACCAGCAATCACTGTATTTTACATACAACATAAAATTTTACACATCTTTGAATGCAGGTTGTTTATCTTTTTTCAATCTTTTTTCAATTTGGTTGTTACGGTGGAGTAATGTCATATTGGATTTTTTTTCTTATATTTTAGTAACGTGGGTGCTTTCATGTAATTTTAACTTAGGTATAAAGGATAATTTAGAATCTTTCCCTATTACAGAATAGCTACATTTTTATTACAGAATAGCTACATTTTAGGGATTAGGAAGTTGAAATTATACAAAAATTACATAATAAAAAAATTGTCATATTCACCCATGGACCACTAGCTCCATAAATGACTCCTTTAAAAAGTGAGGAGCAGGCACATGGGACTCTGCCCCTAAATGCAAGTTGTATGAAAAATCAATTGTCTTTTGCTTAGAGTCAAAGATTGAGAGCCATCTACTCAAATTTATCAGGTATAAGAATCTATCATGTAATCAAACCTAAGATCCAAAGAATAATTTTAAGAGACTAATCTCTTACTTGTAACAACTTCTTAAATATGTACTTTCTCATAATATTATAATCTACCGAGGGACCTAAATTTGATTGCCGTATGACTGTATTTAAAATTTTTTGTCATAATATACAATCAAAATTTTAACAAAATTGTATCACATGAAAGGAAAGATTAGGTACGAATAGACTGTCAAAATTTGTATAGAATTGTGATGAAGTGTGCCATAATATTTTAAGAGCACCTTTGAATGGATAACGGTCATAAAACATTTGCTTGATAGGCAAGATCAAGGGTCAAATTTAGGCCTGATCTACCATATAAACCTAATTATTTTGGTAAAATAACTAATCTGAACACCTTTGGACACGTGGTGGGAGAATCTCCTTTCCATGGCTGTATCGTTAAAATATCTCCAAGCCCTAACATCACTTGAAAAATCGAAGTCCGACAGGCTTATAAAAAATCTAAGTTACGAGTCATGTCACAGTCAAATCGATGGGAATTCTGACAAATGTCTCCTCTTCCCAGCTTCCCACAGTCCATTTACACTTCCCACCTATTTCTCTTCTATTTTTATTCCTCATCCTAGTGGACGGTCTTAATTTGATGGAGTGAAAAAAATTATTAAATTTTATAAAGTATAAAAGATATTTTGAATTTTTTTTATAATGGTGGATAGTATAGGGACTAAAAAAAACCAGTCTAGAAAGGAGGAAACTTACTGGTTCTTTTTTATAGGAGAATAAAGGGTTTTCTATCCAGACAATGAAAAGTTCCTCACTAAGAAACATACAACAAAATAATATAGAAAAGGCTCATAACATAAGATTTTATGAATTCTCTTGATAACTATGACAGTCCACAAAACAAAATCATTGAACATAACTCACTGGATGTTCTATCATACAGAATAGGATCCTAGGATGAAACTGGATATTGGTTGGATTCTAGACGCCAGATTCAGTCCTGTCATCACCCAGTGATAATGGCTGCTGGGGAGGGTTTCTTTCGTCCCTGATATACTGCAGGCAACAGCTGGAACTTCCTCCTTCCCCACACCCTGCCAACTACTGCTGTTGCTACATAACTAAAATGGTAATGGCTACTGGAGGGTTATATCCCCAGAACCTACTTTGGCTGTACCTATGCATTTTTGTCCCAGGCACAAAAGCTTACTGTAGCTGCGGCACTCACAGGAAGAGGTTTTTAAGCTTTTGTGATTTTCAAGATGCCTCTCATCCTTTCCAGAACTGCCTATAAACTCCCCCTCTTGTGTTCCTGAAATTATGGCCTGAAGTCATGTCAGTCAAATCCATAATTGGAGGGAATTAACTCAAAAACAGCCTTCACAAATTGTGACAGCTAAGTTGCTAACTGACTTATTTGCACCTTCGTTTGCTGAGGAGAACTGCAGGTACTTCTAACTGATGAGTCCACTTAACAGAGCACAGCGCCCTGGTTTCATTGATTGTCTAACTAACTGGCCAACCAAACTAATTGAAAGAATTACTATCTTTTTACTGCTGACCAGGACTAAGTCAATACTCAGTCCAGTCTGATGGTTGAAGAATTCAGAGCTCTGATCTAGTCTAAAAGGGGACGTTACAGACAATGCATCAGCGAAGAACAAAGTAGGTGATTAGAACATATGAAACATGGCAATACAATATGGGAACTCATCAAGATACTTCACTACTTGGCCATTTTCTACTTTTTTATTCTCCTCTGGTGAACAAACTATCATTTTACATTGTAAAGAGGCTATGCAAAAGTCAGAGGAGTATGCCTAACCGAAAAGAGGGAACCACAATAGTTGGTAGCATCTGCAGAATTAGTGCATTACCACATGCAAGCTAATTTTAAATATCGTGTGGAATATCTATTATCATAGACTAATGTTAATTTAATAGAGGAACATTTATTGTTGTTGTCAAATTCTAGATTTAACCTAAAGTTCATTTGTACTGACTTTTTAGGTAAAGTAACCAATGTTATTTTTTTTTACTGAAGCTTTATGCTTTTTGATGTATCTTAGTTTCCAATATTTAAATTTTATATTCATTCATACTTCAGACAGTCTGGTTATTGGTAAACATTTGACTTATAATTAATTGTCATCTCAATCATTGAGTACTTTGTTAGTGTTACCTAGATTTCTTTTTCCTATTATTAGCAGGTTCCTGAAGTTTAGACAAGCAGTCTTAGTTTTGGTGCATTAAGTTTGTGCACTAGTTATTTTGTTCATAGCCCTTTATATTTGGTGGCAGGTCCCCCTGGATCAGGGAAAGGCACTCAATCACCATTTATTAAGGATGAATATTTCTTATGTCACTTGGCAACTGGTGACATGCTAAGAGCAGCTATATCTGTCAAAACTCCTTTGGGCATAAAAGCTGAGGAGGCCATGGAAAAGGTTAAGTTTAAAATTGGAGGTTAAGAGTTTTTAATGGCTTATTGTAGGGTTTAATGATTTTAACTGGGAATAAGAATTTTTTGTGAAAAACATGCATTTATGTTAGAACAGAACGCGCTTCACTCCATTTTCCATCATAGAATTAATTACATTCTGTAACCTTAATTCATTATAGTTCAATCATTTTTTGCTGCAGATATCTTAAAATTTCCTTGCGTCCAAATGCACTGGGGAAAATCTCAAGGTACATAATTCTCCCCGTTCAAACACTCTTTCTTCTATTTTAAATTCAATTAATGCTTTAATTTGCAATCCTCATATTCTACATACACAATTTTCCTGGATTAAAAAGCTACTTTATATTGCTTTACTGATGACTTTGTATGCTTGGACTTAACAGCACAGAGACCTGGCACTAACTCATAAAGGCAACCTTGCAGCATCAGTGAAGCCTCATGCATGCAAGATATATATTTTCGCAATTGTTGGTCACAACAGTTCTCCATTTACATGCAATTGGAGCTATCCTATTGTTTAGTTACCATATTCAATTAGATGCAATACTTTTTCTCAATTACATCCCTTCATTCTAAGGGGACTTTATAACCATGTACATTTTCTCCAAAACTCTGCTTCTCACACGGTTGCTTGGATTTTTTCAAATTTGATTAAGTTTTACGCATCTATTTTTTTCCATGTTCTTCTCTTGCTCTATGCTGGCAGCATTTGGCAGGGACTCCTGCTACTGAGAAGGCATCACAAACATAAAACAAAATTAAGATAAATGAAATTATTTCCTAAGTGATTGTGTCTTGGAGATTCCCACCACTACCATTCACTTCTCGATGGCTAGACTCTCTCTCCTGGATGATATTCTATCTCATGAGAGAGTATCAAGTTATCCTTGTCTCACTTTTTTAGAGAGTATCAGGTTATCCTTGTCTCACTTTTTTAAACAACATCAAGAGATTAGTTTTTCGTTAGTCGAAATAAGAGCAATCATCAAACATTAATAATATCAATATATGGATAAATAATTGAATTCACAATGATCAACTATTGAAAGTGTCAATGAATTTCTTATCTCATTCATTGAAACATCAAATGATTAATCCTCAGTTGAAATAATAATTAGAATTCCAATAAGTTAATTTCACAATATTAAACTATTGTTGCTATATTCAACAAATAGGTTTATAGTTAATAAAGCAAGATTAAATTATCAAATGTTCAAGTTTTAGTGGGATGGGTTGTAACATCCTTCCCCTTTATAAGAGTCATCATCTCG
This sequence comes from Cunninghamia lanceolata, assembly GCA_027924645.1. Lineage (NCBI taxonomy): Eukaryota > Viridiplantae > Streptophyta > Pinopsida > Cupressales > Cupressaceae > Cunninghamia > Cunninghamia lanceolata. Next base: position 10,826,861 of record BSBN01000334.1, on the reverse strand, counting down.
ATGTCTCAAAACAAAAATACATATATAATGAAAATAGATAATATTATCCCTTTAAGCCTTATACTAGCCTTATACTAGTTTGAATTCACTATAGCATCACTAAATTTGCATTCTTCAAGGATTCTTATGGGTTCTACCCAAACCATGATCAAATCCATAATTAGGTGTTACTTGTAAATAACCTTACCTGATGTCCATTGAAGCTTGGATACGATATTGTGCTAGTTGTTCTCTTCCATTTCTTGCAGCTGAATGTTATGGACAATTATTAGCATAATGTTTTCTCCTGCAAACATAACATACATCTCTAGGTCTTTTCTGCCCATTTGGTTTAGTCCAACCAAAATCTTTACCATCATCATCACATACTTTTAAAATATTTTCAATTATCTTCCTTTGAAAACGTGTTCCTTTTAAAATCTTTATTTCTATTGTCACGAAGGATTGCCCCCTAAATGCTAAGCCTTTACAAGCTTGGCAATCCTGTGCAACATGGGAACATTCTTAGACTGTGGGTTTGTCTATTTCGAGAATGAACCTCTAGAAGAGCTGGCTCCATTAAAATGCCCCTTTAAAATGCCCCTTTGGATCTGTAAACTTGTGAGGAAAAGAAATAGAAGAATATTGTATAGACTGAAATTGAATTGAAAATCTATCCTAAAGGGGGTGATGCACTAATATTTTAACTCTAATCTACAATATGATTCACAATTACCCTTCAATACACCTATTCTTACAACTCAAACTGATTAATTTTACTACAAAAATGTTTCACAAAAAAGCATGAAATAACTTGCATAATCTGTAACCTGTAATAAAATCAAACTTTGTATACTTGCATTCAAGAAATGAGATAAAACATAGTAAATTCCTATCAAATCACTCAACATGAGATAAGACACCTGAATCTGAGTAGATGAACAACTGATTGTATTGATAAATAGAAGGAATGCCTGCAAAATAACAATGAACTGCTAGAAAATAAACTGTTGCTACTGCATAAACTGAAAAAAAATATTGAGTTAAAAGACAATCTCCCTCTCTACAATATGCAAAGGAAAAAAAGCAAAAACTAAAGAAAAGAGGATGAGCTTTTTTCCTATAATACAAAATCTATCTCCAAAAGTGGATGGGGAATCAACCCCAACTCAACTGGACTCCCAAATGTGCATGAATGAGTCTAGAATAGTAACTCCAAGTTGTTGGGTGAGCACAAGTGAAAAGCCTAAAATTAAAGCCCCAGAAATCCTCCAAGATGAGCAAAAATAGCTCAGAACTTTGAGTCTCAAGGTCCTTGACAAAAAAACTACCAAAATTAGCCCTATTTGACCCCAAGGTAAAAATAGAACTAAAATCTATCCTTGCATGAGTTTGAAACTTCGGTTTAACTCCTCCATTTGTTTTTTGCATGATTAAGGGGCAAAAATAACCTATTTTAACAATTATTAAATGCAATCAATGTGATTAATTTAATAAGTGTTATATAATGCATGTTTTCTCCCTATGGTTATTACATAACAAGTATTAAAGCAATCAATGTCATTACTACACTCAATAATTGTTAGAATATAATATATTTTGCCAATTACTTATGCAAAATAATGAGGGGTTTACATTACAATAATAACCCCTAAGGCAAAAAATAAACCCTCTTCCAATCTCCATGCAAAATAAAACCTCTATTCTACCTTAGTTATTGTCAAAAGGATCTCAATCCTCTTCAAATTGGCCTAAGTCAAATTAATGTCAAAACATCCCTTACTTGCCTTCACAACCCTTAGTCATAATTTTTCTTTTGTTTGACTTGAGGTTTTAAAAGAATGTTTTTAAAAACCCCACAAAAGGTCATGAAACCCTTATGATTCCCATTGGCCACCACATGCATCTTGATGATTATAGTTTAAAGGTAAAAAAGACACAATGATACCTTGTTACCTAACGACCCCTTGGTTTTCATTAGGCTTTTATGACTTAAACTCACGGCCCACGAGCTCCAATTTGTTTTACATCTCTTTCTATGATTTCAACTTAAAAAGTCTAAAATACCTCATTAGGGCTTGGGCAATGAGACAAAACCAAACTGGAAACCCTAAAAACAAATCATTATTTTCACTCCTTTTTGCTTGGGCTCCATGTTGTGCCTCCATGAGAGGGTTTGAGGGCCATTTGAAGCTTCTGGGCAGCTCTTATTTATAGATGCAGAGAAAAATATTGCCATTTTCATGCCTTTGGTAAGCTATTTCCTTACCCCTTTTATATTTTGAGCAAAATTGTGTAGATCCTATTTTTTTTCCTCCTTTCTTTCTGCTTTGTTGAGGATGGGAAAAGAACGAAATGGCGCTCCTCTTTATTTTTTCATCATGATGATGTTCCTCTTTATATCTGCATTCTCTATCGAACACCTCTGAAACATGATCTGTCCTACTATTTCTGCACTGATGATATACCTATTTTATAGCATCTTAAAGTTATTTCTCGACTGTTCTTTGTCAATACTAACATTTTGAAAGCTTCATAAATCGATACACTGTGGAGGTGCCCTTTCACTGCTACTGCAGTAACCGCTTCCTTTCACATTCCTCTTTTCTTTTTTGATAAAGAACCTCTCTCTAGTTTAGCTCTTTGGTCTCACCACCTGGCTATCGAGTTCTTCAGTGAATGAATATACAACTTTGATTTTCAGATGACTGATGTGGGTAGATGTTGTTCTTTCAATCTCTTTATATTTGCTTAGTATTTACCAAGATATTTCTCTCTTATGCATCTTGATAATTTACTCCATGATCCTCCTCTAACATTGGCTACCTTATACCAGGGAAGAAATTGTAGAATCTTCCTTTTAATTGTTAGATGAATATCATCTTCTTTCAATGGGTAATCACCTATCAACAATTTTACCTTTCATTTGCAACAAAAGTGGTAAATATTTGTTTGTCTCCTGCTGGCACTCTTCCCATTGCCTTTATGATTGCTTTAGTTGGGTAGTTAGCTGTCCCTTTGTTATTTGACAGTCCCTGTATCACTCACTGTGTGCAAAGTTCTCTGCATGGACTGAATACCATCTTGTATGTTATTTTCAACACTAGATTCAACACCTCATGATATATGTAGGACTGTAATAAGACCCTTTTTGTATTTTTTAAAACAAAGTGGAACTCTGAAGAACTAATGACCCAGTTATAGTTGCAGTTGTAGGTCTTTTATGACCATAACCTATAGCTGGTAGTAGGCAATTGTGACTATCTCAAGCTTTATATGAAGCCATAGCAGACTTGTAAGCACTATTGACAGTGAAGTCTTGGATCAGTATTTAATAGGTTTTGACTGAAATGCCCTATGGTAGTGACAATCCTGACCTACAAAACACTTGCAAATTTCCTAAAACCACTTAAATCTTCACCTGTCCTTATCACTATCAGGTCTTGACCCTGCCTTGGTGTTGTTTCTTTCTTAATATGACTGTTCTCTTTGTGATTCCCATGCCTACTTTTGATCTGCATTTGTTACATTACCTTTCTTGCTGCTGTAGCAGTCATCTTGGCTGTCTATAAGAGATATCTAGAAGCTCCTACTCTCATAGCTTAGGCTGAACCTATTGTCTTATATAGTCTCTTTAATGGCTTTTGATGTGATTATTTTCTTCATGCTATCTCTCAACAATTCATTAAACTTGTGATAATACTATAGTATGTATTGTTCTTTATTGCATTGTATAGTGTATGTTCTAGCTATTCTAGTAGCTTCTTTGTATGCTATGCGATGATTGCATTTTTTGAAGATTCCACTGTTCCTTGAGTTTTGAATACTTGTTTTCCTTATACTACAACTCAAGACTGTTCCCACTGTCAAGGACTCCTTCATTATGCCAAACTGTTCTAGCCATTTGGCTGTTATGCATGTCTACTATACTTCCATGCTTCTCACTGACTTGTGTCACCTTCATGGACAAAATTTGCTACCTCATACATGGTCTAATTACCATTTTCTATGATGTTGGCATGAATTCTACTTGTATGCACAAAACTCCCTTGGCTTCCCTTGCATATCATCTATTTCATTGGTCAAACATTCATTAGAAATGCTACACCTCATTCACAACAAAAAGTGGTAAATATTTGTCTTATTTTTTCAAATTTTAGGATGAGCCTTTTGACAGTTGGAGTTGATGATATTTAAGTAGCCGCACCCTTACATTTGCTATCTTCCATTTATTGAAAATGTGATGACTGATCTCGATTGTTGTTATCACTTAGGCTAACTCTAATGTTCCTAGTTGGTAGTCATCTGTATGACATGATTGTCCCTTAAAGTTTTTGGACTGCTTCTTTATTTCTTGTGACTGCTCTTCCTTGTATTTTGAAGACATGACTATCATGTAACACTTGTACCTTGGCATTATCCTCTTGATTGTTTGATTGCCCTTAGTGATTATGGTTGTATTGTTATGAGCTTCTTTGGGTATATTTGCTCTCTATCAAGGTTCATTGACATGTACTACTATATACTATGACCTTTATGTCACTGTGACTATCCCTAGTGTATGATGACTATACCTTTGGACTATGTATGTTGTTCCTTATTGTATGATGCTTATTATGACTACATGCTGCACTTTTACATGATCCATCAAGAAGAATCTCTTCCTTGACTACTCCTAGAGAACTTCAAATTTCTCCATAGAGGCTGACTGTCACACCTCAGGTGTTTTAACATTTTATTGACTGTCTCATTCTTTTATGGTTGCTATAAAAAATGAGATGACATTAATGAATGATCCTGATGTACCTCTATCTACACAATGAACAAACATGTTAGTTAAAACATTTAGGATGAAGCCTCTCTCTTGGTTGTTTGATCTAATATTCTTCCTCCTATTCCATTTCTCTACATCTAATGTTCAGTTTATCAGTTCCACTTTGCTGATTAGATATAGAATAGCAAGTACATTTTGAATTATTGTATATAGAGGAAGAGATGACACCCTGAGCTCTAACATCATTTTCTCTTCCTCCTGCAGGTCTTCTCTTAGAGCTATCACTAGGACAACTAGAGATGATGATGCAGACAAGGGGATGTGTCATTCACTCAGGCAATGACTGGTCGTATTTTGTTTTTATATACTTTCTTTTCTTGCAATGTACTTGTTATTATGTATCTTATCACCTACAGTTACTCCCACGGCTTGTGCGGGATCATATAAACACTTCTCTTTTGAATATAACAATTACTTCATCTCATGCAATGACTCATGTATAGTTTCTCTTTGTAAATCAATTGCATAGCACAAAATGAACATTATTGCTTGAAATATGTGTTTATAATCATGAAAATTTTGACAAAGTTATAAGTACCTTTCTGAAATTGTACCGAACTACAATGGATGGACTGCAAAGAACACTTCTAAAACATGATCTGCAAAGAACTAGTTTAGCTTCAAGTTCACTTGTCATCTTTTGGATACCTCCTACCTTACTGGGGCATTTTTCATTTTATTTGGATCGTGTAATAGCTCTATTTGAGTTGTTACATGATCTTGGTAGCATGATCATTAAACAATTCTTCATCAAGATAACAGATATTCTAAGATGGCTTATGAACTTAAGTTTTCTCTTATCCCTTCCTTTTGACATGTTTTCTTCTTCAAAGTAGAAACATAGACTATTGTTACAGCCTAACCAAATTGGCTACAAAGCACAATTTGGTAACAATTTATAAAATGATTATCTTTCTTTCTCTTGTCAGGATTTTTTGAATGTTGATTTGACAAATTCTTAGCCTTTTTTTCCTTCCTGTATTCTACCTATTGATGAAGTTTTTTCTCTTGGTTAATACCCTTTTCAAATACATCATGCATAGTCAAGGAGTTATGAATGTCAACATCAACCCCAAGATAAACTTCTTATCCTGAGGTGCAATCCTCTTAAGGTGCAATCCTGAAGTGCAATCCATTTCAAACTTAGCTAGATTGCCACCCACTCTAACCTGTTCATCATCATGATTAAGTTCTTCCTTACCCACTCGACCTCCCTCCTGATTTAGTGCTTCACAGTTTTCCCTAACCTCTTGCTCAAGCATGTCCATCCTATTGCAAGTGTCAATAAGAAGGTTCAAGATCTGATCCAATTTATCATGTCGTTCCATACTTGGTCTGATATGATCTAAATTCCTAGTTTGAAACATGTTTGGTCCTTACTAAAGATTCCTACGAAAAAGGAAAACACAACTTAAGCAAGGAAGACTTGAGGGCCTAGAGTTGAACCTAGAGCATTTTGATACCATATGTAATATCCTCACAAATCTATACAATAAAAATATTGCATAAAAAGAGTAAAATTACATTTTTTACTCAAATAAAATTTAATTCCATAATAATATTCCAAACATGAATGTTTCAATAAGCTAGTAAACATAGGTTAATAAAACATAGGACTAAGTCCTTTACATCATCATAGCCATAAAGGCATTAATACAAAACTTTGACATAACAAAACTATCTTTCCTCTAGATATCATCAACTGTGAAGGCAAGGAAAGAGAGGGAGAGCATCATAAGGGTGATTTACCACCCACCCATGAACCTTATGCTTCCCCATCCTTACTCCAAATAGGAGAAGCCTAACCCTTCACGAGAGGTCTAGCAATTGGAACTGGTAGGCGCAATGGAATCTAGTGCAGCATGATATCTCTAAAATTTAAAAAATAGTAAATTATTGCAAATGAACTGTTAGGATTAAGGTACCATCAACCTTGTAAATCCTATGTAATTAATTACTCCTAATAGTGTTTTTAAATCACCCATAAGGGATGTAGGGCTTCACTAGTAATGATCTTATTTTAGCCACATGTTTATATCTAGTTCCTGATGCTAATTCATTTGTGACGGGGGGTCACAGGGGGGTTTTCCCCTATGAGGGGTCAGGGGGGATCATCCCCCTGGTGGGGGGTCCAGGGGTCGCATGCCCCAATGGGGGTTCGGGGGCAACGCCCCTGAAACAAGATTTTATTTATATTTTATCATTATAAATCTAGATGGTTCGTCATTAGGTCACATATCTGACAATTGATATTATGTCAGTTTTATTGCCCTATAAGGTAACCCCCTTCTATAAGGATATTTGTACTATGTTTTTATCATATTTGAGAGTAACATGCAACGCTAGATTGAAGACTAAAGAAGAAGAGGAAGTGCATGCATTGTAATCTCATATTTGAATCTAATACAACTTGGACCCTCTTTTCTTTGTTGATTTTTTACCTAAAAGGGTTTTCTTCATGTTACATATTGTGTTATGTGTTTAGTTCTTAATGAATGTTATTTATGTGTAGCGGTTTTTTTTTTTAATTTCTATTGCAATCTCCATTGATTCTACATTGTTTAGAGAACATTAATAAGGCTTGAATCAGATTTCTGTTGTGTGGTTTACACGTTCATTTCTAACATTTGGTATCCAGTTTTGATTCTTAGGTGGTAGTGTAAAGGGGTTTTAGCTGCAATGGGAGATTTGGTTGTTGTTGGTTTGCGGATCTTGTGTAGATATCATGGCTTCATCCACTATTGCTTCTACCTCTCGGTTGGACATTGAAAAGTTTAATGGCATGGGGTATGAATTGTGGAAGATGAAAATAGAGGATTTCCTAGAAGAAAGAAACCAATGGTTAGCTGTTATGAAAGAAAAGAAACCTGATGATGTTGCTCCTAATGAGTGGGAAAGTCTGGATAAAAAGGCACAAGGTACAATCCGGTTATGTCTTGCAGATTTTGTTCTACTAAATGTTATGAGTGAGAATTTTGCACATAGCTTGTGGAAGCGTATGGTTGAGATCTACATAGCCAACATTATAGTAAATAAGATTTATTTAAAGTGTAAGTTATTTTCAATGAAAATGAAAGATGGTGAATCTATTGCAAAGCATTTGAATTCTTTTAATTTGTTATTGAGTCAACTATCATGTGTAGATGTTGAGGTGAATGAGGAAGATAAATATATATTAATTCTCTATTCTTTACTTGAGTCATGTGAGAATGTTATTTTGGCTATCACTGCTAACCTCACAGATTCAAAGTTGGATGTTCTTATTTTAGTTCTAATGTCACATGAATTGAGGAAGAAAAGTTTACATAGTTCAGTGGATGTTCTCAGTGTTAGGGGAAGGTAAATGGAAAGAGGACCAAAAAAAGAGCTGAAGAGGTCTAAAGACAAGTCTAAGGGCCATTCTATGACTCCTGGAAAGAAGAACAGAGTCAAGTGTTGGAACTACAAAAATAGAGGACATGTGAAAAAGGAATGTAGAAACCTGAATAAGCAATGGGATTCTTCTATTGATAAGTCTTTGAATGTAGGTGATGAGGTTTTTTACTTTCTACATGTAATGTTGTTTCTCATGATCATTGGTTGGTTGACTCAGGATACTTGTACCACATGGCTCCATGCATAAGAATAGTTTTCCACATACGAAGAGTATAATGGAGGAAATATGTACCTCGAGGACAACTCTACATATCCTATTATTGGACAAGGGAAGGTAATATTGTGTTTCAATAATGGGAGAATCAAAACCCTCCTTGGTGTTCAGACCAACAAATAGATGTTAAGACTACATTTTTACATGGAGATTTTGAGGAAGAAATTTACATGTAACGGCCTATAGGTTTTAAGGTAAAAAGGAAAGAGCATTGGGTTTACAAATTGAAAAGATCTCTTTATGGTCTGAAACGGTCCCCCAGAATGTGGTACCATAAATTTGATTCATTTGTGTTGAGTTGGGTTTTGTTAGAAGTGAGAAGGATCATTGTGTTTACATTCATTGTATTGATGATTCTATTATGATCATTGCATTATATGTTGATGACATATTTTTTAGCAATAGTAAGGGTATGATAAGTGAATTGAAAGACCAACTTGCAGGTGCATTTGATATGAATGATCTTGGAGCATCTAGGTATATTATAGCTATAGTGATCAGGAGGGATAGATGTAATAGAAAGCTTTGGTTGTCTCAGAGTAAGTATGTGATTACCATTTTGCAGAGACTTAGTATGTAGGACTGTAACCCAGTTAGAGTTCCTTTATCCATTGGTACTAAGCTTTCATCAGATATATGTCAAAATAATGAGGATGATTTAGAGGATATGTCTAATGTGCCATATGCTAGTGTTGTAGGGAGTTTGATGTATGTAATGGTTTACACTAGACCAGATATTGCCCAAGCAGTGGGATTTTTTAGTAGATTTAGGTCTAACCCTAGTAGACAACATTAAAATTATGTGAAGAGGGTATTTATATATTTAGAAGGTACTACTAATTACTGTTTGGTTTATTCAGGTACTGACAGTGCTGATAAAACATTGGACATATAGAGTTTTGTTGATGTTGATTGGGCAGGTGACTTGGGTAGTCGAATGTCTACCAGTGGCTATGTGTTTACTTTGTGTGGTGGAGTAGTGAGTTGGATGAGCAAAAGGTAGCCCACGGTTGCTTTGTCCACCACTGAAACAGAGTATATGGCTGCTACCCATGTCTCTAAGGAGGTAATTTGGTTGAGGATATTGTATATAGATATTAGTTTTGATTGCAAGATCATTCAGATTGGTTACGATAGCTAGAGTGCTATTTATTTGGCCAAGAATACTATGTATCATGGTCAGATTAAGAATGCTGATGTACATTATCATTTTGTTCAAGAAATGGTTGCAAATAGATAGATTGAGATGAAGAAGGTAGACACTCAGGAGAATGTTCCAAATGCTTTGCCCAACCTTGTGAGCACAGAGAAATTTGTTTGGTGCAAAGGGGCCATGGGCCTTACTTCTAGTGCCTGATTATTTTATGGTTTTCCTATGGGCATTTACAATGTACGATATCAAGTGGGAGAATCTTAGGATTAAGGTGCCATCAACCTTGTAAATCCTATGTAATTAATTACTCGTAATATTTTTTGTGAATCACCCATAAAGGATGTAAGGTTTTACCAGCAGCGATCTTGTTTCAGTCACATGTTTATATTCGGTCCCTAATGCTAATTTGTCCACAACGGGGAGTCACAGGGGGGTTTCCCCCTTGTGAGGGGTCCAGGGAGATCATCTCCTTGATCGAGGGTTTAGGGGTTGCGTGACCTTGACAGGGTTGGATGTAGTGCCCCAGAAACCACATTTTATTTATATCTTATCATTATAAATTTAGACCATTCATCATTAGGTCACATATCTGACGGTTGATATTATGTCAGTTTTTTTGCCCAATAAGGCAACCCCCTTTTATAAAGATATTTGTACTATGTTTTTATTAGATTTGAGAGTAACAGACATCACTGGATTGAAGATTGAAGAAGAAGAGGAAGTGCATGTATTGTAATCTCATATTTGAAGATAATATAACTTGGAGCCTCTTTTCTTGGTGGATTTTTTTTACTCAAAAGGGTTCTCTCCACATTACATACTGTGTTAATTGTTCAGTTCTTAATGCATGTTATTTATGTATAGTGATTTTTTTTATTTCTGTTGCAATCTCAATTGATTCTACTTTGTTTAGAGAACATTAATAAGGCTTGAATCGGATTTCTATTGTGTGGTTTGCACCTCCATTTCTAACATGAACATATATCATGATATAGAAGAAACTAAAAATAAATCAAACTAGTGCAAATAATTAATTTTATTTCTAAAGCTTTAGTCAAAGCATTTTTTTAAGCTGATGATAGCTAGAGATGTTAGAAAACATATCCTACCCTTCTATGTAACCCCATATTCAACAACTATTCAAAAACGAACTAAAAGATAATAAAATTTTGATAATCCTTATCTTCTAGGTAGTAAGGAAACATAATATTCCTAACTATACCATTCAACAAGGTAGATATAATAAATTCTCTAGCATATCTTAGTTACCAATTTATTCAATGATAATATTATGCATAGAATTGTTTCTCAACTAGAATTAGTAAGATGCAAAAGCACAGTTTATGCAATAAGGGTTAAAGTTGTTCAAATTCCATAGTGATTATACAAAAATATATAACTAAGAAATGGTATCAAAATCCAATCTATTTAACCCATCACACCCTTCCTAATTGTAACAGGTGTCCACTAGCTAAGTTTTCTCAATATCATGCATTGTAGTTGAGACAGGTTCTAAAGGTATCAACGAGATTCTTAGAATACCTATAACTCTCAAGGATTCAAAGATTAAGGATATAAGGCTATATCAGAATTAAGGAACATCTTGATTCAGCCCTTAAGGTTATTCTTTATCTATTAGAACTATAACAACTTTTACCCTATAAGTCAATTACCAAGAACTCAACTCAAATCATAAATTACTAAACTAACATTATGAATACACTAATACTTAGAATCATAAACCTAAAATTTTACTACTAGCCCAAACTTATACTCTATACCAATTAATGCTATGAGGAAAATAATAATAACATTTTAACTATCTTTTGTTTAACAACTAATTTCATTCTTTCAAACTACACAAAAATAAAATATTGATAACATAAAACATAGTGATAATGAGCACTTAGTAAGAGTTTGATTCTAAAAGAATTCAAAAGAGAGACAAGAGAAAGAAACCATAAAACACTTGGAAAGTTGAAGTTGATCAATTGAAAACATGAACAACTAAAAACATGATAAACTATACATGTTTTTCCACAATCATCATTCTTTTGAACTAAAAATAATTAATGATAATGATAACGTAATACTCGAAAGAATTAAAAGAAATGGTACTATGTGAATGCAAGGTTCGCCATGCTAGAAAGTGTGAGACTTTCACTCACAGTATAACTATAATCTAAGACGAAAATAGGCTTGCATGAAATAATTATCGATTTATATTATATGACAACTTCAACAATGGCCGCTCACAAAAGGTGGTATTCAATGAATGACGAATTTTTCAAATAGAAGGAACTAATGATCTCAAGTTCGCATAACAAATACAGTCGCCTAAATATAAATAATTTACAAGAAAAAACAAAGTTCATACAGATGATAGGACACCATTATCTCATACTAAGATAACGCCTTTCACAAAGAAGATAAGATACATAAATCTAGCAGATCATAGATTTTTAAGTCATTGAAAAGGATTAAATTAAATCGACTCTATTTGATAATAAAAACTTATATTTTCTCACTATACTAAGATAATTTAAGGCCATTGACAAGGAAAGAATCAACTTGAACTATGGTTTCAATACACCCAGGTTAAAGTATTATCTATAACATATAAAGTTGATGGTTAATATACACAATCCATTTTTCACTGGAGACAAAATGACCAGAGGAAGTTTAGAAATTACAAGTTGCTAAATTCACATATTAGAATACTTTAAAAGGTGCGGTGATAAGATCAAAAAGACAGACCACTAGATAATGATTTAAGGAGAAAATCTCTAAATACAGGCTAAAATAAGAAGCATACAGGCTGATAAAAGAAAATGTAGTGTGATATAGAATATGCAGGCTGATTAAGAAAAATATGCAAGTCGATTAGAGAAATATACAGGCTGATTAAGGAAAAATATGCAGGCCGATTAAAGAAATATATAGGCTAATTAAGGAAACCTACACGCATTTAGACCAAATGCAATTGATACGAATGTCATAAAGGCATTACTGAGTACAAGACCAAATTTATCAATACCTGTAGATTGAGCCATTAAAAGCTATAAGGCGAATGAAAGGAAATATGGAAAGCATACAAGCTAGAAAAATTGACGAGACAAAGAAGAACAAAATTGACAATGTCCTCCCTGCCTGAGCCAATAATTATACAGTGGATTGAAGGGTGGGTGCAAATGAGTGCACAAACACAAAATATGCAAAACACACAGAAATTAACCAAACATGCCAATGCCAATGCTTGCTTGGTGATCAAGGCAATTACATTTGCCTGATGAGAAAAACCATTACATTTGCCTCTATTTATAGAGGTCTTTAGAACATTCTAGACAGACTGGAATACATTAAAAACATGTGCTTTGCATTCAACGGTCATGGTCATCAGGTCGGTGGAAGCAGGTGAGAAGGTTCTACTTTAAATACTGTTTTCTGACATTGCAGATGGACGAAGCTTCTAATATTAATGCACTTTGACTGAACAGGGAGAAATTACATCCAACATACCCCCTTAATTTCGACCTTAAATACTTTAACATATTCAATCCTCAAACTTTGTCTTCATAATTTTTTGACAACCGATCTTATCTACCAATCTTCAAATTTTATGGATCGAGCCTAGGAAATCCCGTTTTGCTGTAGGGATGCTCTATCCACGAGCTCTGGCCTTCTTAAATGTCACCAGTCCATTGTAGGTTCAGGTGTAATTGCCTTACTTTCCTCAACACCTCCCATAGAGTCACACTGCTGATGCTCAGGGATCCTAACTTCAATTGCTTCTTCTAACTTCATACATGGCTTACACAAATACAGAATGCTTCAGCATTCAACCATATTATTTCCTTATCCATTGACAATTTCACTAAATTTTTTTTACAACTTTAGACACCTATCTTTCTTTGAATTCAATGACCCTTTCTATTGGGACGAACAGACCTTTTCGTATTTTTCTGCAGCTTTTAATGCCTTTACCTTCTGGCGGCCAATAAACTTGCAATTTGATTTTCTCCATGCAATACTTTGACTTCAGTTATTTCCAGCGATCAACTCACGGGTAGCTTCCTCCTTTTTCTCCTCTCACAGCTCCTCCTGGGTGGCTCAACAAACACCTGCAATTTCCTTTAGCGGCCTATTCTTCAACAATCTGCAACTTGGTAAAAGAACTTTTAACATACCATTGACTTCGGCTATCTTCTCAGCGCTCTCATTTCCTTATTTCATTTTTTTTTACACTTTTAAACCTTGATTTCATTCAGCGGCTGCGGCCTCATTAGCTCTGCAATTTTTTGACAGTAGCTTCTGCTCTTAAAAACTTTGCCCTTACTGGCGCCTTTATCATTCCTCTTTGGCCCCTGCTGAATCCTTCAGGTGCTTCGACTGGCTAAAATTTCTATGACTTTTACAATCAAACACTCTACATCAGCCTCTTTAAACCAGCATCCTCTTGTGACAGCTTCCTCCAGCGCTTTACTCGCTTCTGCCTCTTGACTTCGATGGCGGCTTGAACCCTAATACAGTGATTTCCCTTTGACAACTACGACTCCTTTGTGATTTTCACTGGCTGCGGCCTTTCCTTTGTAGCTAAGTCTCCTTCAGCTGTAATTTACGGTTCTTTTTTTTTTCTTTCAAAAAATTGCAGCTTAATCTTCTTCAAGCAATCTCTTTTAATTGTCTTCAGACAAAAACACCTCCTTTGGCTGATATGCAGCTCCTATGACTTTGATCAATGCGGCTTCTTCACAAACAGCAATTTGTTTGACTGAACAGCGATCTCCTTTTTTTAATTCACAATCTCTTTTTTAGTGGCTTAAAATTTTTTGCAGCTTCAGACATCACACGGCCTCCTTTAAGCTGCGGCTTCTAAGCCTCTGATTTCTATGCCATGATTTCTACGACCTCAGCATGGACAGTGGCTTGCTTACAGCGATCTCCTACTCTTTCTTTAGCAATTTCCTATGCTGCCTTAAACCTTTTTTCAGCAACCTTGGATAGCACTTATTTCTTCAGCGATCAATTCTTTACTTGACTTTCCTGCTGCAGCTTGGACTTCACCAATGATGACAGCTAGAATATTTGCAAACACATCGATCTGCTCCTCCACAGTTTTAGTAAACAATAAGCTTATCTACAAACACTTTGATTTGGCTCTGATACCAATTGAAGGGTGGGTGCAAATGAGTGCACAAACACAAAATATGCAAACACACAGAAATTAACCAAACATGCCAATGCCAATGCTTGCTTGGTGATCAAGGCAATTACAATTGCCTGATGAGAAAAACCATTACATTCTTTAGAACATTCTAGACAGACTGGAATACATTAAAAACATGTGCTTTGCATTCAATGGTCATGGTCATCAGGTCGGTGGAAGCAGGTGAGAAGGTTCTACTTTAAATATTGTTTTCTGACATCACAAACATAACATAAAATTCAAAGAAATTAAATTATTTCTTGAGTGTGTGTGAGATTCCCATCACTACCATCTGCTTCTCGATGGCTAGAGTCTCTCTCCCCGATGATACTCTCTCAGGAGAGGGTGTCTACTTATCCTTGTCTCACTTTTAAAAACAATATCAAGTGGTTTGTTTTCATTAGTCGAAATAATATTATTCATCAAACGTTAATAAATTCAATATATGGATAAATAATTAAATTCACAATGATCATCTATTGAAAGCATTGATGAATTTCTTATCTCATTCATTGAAGCCACATCAATTGATTAGTCCTCATCAGTCAAATTAATAATCCTAATTCCAATAATTTAATTTCACATTATTCAACTATTGTTGCTATATTCAATGAATATGTTTATAATTAATAAAGCATGATTAAATTATCAAATGTTCAATTCTTAATGGGTCGGGTTGTGACAGCTTGGGTCTGTAAAAATTAGGAACATGAAAAGCCTTATAGATTTAATTCAATAAAAGTTATCGTATGTCAATTATAAGTTGCTTGAACTTTGCTATGTCTAAGGCTTTCAAAGTTTTAATTTTGTAGAGTCCTTTTTGAGTATAGAACTTCCCATTAGATTAGAGTTTGTTCTTGTGTTCATGTTTGATGTTTCAAGTCTAGAAGGTTTCGATGTTTTCAGACACAAACATTACATTAATGAAGTTTATTAGATTTTTTTTCATGTCTAGGGATGTCTTGCATGTTATTCGTCTCAAGCTCTTGCATATAGCCTAGCTAGTCAAATGGCTCAACTATAGTTTCAAGTATGTGGTGCCAAGTTTGTTTCATATCTAGAAGCATTCATGGGCCTAAAAATTTATTTCAAGAGTTTGGTGATAAGGTTTTCAACTGGCGGGGAGCTCGACTCTTAAAGTCTAGAGGAATTGATGCTAGGCACATGGCACTTTAGATCAATTCTAATTGATCCTTCAGACCAATCTACAAGATTGTAAAGCATTGCCAATTTATGATGTGGTGATCAAGTGAGTGTCATACAAGCACAAGCAATTTCATGATTCAAAAACAACGTAGAGTGAAAATTATAATTACTACTTTCTTAAGAAAACATTTATCTTAAAGGCATAAATTCCACTTTACGTGCAATCCATAAACATTTAAGAACTCCTTTTAATGGTACTCCATTTATGGGAAAGTGTTGTATGTATCAGTTTGATTTGTAAAACAATATTGACAATAACTCTTATCTAAGGAGATAATAACTATCTGATCGCAATCCTCTTCATTTCTTCACTCCTGGTATTACTTACCAACTCCTCTTGAAAATCCCTATTGCCGTGCTGATTGCTAGTAAATATAAATGTCTGTCACGAATCGACTAATCAATACAGTTAGACATTTCTATATAATATGATATTTTATTTATGGCATCGATGAAAAGATACGTAACATCATAACGATAAAACACAAAGAGCTTCCTAGCAATTGTGCATTTTCTTACAAGACCATACAGACAGTGTGTGCAAATGCGTTCCTTTCCACCCTACAGTTATAGTAGATCCATTCGCCTCAATAGTTATGGCAGATCCATTCGGCTCAAAAGGAAAGCTTTCTGCATGATTATATTGGTTGAGCAATAATCTTGCCTGATACCAAGCCTGATAGCTGAAACTCATTTCTTTAAATCCCGCCCGTGTGAAGAAAGACCTCCACATATCCATTTTAACGTGTCTCACCCTCCTGTCCCCCCCCTCGCAGGCTATCATATTGCTTATTTGATTCCCACAACATACTTCTTCAAATTTAACCCTCTTTAAATCATTTCTGTCGGGCAACACAACCTCCAAACAATCAAAGTAAGCGCTGTAATAGAAAAGTAATTCAATGAACCGATTCACGAAAGACGGGGAATTATGCTGCCCTTCTACTTCACAATTCACCAAAATGTGGGGCTTTAATTTCCTGACAACATTAACAGTTTTTACGAGAAGAGTGGGGTCATATAACAGAGTTTTGAAAACATAACGAGCATACACCGCCACGAACTCACCGGCTTTAACGTTGAATAAACCTTCGCTAATCTCGTCCAACTTTGAGATCTTGACTGAATAGTAGGAAAAGGGAATCGCCATAGCTTCAGCAAACTCCGTAAGCCTTCTTCCACTGTCTTCTAGCTCGTGGGAATTCTTTCCAACAGCTGTGATCTTGAGATGCTGAACGGATGAAGAAGAAACTCTTAGAGCGAGAGACTGAATCAACGGTATCCATTGGCAACCAGTTCGAATTTCCATATCAATCACATGAATTCTTTTTCTATGTCCGATTTCGTCAATGATAGCCTGAACGGCCGTGAATTGTAGCATTCTGGAAAAAGGATGCACCCTAGTACACAGAGCCACTAGAGAATATGATTCACATTTTCCTTTATCACTTGTGAAATTGTTGGCGAAATGAGGGGTTATTTGTTTCGCCTTTTCTGGCTCACTGCAGGTCTGGCGTTCGATTCTCTCTTGAAGGGCTTCGGAAAAATAATAACAGAGCCTCTGTATGGGGCTCCCCAGCTGGAAAGAGCGTTCCTTGCAAGTGCTTAGCAGCCTGGAGGCTTGTTCAAACTGTTTGTTGCCAATCAACTCTGCCGAGGCCAAAAGAAGACGAGTCAATTCAATCCCGTTCTGTTCTTCCGTGGGCAGGGACGGAACGGCAAAGGAGGAGCTCCGATTGAATCCCTCGTCAGCAGAGGCATGCATGTACTGAGCACCCGCCGCTTTAAGGATTTCTTCAGACGACAGGGCATTCTTATTGTTAAATTCAGCCGTCGCCACAGAGAATTCATGACTGGTCCAGACATTAGGTGGTGAAGGAAATTGCCCAGGCTGGCCAAACAAAAAATGATTATCCATACCTTGATGCAGCGGATTCTCTTCGACGTTTGGACGTGGATGAAATTGACTCTCTAAGACTGCCAATCTGCCATCCATGGCTGGATTGAGGTAGTGCGGATGCAGGGCAGGGATATTTTCTTGGTCAAGTGAGTTGTAAAGTGGATAGTGTGGTAGGCATGAAAGTGGATGTCCGTCTGGTACAGCTTTCATTTTTTCTGATTTCTATGCAGTAGTTGGGAGGAGGCATAATGAAATAAATTATTTAACTCTCTTTGCGCATAAAAGAATCCATCCGACCTAAAAGGATTTTCTTGGCTTCTCATTCCTTCCAAAGAGCTACCTACAAAGACAATATCTGTTAACTTCGAAGTACACGGTAAAGCTATTGTTTGTTGTGGCATTAAATAGCAATGCCACAACAATCACAGATGATAAGGCTGTCAATTTCGTCAAATCAACCATTCATTTGTGATGGCAAAGCGAATATTAAATAGCTAAAATAATATTATTTTTAGAATTATTTTAAATTGATTTTTATTTCCTATTATTAGTATTTGGTAAATTGGAAATGTGCTACAATGAATGAATTAATGAATAATACAATAGAGGAACACTGTTAAACAGTAAAATGTTGTTTAGAGAGAACGAATTGTTGTTGATGCTGACTGTGAGCCTTGACAAAATCACAATTCTTACACCTTATTACATTTTTGTTGTGGTGGACAACAGTTGTGCTTGTGTCTAAAGCTGTCCAGTAAAAATATTTGCTGGAACCTGCATAGAAGCAAAATAGTTTACAAACAAGGTTATGAATAAACTAAGGGTTTTAACAGAATAGCCTTAAAATCATATAAATAGATGAAAAATCAATATTAAATTATTGAAATGACAAGAGCATGAGAAATATCAAAACTTTTATTAGTGATGTTGGGTTTGGAAGATAGAAACTAATATATAGATATAAATCTTATTAATCTTAAGTATATTTAAGACCAAGAATAACCTAAAAAATATGAGGGAAAGAACATAGGGATTCAAAAAAATCTTAGAAATGTTAATCATGAGAAAAACATATAAATATTATTAATCTTAGGTATATTTAAGACCAAGAATAACCTAAAAATATGAGGGAAAGAACATAGGGATTGAAAGAATCTTAGAAATGTTAATAATGAGAAAAAGAGAATATTAAGATGAAAGGAATGCTAATATAGATGAAGTAATAATGAATTTCAGATTGTAGACAAAAACAATATAACCTTATTCTAGAAGTTAGAGAAGGAAGACTCCATAAGAAGGTGATAAGAATTTATCTTTACTCAAAGAGATCATCTCCCAAGAAGAATGAGAACAAATAATAATTGAGAACAAGGAAGCTTTTAGATTTTATACTAATAGAAGTATGAAATGATGAAAACTACAATAGCAATGCTCACAACATCATAGGAGTTGCAAACACAATACAATAAAATGCTCAAGAGTGTCAAAGAAGGATGGAAATTGCAAGAAGATGGAAGCTCTATATAAATCAAACAATGAGCTTGTCTCCCTCAATTCCTCCATACTTGCATGTAAAATTACTAATATTAGAAGAAAGAATCTCAAAATTGGTTTTTGAACTTGTACATATTTGGCCTAGCATTGGTTACTATTGCTCAACCTTGCAATCCCAATGTTCATAATTATTAATTGTTTGCATTTAATTATTATTTTGTCCCCACATAAGGAGTGGGGCATCCCACTTTGAGGTGGCACTCTTGACCATGTGTTATCCATCTTTGAATGTGTGGAAGAGCTTGTAAGCATCTAAATGTCATTGTGACATTGTAAGATGGTTGATACTTATGACAAATTCTCATGACACATAAGAGAATGATGAAGGAGGTTACATTGGAATCTTGACAATATTATGATGCATGTCGTAGAGCATATCCTTGAATCCACAATGAAGTCTAATTATTGTGCCAAAGTTTGGGTGGTCAAATATGATAAGTTATGACAAAATGACAATATGTAAGGAATGTGCCAAAATAGTCTGAAAGACTAAGACCAAGGGAGGAGTTGGAATTTTTGAATGGGATTTGGGAATCATACCACCTTTGGTATTTACATGGTTTGACAAAACCATTTGATGGTTTCTAGTTTGTGCTTCATCTATTTATTTGTAATTGGGGATGAAATAGTGTCTGGGTTGGATGGTTACTTTATAAGTACTGTTATAATACTAAAATTGCTCTATATTTACATGTCGATGATAATCCTATAGAAGCATAGCCTAGATATTGTATTGTAATTGTTGCTAAATAATACAATTGTTCTTGCTTTTGAAGTGTGGGGTTTGTTTCTTGAAAGAGTTTTCCCAACATAAAATTTGTGTTATGCTATATTTTATTGTGTATTATTTTCTATATCTACAAAGATTATATTTATTTACACATACATCTCATGATTGATTAGTGTAGGAAGCATTTTTGTGTTGTTGCTTCCTCTCTTTTTGTGTGAAATCTTAATCATCTTTAATTCTAGGTGTTAGAGACAAGGTATTTTGTACTAATCTTGCATTGAGTTGGAGCTTACATAAATTTTGATGATATTGTTATAGGAAAAATGGCAATCATATTGAGGATAGAGATGAAGTTCCCAAGCACTAACTTTGGGTTGTGAAAGCTCAAGATGAAGAATATGCTTATAGATAAAGACTTGTGGATTATAGTATCTAGATTCAAACCTAATGCAACACTACAAGAAGATTGGTATAAATTCAAAAAAAATGTGGAGGTCCCTAGTGGGATTTTTATGGTAGACTTTATGTTGTTAAATGTACATGAAGAAGCCACTATAAGATCTCCTTTAAAGTTAATAGATATTTATAAGGGTAAATCCCTAGTAAATAAACTTTTCTTGACAAACAAGATGTATACCCTTAGGATCGAAGATGTTGGTTCTATGGATGAGTTCTTAAATGTATTCAATATGATTGTGACTTAGTTGCACTTTGTTGGAGTGGAAATGGAAGAGGAGGATCATTGCATGACACTTATTGAAGTAAATACATTAGCCACAGGAACTACTTTGTCTTTTTCCTTTTTGAATGTTGCTACCTTTTTTAGTTTTATCCAAGTATTAGATCAATACTTCTATCTATGTTGGTGAATTCTATATAACATGAAACAATGATATATTAGCATTAGTTTTCTTCAAATCATCTATGACATCATAGTCCTAGTCAATTGGAGCATAGGTTATATTCACATTAGGGTTGTTTTGTTTAAACGATCCTCCCTAATGTGCTTTAGGAGGTGGTGGATTGTTACCAACATTAGGAAGGGGTGGCTTTGGAGAGTTATTTGGAGGAATAGAGGTCATGATTGGCTCCTTACCCATGTTTCTCAGAAAATAAGTATTCTTTCCCTGTTGGAAGGCCTAAACTTCATCATATTTTTTGATTGGTTCATTGTCTTTTTCAAAAGGAAAGATATATATATCTATAACCATTGCATTACTCAAATATTCAAACTATCCATTTATTCCAATATTTTCATTATGAACTAGTTGATTATACTGGGCTATTTTAGAGATTTTCTCAATCTCAAGGTAGTTCAACTTTGAGTGAGTGGATGTGTCATAGAGTCTACACCAATTGGCCAAAGGATTTATTTCAGTGAAGTTTACCATATATTCATGCCTTGTATTTTTTAGAGGGAAAGTACGCCTACATTATTTGGTCTTTTGTTCCATGTTCTATTAGCTCTTTATTGATTGAGACCCCTATTTTGAATGTTTTGGTTTTGATTATTATTTTGGGGGTTAAATTTATTCTAATTTTGGGAATGACTTAGTACTTGAAAGTTATTTTGACTTTACATGTGAGGTTGGTTCACTCTCAATCTTGTGAGTTTTTTTGTCACTTGGGCAAGGGTCTTCTTTAGCGCTTCCAGACCAAATGTTAGTTTTAAAGTATGATCTATGTTAGACACGACTCCATTAGATGCTAACCCAACCTGACTAGCAATATGTGTACTAATAGAAAGAACCTGATTGACTACCTATTTATCAAAGAATGTATTCCCTAAGGGTCGAGGGGTAATATGGGAAATGGGATAACTTTGCACTTGCCAATGGTATTGAAGCATTGGAGAGGGAAAAACCTAATTCAAGGGCTATGGATGTGCAAAATGATTCTACCATTGTGGAATAATGTTTGGAATAGGGTTTATTATGGGGTGTTGTTCATCAAGGCATGATTTATAACTGGGATCTGATTTGGTATGCCTATATATCCAATTAAGGGTAAATTTCCCAAAGCTCCTCTAGTCATAGGATGCATTTCTCAATGCAACTTAACTACTTTTGAATAAAATGTAGCTAGAGTGTTTAGATATTGTCTAGTGTTATTAATCAACCATACAATTAATGGATTAATAGCTCTAAGGAATATCTAAATTGTAGCTAGTAATACGACTACATATGCATTAGTAAGCCTCTTGTTAAGTTTTCAGAATCTAGGATTAAACATAGTCAAAAACTCATTAGGTTCCATTCTACAAGTAGAAAATTGATGGTAGACAATTGGTGGATTTGTGTAAATATTGAATTGATTAATGAAATTTGATTCTAGATGATCCCAATCTATGATAGTTCCTACTGGGAAGCTTAAATACCATGATTATGCCACATCTGCTAATGAATAAGGAAAAAGTCTACAAAGTAAATCTTGATGTGGTATGCTAGTCCTAATAACATCCTCCTTCAAGACTTGAATATGTTCTTTTGTATTCATTCCTTCTCCATATATGAATTTGGGACAAAATTTATCCATATTTCTTGGCATATAATGGAGGTCTAGAAAGGAATAGAAAGAGGGGAGTGATTGGCAGCAAAATATGCCATTGGTAATCTCTATGTTATATCAGGGGAAGAACCTAGGGTTTAACATCTAGATGGGATAACCGACCTAATGTTTCTTCTCTTTCTCTTGCCACAATCACTCATTTTTCTATGTTGATTGAGTTCTTCAAAACTTGTTCTCCTAATAGATGAAGATATAGTCAAGCTTCTTCATTGCGCAGATGTGAAAACCCTTATTTTTTCTAGTTTTAATTAGCCCTCCTTCTAGCACTAGTTCTATTGATGGTTGTTTTGGAACATCAACTTCAAGTAGAATGAAGATCATTCTACTTCTCCTACAAAGGTGTATGGTTCAAAGGATCAGTTGCCTCCAAGGTCTGTATTTGTTGGGTGATAGCAGTGTTTGAGCAGCTAAGTGGTCTATGTGATTGTTTGTTCAAGGGGCCTATGCTAGTAGAATTAACCCTTGGACTAATGTTATAAAGGTCTCTATGAAAGATGAATATTTCATTAAGCTCAAGGATCCCTAATTCTAATCCTAAACTAATTTGTTTGTAAAGAAAGTGGAAAAGGAAATAAAGTTAAAGAATAAAAAAAATTAAATGGACAACCTCTATTTTTTTTCACTCCACGTGATAGATCTGATAAGAATCAATGTAACTTGTAATGTAATGATTGTTGGCATAATAGTCATAGTAATAATGGTATTACATTGTTAAATTTGTATTTATAGGTTATTTTATGCATATTAAATAAATGTTAGTTTGTAAGAGTTACATTCCCATATGGAGGTTATGTAGGTAGTTATCAAATAGTTATAGGGAAGAGGCTTTTATAAATCCAATGTAATGCAATGTAAAAATGATCTAAAGACAATAATATATTATTTTATGTTTTGTTGTGTTAAAATGGTTTGATCTAGTTATCTGTGTTTGTGCTCACCATATTTCAATATGGTATCAGAGCATTTTGAAAATGGGTTGTGAAGAAAATGATTGTTGAGCAAGTTAGTCAATCTAGAAAATCAAATCTTTGCATTTGATATTACTGGTAGTTAGGGGGACTATTTCTATGGAGAAAGCGAGATAAGTTTTAATAGCATTTAAAGTTTGTTGGCACTTAGCATTTCATTCAAACTTAACTCTTTTCAATAATAGATCTGTATTAAATGGATGAATGTAATCAAGGAGTGATAGATGAATTGGATTTTGGGCTTGAGGTTCTCATTCAATATTTTGCTACATACAAATTAACTGACAATAATATTCAGACTCCAATGCATTACTTTCATGGTTTCCATTGTAGTTAGGGTTTCGATGTAAAATGTTGGAGAGTTAAAGAATGAAATAAGATAGGAATGAGAGGAGCAATTTTATGTGACATTGTGGAAATGCAAAGTAAGACGTGACTTTCTGTTATAGAAGATACAGATTGATTTGATCTCATTCATACTTAGCAAGAGGATGCAAATTAAGTCATGATCTGATTAGGCCTTAGGCATTTTAATGTCATTTGTTGTGCTTCTTATATTGTTGCTGTGTAGAATTGTTTACTAATGTTGTTTCTAGTAGAGAAACATGTACAATAGTTTGTTTGAAAGAATGAGATAGCATACTTTGTGAAATGATAAAGGTCATTGCTTCCCAGTGTATTGGTAAACTTTCAAGTTAAGCATTGAAGTTGTATGAGTGGATTGTATTGCCAAAGTGACTGTGTGGAAAATGGATGTGTAAAGAGGTATTACTTTTAAATTGGGCACATTAAAAAGGAGAGATTCTTTTGTGTTAAAGGCATGTAGTGTTTTTGAAAGGAGAAGTAGTTGATTTTTTTGAATTTAAATAAGCTTTTATGATTGTAAGGATTTATTTTGGAGATAATTGTAATTGGATTTATTTAAAATATGCATCTAATTGGGAGGTATAAGGTGTTTAATGTAATGGGTATATTATCAGTTGAATCCAACACCCAATCTTTTGCTTTTCATTATAGCCACACATATTACATGGCTACTTCATATAAATCTTGTATGCTCAAGAATGATTGTGCTTTCGAGGATTGTAGCACTTCGTCTGATGCTATCTTTGGAGGGTAAGGACTAAGAGAGTCATAATGGAGGTAGGCAACATTGGAGGATGGAGAATTTTCCATCATCTCAAGTTAGCTTCTTGCTTTGAGATGATGCTTTGCATGAGAAGCATTTTTGGTTTTGGTTGTTTTGCTTTTCTTTGTTGATACTGCCGGATTTGAAGAATGTCTATTTTGTGAAGATTTTGTTTTGCAGATAGGTTTGGGATTTGGTGTTTGAGCTCAATATGGATTGATGTCCAGTGAGCTTTAGAGTATATGATCAAGTATTAGACCCTTTCACGGTCATTAGACAATGATAGAGATCTATCATATCTCTTAGGGATTGTTGTCGAATAATTCAAGACTCTGTGATTTGAGAGTTCAGGACTGAAGAGCTCAAGAACATAGCTTGAAGCTACACCTTTTCGAGGGTAGACAAGACAACATGATGGAGCCTTGCTTGGTTCATGATTTGTTCTTTGGGAGAAGGTCTTCTATAAAATATGTATTCATATTATGTAATCAACTTTGTTGAGTATATTATCATTCAGGGGGGTCCCTTGGTACTATTGCAGGAACAATGTAATAAGGGGGGAATGTTGGCATAATAGTCATAGTAACAATGGTATTACATTGTTAAATTTGCATTTACTGGTTAGTTTATGCATATTAAATAAATATTATTTTGTGGGATTTACATTCATGTATGGAGGTTATGTAGGTAGTTATCAAATAGCTAAAGGGAAGAGGCTTTTATAAAGCCAATGTAATTCAATGTAAAAATGAACTGAAGACAATAATATATTATTTTATGTTTTGCTATGTTAAAATGGTTTGATCTAGTTATCTATGTTTGTGACCATATTTCAATAATGATTATTATTTCAATCAACCATAAACATTCTAGATGCAATATTCTATGTATTAATGAGAAATTAGAA
Organism: Cunninghamia lanceolata; assembly: GCA_027924645.1. NCBI lineage: Eukaryota > Viridiplantae > Streptophyta > Pinopsida > Cupressales > Cupressaceae > Cunninghamia > Cunninghamia lanceolata. The sequence goes on along the minus strand of BSBN01000334.1, from coordinate 10,801,078 downwards.
CAAAAGGTATGGAAACACCATATTACATGTGCATAAATCAAACACTATCCCTCAATCTCATGTCAAAAGATAAAACAATTAAGTACTTATCACAGTCTTACCAAAATGTTTCACATGTGAAATGAAAAATAAAATACATTACCACCTAAAGGTGAGAACACATGGAAAAATTATATTTTTTCTATTAATTGGCACCAAAATTGGTAGGTTACATGAGACAGCATGATTCCATCATACAAATGTATTACAATTTTCCCTTTACATGCCTTGTTTCAAAACTGAAAATTACTGGCTTTATATGAGTTCTCCCAGACCCCCCATCTTTTACAATGTTTTAGAAGTATTATAACACCCATCTTGGGTGTCAAAATTTTGAAAAACAACACTAAGTTGTCCTGAGTCCTTCATTAGTGCATGGGACCAAAGTATGAAAATTACAAGTTGCAATTTCATCTGGCAGTCCCCTTGGGTCCTATATCTGACTTATATTCATTTTTAATTGAGTTATTAAATCTCTCAAAAGAATAATGAATGAACAAATTTTAAATGTAGGAAAGAATGGACCAATAGTTGGCTAGGCCTCACTAGGAAAGTAAATCTAGAAGGTTGCAATCACCTCATGTACATAATTGATGTTTGGCCCTATATCATATTTTATCCATATTTTCTAGGAGTAAACTATCCTCTAGATCTTTCTCTTGATCTCTCCATACTTAGACAAATCCTCTTGGAATCCTAGGGTGGTGGCCTTCATTCTCATCAAGTCATCAATAGCAGTCTTGGTCATCTATTTATGCAGGAGTCCTTAGAACTCCTGAATAATTATTACAATAGTATGAACCATAGACACATCTACCCAAAATCTACAAGGGATGCTCTCCATGAATTTCTCCACCTTGGTTGTGGTTGTGTATGTAGCTTCACTCCTGGAGGTAAATTTGTCTTTCTAACTTCTGAGTGTTTTCACTCTTAGTCTGTCTACCTATAACTATTCTGACAAGAAGCCTAAATTACTCTTATTTTAAGTTTCTATATTGTCTAACTCACTATAATACATAGCCTTCATCCTCTAAAAAATTGGGATGTATTCATCCCATATTAATAGTTCATCATCTAGTGATTCTTCAAAATTTGCCATTGCACGTACCTCATTGTTGATCTTGTGATAAGCCCTTACTACTACCCTTATGAATCTACCACCCAAGTTGTCCAAATTATTCCTCCATGCAGTGGTTGTAGTGATCACTCCCTTATGATTAGGCTATAGAGTGTCATTGTGTAGAGCTACCAGTATGATTGGTGTAGGGGCCCTAGAATCAACTAGGCCTACTAGGTGGGATATGTATGAGGTAAGCTAACCAAAATGAGTCTTCAACTCCTCTTTTGTGGTTTAATATTTCTTCATCAAGTTCAAGATGGTTGAGACAACTACCTTCAATGATTTATTTTCTTCCTCCATCGTCTAGTGTCCTAGATTAAATCTATTGCACAAAGTAGTCTCTTGTCATTTGTGGACTTATGCTTTATCTACTATTGAAGTCGCTACTTGTGCAATCCTTTCTCCCTAAGCATCTACAATAATGGTGGAGAGTACCCTTACCCTCATCTACTTGGGCTAGGCCTTGAACATTGTAGTGTGTTTTTTCACACACTCCATTTGTTTCAAATCTAGAGTAGGGTTGCAGTAGAACCCTCCTTATTCAACAATTTCAATCATTTGACAACCTCTTGATGAAATGTAGAAACAATGCACATCATTTCAAGTTGTCAGTTTTGACAACCTTAAAATGATGCACCATTGTATGGGAGATAGTGAGTCATCAGTGAGTGGGGCCCAGTTTAATTTAAAAGGAGAAGTCAAGGGAGGTATGGTGAGGGGACACTTGGTGGTACTATGCACCACATTAACCAATACATGGTCAACACCTCCTAAATGTCACATCATGTTGCCCTGTGGTAGTGAGATCCACCATGAGGCAGATGCTACAAAGAGGCTTCCAAACTATTTGATCTCCTCATGGTCCAATGGTTTGTGCATCGTGAGACTTTGTTAGAGCCAACAAATGCAAAACATTGCATGATTAATTGAAGTATGAATCAACAGGTCACTAAACCTTGCGAAGGAAGAGGCAATCATGAAAGCTTTCTCCTAGACACACATCAATGGCATGGATAAGTCTAAGGCTTTAACATTGATGCTTCTTTCCCATTCCACCATTTGATAACAAGAGTGACACAACAAGTCAGTGGAGTGGGTACAATTCAATGTCGAAGTTATTAAGGTGGTTTGGGTAGGTGTTTCCTACCCCAGCACTGCATTGAGAGATTGCTATGTATAAATTCTCCAAGTATGTATTAAGGGATTAGTCATTGAGCCATCAAGATGAAGGACTTGGTAGAAAACATAGACCTTTGTGCTATTTTCCAAGAATTGAATAAATATTGACAAATTGTGCCTTTGGCCTCTCGCATTCATTCTTAGTTCAACATTGAATGAAAAATTATCATTCTCTACTCTATCTCTTGTCTGTGTTAAATCCTTCTCTCTTTCTATCTGGCACATACAACATCTATTTGTAGATTTAAAACTATCAAACCTTCTGCAATTTAATGGCTTTGTGATTTTCACTTTTAATTGTTGCATCTGTGTTTTTCTTGTTTCATGTTTGGAAATCATGTGCATCATAAGTTATATGCGAGTGGAAACATTCTATCATTTGGGTTTCACCATTTTAATAAGGATTTATTTTTAGTCTCCTTCTCTATTCTCCCAAAGTTTGAAGTAGGAATCATAGATTATCCTATAAAGAGTCAACTTCTAAAACCCTAGAGGTCATCTCGCAAGTCATGTCCCATGTTTGTGAGGTTTCCCATGTTGGTATAGGCTTTTGTTGATGATAAATTTGTGGGTCTAATCCACCAACAACATGAGAAACTCTAAAATGTGGGAATGCTTCTCAGAGTGACCTCCATATTTTAAGGAAGCTAACTCTTTCATTCTTTCAGTAGGGGTTTGGAAAAAGGTTAGAATAAAAATGAGATTTGTAGAAATAAATGCCTATATCTAAGGTGATGTGCCAGATTAAAATAAATACTTAGTTGCACAGTGTTAACCTTAATAGATTTAACTGAAAATCAAAGAGCTTAATGCATGATTGAACCTAGTTTGTGAGTAGATTTAACAGAGGCAAAAGAAATAGAGAAATTAGAAAGAAGAAAATAGAGATATCCAAATATGCACAAAACACCATCTCATTATTTGAATAGTAACAAGTTACAGAGGCAAAAGCTGTTCCACAAAGTAAAATATTATATTCTCTTGAAAGAAAACATTGCTAAGGCAAAGAAGAAATTATGTTGGCTGGTTACATAAAATCTTTGATCTATGTATATAAAACTCTAAAGAACTCTCTTGAAACACACCTAGATCTGACTATTTAAAGCCTAAAAACTGAAAGAAAATATCCTAACTGTCTCCCAAAAAAACTACAAATATCTCCATGAAATCTGACACAAAATCTGGCACTGAACTGTATTTGAAATTGAATTGTGGTTGCAACTGAGACTCTCTTGTGGCTGGAAAAATATGCCTCTGTGTGAGAAATAAAATCTCCCGCTTCTGTCTCTCTTCTTTAGTTCCCGTAAGAAAGAAATTAGGGTTGTGTATGATTTAGGGTTTTATTCCTTTGTTTCACATGAGTCAAAACAAAATAACCTTCATGAGTCTTTATAAAGCCTTAGCTTTATGTAGCTTGGACCCACGATTTCATATGTTTCAACTTAATAAAGATTTCAATCTTTATCTAAACTTCTTCCCGTGACTTTAACTAAAATTGAGATAAAACTTATATTATTTGATAAAGCATTGAGCTTTAGTAGGGGGCCCACCACATTCATTTAATGAGACCCTTCATTTATATTTCAACTCTTTGAAGTCTTCTGTCACATATGATGCATTAAATAAAATGAAACAAAAAAATTTATTTACTGTGCTTGGGCTCAACCACGTGGTTCATTCTGATGCAAGCTTTTCTTTCTCTATAGTGCACCCCCCACGTGACTCACTCCGCTTCCTTTTTTGCTTCTACTTAACTGCCTCGGATGTCAACACGTAGAATACTCTGCTTTCTTCTTTATTTTACCTCCATGAACCATTGGATTGGGTCTTTCTATCAATAGTGACTGTCATTATATTTTAAACCCATCTCTGTGTCTCATTTCTTCTTTCATATTGGTAGCATTGATGTTCCTTTATGTGATACTGCAATGGTAGTGCTTTGGTTTCTCCTCTTGGCCTATGCTAACTCTTCAAGTTATGCCACACTGAATAGTCGCTGGCACCGTTCTCTGCTTCCTTCTCTACATTTGGAAGTGGCACTCTGTGTTATATACGGAAGTACCTTTGATGTTACATCTTCATTTTTAGCTGGGGCTGAACACTTTCTATTACTGATGACTCAAGATACATTTTGTCTATAAATAGACTGAGGTTCATGCTTCACTCATCATTCTTCTATATGTAGCGGTGTTGTTATAGAAGTTGCATCTTCTAATTGCTGGTATCTTCATTTGAAATCAATCACTTATTATGGAGTACCATCATTAAAACCTTGTATAAGGAAATGCCTTACTCCACTAAATAAGTTGCATACCATTTGTATCTCTCAGTGCTATGATCCCTGAAATAAGGCTATACCTTTAGTTGAAAAGGCTGCACCTTCATATAAGAATCTATGCATCTCATGTGTATTGGTAGTGCCACGACTCTGACTATGCTTTCATTTGTAATAGAGTGTCTTATGTGAATGGCCAATGTTTCATTAAGAGCACAATCATATACCTTTGCACTAGCCATTCCTCTTCATATATGGAGGCACCTTATGTTGTTCTTCATATTTGATACTAAACTATTATTACACTGGAAGTGCCACTCCTATGACGAGTTGTGTTTATGCTAATGAGGCTGCCTATATTTGAATACTGACTATTTCTAGAATAATTAAAATATGGTATGACCATTTTGGTGGTGGTGTGCTTGATTAGAAATCGCTGTGCCTTCATCTCTTTATGGCCGTGAGCTCTGGTACTATTTCATCTTTTTATTCTATGCCTTGAAAACACAGGCTAATCCTCTTATTATAATTGTAACTATTTTGGAAATGGCGCCACCTTTTGGCAATGTGCCCACACCTTTATAATAAAGTGCCTTTATCTTTAAGGGACAATTCTATTAAACTGAGGCCGCACATTTGATTTAACTAGCAGTGTGCCATATTCAAACCTATGCTTAACATCACTGATTCCTTTAACTTGAAGCCACTCTTATTCTTGAAGGCCACTATCATCTGGAGTTGAAAACTGATTTCATTCGCAATAATAGTGGCTTTAAGTCAAAAATGGCCCGTACTCAGGGGAGCTGAGCCATATATTTATTAGATGCATTCTCATTCTATTGGGCACCATTTAATGGCCCATAGGCCCTTATTGGAAACCACCATCATTTCAACTAGCAAGGCCTTTCTTTACCTACTTGCACTCCCTTAAGCTTGTAGCACCATTAATATTAATGCCTAGAGCATTCATTGTATTTGTTCATTGAAACTCTTCGTGCTAGGTTTAGTGGTTGGGCGCTCATTGGCTTGTGCCTATTCTAAGAGAGTCCTTTATTAAAGGCAGCACCATCCATTTGCCGTGCTAAACTCATCTCAAAATGATTCTATGTGCATTTGTTGCACTTACTATATGCCATCATTAATGGCTACATGCAATAATTGCATTATACCTACATGTCTTCACTTATAGTGGTCATGACAAATCTCTTGAAATGTTGCATTTTATGCTTAGAGCTACTTGCACCTTTCAAGGTAGATCATAAGAGCTATGATAAGATCTTCAATACTATTGTGTGCCTCACTATATGAAGCATGTATTTCACTCTGCCTTCACCATACTGGAGCTGAGTCTTCATTTATATGTTGTGTATTGGGCTTCAATAATGCTAACTAAAACCTCCATAGATACTAATGCCTTGTGAGAGATTGTGCTATCACACAAGATACTGCATCCTTTGACCTTACTGAAACCTCACTTGAATAGTAACAAAGACAGGAATATCTCAAAAAAAGAGCCAGTATCACAACTAATCCCACATGAATCAAAATTTTGAAATGGTGTGTGAAAATCACATAACAGCCTGCATGCAGGTGCAACAATTAGGTGTAGATTTGAACATCAATGGTTTCTAGCATGCCTGGTGGGACCTGATTCATAGACTTCATTCCGTGTTTCACTAATCTTTGTTCTACATTTTGTGATTTTTGTGGAAAATCACAAAAATACCTGCTCATATAAGCATGAATCTTCCATTTGTTCACTCCATTGGTGATATCATCTCAGATCTTTAATACTATAGGTCATGGTGGCTCACAATAATTATGTGCATCTCAATATTCCAACAAGAAATCTTCCATTTGTGGCTCAGAATTCAAATGGCCATACTATAGTGAGATATCAACATTGCCATAGTGTTTATCTCCCTCCCACCTCTACTCAACCACCTTGACAACTTTCCCATCTTTATAATCATCCTCAAGAATCCTATTTTCCTCCAAGTTAGCATGGTTACCCTCCTAGTCAGCCACAAAATATTGACAACATGGAAGTTGGCAGTCTTAGAGATATAATGATAGAATTCCAAATAAATTTAAATGGCCTTGAAAAAGAGTAGGAGTAAAACTGGCAATACGAATAGCTTGTATATCAAGCTTATCTTCACTAGTAAGAAATGGAGGAACATGAAAGATATGAAGCAGAATGTTTTTTCTAGATAGATTGTGGCTAAGGAAGGGCAGATGAAGAAAATGATTGCCGAAGAATAAAGGCAAGAAGTCCAATCAACCTCCTTCACTCATAGCTTCAACCAAACTTCTCTTATAACTAAGGATCAACATGGGATCAAAGAGGTTGATGTTGTCTATCCAGTATCTTTAGTTGACTATATGCAACACCAACATGTGGGGAATGTTGATTCATGCTCAATAATGAATCCTCTAAATTATGGTTTATTTAAATATTTTTATCATGCTTTTGATGAAATTAATGAGAGTAGAATGTAGAGCTTGCATGGTGACAATATTTAGCTACAGAGTCAACTTGTGCAATATCAAGAGGAGATAGAATCAAATGAAGAAGAAGATGAGGAATATTCTAGTGATTATTCCTTGGCTACTCTTGAAGATGCAAAGTACTTGCAGGAGAATCATGAAAGCTCCATATCTCATCTAGTGGAAGAAGTTGTAAAGGGAATTATCTGAAAGACTCTAGCGAGTGGTGACATTGATCTATTTGATGAGCGCACACACTTTATAGAGGATGGTATACTCAAGATTGAGCTCACACACTTGATCTATTTGATGAGCTCACACACTTGACCTATTTGATGATCTCACACATTTGATAGAGGATGGCATAGTCAAGAATGAGCATGATGGAGAATAAATTGAAGATTTTTCTTGGTTATCTAGGAGGGATATCAACTTCTTGATAGAGGAGATTGCACCATTAAGTACATTTAGGGCTTCTTTCTAGAGCCTATTTTAGATGCTAACCAAGAAAGTACAAGTGAGGAGGATCCACAAATCCACCTAGAGCCCCATTATATTTGCACAAGTAAGGATATTTGCATTAGTAGAAAGTTGCATTTGGGAAACAATCAAACTCAATTCTTCATCCAGGAAGAAATTCCAATTAGATTTTAGATAGTCATCGGCAGCTTGACCACATTCAAACTAGATTTTGGCATTGTCTTAAATCACAATCATGCAAAGGAACATGTCACTAAAGTCACTAGTGGCTTAAAGATACTAGTATCTCCAAATGCAAGCAAGATCATATGTTTTAGTGCTCGGTATTCCCTTCCCACCCTCCATTGGATGAAGAGAATTATGTAGATCAACATGAATCACATTACAAAGTGGAAGAAGAGATTCCAAAGTGTAGAGAGGCAAAGAGGTACAAATTTTTATTATACTTCTTTATCTAATTTATTTGTCCTCTTATGAGCTCAAAATTGATCACCTTGAGCAAGATCGTTGGGAGAAGAAGTTATTTTATGACTCCAGTGAATAGGCATGTTCCCATTCTTTTTCTTAGTTTTTAGTAATAAGTTGTGTGAAACATTAGGTTGTAGTTTGTTTTGTGTTTTTCAATAAAGTCTATTTGCAGAGGTAGTGGTAGCCAAATGTTTGGAGCAATGGTCAATAACTTGTCATATTCAAGGTAGCTTGCAAAGTTTGTCCTTGTTGTGGTGTCTCAATTTTAGATTTTAGGTATGGTAATAGTAGTCTACATTATTTGGTCCCCAAACTTTTTAGTCTCAAATTTTAGACTTTAATGAGCAATGGATTCCACAATTTTCATTTGGGGTTTGACATGTGCAAGCACACTTCCCTACATGTCACCAAGAACTATAGTGTTTTTTTACACACACTCAATTTGTTACAAATATTAAGTAGGGATGCAATAGTTTCAATCTTGTCTCAAACGGTGTCTTGTTTTAAATCCTATGATGGGCTTTCATCTTTTAACAACTGGGTTGCCACATGTCATAATTTTATGCTGTTTTAATGTTGCTAGTTTTGCTGCAGTCTTAAGTTGTAACATTGTCCAATCTATTATAGTCAGCATGTGGTGGGCCCATGTTTCTAAGACTCGATGAAGGAAGGAGGATGTAGGCCTTTTTCATAAAAGTGATGATTTATCTACATGTTATAAGCATGCATGTTTAAAAGTTGTCAATCTTGACAAATTTTAAATGATGGCTATTGGTTGGAGTGGTGTTGATCCATTTTTTGTAGGCCTCCTCCTCATTCAATGGTTTCTATTGGTCAGCACCCTCTTGATGCAATGCGGCCATAGTGCGCATGATTTTAAGTTGTCACTTCTGAAAACCTTAAAATAATGTGCCATTGGTTGGGAGGCACTGAGTCATCAACTAGTGTGGCCAAGTTTCATTAAAAAGGAGAATCCAAAGGAGGCACGGTATTGTGACACCTGGTGCTATTGTACATCATTTAATCAAAGACAAGCCTGATGGTTCCTAAACATTGCACCATGTTGCCGCGTGGAACTATGATCCACCATGATGTGAAGGCTATGAAGAGGATTCTGAATTATCTGATCTCCCCATGATCTAATGGTTTATGCATCATGAGGGCTTGTTAGAGCCAACAAATGCAAAAGATGGCACCATTAACTAAAGTATAATTGAGAAAATCTCTAAACCTTGAAAAGAGGTAATCATAGAGATTTTTACTAGACACATGTCACTAGTGTGCACCATTTCAAGGCTTCAATGCTAACACTTCTTTTGCGTTGAACCATTTGTTAACAAAAGTGACTCAATATGTTGGCAGATTGGGTGTGATTCAATGCCAAAGTTATTAAGATGGTTGGGGTAGGCATTTCTCACCTAAGTGCTACATTGAGAGGTTTCAATAAATATATTCTCTAAGAATGTAACAATGGTTGGTCATTAAGCCATTAGGATAAAGGATTTGGTAGGAAACATAGGCATTTATGGCATTTTATAAGAATCAAAAGAATATTGATGGATTTTACCTGTGGCCTCTCACGTCTTCATTCTTGATTCAATAATGAATGGAAAACTTTCATTTTGTGCTCTATTCCTTGTTTGTATTGAATCATTCTCTCTCTTTGTATTTGGCATATTGAATCTAATGGTTTATAGCTTAATGACTATATGATTTTCACCTTCCATTGTTGTGTCTATATTTTTCTTGTTTCATCTATGTAAATCTTATGCATAATAAGTCATATGCAAATGGAAGTATTCTATAATTGGCATTTTGCTATTTTAAATAGGATTTATTTTTAGTCTCCTTGTTTTTCTCTAAATTTGAAGTAGAACTCAGTAAATATCCTACAAGCAGTGAGCTTCTAAAAACTAATAGGTCATCTCATAAGCCACATCCCACAATTGTGTGGTTTACCATGTTGGTGCAGGTTTGCATGTGGGTAGAATAATCAGGTGCAGATTTGAACATCAACAAATGTCTCCACCATAGTTGAGAAGTCATAGTCTTCTTGAACATACATTCTTTACCTTTTCTCAACTATTCAGCTAAGCCATATTGGGAACCCTAGGCCTCTAGATATTGATTTTTACATGAGGGGGAGGTTGATCTTCCTTAGAAGAGGAGTCACATGAAGGAGATACAACAACTATCCTAATGGTATCTTGGGACCCTTCACCTTGCTCTATCTCTTCAAAGGGGACATGTTGTACCAGATGATCGTGATTTTTAATATTTACCTTAGGTACTAAGGGATCCTTAACTATCTTGTCAATTTTAGGCTACTCACCATCACCCTCAAGTTGTATTTCTTTCTCTATGGCTTTGGAAGGTGGTGGCACCTCTATATGTTGGGGAGAAATCAATGGAGTGGGTGCAATATCATGTTATGGGGGTGGTGACTATGGTTTAGGTGGAATTGGAACTTGAGGTGGTGGATGAGGTAGAGGTGTGGCTTGAGAGAGTGTTGGGGGTGTTTGTGTTTGCAAAGGGGAGATGTAGAATGAGATATGGAAGTGGATTCCCTAGGGGTAAGTGAAAGAGGGATTTGAGTAGTAGGAATTTGAGCTGAGTGGATATTTTATTTCTCCTAATCAAAGGCACATTGTCCTCATCATCTTAATTAGAGATAATTTCAACAAATTTCATATTTTCTTTTCTCTTGGATATTAACCTTTTTTGTCTTGGCTCTTTTAGTATGACCTCTATGATTACAGTCTTGGCCTTAGATGGAGTAGAGGACTCCCCTTTTTATATTTTCTTTTTCTTCTGATCCCTAATCTCTTTTGGTGTTAGATGTAGGTCAAGCATGGGATCTAGTTTCTTTATCCAATTTAGGGATCTATCCACCACCATTTAAGACCTAACCTTCATTAAGAATCCTCTACTATAGACTAGTCTTTGTTTCTTATGGGCTCATTGAACACATTGCCTATATTATACGAGGAGTCTAAGACCTTGCCATCCTCCTTCATATGCTTAGGTATTTTGGTCACCTGGCACAATTTAATCATATCTAGGGTCAATGTCATGTGCACATTTGCCATGTGGTCATGACATAAAACACATGTGTCATGTCCACATTTTCCATGTGGTCATGACATGAAATACAAAAAAACTTTTCCACCCGACTATAAAAACTGCCTCACACGCATCAAGCGCACTTAGTGACACACTCATATAACCTAATTGTATCCACAACCTACGTTGGGCACATCCCCTGAAGATGGGAAAGTCAATCTAAACCTGGATAATGCAAACTCATTTTGTAATTCCTATGAGATGATAGCCACTAAGAGGGTGTGCATCATGAGACATGACACTAAGAGGCTTGGTTCCTATTTCAAGATCTAACCCTAGGGTTTACTAAATGGGGTGGAACAATTTTGATATAAATTGAAATCTAACCTTAGGACAACTATCAACTAATAAAAATAACATTAAATTAAAGTTACACATCAATTTTCAAATCTAAAATAATTAAGCAACATCTAATGAAAAAGTAGTAAATAATTGAATTAAATTAACTAAATAATTCCCTCTAGAGTCTAGGGAAATTTTGATAGCATAATGATTTAAAATGGACTAACTCCCCTAGTGAATTTGATAGCATAATGTCATCTCCTCAACTACGGGAGAGTTGCAAAAATAGTTTAAAATTAAATTACACATTAACCCCTTTCAAAATTTTAAAATGGAAATAAAATTAACTTTCACTAATCTACTTTGCAAAAATTAAATTCTAATAGCCAACTTTAGTAAAATTAAATTTTAAAAACAACTAAAGGAATTAATTAAATAAATCTAACCATTTAGAAAGATAGCTTTAAAATACTATGGAGGCTTAAATAAAAAATTAGTCATTAAATAAATTAATTCTACTGTTTTAAACACAATTCTCCATCACATGAATAAATTAAATAAATGGCTTAAATACAAATAGTCACAAAAGTACAAAAGAACACCTCACACTCTAAGTGGGTTTGTTTAAACAAACTAAACTAGTTTAAGTTAACTAATCAACTCCTAATTATTAGGGCTCCAAACTCTAGAAGAGGAATTATAAAACCACTCTAATATCTCATTTGTTCTCACACTCACTTAAAACACAATAACTCCCTCCCAAGAATAATCACATAACTAACCCATTTGACAATGAGTTTAAGGGGTGAGAGAGTGGAAAACTCTCAACTTAGGGGAACTTGCACACATTGACTCAAAAATATTCAACTCTTGGCCTCTTGCCATCAAAACTTCTCATACTCCAAATAAATAAGGCACTCATGCCATAACCATAAATCTCAAACTTCTTAATAAGGCCCATGGCCAACAATACTACTCCAAAAGATTAGGAGAAACAGAGAAGGTTCACACTTCTCTCACCCATGAAAAAGGTGAGCTCTCTCACATGGAGAGCTCACTAACACAACTCTTAAAAAAAACCCCACAACATAAAACTAAAATTACAAAGCATAACAATCATAAAAATATACATAATGCATACATAAAAACAAGTACAAGTAGGCTTGAAGCCTTAAGAGCATACCTCTCAAGCTCCAAGAGTAGAAGTGATGGTTAAGATCTCTCCAAGAGTCCTTTCCCAAAATCCTTCCAATCTCTCCAAGTCTTCCTCTCCTTCCCAAATCAAACATAAAAAAAATTTCAAAAGAAAGAATCCTCCTCTCTTCTCAAAGAGGGATAAATAGGCTTTGCTCACAAGCCCTAATGAATGAGAAGGTGACACTTGTCACCTTGTCCTTCATCCACACAACCCTCCTCAGAACACAACAAGAATGAGGAGGTGATACTTGTCACCTTCCCATTCAAGTAAGCTACACACTCTTCCATAAATGCTCTCACACATTTTTGAGAGCACAGGGATAAGGGGTCACATATGGGAGACCCCTCATGAATGAGGAGGTGATAGTTGTCACCTTCTCATTCACCTATGCTACACTATTCCCCACATATGATCTCACACATGTGTGAGAGCATAGGGAAGAGGTCTCATACACTTGAGAAGACTCTATAAGCTTCTAAAAGACTCCAGACAAGGGTAGCCTTACCCTAGGTGAGTGGGGTTAGTTTAGGTGGGATGGTGACATTGCAAACATCTCTTACATCCCCTAAACTCGTCACTTGGCTCAAGGGCCATGTTTAGGTGACCATATAATGGTTACACCAAGTTTAAACATGCTAATAATGGCCCTAGACCCTAGGGGTATGACCTAGGGTCATTATTTGACTATAATTAACACAAGGGGACTCATAAATCCACATAAAAAGGCTCATAAACATTTAGCATCAAAATTGTGCAAAGCAAAACATTACAACCTTACAATGCATCAAGGTGATAAATCAAAAGGGTGAACTTTGCAAAAATATCATAAATTAAAAGACAACATAATACATTATTCTCAATCAGAATTAAACTTTTTCCATCTTAAACTTTGTCCATCTTGGGACTAGGTTGGTTTCACATGGTTAACGCATAGGGTTATTTGTTTGACCTCTAATTTTCCGTGGGCCATGGAAATACCTGTCCACTTACAAAAACATGTTAATAGCACATGATATATATAGCCGATGTGAATGAATTACACCCACACACACAAGGTCGCATAAGTACATATACTCTGAATTATAACAAATGCTAAGATTTAGATGATTCCCAATTAATTTGTATTTCACAAAATACAATCAGGTTCATCATCACATAGCATTTCATTAATTTACTATTCTAACTAAACCATTACAATTGCATCAATAACACATTCAACATCATGGAATTCATAATATAATCATGCATGTAAGATGTAGCTCCATCCTACAATAACTCATCAATCACAAGATAAAATTGACAAATGTCCAACTAGGTTGGATCACTAGTCCTCAAATGACCACATATCCCACATAATTTAAACAACAAGTCCCATGAATAAAACAAGAGTGCAACATAAGTTATCCTTGCACTACAACACTAAGCAATCTAGTTCAAGCACAAACAGGTGATATTCCAATCAATCCTAACTAGGATGTGCATCATCTATGCACCTGTAAAGAATCATCACTACCTTCTACAAAAGCTCCACAACATCATTACACTAACTCAAGATAGGGCTACAATTCCATAGATCAAACCCTTAGTTAGGGTGAAGAAAAAGAACAAGGTCTAAGAGGGTATCTAATTTTTGTCACACAAGGGTGGGCCTCACAGCCTCCCCCCCTAGATCTAAACTTCCTCCTGGAAGTTAACATGGAGGTACCATAGAGAAACCCACCTACTAGCCATACTAAAACTTTAGTGAACTCATATGGACATAGAAATAAAACTAAGGAGCAATTAGGGACTTAACAAGTAATTACATAGTAATAATCCCAAACGATACTCTCCTCTGACTAGGATGACCAAGTACCTACAACAACACATACTCCAAACACTTTATGAGCATTAGATTCCCTAAGATAGACCACCAAGTAATCTAAGGTCAAGAAGGATGGGGACACATCAAGGAAGTTAGCACCAACAGAGGCCTTTCCTAAACACTAACTTAACCAGACAATAATCCTAGTTTCTTTAGCCATCCATAAACCCAACTAACATAAAGCAACCAAAAGGATGATTAGCCAAAAAACTAGCCACAAAATCACTGATCAAGCTCCAAACATAAAACTAACTCAACTTACCACCGATGCTAAGCTAAAACCACAGGACTCCAAGAAAAATACATGAGACTCTCATATCTCGGCTGCCCCTTCTACCAACAGGTCTCCACTGGACTGCCTAGATTGAACTTGTAGAGAATGTAGAAAGAAAACATGCTGAGTGTCCCTAGCATCAAGGAATGAGCTCAACAACTAAGCCACTACAAAACTCGTGGTTCATCTTCAAAAGATTGGAACAAACACAAAGCCTCTTTAAAGGAGGGAGCCAATATCATGAGGAAAATGGGTACACACAACAAGAGGAGAATCTTAAGGTTTTCCCAACCTATTTACTCCTTCCAACCCCTCTAGCTCCCAACTTTGCTACTTAAAGATTCAGATTCCCAAAACAAAAAGGCTCGAATGCAATAGTTATCAAGATACAAGGTCAATAAGGAAATCCCGAGCAACCACTATTGATCTTCTAAACAACCTCAACTTACAACATCAACCACTATCAACTATTCCCATTTTCCTCTCACCAAGTACCCCTTATAGGTGTAATGTAGGTTACATAATTCACAATACTACATAGGTACCAACAATACCAACATTAGCAAACATCTTCAAAATAGAGCCTTGCAAAATATATTTCTTGAATAAGTTTTAACAAAATACAATTCAAAGGATGAAGGTCCAAGAGATAAATAAAAAAATAAGTCCAATCTAAAATGGTACCAATGTGCAACATTCAAAATTTTAAATCGAAATACAATTAAACAAGTCCTTGAGGTAAAAGGATTATAAGAAGGTAAGTCATCTAAGTAGCCCAAGTAAAGAAACTCAATATATTTAGGTTTGCAAAATAACAAAAATTAGACAATAATAAATAATTATTCACAATTGTACATTTCAACATCGTATATATATATATATATATATATATATATATATATATATATATATATATATATATATATATATATATATATATAACATAGTCACAAAAAGATAGGAGAGCAATAGTGGTCACATTCTCAACTAAGGTCATGATCAAATCAACTAATGATTCCCCACATAATCTAGGAAACCTAGGACATGCTCGGAAAGGATTAAAAAGAGTCATTTATCCTACAAGTCACCTTCGAAGTGGGGCCCTTTCATGCTTCCAAGCAAGGAACACATACCAACATCTTCATGGATACTACCTAGGCCAACAAAAAAGCACTACTATATTCCATAGATTTATATTCACACTAGGCAATTCATAATTACAACAATAACTTGCTCAAAGTACCAAGATACTAGAGTGGGGCTCAGCCAAACCAACCCTAGTTGTGAGAAAATCATGCCAACTATCCTAGTACAAAGTTTAGCCACCAAGGTTGGAGAATTCCAACCAAGGCATTCACAACTAACTCAAGTTCAAGGCGGAGGCCTTAATAACACCCAAAAATGACCCAATAGAAGAATCTATGTCAATCACATGTGTCAATCTCAACACTTAACCACTAATGACCACAAGGTATCACAACCAACTTACTATTCCTTCCAAAACAAAATCAACTTCCTAACGCATCCTTATAGTTCCCAAATGTTCCAAAGATGCCCTTACAAGTGACTAACCATGTACATTACCCTATAGCAAGGTGTGTGAGTCCTTAATCAAATCAACATCTAGAATTATTGCAATCTTTAAAATGAAATATGTCTATTGATTAGGGTCATCTTTATGGGGATCGTGCAATAGTTGCACAAAGGGACTCACCTCAAGAATTACCAAGATCCAACAACTAAAAAAAATATTTCAAGATAGGAGAGTTGACACTTCAACTATCTCATCGCATCAACTAAGCATTCACCTAAAGCACCTCATGCATTCTATCCTACTAAAAGACAAGAAGGCACTACTAGAGGGTTTCTAGAATAACCCAAGAGTACGATCGAAAGTAAGTCTTAACTTCCTTTACTTATTACCATCACAAGGCTTCACTATAGCCTTTTATGCTCAAAGACATATGTTACTCCCAAGTGGAACTCATCACCCTAATAAGACATAAAGGTGAGAAAGAACCAATGAATAAGGTTAGCAAGGGTAGGGGTCAAATTGCTCTTAGGTTCTTATTAGTACCAACTAGGGAATTACACCTGCAACTAGATCTTACCCTTTGACAATCATACTAGGTTTCAACATCAAGAACTTACACCACCTTTAAGCCCTCAAACAACGAGGTACCATACCATAAGTGAAAAAATCACATCTCAATTAATGTGAAGGCAGTGCATAGCCTAAATGCCCTCTAGACACCAACAAGCTACAAGGAGATTGACTCAGCATGGCACAACAAGTGTCACAAGATTCCCAACCATGAAGTGGTCCATGAAGCCACTACTTATCCTTTCATCTAACCAAAATTCTTACATTAGAAGATGACCATGAAAGGCCTTACACACTAACTCTATTAACATCCTCTACTCCATATTCAAGATGAGGGTACCAAGTGACTCTAACAAGAGAATACACCATTTTATCCTCTTTTCACTCTTCGGGTGACAACTACCCATCAAGATAACTTAATCCTATGTCAAGGCGAGGGACAACTATAGAACTACAACTTCTTCACATCCTGACAAAGGGTCTTCTAAATAAGACACAACTTACCCCATGATGTAAAGGTTAACTGAGTGACACAAGATGAAGGATGAATGAAATAGGGTACATAAGTCTTGTCCAAGATTAGTGTACCACTCTAATGCATTTCTTTCTTCCAACATGCTAGGCTAAACACAACTCTCAAACAACGTGATGGCACTCACAACCTGCAGCGTGCCACTCAACATTCACTAGGGAAAACCTAAAAGGTAGCCAAAAGAGAATCATATTTGCCACAATAACACCTTTCCAAGGGTGTGACCTACAATAGGTTAACACAACCCTTAAAGAAGGATAAAAAAGCACCATCAACTAGCACAAGGAGCAAGGTTAAGCTAGAATGAAAACACTTAGTAAAACTCAACCACTAACATCTTTTTATGATAGCACTAGATTCAAGGAGTTGACTAACTCTCGAATTCATGACTTGCATGCACCTTCAGTTACACCATTAATTATGAATACACACCTTAAGTACCTTCGATACCACATCGTACATGGGGGTTAGCGGAAGAAAAATTGAGGGATTCAAATCATTTCCATGAAAGGTGTCTTATGAACTCATCACTATGCAAGATAGAGTCAAACACGTAACCTGAATATGCATGATCCACCATCCGCCCAACTCAACAAATATACACACCCAGAGATCCCAATATTTTAAACCTAGTTCTAATACCAAATTAGAAACATTTTGTGTTCTATCAAATGAAAAAGCATAAAAGCATAGGTCATACCTAGGTCCTTGATCAACTAGTTAGGATCTATAATAGCTACATCACTTACTAAATGCGGGGTTGGTCCTACTAGTTCTTCCACAATTGTAACTAAAGCCCTCACAACCCCAATGTTCCTTGACTCTTCACCAGCTAGTTCACTAGATGACACAGCTTGAAGGTAGACCTTAGGCCTCCCCTCAATAGCACCCTCATCGTGTTGTTGTCACAACATTGGCTTATCTAACTCCTCCTCATTTGATGCCTCTTCAATGGAGCTCCACATGATTATCTCTACACCTTGCAATGGCCTAGGGTCCCATGTGAGGGTGTCAATAGGATAAATTAGTGCAAGGCATGTTGTTGTCCACTATATTTCATACCTAGCAATCACCCCCACATCACCAATGTCAACATGTGGGGATCAATCTTGCTCCTTATTATCAGAATTGTTTAGAGGAATATCTACTATGGTGGGTTGTGAGAGGTTGCATGGCACTCTTGTGTGACCACACATTGGTTGCCACATCAAGTGGCACCCCTCTACCTACCCAAACTATCATCTCACCTGGTCATAGTAGAATCAGAAGATGATGTGGTCATATTGACGTACAAAACACCTATCCCTCTACATGTGGGCTAGTTTACGACCACATCCTACACATCCCTACATCCCCAAGTAGGGTATGTAGATAACCTTTGTTATAGGTAGCCTATCAAAGGTCTGCAACTAATGGGTGAGGTCTCCGAATGACCATGCTCGTTGGAGAGGATAAGTGTGGACACAAGGATTCTCCCATATAATATACATGTATAGGATGCCCTAGGGGATGACTACATCTAATGTACTCAAAGAACCACACCTAAAGGAGCATACAAACCATCAAGATGTGTGCCTCATAGTGTACAAACACCTTAGGTCATGATTCAAATGGGCCAGCATGCTACGGCCCCAAGAAAATACTCTCATGCTGCTCCATATCTTGGATAGCATACACTAGGCCTCTGTTTAGGTGTGTATCCATCCCATCTAGTGTGAGGCACATAAAAATAATGAAAATCATCATGCACCTCACCAAGGGCACTATAACTACTCCCTACATGGGCCACTACATATAAATGTGGCCAATGTCATCTGCAGGTAGGGCATACTACTACTCTGCGACACATAGGTTGCTAGCCTCTAGTCTACAATGGTGACCTTTTTTATCTTGATGGGCAACCTAAGGAGGTGACATACATTCTTTAAAGTCACCATCATCTCCCTAGTGTGTAAGATGAAGATTAATTTGTCGTTTTCCCACCTCTCCATGAGCACCATAAGCATGTGATCAAGGAAGCACATCTCTAGCATTATGTAGGCCCCTTATATGCCTACCTTACAAAGTAGGCCAATGTATACAGGTTTTAGAGCTGCTTATTCGGCCCACAATAATGTGATCATCCCACTTCTTGTGTGTTCATGCATGGTTGGTGAACATTTCAAAAAAATAAAACTAAAAATTTCATCAGTTCCACATCATTTTGAGCGTAAAAATCTATTCAAACATGAATTTTTTTTCTCAAAGTACTTAGGACACCTACACCCCAAAGACCCCAAGGAATCTGTTGGATTCCTATACCCTTTTGATATGCATGCACCCTTTCAAGGTGATAGTGTGTCCCTTAGATGCTAGCATGCATGTGGGATACTAGTGTGCTAGTTAGACACTAGCACGCCATATGGGCTCCACAAAACCTTTCAAAGAAAAATAAATAAGCAAATTATTTTTTTTACTTACCTCTCTCATGGCAATACTCTACTCAACATGGTCCCAAAACTCCTTCGATTTGGGTCACTTGAATCCTCATCATTTTAGCATAGTGGCTCTCTAAGTACTCTAGGGTGCTCAGTATCTCTATATTTGGAAAGTCAAAATGAATAGTAATTTGTTTTTACTACTTGTACTAATTTTTCAAAATTTCAAGCTCCTGTTCAACACCTTGTTCACAAAAATTCTCAACTTTCACCCATTACCTCTGATTTTTGTGTTTTTTCTTTCACTAGAATTCAAACTCTGCCATCTTCCATGGGGTTATCTTTTCATCACATCATCCATCTCACAAATAGGTTTCTAGAAGCCTTGTTTAGCAAATTTCCTAGAAAAAATCATTACTCCCAACCTTCCTTTCCTATCTTTGTTTGATAAATAGATGAAAAAAAATAGGAGGGGGAAATAGATAACACATAACCCCTAGGAATAAATCTATCTAGAGTTGACATCATGTGTCTCTTACTAGTCTATATTGATTGCCTTCATTTTTGCATGTATGCCATCTAATTATTCTCTTGAGGTAATTGATCAATTCTTTACCACTATATATTTTATTTATCACAAACTTATAGAAAATTTTATTATATTTTGGGGATAACACAAGAAATGGGATATTTTCATAGCCAGGTCTCTTTCTTGTTGATAAAAAAAATTCTTTATTTTCCATGTGTTTTCTTCCAACCCCACCTCATTGATATGTGTGATAAATATTTATATACTTCTAATGTGTTTATTGGTCTTGGAAAATTATAAATTATTATTTCATAACATTGTGGTTTTGCAGGGCTTGTAGTTCTAACAGTATGGTTTTGTAGTTCCTAGACTAGGGGCATCTCACCTTCCATCTAAAGGATCGCTATAACCACTACAATATCCTTTCTCATGATGATGTTTCAGTTCAAAATTTCATTATTGTACTTTAGCATGATTTTCACTTAGTGTCATCAGCCTGCTAAAGTGTGGGCAAAATGCAATGTCAAAAATTGTATAGCCTAGAATTTCTCATCATGTTTTATACCTATCTGAGCAGCATTTCCTATAACATGTCTTAGAACCACTTGAACTTAATCTTGGATTAGTTCCCCCAGACCAAGATTCTATCAAATCTATACTAGACTATTAATATTAATATTTCTCTAAGCACGTGTGTCAAAATTGGGTAGATTCTTCTTGGACAGTAGAATGATGCATGGATGTCTACACAATGAGTTGGTGTCCCATGTCTATAGCACCTTGAAATATGTGTTATTATTTGTGTGCCTTCACCTCATAATGTTTCTTGAAGGTTGTAATG
This sequence comes from Cunninghamia lanceolata, assembly GCA_027924645.1. Lineage (NCBI taxonomy): Eukaryota > Viridiplantae > Streptophyta > Pinopsida > Cupressales > Cupressaceae > Cunninghamia > Cunninghamia lanceolata. The sequence continues at coordinate 10,779,863 of BSBN01000334.1, read as the reverse complement.
CTCCACGTATGTGTCGTGCTATCCTTAGCCTTGTATGGAGTAGAGGATGAGGATAATTTTGAAAAGACCTCTCTCTCTCTCTGTGAAACAAATCCACACACAAAATACATTGATATATGTAAGCTGGCTATCTAAAGAGCTCTAATCTTTATAAATGGATTACATAGTATATAGGTCTCTTTTCCAAATTGCTAGCCTCCAATCCTAATGTATTCCATTGTGTTGCATGTAATTTCTCGTTGTTATTGTACAAGTTACAAAGAGCAATCTCAAGGATATAATTTCCACTATAGAAGTTTAGTCTTCTCCCAAAGATACCCCTAGCTCGCTTTCTAACATTGAAGATACTTTTAGTGAGTGGTAAACATTAGATTGCTCCCTAAAGATATTCCTAGTCTCCAACACTCAAATCCTCACAAGTAGGGTAGTGAATCTTTGGTATTTTCTTTATCATATTCCAACAAAAAATAATTTTCTTTCTCTTTATCTTGTTTTGTCTCATTACCCAAGTGGTGAGTCAATAGTATCCCCATTATTGTTCAACCAAACTCCCTTTTTGTTTTTTTCTTCAAATCATTGGTGTAGAACACCACTTTTTATTATCTAATCTAAAATCCAGGCCTAGTGTCCTCCCCATAGACTAGGGAGGTGCTCCTAGCACACTTTATCATTGCATCCTAGCTCCTAGACACAATTAGGATCTAGGTGTACACACTTTTATTAACATCTCTATCATTTAATTTCTTGTGGAGGTTAGAAGAATAAAGTAGAGGCTTCACCACTCTTGTCAAGCTTCTAAGCTCATTAAGAATGCATAAACAGTGCATCTGCTAGAACCTGTTGTTTATACTATTCCATACAGATGATAGTGTGATACATGTGTATGCCTGCATGATGTACTGGTATCCTAGGCTGAGGATCCCTCCCTTTAGTGGTAGTTGTGTTTAGTATTTTTCTTTTCCAGTTCTCCCTTTTCTTCATAAAAAACCTTTTCTAGGATTTGGTAAACAACATTTCATTTTGATTCATTTATTGCTCTTAACTTAGAAAAGTTATATTTTCTAGTTGATAGCATTTCTAGAATATCTAGGATGGTTTTTTAAGAATTAAACAAAACTTATTGGTTTTTTTTCTTCTGAAGCTAGACATTCCATAGTGGTGCCCTACAAGATCACTTTTTCTAGAGGGTGCAACTCTTTAGGCTGAGTTGCTATCTTAAGCACTACATAAAGTATACACACATACAATAGGTAGATATACAAGCATTACCCCCTCGAGGTTTACCAAGTAAAACTTGCATAAGATAGTGTATAAATTATATTACTAAATTATACTAGGGAAGACCAAAGAGCTACCTCTAAACTATTGTAAAAGATATTTTTAATTGTTTTATCTTTAGCCAACTACACTAGTGCCTATTCTAATAAGAAACAAATTCAATAATCATGTATAAGAACTAAATGTGCATTTAAATAGGCATATGTTAGGCTCTATAGCAAGGGTAATTGCATACCAAAATGTAACTAGGAGTATACGAAAACATACTTAATTATCTATATCTAAACAAATTGAATCAATATACTAGATTTAAGGAGTGTTTCAAATGCATTTTGAGACTTTTACAATCATTTGCATGGATAACCAATCAACAAAATTCTCATACTAGTAAGTCTTGTCTCAAGGAGAAACATAAGCATGCCTATCCCTTGAAGTCAATCAGATACATAAGGAGAAACCTTTTTAAAAAAAGAGCTCCTACATGCTCAATAACCTATTTTGGCCTAAAGTACATGTGAGCATAAGAACAATAGAGTTGAACTACAATAGTTGATGCCCTAGACTGCATTTAGACAACATAAGTGCTTGAAATTAGCTAAGAGACCAACAGTTACAATAAAAAATAATTACATACTTATAGAAGTATCATAGCTATATAGTGCACATGATTATGCTTGTTGTCTCAATCCCCTAACCTTGAAAACAAAATTAGATCTCTACTTCAATAAAACTTTTATTCTACAAAGAGAAAACAAGGATTTAATTTAGTTTTACACAAGTAGGGACTTCCTTGGGATTAGGTATGCACAAATAGGGGTAAAAATATTCCTTATTGAGGTCCACAATCACCTATAAGAATATCCTTTATTAGTAATTACAAAACCTTATTAAATGCAAAATATTTGATTTCCAAATAGTTATAACACTACCTCAGTTAGATTTTGTACCTTCCTATACCATTCAAGGCCATACAAGGATATAAAATCTTTCAAGTGGGTAGACAAAGTTGATAAATGCCACCAATATTCTACAACTAGGAAAGGCATAAGAGAATCAAGTAAAAAACTAAACGCATGCATCCACCACCAAGAAAAGTCTTTCATAGAAAGATTTAATTCTCACCAAATTAACCTAAACAAAATTAATGGCCTATATCACAAGAATATTGGAGGGTATGAATCTTAAACAACCTACCTAACCTATATCACAAATTCAATCTAAATGTTTCAAAATAAGATAATAAAAAATATTTTATATATTTTATTGAAAATATCTCTACTAATTACTATTCTTATTGTTATTATTAATATTATTATTAATTACATAATAATAATAATCATCTCTATATACAAAATGCTTAATGAAACGTATAACTACTTTAAAAAAAATTAGAAATTTATAAGATAAAAATATAATTTCCTTATTTTTTATCAGGATTCCTTTTTTCTATCAATAGTAATGATACAACAGAAAGAGCTTCCTTGCACGATTACTAGCGATTATGCATTCTCTTACAAGACCATACACACACGGTGTGCAAGTGCATCCCTTTCCACCCTACAGTTATAGCAGATCCATTCGCCTCAATAGTAAATCTTTCTGCATGATTATATTGTTTGAGCAACAATCTTGCCTGATACCAAGCCTGATAGCTGAAGCTCAGTTCTTTAAATCCCGCCCGTCTTAAGAAAGACCTCCACATATCCATTTTAACGTGTCTCACTTTCCTGTTCTCCCCCTCGCAGGCTATCATATTGCTTATTGAATTCCCACAACATATTTCCTCAAATTTGACCCTCTTTAAATCATTTCTGTCGGGCAAGACAACCTCCAAACAATCAAAGTAAGTGCTGTAATAGAAAAGCACCTCAATGAACCGATTCACAAAAGAGGGGGAATTATGCTGCCCTTCTACTTCACAATTCACCAAAATGTGGGGCTTTAATTTCTTGATAACATTAATAGTTTTTACGAGAAGAGCTGGGTCATATAGCAGACTTCCGAAAACAGTGGAAGCATACACAGCTACGAACTCACCGGCTGTTAATCTCATCCAGCTTTGAGATATTGACTGAGCAGTAGGAAAAGGGAATCGCCATAGCTTTAGCAAACTTCGTAAGCCTTTTTTCACTGTGTTCTAGCTCATAGGAATTCATTCCAATAGCTGTGATCTTGAGATGCTGAACGGAAAAAGAAGAAACTCGTAGAGCGAGAGACAGAATCAGAGTTGTCCATTGGCACTCAGTTCGAATTCCCAGATCAATCACATGAATTCTTTTTGTGTGTCCCACGGCCTCAATGATAGCCTGGACGGCGGTGAATTGTAGCGTTTTGGCATACGGATGCAACCTAGTACAGAGAGCCACTAGAGCATACAATTCGCTTTTTCCATAATCAGTTGTGAAATTGTTGGCCAAATCAGGGGTTTTTCGCTTCCCGGTCTCTGGTTCACTGCAGATCTGGTGTTTGATTCTCTCTTCTAGGACTTCGGAAAAATAATAACAGAGCCTCCCCAGCTGAGAAGAGAGTTTCTTGCATTGGCTTAGCAGCCTCCAGGCTTGTTCATATTGTTCGTTGCCAACCAACTCTGACGAGGCCAAAATAAGATGAACCAATTCAAGCCTGTTCTGTTCTTCCCTGGACAGGCCCGGAATGGCAAGTCCAGGCCGGAATGGCAAAGGAGGAGTTCCGATTGAAGCCCTCGTCAGCACAGGCATGCATGTACTGAGCACCCGCCGCTTTAATTATTTCTTCAGACGAGAAGGCATTCTCATTGTAAAACTCAGCCGTCGGCACAGAGAATTCACGACTGGTCTTGACATTAGGTAGTGAAGGAAATTCCCCAAACTGGCCAAACAAAATGTGATTATTCATGCCTTGATGCAGCTGATCCTCTGCGATGTTTATACATGGATAAACTGGAAGGGACATTTTCCTGGTCAAGTTGCCTGTCAAGTGGATAATGTGAGAGAGATGAAAATGGAAGTTCATCTGGTTCTACTTCCATATTTTCTGATTTCTCTGCAATGGTTGCGAAGAGGCATAATTAAATGAAGTATTTAACTGTCTTAGCGCATAAAAGAATCCATCCGACCTAAAAGGATTTTTTTGGCTTCTCATTCCTTACAAAGAGCTACATACAAATACAATATCTGAAAAACTTCGAAACACCCGGAAGAGCTGTTGTCTGTTCAACTTTATTTGGTCAAATCAATCTATAGTAAAATGTTTTTTCTTTCGGCTGTGTGGCGGTGGTTTTAAGTTATTGCTATTTAATTAACTATTCATTCACTTGTGTTACATAAGTTAATATTAAATAATTGAAATAACATTCATTTTAAGAATTAACTTAACTAATATAAAGTTAAGAACTGTTTTTGTTTTTATTAATATTTGGTAAATTGAATATGTGTTACAATGAATGAATCAATGAATAATGGAACACAACGATATTGGTACATAGAAAAATGTTATTGAGAGAGATAACAAATTGGTGTCGATGCTCACTATGAATTTGGATGAAACTGCAGTTCCTAGACGTTGTTGGATTTGTATTCTAGACCAACAATTGCAGAGTGTTGAAAGTTATTAAAAAAATAAAAGTGCTTGGTGGAACATGCACAAAGGCAAAAGAGTCCACAAAAAAGGTTATTAGTACACTAAGGTTCTTAGCAAAATAGCTATGCAATCATATAATAAGTTTAAAGTTAATATTAAGTGATTGGAATGACAAGAGGATGAGAAATATCAAAACTTCCATTGGTGATGCTAGATCTCGAAGATACAAATTTATATAGAGATATATATTCTAAATCTAGAGTATATATCAAACAAAGAATAATCTAAAAATATGAGGAAATGAACATGGTGACTCACAAAGTCCTAAAAATGTGAACAATGAAAAATATAGAATATTAAGATCAAAGGAATGCTAATCTAGATGAAGGAATAAAGAATTTCAGATTGAAGACAAAAACAATATAACCTTATTCTAAGAGTTAGAGAAGGACTCCTAATAAGCCCTGATAAGAATTTATTTCTCACAAAGAGATCATCTCCCAAGAAGAATGACAATAAGTAATAATGAATAATAAGGAAATTTCTAGATTTCATAGTGATAGAAGTATAAAATGATAAAAAATGCAATGACAATGCCGAAAAGATCAAAGGAGTTACACCAATAGTACTTTGGATTGGTATCAGTGTAAGAGAAAGATGGAAATTATAGGAACATTGAAGCTCTATGTAAGTAAGTCAAGGAGGTTGTCTCCCTCAACTCCTCCCTACTTACATGCAAAAATTGCTAATCTTAGAAGAAGGAATCACGATGATGGTTGTTGAAGGTGTTCTTATTTGGGCTTGGCGTTAGTTATAAATAGAAGGCATCAGAAATACTTATATTTTGATTGTTAAAGACAAACCATATGGCTACACTATTGGGGGATATTAGCATAGTTTTCTAACATGAGTGCAAATGTAGTTTGGTGTAAAAATAAAAACAAATAGGAACATAAAAATTGACATGGAATATGAAGATATAAATGAACATAAAAGTTTTGACATTTTAATTTTAGGAAAAACTACAAAATGGTCTAAAATACATCCTAAAACACACAAGAAAGATAGGTGCTAAATGGGCACCACTTCATTTTTAGTCATTACAAGCTAGTAAATAGCACCATCCTATGAAAAGATTTACTTTTCAATTAAAAAATCATGTTCAATTTTCTCTGTAAGTTAAAATATTTCAATCAAATTTTATTGGATAGAATTGTAATATCAAAATTCTTTCCCCAACTTGCTTAAACAATGAAAAACAAACAATAATACATTTATTTGCAAAGAAATACACTTTACATAAATCTTGTATAGGCTAATAAATAAATTTAAATAAATAGTCTATTAATCTAAATAAATATGGAGTTGGTCTTAATAAATAAACTATAAATTTAATAGTTACATAGGAGGACAAATGCACTTAGTTTTTGGGAACAATGATGAAACGTTAATGTTGACATTGTGTAGATATATAAGGGGATTCACTGCATAAAATTATGCTTTATCATGTGCATTCATAGGTTACCAAATAATACTTCTATTTTCATTTCTACCTCATAATATTTGATTAATGACTGCCATCACAATACACAATCAGTTAGTTCTAAATACTTTTTTACTGTACCAAATATACGAACTACCTATCTTTTTTGTCACAATTTTAATACCACTTTTTATTTTTAACTCTTTTGTTTTAAACAATTTTATATTAATTTTTTTCCATACATTTGAAATAAGTATTTGGAATTTAATTTCATAATATTAGTAATGTTTATTGAGATGTGTGAAATAATAAACTCATTGCTAGGAAAGCATTCCTCCATGTCTATTCATGTAAGATAAAAATGTTAATGCCTGACTATTATATTAGCGTAGTCTACCTTTCACTACATATCAAATTGTATACCATGATCAATTTATCCCCCTGATCCTACTCACACTTGAGTTAAGAAGTTTTATCATGGCTCTCTACATTTCTATTTAGTGCTTCATGTTTATAACTAATCTAAGAAGTTTAACTAAGGGCTTTTTTTCTTGTAACATCATACTCCATGAGTTATGCCCTTAAATCTTGTGCTTGTAGCACATATGGTATGATTCCTTCTATATATAGCATTATATGGTATATGGTAAATATTATTCTTTCACAACATAGTAGAAATGCACTACTTTAGTTTCCATCTTTTTTTTTTCAAAGTGGGAAAATGGTACATCATAGATTCATGGGGCCTTCTAGGGCCTCCCTTCTCCATTGGAATGTGGACAATAGAGCTCTATACCTGAGTGGCATTAGAAGTGGAAATGTTTGTTTAAACTAGATTGAAGTACTCCTATCTTTGATCTCTTTGAATGCCTTCATGACTTAGAAGTGATGTGTCATGATGAAGTGGCCATGTTGGCTAATTCAATAGATGAAATTTCTATAAGTTTCTTGATTCAATGGCTTAAAGAGTAGTGTTTGGAATAGAAAATGTTCTAGTGGGTAAGTTATTTTCTTCCAAACCTAGCATAGATATGGTTGGAAAATGGATTGCTAGATTATGGAAGATAAAAGGAAATTTCCAAGTCTATGCTCTAGTAAGTGGATTGTTTCATTTTCTCTTTTTCACTTTTCTTTGTAGGAGGACATTCTAAAAACTCTGGTAGAAGGCCCCTAGTTCTACATGTGATGTAATCTTTCCTTGAGTAACCGGAGTCTAGGGTTTGACCCTTTAATGGATCTATGTGTCGTTACCTTGACTTGAGTATGCCTCCCCTACTACCCAAGTTATGGGATGTGGAAGTGATAATAGAAATAGTTAGCTTTTGGCTATAGAAAGTGTGACAAAAAAATACTAGATTGATATAAATACCAGGTTTTGTGTAAATATGGAAATTTAAAAAACCCTCCCTATCTTCATAACCTTGGAATCACAATACTAGAAATGGACTTAGGATATGATTTTTAAAAACTCAAGAATTTCATCCCAGAACTATGCTAGATCCAAGCATCTTATCTTTGATTTTCCTAAAGTGAGCAAAAGAAAAATGTTAGTCCTTGCAAAGCCAAAGAAAAGGAAGTTTGTTCTCAATACCAATATGAGAGATTCTTAAACCTTTGAAGATGGCTTATTGAAATGATAGAGGGTAACAAAAGAGTTGAGTGGAAGGCATTAGAAAAATCCCCAAAAGATCTAGAAAGAAGAGAGTCCATAGGGAAAGACAAGGAGAATGGAAAGGAGTGTATGAAAAGACCTTTTCAAGGTTATAGACTTAGAATTATTGGATTTAACTTATGATCTAAAGATAAATGACCTTGTTGGTATTATATTGGTTGAACATGATCCTATGTGTTAGGGATTGTCATGATAAATTGGCAAGGGAAAGACTTCAAATACAATAGAGGAAATAATGGTCAGCATGAAGCTGGATAACAAGTCTAGTGGTTTTCCTATCATAGAGATGATTAACAAATAGTCAATTATTGTTATTGAGACCCTTGATTCCACTAGATATGTTGAGAATGTTATTGAAGAGTATATCTTTGATAACAAGTAGGGAGGTGTTATTGATGGGATGTTATATTTGGAACTCAAAGACTCCTCATAATAACAAGTAGTTAAGAAAATAGCTAGTGAGAATATCCCAAATCCTTAATATGGAAATAGCCCCAATGGGGAAAGAAAATTGAAATAAAAAAGGAGGAATGGTGAATAAAAATGTAGGAATGGACAACAAAGGCCATCCTTCTAATATGGAGACTAGATCAAGGGAGACTAAAAGAGAGGTGGCTAATGGGATGAAAAATACCTTGGTGCTATCTGTCTCAAGGAACCATCAATGAAGATTTTATCTTGGAATATCAAAGGATTTAATAGTCCCAACAAAAAGTTCTTGCTGAAAAACTATATTTTCATAAATAAACTTGGTAGTCTGCTTATACAAGAAGTCAAAATGTCTAAGTCTAATTTTAAGGAGATTATTGTGCATATTTGGCCTAGGGATGAGTATTGTATTAGTGAAGCTCAATGAGATTTGGAGAAATACTTAGTATGTGGAATCCTTCAAAATTGACTTGGTAGAAACTTGTTTTACTCTAGGTATAATTTGAACTAGTTAATTCTTTTCCCATTTTGTTACAACCTAATTCCAAGGAACATAAAGAATTAATATTTATAATAGCGAACACAATTTTTTTAAAATAAATACAAACTTAAAAACATTCTAATTCCATAATGCAACCCTAATAGTACTATGAATTGACAATGCAAGAAACTATTGCACTAGTTTGGCCAAAGCATTTAATATAATTGCATTTTTCTTAAGTAAATATAGGTCACATATTTTCACACACTACAATCTTAACTTCACTCAAAACTGGGTCAATCCACTATCAACCTTTCCATGTAAGAATATAACTCAGAATATGGTAAATTTTATCATTAAAATTATCCATTACTTAACTAAAAAAATTAGCTTCATATGCTACATCACAACAATATTATTCAATATTATATTGGCTTCCATGGAGTATATACATCCCTCATGAAAGGCTATCAAGTATAAGGGTAAATAGTCATGTTGAAATATGTAAATCAGTCATAAAAAATTTGTCATAAACTACTAATAGTCTTGTAAGAATATTGTTTTCATGAGATTTCAAAAACTTCTAGAATCACAACTTTTTGCTAACTAGTTTTACTAAATATTCACACTCAAATGAATTTCATATAAATTAATAAAACTCGACATATAATGTTTGTGAGTCTAAATTTAGTTTCCCACACTATAATATGCTTTGTTAAAATTTAACGATATAGTGGTTATCATAACCACATTTAACTCGAAAGAATATGGCAATGATAACCATTTTACCCAAAAGAGCTCATTGTTTATACGTAGTTAGGTACAAGTAATTGATATGATTTAAAACATCATGTACAAGTACTTATGTTTATGAATCAATAGTATGACTACAAAATAAAACTATCACAACATCTTGTACAACTCCTACTTGGAAATGGTTTAGACTGAAGTTCAACTAATGCTTAAAAAAATATAATATAGTATTTGACTTCTTGTAAATAATTAATCCACTAAGTAGGAAGGAAAAACATTTATACAAGTAATCCAACAAATCCACCTAGATCAAATTAGGAAATCTATAACACAAGAAGGAGGTGGAAAGGTTTGATATGGATATTTATCCCTTCTAGAACTACTACAAGATTTCTTAGTTCAGGTTAATGGATGCATACAAAAATCACATATGTTATAGAAAAGAAAGACTATGTACCTCATATAGGGTATGTCAACCTCACAAGGATTAAAAATAAAAACCTTGTCATGTTAACAATGAATTTACACTGATGAAAATTGAATTGGCTTAGCTTGGACATAAAAAACCATCAAAAGAAAAAATACATATTTTCCGAATTTCTATGTATTCACTTCTAAGATGAAAAACCATAATAATATAATAAGATTCAATGTATGTAAGTAATTTAATGATCTTTAGGATTTATATATATTTTCTATAAGGAACAAATCATCTTGAAGAAAAATACAATAAACTCAATGTTGTGGGTTAGCCCATGACAATACATAGCAACCCCTTTTAGAGATTATAGAGTGTTATATATATATGAAGATTGATTAAGAGAATGTTGGCATACAATGGGAGTAAATTGATAATGAAAAAGTGTGTACATATAGTATGGAGAGTCTAAGTCACTTCAAGAGTCGACTCATGCACTCAAGTAGTTCTGGCAAGAAAGATTTGATCAAGTTAAAAATGAGTGTTGACATGTATCTTATATGAGTTTGGACTCTCCAAGTCAACAGATTATTTACCTAAGGTGGCTTAAATTCATGTGTGAAATATATATAATTACTTATTAAATAATAAGTAATAGCATTAGTATTTGTACACTAACACCCTGTTAAGCATAGCTTAGGTTGGCACAATAAAGATGGGTCCCAACTACTAGGCCTAATGAGGTACCCATGTACAAATCCATCTCTCATAAGGTGGAGAAAGAAAGAAAACTTTGTGGGAAAAAAAAATTCCTCAAAAAGAGAGAAATGTGAAAAATTGCATGCCATATGGCTACAATGAAATCCTACTTTGAAGATTCTCTGGAAGCCTTTTGTGAAGAACTCTAAAATCTATAGAAGGAAAGGAACTAGTATCAATCTTATGTTGTGATGAATCTATGGAAGCTCTCTAAGAATCAACTTTGGATTCACATGTAGCATTAGGTGATGGTGATGAGGAAATGTTTCTGACACATCTCAATGTAATGAGGAAAAATGTTGAAGGATGATGGAGTAGTGGAAGTGCTCTTGACATATCTCTATGGAAGTATTCTTGGCACAACTCAGAAGTGACCTTGACACAAATCTATGAAGTAGAAGTATTCTTGACATATCTCAGTGGAAGTGTTCTTGACATATCCTAAAACAACTCAAAAGTGCTCCTGACACAACTCTATGAAAACCCCATAATTCTATATTTTATCCCCTTTTAGATTTATGGATCTTTATAAGTTGAGTACGTGTATCACCAAATTGCTTAATTAACCTCCCTTAACTAAAAGTCTTATAAGAAGTGCATAAGTGTTCTAGACATGACTCAGGGAAGTGCTCTTGACATGACTCTATGGAAGTACTCTTTGCACAACTCGGAAGTGTTCTTGGCATGACTCTAGGAAGTGATCTTGACATGACTCTATGGAAGTGCTCTTTGCACAACTTAGAAGTGTTCTTAACATGACTTTGTACACCCCCCAGATTTATTAGGTGACACCTCAGATTTGTGGCACTTTATAATTTAGTACGTATTACAATGTAAAAAAGAACAATGAATGGGAAATGAAAAAGCATTAACTTTTGCAAAACAAGGTGATCAATTTTGAGCTACCAATTAGAAGTTATTAAACAATCAATTTCTAGTAAATGAGGCCTATTTAATAAACCCACACTAAAATGTTAAAAAAAATGCTCTATGGTAAGATGAACCTAGTCTTCAAACCACTTGTTGGAATTGACAAAGAGAGTAGTATACAATGGTTTAACATGTGAAGGGGTATTGGCCTCCTACCAAACCAAACCTCTCCTTTCATCTTTGTCAGGCTAAAATACAAGGGTTAAAAAACTAGAATTCCTTTCCAAAGTAATTTACCCCAATTTTAAATGTGCCCCCTAAATTTTGCATTTGATATTGCTTAGTGTTCTTAGGCAATTAAAAAAGCCTATTTCTAACATTGAAGAAAGCATAATTTAATATTCTTGCAAAAGTTAAAAAATAATTTTGAGGAGCAAAAATTAGGGAAAATATAGAGCAGGGGAAAAATTACGGTAGAGGCAGCTAGTCGAAGCCTAGAATTAGGGCAACAGGATGAAATCCCATATGCAAAATAGAAGTAGGGGTGTGATATAAGTGTTTCTCCACTTGATAGAAGATAGGGGAGTCTCCTTGTAGGTACTAAAATGGATGAATCACTGTACAAAAGGGCATTCTACCACATAGGCATCTGATTTTGACACCACATAAGGGTGTGTGACCACGGGAGGTATCTTCAGATGGTTGACTGGATAGGAATGAGATGCTAGGTGATTGACTACCTCATATGAGGTATTTAAAAAAAAATTCTCCAAATCCTCATGATAATGCAAAGTGTGCCTACATTTACACAAAGTTTAGCCTAGGCAGAGCTCAAACCTCATGCTGGTTTGGAATCATAGAGGATATGCAAGAGAGGGTAGGAGCTAGGTGATGGGTGCACTAGATAACATCATTTCTACACTGCACATGACCAGACTAGAGGTATTATACCTTAGCAAGAAATATCACATTCCACCTTGATAAAGCAAGTCATGTTTCTTGACCTTCTCCTTTCACCAAGTAGTGTGCCTCAAAAAAATTGACCTCTCTCCCTATATCATGTGAATAGAAAAGACACAGAAAAGAAAATAAAACTAGTATAGTTTAAAAGCCTTATAAAACACTGAATAGGGATTTACACCTCCAAAATGGCCCGTAACTCCAAATGAACTAGCAAACAATCTTCAGTCTTGCTCTGATACCATGTTAGATCAAAGGATTAACTGAGAGAATGTTGATCACAAAATGAAGAAAACAAGAGCAAATGACATGAAAGATGATTAAGTTAGTTTGCTGGTTCATTTGGAAGGCATGTAGGTCATTAAAATTTTCCATGAAATGATACATGGAGAGACATTGATTTTTTTTAGCACACTACATGGCGAAAGGAGAAGGTCAAGAAACTTGATCGACTTTGTCAAGGTCGAATACGACCTTGGTTTCTAAGGCATAATGCCTCTAGTCTCATCATTTGTAGCATGGAAATGACATTGTCTAGTGCGCCCATCACCTAGCTCCTACCCTCACTAGCATCTCCTCTGTGCAAGGTGAAAGAGAAAACCCAAAGGCATCTGAGTGGCTTACATATCATGAGAAAAGGAAGGTTAGCAAATGCGATCTTTCTACAGATCAATAGTGATTTTCTCATGAATTTGGGCCAAAATATCAACTGCATTCTTAATAGATTGGGATAACGATAATCCAAAACCATGTGTATATGAATGTAGACCATGTATATACGAAGAGGATAATGGAGATGTAGCTTCATCAAAATTGTCATCAAAAAGAAGATTGATGTCCTCAATGTGTGCTTCTAATTTAGCAATGCGAGACTCTACAAATAGACAAGTAATGTTAGGTAGAAATCTATCCCAATCAACAATGCTAGGAAGACTGATATATTTATCTTGCTACAACAAAGTATTGGAATCTCTCAAACAAGTGACTCTAAAATCTAATGAAGCAAAAATAGATGGAGTGATAATTTCCTCTATGTCAAGTGGACATTTTGTATCTTTATCATGATGTGGGATGTTATTTGTGATCATAGTAGGATCATGTAGGAATGCAGAAATAGTTGAGTCTCCATATATCTCCCAAATTTTGATCCATAATGCATGTGGATATTCAATAGCCATGATGGCATACAAAGCAACACATGGTATATGTAAACTGATTAATTGAATAATATGATCACAAGTATTAAACTACTTATTCTTCTAAGATTATTTACCTAGTTCAGAGATAAGTCTATATAGATATGGTATGAGATTATGGTACCTAAGATGTTTCAGGATGTCATCATACTAGGACTTATAATTACCCTTATTTAGGTTGATTACAAAAGAGCAAGTATCATATCCCATGATTAAGAACAAGTTAACTCCTTTAGAAAATAAAAATCAACACATTATGCAACCCCCAAGTTTTGGAACTTTATCATGCAGTGCTATAGGTCTAACTAGGTTGACTAAAATTGAGCCCTAATACTTATCCTTGTTTACAAATTCTTATTTTGGCATACAAGAGATCACTTGATTTAGCACTAACAATCTTTAAAACAAGCCCCCAAATTTAAAATTACCCCTCTATTTGTAAAAAACATAATTTTAAATGCTTTTACATGCCTATTTTGTTTTAAATAGAAAGCATAATTTTAAATACATTAAAAACAAAATTAAGGATTTGGAAAAAATTAGGACAAAAACAATTTGTCAAAGCATGTAGGGGCTGAATAGGTTGTCTAAAAATGGCTATGGCAGCCAATTAAAGCTTGAAATTAGGGAAAAGGGGAGAAATACCATTTGCAAAAATAGAAGCAGGGGCTTTATATATAGGTTGCTCCACTCGGCGATGCACAGGGGAATCTCCTTGCAGGTATTGTGTTTGAATTGCTAAAAATAGGGTTGTTCTACTATATATGTGTTTGATTTAGATGCCACACAAGAATTGTGTGACCACAAAAGGCACATTTAGATGGGTGGCCAGCTAGGAATGAGGTTCTAGGTAGCTGAATGCCTCACAATAGACATTTTAAACTTTTCTCCAAATCCTTATGGCAATGTAGAGTGTTTCTACATTTACACAGAGTTTGGCCTAGGAAGAGCTCAGCCTTTGTGTTGGTTTGGAGGCACAGAGGAGATACCAAAGATGGTAGCAATTGGGTGATGGGTGCACTAGACAATACCATTGTATTGTGCAAATCAAGAAAGCCCATGTTCTACCTTGACAAAGTTGGTTGTGTTTCTTGACCTTCTCCTTTTTCCAAGAAACATTCCTTAAAAATGATTAGTGAGCCAATGTAGTCACCCTTTCACAGTGCCACTTTTTGTCACTCTCCCCACCATCCCTCTAAAAAATAGAGTCACCTAGTTTCCTACCGATATGGAATTACTAGGAAACTAGAAACAATTTGTATGCAAAAAATGAAGAGAACAATAACCAAACTTCCAAATTAGGTTAGTAGGTCTTTGATTCCATGAAGAATTCTAGAATATCTAAGATGATTGAACATGAACAAAACATTACAAATCAATCACAAAGCAAATGAATTTGATGCAAGTAGACCATGTATTCAGCTAAAAGAATTCAAAAATCTCAAGGATGATTGAATAGGAACAAAACATTACAAATTAATCACAATGCATACAAAATTAATGTAAGATGACCAACTATTAAGTTGAGAAGAAAAGTACATATAGACGAGGAGGTTAGGTTGAATTAGGAGTTGACTTTAATGCTCCACTAGATGTGTTGAGTTAGCTCTACAAAACCTACTAGAGGTGGCGATCTAACCATGTCAACCTAGGACACCTAACTAGGGTTAAAGACATGTGCATTTTACCCATGTGCAAGGTAATATATAGACTAACACCCTGTTATTCAATATTATAGACCCCCTAGTTTTGACACTTTATAAGTTAGTGCATATTACAATGCAACAATTTCAAATAGATGGGAAATGTGAAAATATTAACTTTTGAAAAAATTGACACTCAATTTCGAGCTACCGAGCAAACCCAAAGGAATCTAAACAACTTCCAACCTGTGAGTAGAGGATGGTCAGAAAATAGGCTCTTTGTACATATCAATAGTGATTTTCCCAGGAATTTGGGCCAAAAAATTGACACCTATTAGCACTGGGCAGGGTCCTGATACAAGAGTTTCTCCCATCGACAGCACACAATTGCTTCTCCAATCGATGGCATGCATGGGAAAACATGGACATTGGCACACAAAGGTTGATGGTAGGCCCCAAGGATGATAGACAATAGGGGTCAATTAGTAGCTTCTTGGGCTAAGTTTGAAGTTGTAGAGCTATCAGGTTGTAGGGAACTATTAGCAAGAAATGTAGAGGAGATATCGGTCTAGAGATCTGGTCCTCAGGTAAGTCTTTGTAGTCATTTTATGCCCTGATTAGGTAGCTAGAAATTGATAGAAAAAATTAAGGAACAAGCAAATAGAGAATCACATATCCATCAAAATAATATAACACACAAAGTTACCCGGTACTGGCAAATCTCCATATATATATATAACAATCAAATGTATACATCATATATCTATCCTCTGGTAGGTCAGAGTCTCTACCTCACTAGTTACATATATGACTTCTATGTCATTGTTTACATCAAAACATCCTCCTATTCTCCTATCATACTTGCTTACATTCTACTATCTCCTATCTCTATATATATACTATATGATCTATTATAGGTACGTATGTGTCTTTTGTCAGCTTTCAAACTTCACATAGTGTGTAATCTCCTCTAGTCAGATTTCCTTTATGCTCTATGTCCTTTAAACATCAGCCCCCTATAAAATTATGTCTTGTCCTCAAGACATGCATTATTCTAGTTGAAAATATTTTTTGAGTCTGGAACCATTGACATATCTATCTGATAGTTTTCCCTCCATATTCTTTAGTCTAACTACTTTGGAATCTACAAATTCTTCAATGTAGTATGGTCCTAGCCACCTTGTCTTCAGTTTTCCTTGCTTCTTAAACTTGCTATCATACAGGAGTACTAAGTCACCTTCCTTAAATGTCTTGTTCCTCAAGACATGCCTTGCTCCAATTGAAAATATCTTTTGATTCTGGCACCATTGACATATCTGGATGATAGTTTGCCCTCCGTATTCTTTAGTCTAACTGCTTTAGAATCTACAAATTCTTCAATGTAGTATGGTCCTAGCTGCCTTGTCTTCATTTTTCCTTTCTTCTTAAACTTTTTGTCATACAGGAGTATTGAGTCACCTTCCTTAAATATCTTGTTCCTCAATTTTTTATCATGTTAGGTCTTCTATCTATTACTTTCCAGGTCCATATTATATGTCGTTATCAGTCTAACATCATCTAGTTTTTCCAATACTTCAATCCTCCGCTTGAGAGATTCTTCTTCACCCAACTTGAGGGTGGTTGTTGTTTAGAAGTTTGAAAATATGAATTGTACCAATATTGTAGCATCTATTCCATATACTAGTTCATAGGTGGTAAACTTGCTGGTTCTTTTAAAGGTTTTCTTGTATGCCCATAGTACCATAGGTATTTTTAGATCCCAATCTATTTTGTTCCGACTACACATCTTTGTCAATGCTACCCCAATGATCTTATTCAAGGCTTCACTTGCTTCATTTTCTTGTGGATGATATGGTGAACTCTTGTTGTGTGTTATCATGAAATTGTCCAATAGTTCTGAAATCATCTTTTTTACAGAATGTTCACCTTGATCACTGGTTATGCTAAACAGATAGCCAAACCTAGTAATTATACTTTCATAAATGAATTTAATGATAATTTTCTGTATGAAGTCTCTTGTTGGTTGTGCTTCAGCCCACTTAGTTAGGTATTCTACTCTGGAATCTAGCTTTAAAATGATTTTTTGGTGGGTCTATAGGTCCAATGAAATCAATGGCCCATTTTTGAAAAGGTAATTGTGCTGAAATTGGTCTCGATGGCATTTCATCTCTTGTAGTAGGTCTTCCTATTCTCTCATATATATCGCAATTCTTCACATATCTCTTTGCATCTTTGAATATTGTAGGCCACCATAACTCAGCTAGTTTGATTTTCCTTTCTATCATGTCTCTGATATTATGTCCTCATGCTATCCCTTCATGTGCTTCTTTTAGAATTTATTCTCTTTTATGTTAATATACTACCTTTTTGATGATATCATCTTTCCCTTGGATATATACCTCTCCCTAAATTAATGTGTATGGAAAATATCTTCGCATTAGGTTTTGTTTATCTTATGATGGCATTTCTGCTGGAAATTCCTTGCTAGCCAGTGGGTATGCTATGTCTTCCATTTCTTTCGATACCATAGTCACTTAGAAAATATTTGCGCTAGGTAGTTCTTCTTCCTGTACCTCCAGATCTTCCCCTATCTTAATTCTAGATAAGTAGTCAGATCCCTGGTTGTGCTTTCTCTGTTTCACCATGATTGAGAATTCAAACTCTTGAAACAAAAGTAACCATTGGCAAATTTTTTTTTGAATGATTAGTTTGTTGAGTAGGTATTTCAATGGTTCATGATCAGCATAGAATATAAAAGGTGTTGACAAGGTAATGTCTGAACTTCTGTAGTTAATATACCATTGTTAGGGATTGTATTTTAATTGTGATATAGTTCTTGTCTACTTTTAATAGTTTCCTACTTGCAAATGCTAAAGGGTGATCCTTAGAACTGCTTGGTTGGGTCAGTGTTGGTCCTACTGCAATTCCTGATGCATTACCATGAACATGGAATGTGTTTCCCTAGTCTGGAAATATGAGTATTGGTGCTTCTTCTATCTTTTGTTTTAGAATGTCAAATGCCTCTTGATGCTACTCATTCTAGGTAATACTTTTGCCATATTTTTTCTTTAATAGATCTTCTATATGTGGAGAGATGGCTACATATCCCCTGATGGATTTATGATAGTAACTAGTATACCTGAGGAATGTTTTGACATCAGATGTGTTTTTTAGTGGCAACAAGTTTTGAATAATGACAACTTTTAGGGGATGAACCATGCATCCTTCTTTACATATTATATGACCCAATAGCATTCCAAATGGTATTGCAAAAGTGTATTTCTTCAAGTTTAGAGAAATTTGCAAACTCCTACACTTAGCAATATTAATGCTTGTGTGTGATCTTTGATCAATCCAAATACAATCCAATCATCCAAATAGACTTCCATAAAATCATGTATAAACTCCTTGAATGCATTGACCATGATTCTACTGAATACTGTAGGTGTACTTTTCAATCCAAAAGGCATAATAGTATACATGAAAGATCCTAGTTTAGATGCAAATGTTGTTTTTAGTTGATTTTCCTCTCTATTGTTACCTGGTGATATTTAGGGAATCCATCAGTGAAAGAATAGATTTCTCTACCGACAACTGACTCTAGAATTTCCTCTATAAATGGTGTAGGGAAAGGATCATGAATACAAGCCTTATTCAATTCTCTATAGTCTCTGCAGATCCTGCTTTCTCCTATTTTCTTATTTTGTACTACCATTGGTCTAATCCACTCCACTTCCTTGACTGGATTTATGATCCTTGTTTCTATCATTTTATCAAGCTCTACTTTGACTTTTTTCTTCATGTTTGGTTTCATCCTATATGGCATTTTCTTGAATGGTTTGTAGACTTCTTTTAGTTGAATTTTTATTATTCTATCTTCCTCTTTGATTCCCTTCATCTCTATGAAATTTTTAGGGAACAAATCTTCATTTTGAAAAAAAAATCTACTACTTGTGCCACTTCCTTCTCATCCCAATAGTCTCCTGTGTTGGCTAGATTCATATCTTCTTCTTTTACAATGTTTTCTTCCCTTAGCTGAATAGGCTTGTTGTAGTAATTTTCCTTGATGTCTGTTGATTCCACTAGCTCTCTTTCACCTTGGTCTATTTCTATTCTAGGTTCTTTATCCTCTTCTTTCTCCTGCTATGATGTTTCATAGCATTGTGTTTCTCTGGATATGATTCTTTATTTATCCATTCTATGACTTTCCAAATGCCTTATGTTTTAGTAATGAGCTATGTTTTGTTATGACTTCTTCTTCTTCTACATCTTGTTGAAAGGTGATCTCCTAGATTTTGATGAGTGTTTTGTGTATATTTTTGTCTGGATCAAAGAATGATAAAGTATGAATCAAGTCTTTTTGCAATTCTTCCTAGTATCTAATTTCTTTCCTCCATTCTTGATTAATATACCATGTTTGTGTAATTGGTGATAGTGTCCAATATAAGAAGTGGGTATACAATACCCCATTATATTAATTTATGCCTTTCCATACCATTATGCACATGGACAAGTGTTCTTGTGGTGAAACCTGACATGCATACTTGGGTATTATGTCATATTCTCCTTGCTCCAACAAATGTCTTGTCTTTATGAATATTTTGAATGTTGTCCACTAGTCAATTGTGTCTTTATGTGCATTCCACCAATTTGCAGCATTACATGCTAATGTGTGTTGTGTTGCATGTAATCTTATCTCCTCATCTAAAAAGACTATCTCCATTTCTGCTAGGTATTTATGTAGGTTCTACATGCCTAAAAACCTAGGCAACTTGATATGTGAAATTCCATTGAAAATGTGACTTAGCCACTGAGATCTTTGATGCATATCTACCTTATCCTCCTTGAATGTGTCACATGTATTCTCCAATGAGTTCTAATGAAGTGCAGAGGAATATGGTATGTCTTCTTCACCCATTTTGATCATGAATATACTCTGGTAACCAAGCATTTTCCTTATTTTGAGTTTTGGTTCTTCTCTCATCCAAGCTTCCAAAACCTCTCACTATTTGTACTTTAGTGATCATCCTTTATCTCCAATTAGGCTCTTCTATTATCTCCTCTACATCTAGCCTTGTGATTTTATAGAGATTCTTGGCATCCTTATCAATGTATTAATCTTGATTTGTTTATTCTATATATGCTTCCTCCATTAATTATCCCAAGGAAATATTGACAACTTTGTTCACATTGACAAATGATAACTCTTCTCTTTGGAAGTCTATGACACCATTTGCATCTACAAACCATCTCAAGCCCAAAAGTGCATGGAAAGCTTCTCCTTGATCCTTCATGGCTACCATAATGAAATCTAAGACATGTTTGATCCCCATTAGATTAACTTCTTCTTGCTTCAATGTTCACATTGTTTGCATGTTAGATCGATCTGCCAAGATTATATTGTAAGTTGTTTCTGACAGCTCAGGTCTTCCTAACTGTTCCCACATCTTCTTTGTTATCATGTTGACATCTACTCCCAAATCTGTCATGACATACTGAACCTTTTTGTGATTGATGTGAAAATCTATCATAAGTGATTTTGTTTTCCATTCTTTGTCTATCCTTCCCATTCTTTAGAGTTCACTTTTCTAATTTTGTTACTTATTCCAATACTTAGATAATTGGTTCAGTTTCTCAATGAGTCTATGGTGCTGTGTCAGATGGGCTAATTGCTTGAGAGCTTCCACTTTTCCTTTGGTAAAAAATTTCTTGTATTAATTCTCCTTTTCTTGTTCCTTTCTTATTGTTTGTTTAGCCTCCTTAACCACTTCTTCATGATGTTTCTTAGTAGGGACAAATTATTCATCCTCCTCACTATCTTCCCATTCAGCCTCAATGATTCACTATCTTTTGGTATTTGTTCCTTGTCTTGTCACTACCGCAACTTCCTCCTTCCTTTTCCTTCTCTTTTTTTTTTGGTATGTTTTGGTGTGCTTCTTTGGTAGTACTCTTCTTCTTTTATGGATTCAGTTGAAGATATGTCTATCTCCTCTCTATTGTTCTTCACAAAAGTTCTTGCTCCTTAATCTTTTGGTGTCCTTCTTATGATCCTTGCTCCTTTTTTATTATTCATGTTCTGTAACACATAACTCTTAGATTGTGGTTGTGCATTCTAGAAGTATTGTTGTGCTCTCTCACGAGAGAATAAATCAGGCTATGTGTTGTTACAAAATGAACACTTTTTTTCTTTTCAGTTCAACAATCATTAGTAAAGTGTCCTAACTTATGGCAATTGAAGCATGTCACATCCTCCCTCATTATTTGACTTCTTCCATAGCCTCTACCTCCTCTGTAGCCTCTAAACCATTATTTATCATCATTCTTATAGCTATTTCCATAGAATGGGCCACCAAAGTTTGAATTTTGTATTGCATTGACATTCCTCTGATTTCTCCAATTTGATTGTTTGTAGCCATGATAATATCAGTTACTCTCTACATAGGACATGTTATTACTCTTTGTCAAATGTGTGTACCAAATTTCATCTTCTTCATCAGCACATTCTCTTTTCTTCTAGACATTCTGTGAATGACAATGAGGTGTTTCATGGTCATCCCACTCTCTGCATAATCCATAGTATACTAAATTGATTGCTTTCATTGTTGCTTTGGTGTTTTCTTTTATTGCAGCAGCTTGTCTTTCATCTTTCATCCTAGGACATTAATTTCTCAAGTGGCCTTCACTTGTACAAAATGAGCACCATATATTAGGTCTTTGCTTGTATGTATTCTCCTCATGTTTAAGCAATATATCCTGCCTCAGCTTCAACAACTCCAATTGTAACTTCAGCTTTTCCAATTCTAAATTTTCATTCATCTTATCTTTTCTATGCTAGGATTGAGACTCTATCTGGTAGGCTAGTGTCATCGCTTTTGCATATGTCTCAAAGATCCTTCCATCTAGGGCTAATATTATTTTAGGTCTTATTCAAGAAATAGAACATTCTATCTTTTGCTTTATAATCAGTGGTTCCTCTAGTCTCCTAGTTGTCTCCTTGAATATTTTATCAAAATCATTTATTGATGCATTCCCCAATTACATCAAATCTGTCATCTTGCTTACCCATTCTATTAGAACATCTGAAACTCCAAAATTTTCCAAAAATGCCTTCTTGATCTCATCCCACTCCTTGTCACTATTCAGGAATGTCTTCCTATACCACTTCAATGCTTCATTCCGCAAGGTGCCTATGAATTCAAATAGCTTAATTTCATCTCTTATTACTCCCATATGATTCCAAATTGAATCTACTATAAAAATGTGTTTGAGTGCCTCAATAGTATCTTTCTCAAATACAGGTAACTTGACAAGTGTATCCATGATTGATCTTCTTACAATCTCTAGTAATCCACAATGGGTTTCTTCTGATCTACTCATCTAGTTATGTTATGTTTTGTAAACTCATTTCCTTTTTCTTTTCTTATCTCGTTGTAGTCAAATCTCAAAATACTCCACTCCTAAAACCTCTACAAAATTGCTCTGGATCTCTACTATTCTCTCTACTTCTTTGTTTGCATGAATATATTCCTTCTCAACTAAAATTCTCTTGAATTTATATGGCACTTGGGGTGGCTCATGGTCTAGGGGTTGTGTATCTTTGTAGTGTCTCTTCAAATTAGGGGATACTCTTCCAGTTGTGAATGACATCCTGTCATCATCAAATGATAATCTTCCAAAACCCTAAGAACTCCTCTCAATGTTTACCACATCTCCTCCTCCCTCTCTTATCCCTTTATACTTTAGTAAATTAACTCCTCTAGATATTCCTCATCCATCTTCAAAATATTTGGTGCTAACTCATATATTTTGGTAGTCTGTGGTATAAACCTTAGTTAGACTATTTCTTCTTTTTCCCTTATGTATTCTTCTTCGGTAGCACCCACAGTGGCATGCTCACCAACATTCTCCATAACACCCTCTATGTCTTCTACATCTAACCTCCTTTCTTTAGCAACACCCTCCTTGGCATACTCAACAACATCCTTCATGATGTGCTTGTATTCTTCCTTCCTTTTGATAGCACCCTCAGTAGCGTGCTCCTCAAATTCTCCTATCTTTTCTTTCACACCTTCTATTATTCCTGCTTCCTCCATCATTTGTTCCCTTTCCATACTTCTATAGTAATGTTATTGTCTTTCCTAAGTTTAGTTCAATCCCTCTTCTCTGCTTATCTCTATTTTAGTCATCATTTCTTTGTCAATCTTCTTTTTCTTCCATTGCTCCCATTTCTCCATGGGTTTGTTGGATTTGGTTTTCCATTAGTCCTCTTATATCCCATGGAATTCTTATTTGAAGAATCATATCATTTGAAAGGTCCTTGTAGACCCTACCCCCTTCCCACTTGTCATCCCCTTAAGTGTTTACCCCCTCTCACAAAGGTGGAAACTTAAGGAGATGTGAATTCTTCTGCACTTTGAAATTTTTTCCCACAAACCTTACCTTTTCTCCTTTTTAGAACTCTATTCTACTTCTTTAGATGTTTTGCCCTTCCAATCTTTAATTACCCTCTTCTAGGGTCCTGGCAATAGAACCAGATGTTAGCAAGAAATGCAGAGGAGATACCAGTCCAGAGATTTTGTCCTTAGTCAAGTATTTGTAGCCAGCCTATATCTTGGTCAAGTAGCTAGATATTGACAACAAAACATAAAGAACAAGCAA
This sequence comes from Cunninghamia lanceolata, assembly GCA_027924645.1. Classification (NCBI taxonomy): domain Eukaryota; kingdom Viridiplantae; phylum Streptophyta; class Pinopsida; order Cupressales; family Cupressaceae; genus Cunninghamia; species Cunninghamia lanceolata. The sequence continues at coordinate 10,755,705 of BSBN01000334.1, read as the reverse complement.
ACAGTGCATTACATATACATCAAAATAAGATAAGACACAAAGTTACCTGCTAAGGATAGATCTCCATATATATTAACAACAATCAAGTGTTTACATCATATGTCTATCCTTTGAAAGTTCTGAGTCTTTGCCTCACCAGTTATATATATAACTTCTATGTCATTTTTTACATCAAATCATACGTCTATTCTCCTATCATACTTGCTTACATTCTACTATCTCCTATCTCTCTATATATACTATATCTATTATAATAGGGATGTGTCTCCTATCGACTTCTAGCCTCTGCATAGTGTGTAATCTCCTCTAGTCAACTTTCCTTTATGCTCTATGTTTTTCTAACAGGGACTTCTAGGTTGTAGGGTGCCTCTGTGAAGAGGATTGCATGATTTCCAACCATGTGCCAAGCGTGCCATGACACAATTACTGTGTGAGGCATGTTGGAAGATGAGGTCACATAAGGCCTATGAAAGACACCTCCAAAAATTGTAGCGAGTCATTGTTCCTCTATTTCTAGGGAGTGTTCCACAAAAAATAATTAGCAAGCCATTGCAATCACCCCTTCATAGGTTTGCTTTCTATCACTATTCTCACCATCCCTCCAAAAAATAGAGTCACCTAGCTTCCTGCCCATTTGCTGAACATCCTCTACTCATGGGTTGGAAGTCTCTTAGACACCTTTGGGTTTTCTCTTTCATCTTGCATAGAGGAGATGTTGGAGAGGGTAGGAGTTGGGTAATTGGTACACCAGACCAAAGGTGTTATGCCTCAACAAGCAAGGTCATGTTCCTCCTTGATAAAGCTGACCATGTTTCTTGACCTTATCCTTTTGCCAACAAGCATGCTTAAAAAAATTGACCTCTCTCCCTTTACCTTATGAATAGCAAAGACATAGAAAAGAAAATAAAACTAGTATAGTTTCAAAGATTTATAAAAATGCCAAATAGGGATTTACAGTTCCAAACTGGCCTACAACTCCACGTGAACTAGCAAACAAGCTTCAGTCCCACTTTGGTACCATATTAGAACAAAGGATCAACTAAGAGAATGCTAGCATCAAATTAGAGTAAACTGATAATGAGCAATTGTGTACATATAGTATGGAGAGTTTGAGTCACTTTAGGAGTTGACTCATGCACTCAAGTAGTGGTGTCAAGAAAATTTCCACCAAGTGGCAAATGAGTGTCGATATGTATCTTGGATAAGTTTGATGGACTCTCCAAGTAAACATATAACCTACCTAAGGTGGCTTAAAGTCGTGTGTGAAATATATGTATAATTAGTTATTAAATAATAAGTTATAACATTAGTAGTTCTACACTAACAATATTTTCCTAGCTATGAAATTAGACTCAATACACATTAAAGTGTATGTGTGTATATATATTTATACAAACACTAACAATTTTTCTTATAAGAGAACTGAGAGGAAATAACTTAGTCACACTAGTTTTATATATTTAACAACATTATAGTAGTATATTAGCATCCCAACATGCTATAAGAAATATACTAGTTTTAAAAATGATAGAAGATTTACTCTATAGCTTGTGAAAATATAATGACAAAACTTGTGGTTAAACCAGGTGTATGAGTGAAAATACCCTATATTGTAAACTTAGATGTAATAAGAACGACTAATAAAAAAGGTCCATAATATAGATTTAGCTTAAAGGAGAGTACAAATAATGGCACATGGTCTCATAATAGAGATCAAATAAAACAAGTCTACATTCTTCTTTGCATGCTAATAGAAATAAGAAAACTACATGTACCCAACATACCTGTGTGAATATGCCTCTTTTTCAATCACCTACTCTACTTACAAACCCTTACAAACTTTTTGCATTCAATGTCCCCCCTTCTCTCCTTCTATCCCTGTTTTACATAGTTCTTAAAATTTCCCCCAAATATTCGGTGGGTGTCCAACACCGAAATTTTCTTTGACACTACTAGCACTCAGATTGATAAAATTCACCATCACTTCCACTCCCTAGTTCATTTGGGAAGATTAATTTCTTCTAAGAGAATGAAGAAAATAGGTAAGCCATTATCACGATCAAAACTCCACTTCATTTCCTTCGTGCCCATGAATCTCTCTAGAATTTATTTCAAGGTTCCATTATATTAAAAGGAACATTAAATAAATCACATCCTAAAAATTTGAATTTTTTTAGACACTAAAATATAGACTAGGTTATTATCCTCAAGGACAAAAAAGGCCTACAATTACAAACCACATCTACATAAACAAAATTTTCACTAAAACACACATGATGCCATGAATGGATATGTGATGTTACACCTCCTCATCTAAAGCAAATGCGACATTGAAAAATATAAATGATGAGTGCAACCATGACATTGATGAGTACAAATGAATATTGTAAATGTGACATCAGTAAATGTAGCTGATTAAGGAAAATATGACTCCAATAAATGCAATGTGACATTAAACTACACATCATGTAAAAAACTAAACCAAAATCTTACAATATAATAGAAATTAATATCTAAGGAATAGTGAAGTGTGTGGATAGTTCTCAATGTCATAGTACAATTAGGCACATCTCCTTGATCTTTAGCAATCTCCCATAATGATAGTTTGTTCTTTGAATGAGAGGAGAAAATACTTTTCCTACATTCACCTCATGATCACTGAAATAGTAGTTATTTTGAAATCATTCACCAAATAAATAATCTTAATATAATAATCATTACAATATAAATTAATCTAGGATTAACTCTAGGAACATCTTGCATGAGATGGCTCCTCTAAGATCACAAGAGGAATTATTTTGACTACAGAAAGGAGTCTCCCAAAGAATTAGCATGTCCTTCAATCACGGAAGAAAAAATGGAACTCTTTCTACACCCAAAGAAGAAATAGACATCGAAACAACCAAAAACTAGGAACAAAGAATACTTGGAGAGCAAGGGGTCTTTTGAAGATAAAGGGAGGGAAGAGAAGTGGCAATACAAACCCAAGCATGTCTTCAAGGAAGTAATATGGACGAAAGAACTTTAGGAGATCTACATCTATTTTCCAGAGGGACCACTCAAGAGAAGAAAATAATTGTTACAAGAAACAACACTATTAGGTGAAGTCCTTTTGTGTTATTTTTTGGTTATTGATTTAAAACAATGGGTTTCTCAGCACTCACCTCTAACGAAAGACTTGGTGGAACTTGGAGACAGCGTTTTTGTCTTCACTTTTGGAAACAATGGAGAAAGAGATAAAGTTTGACAAAGTAGACTATGGATATTTCAAGGAATGCATATTTATTGTCAGTCTTGTAAACCAAATTTTAATCCTACTAAAGAACAAATACCATTCCTTCCCTTTTGGGTTCAAATATCAAATCTCCCCATGGAGTATAGGGATTTGGAAATTTTGAGAACAATAGGAAACACTTTGGAAACATGTCAAGTAATACAGATCCAGTAAAGTCATTTTTGGTCATCTACAATTAGAATGTGCATTCTAACAGAAACAAATAACAAGCTCCCAAAATGGGTCAATCTTGAGACTCTAGAAGGCATTTAGGAACATAAACTTTTCTATGAAGGTATAGAGTATTTGGATTCTAACCTATTTCAAGGAGTATTCAAGAATATGATGGAACTCAACACCAAAGAGCTTTAGGGAGAAGAAAGATCTATCAAAAATCATCCTAGCAACCATCAACATGTAGAGCTTGAAGGTGAAGGAGAATTCATCCTTGACGGCAGGTCCTTAAAAGATACACAAGAATACAAGAATCAAATTGATATGGGAAGAGGAAGAACCAAATTTAGTCTACAGAGAGATTCCACCTACAAAGGAAGAAGTAGAGGAGGAAGTTGAACCAGTAATGATAGTTGAGGACAAGAAAAAAGGGACGCAAACAATCTCTCAAGAAGATGACAATGGAAAAAAGGAAATGTAGGAGTCATTGATCTACACTAAAGGTGGAAAGGAAGCTGTAGATATGGCTAAATATAGTCCGAATAGAATACTAGAGGAATTGATTGCTAATATAAGCAATTATATTTATGATGATATTGCAAAAGGTCTTGAAGAGAAAGGAGAGGAGGAACATAAACATATCTTAGGCATTTCTCAAATTGCAATGGAGCTAAGAATGGACATAACCACACTGACCTCTTCAAGGAAGAGCACTCAGCAAAAAAAGAACAGGACACAAATAGAAATTACATTAGGAATTTATCAGTGTCCCATCTCTCTATGAGCACCATAAACATGTGATCAAGGAAGCATCTCTAGCATTATGCAGACCCATTATATGCATACCTTACAAAGTAAGCCAATGTCTACATGTGTTAGAGTTGTGTATTGGCCTCACTATAATGTGATCATCCCACTTCATGTGTGCTAAGGCATGGTTAGTGGATGCTGGAAAAAAATGTTTCATCAGTTGCAATAATTCTAAGAGTAAAAATATATCCAAACATGAATTTTTTCTTAAACTACTTTGGACACCTGCACCCCAAGACCCCTAGGCATATCTTGCTTTCCTACACCCTTTTGAGGCACATGCACCCTTTCAAGATGTTAGTGTCTCCCTTAGACACATGTGGGCCCCATCAAACCTTTCAAAGCATAATAAAAAATAAATTAATTTTTTGAACTTACCTCTCATGGAAATTCTCTAATCGACATGGGCCCAAATCTCCTCTAATTTGGTTCACTTGAATTTTCATCATTACAGCATAGTGGCTCTCTAAGTGGTCTAAGGTGCTCAATATCTCTAAATTTGGAAAGTTAAAATGAATAGTAAATTTTAAATTTTTTTTACTAGTTATACTAATTGTTTAAAATTTCAAGCTCGTCTTCAGCACCTTTTTCATGAAAACTCTCAACTTTCACCTATGACCTCTGATTTTTGTGTTGTTTCTTTCATTAGAATTTGAACTCTACCATCTTTCTTTGTGGTTAACTTTTCATCATGTCATCCATATCAAAAATAGGTTTCTAGAATACTTTTTTTAGAAAAGTTCCTAGCAAAACTCATTACTCCCAACCTTCCTTCCCTATCTTTGTGTCATAAACAAACGGAAAAATATGAGGCGAAATAGATAACACATAACCCCTTGGATGAAATCTAGCTAGAGTTGACATCATGTGTCTCTTACTAGTCTATATTGATTGCCTACCTTTCTGCATGTATGCCATCTAGTTCTTCTCTTGACGCAATTGATCGATTCTTTACCAATATATTATTCTATTTATCACAACTTTATTAGAAAATTTTGTTATATTTTGGGGACTACACAGGAAATGAGATCTCTTCATAGCCATATCTCTTTCTTGTTGACAAAAAACCTTTATTTTCCATGTGCTTTCTTCTAGCCTCACCTCTTTGATATGTGTGATAAAGATTTATATACTTCTAAAGTATTTCTTACTCTTGGAGAATTATATATTATTATTTCCTAACATTGTGGTTTTGTAGGGCTTGTAGTTCTAACACCATGGTTTTGTAGCTCCTAGACTAGGGGCATATCACTTTCCATCTAAAGGATCCCTACAACCTCTACAATATCCTTTTTCATGATGGTGTTTCATTTCAGGATTTCATTATTGTACCTTAGCATGATTTTCACTTAGTGTCATCATGCTAAACTGTGGGCAAAATGTAATGTCAAAAATTAAAGACCCTACAATTTCATGTCATGTTTTGCACCTGCCTGAGCACCAGTTCCTATAACATGTCTTAGAACCACTTGAACTTAATCTTGGATTAGTTCTCATAGACCAAGTTTCTATCAAATCTGCACTAGGCTATTGATATTGATATTTCTCTTAGCATGTGTGTCAAAATTGGGTAGATTCTTCTTGGACACTAGCATGATGCATAGATTTCTTCAGAATGTGTTGGTGTCCTATGTCTATAGCACCTTGAAACATGCATTATTATTGTAATCCTTCACCTCATAATGTCTCTTGAAGGTTTGAATGCTACACATATGTTCCTAGCTATCCTTAGTCTTCTCTAGACTAGAGGATAAGGATAATATTGAAAAGACCATTGTTATCTAGAAGATCTCTCTCTCTCTCTCTCTCTCTCTCTCTCTCTCTCTCTCTCTCTGAAACACACCCACACACAAAATCCTTTGATATATGTAAGTTGGCTATCTAAAGAGCTCTAATCATTCTCAAAGATTACACACAGTATATAGGTCCCTTTTCTGAATCACTATCCTTCAATCCTAATATATTCCTTTGTGTTATGTGTAAGTTCTCACTGTTATTGTGAAAGATACAAAGAGAATTCACAAGGATATATTTTCTAATATAGAAGTTTAGGCTTGTCCCAAAGACTTACCCGGCTCTCTTTCTACCATCAAAGATACTTTCAACAAGTGGTAAACATTAGATTTCTCCCTAAAGGTCCTCCTAGTTTCCAACACTCAAATACTCACAACTAGGGTAGTGAATCTTTGGTATTTTCTTTATCATATTCCAATCAGAAATAGTTTTCTCTGATAATCTTATTCTCTCCTCATCTTTTTTGATCCCATTACACAAGTGGTGAATCAACAATCTCCCCATTATTATTCAACCAAAATCCCTTTTTGTCTTTTTGCAAATCATTGGTGTAGACCACCAGTTTTTATTATCTAATCCAAAATCTAGGCCTAGTGTCCTTCCCATAGTCTAGGGAGGTGATCTTGGCACACTTTATCACTACATTGTAGCTCCTAGAAATAATTAGGATAGGTGTACACACTTCTATTAACATCTTTATCATTTAATTGCCTATGGAGGTTGGAAGACTAAAGCAGGGGCTTGAGCACTCTTGGAAAGCTTCTATGCTCATTAAGAAGGCACAAACTACATCTTCTATAACCTATTGTTTGTACTATTCTGTATAGGTGATAGTGTGATGTTTGTATGTCTACATGTTGTGCTAACATCCTAGGCTAAGGCTCCCTCCCTTTAGTGGTAGGTCTGTTTAGTGTTTTTCTCTTTTAGTTCTACCTTTTGTTCATCAAAAATCTTTTCTAGGATTTTTTAGGAAACATTTCATTCTTATTCGTTTATTTCTCTTAACTTAGAAAAGTTATATTTTCTAGTTGATAGCATTTCTAGAATATTTAGGATAGTTTTGTAAGCATTAAACAAAACTTATTCTTTTCTCCAAAACCAGACATTGCATAGTGGTGCCCTACAAAATCACTTTGTCTAGAGGGTGCAACTCTTTAGGTTGAGTTGCTATTGTATGCACTACACAATGTATACACAGATACAATAGGTAGATATATAAGCATTAACCCCTCAAGGTTTACCAAATCAAGATTGCATAAGATAGTGTATAAATTATATTACAAAATTATACTAGCATGGTAAGACCAAAGAGCTACCTCTAAACTATTGAAAAAAATATGTTTAATTGTGTTATCTTTAGCCAACTACACTAGTGCCTATTCTAATGGGAAACAAAGTCAATAATCAGATGTATCTGAACTGAATGTGCATTTAAATATCCATATGTTAGGCTCTATAGCAAGGGTAAATGCATACCAAAATGTAACTAGGACTATATGAAAACATATTTAATAATCTATATCTAAACAAATTGAATCAATATACTAGATTTAAGGAGGATTTTAAATGCGTTTTGAGACTTTTACAATCATTTGCATAGATAACAAATCAACAAAATTATCATCATACTAGTAAGTCTAGTCTCAAGGAGAAACATAAGCATGTCTATCCCTTGAAATCAATAAGAAACATAAGGAGAAACCTTCTTAAAAAAAGAGCTCCTACATCCACTAACCTCTTTTAGCCTAAAGTACATGTGAGCATAAGAACAATAGAGTTGAACTACAATAGTTGATGCCCTAGACTGCATTTACACAACATAAGTGCTTGAAATTAGGTATGAGACCAACCGCTATAATAAAAAATAATTACATACTTATAGAGATATCATAGCTATACAGTGCACATGTTTATATCAATTGTCTCGATCCCCTAACCTTCTAGGAAATGTTTAGTAGCACCCAGAAAGTCTAGAAAACACTATAAATTGACTCTAAACTTCTCGAACTTAGGATTTTCTTATATTTGTACAACTTCAACATACAATAGGGACATGGGGAATGACAAATAGTAACCTCAAGACAAATATAACTTAGAGAAGACCCATTAAAATATTTATCAGATCATTTAAATATGGCGGGCATAAAAAGTGTCTAATGCACAAAATAGGCAAGGACTTAGATGATTTTGCATTTTACAAGTTGGGTCCCAACACACACAACTAGTATAAATTAAGGCTAATGAACCTACCAATGGCTAGTGTATACACAAGCTGACCAACCAAAAATTGACATTAATAAATAAAGCTACCATGAACTACTAAGATAGCAAACCGCATCATCACTGATTGTATAACTATTCCTCACTTGGAGATTATGAATGCATAGGGCAACAATAAAAACACTACTAAAGCCCCTTAATATTTTTTCCACTAGAATGTTGCTACTAAATAAACAATTAGGATAATGCCACATAAGTTATGTGCAACCAACTATGAACAATCAATTTATGATTAGACTATAACAAATGTCTTAAGCAAGTATATAGAGTCATCATGATTACAAGTTTAAATATTTAATAAATGATAAGGGTCAAAAAAATTTGGCAACAAACTAATTTATTATACTGATGCACCATAAGAGCTCAAAAGATTAATCTTGATGGGGTCCATTTGATTAACATTAAAGTAAAACATGTCACACAAGAAATTATTGACCAATTGACTTAGACAAAAGTTCATGAAATGTGTTACATCAACATAGTCTAAGTCCAAGTCTAGTTTCTTATAATCGCTCCCCTATTTATCAGTCTAAAGCACAATTCTTTTGTTTAGTTTTCTAAATAACTACTAACACATGATTTACTACTTTATCAATTGTGGAACATTAGAAAACTAATAAACTTGTATAGATAATTTAAAATACATCTATCTAAAACATGTCAAAAGGTATCAATCTTAAAATATCTAACTAACCGATTTTTAACGTAGTCCAAGTCTAGGAGGATCTCTTCCCATACATTTATTGTCGAGACCACTAATAGGGGGTCTCAGTGCCCAAAACATTATCGCCAAATATTTTAAATAAATATATTTAGAATATGTTCTCTAATTACTATTGTTATTATTATTATTAATATTATTAGTAGTAATGACATCATAATATTAATCTATCTCTGTATACAAGATGCTTAATAAAAAGTAGAACTAATTTTAAAAATTACAAATTTTTTTAAAATATTAATAATTTCCTTATTTTTCGAATTATGAATGCTGTGTTCTATCAATAGTAATGATACAACACAATCAGCTTCCTTGCACGCTTACTAACGATTGTTTGTTCTCTTACAAGACCATACAGACAGTGTGTGCAAGTGCGTTCCTTTCCACCCTACAGTTATAGCAGATCCATTCGGCTCAATAGTAAAACTTTCTGCATGATTATATTGGTTGAGCAATAATCTTGCCTGATACCAAGCCTGATAGCTGAAGCTCATTTCCTTAAATCCCGCCCGTCTGAAGAAAGACCTCCACATATCCATTTTAACGTGTCTCACCCTCCTGTACTCTCCCTCGCAGGCTATCATATTGCTAATTTGATTCCCACAACATACTTCTTCAAATTTGACCCTCTTTAAATCATTTCTGTACGGCAAGACAACCTCCAAACAATCAAAGTAAGCACTGTAATAGAAAAGCACCTCAATGAACCGATTCACAAAAGAGGGGGAATTATGCTGCCCTTCTACTTCACAATTCACCAAATGTGGGGCTTTAATTTCTTGATAACATTAATAGTTTTTACGAGAAGAGCTGGGTCATATAGCAGACTTCCGAAAACAGTGGGAGCATACACAGCTACGAACTCACCAGCTCTAACGTTGAACAAACCTCCCTTAATCTCGTCCAGCTTTGAGATCTTGACTGAACAGTAGGAAAAGGGAATCGCCGTGGCTTTAGCAAACTCCGTAAGCCTTCTTCCACTTTCTTCTAGCTCATGGGAATTCATTCCAACAGCTGTGATCTTGAGATGCTGAACGGAAGAAGAAGAAACTCGTAGAGCGAGAGACTGAATCAGAGCTGTCCATTGGCACCCAGTTTGAATTCCCAGATCAATCACATGAATTCTTTTTCTATGCACCACGGCTTCAATGATAGCCTGGACGGCGGTGAATTGTAGCGTTTTGGCATACGGATGGACCCTAGTACAGAGAGCTAGTAGACCGTACAATTCACTTTTTCCATAATCACTTGTGAAATTGTTGGCGAAATCATGGGATTTTTGCTTCCCGGGCTCCGGCTCACTGCGGCTCTGGCGTTTGATTCTCTCTTGGAGGGCTTCGGAAAAATAATAACAGAGCCTCTGTATGGGGTTCCCAAGCTGGGAAGAGAGTTTCTTGCATTGGCTTAGCAGCCTGGAGGCTTGTCCATATTGTTCGTTGCCGACAAACTCTGTTGAGGCGAAAAGATGATGAGCCAATTCAAGCCCATTCTGTTCTTCCCTGGACAGGGCCGGAACGGCAAATCTGGAGTTCCTATTGAAGCTCTCGTCGGCAGAGACATGCATTGTAAATTCTGAAACAATAAAACAGAACCAGAGAAAGAAATAACAGCAATCTCAAAACAATGCTCAGAAAGAGGAATAATGAAAACAGCATACACAAAAGGAACAGAAAGGATTTAACGTGGTTTGCCAATGTTGGCTACATCCACAACGAAGGGCAATAGTTTTTATTAATCTCAATACATCACACCGTGTATCATGCATCTCTCTCAGAATTACATATATCACTGTATATCTTTCTGTAGCACAGCAGCTAGCAAGAAAAACCTTTTCCAGAAGTCCAAAAGACTCTCAATCTGCAACATCTCCCACCCAACGTGCATCTGGAAATAAGACCTTGACATGGCAGCGATTCCCAACCAAGAATGGCTATCTACAGGTCGTAGGAGTTACAAGGAATAAAGGTAGAGAGAAAGCCGTTACATGGGCTTCACCTAGTCCACGTGCCCAACAATCTCCCACTTGAAAACTAATGGGAACGGCAGTGAAGTTGCTCAGAGAGAGATCCCTTCGAGAAAGTTAGTGTCACAGAGGAACAAGACCGAGAGAAGATCTATAGAATTCGAACTTCTCTCGAGGAACAATCTTTGATAATGCATCCGCCGGATTAACCTTAGTGTCAATCTTTGTGACCTGCAACTTGCCTTCGTCAATAAGATGGCGGATAAAATGGTAACGAAGGTCAATATGTTTTGTTTGACTGTGGAATGCTGCATTTCTTGACAAGTGAATAGCACTTTGGCTATCACAAAATAATGGAAATACTGATTTTGGACAGCCCAGTTCCATCAACAAACGCTCAAGCCATATCATTTCTTTGGCTCCTTCCGAGAGCGCTATGTATTCAGCCTCTGTTGATGACAGAGCTACAGTTTGTTGCAACCGAGAGACCCAAGTAATGGCTGCCCCGGCAAATGTAAATACATAACCAGTGGTAGACCGGCATTTGTCTAAATCTCCGGCCATATCAGAATCTACATAACCATGAAGCTGAAAGTCAGTACCTCCAAAACATAAACAGAAATGTGAAGTACCTTTCAAGTACCGAAAAATCCACTGAACTGCCTGCCAGTGAAGTTTGCCCGGATTACTCATGAATCTTCTCACAATAGCAATAGCTTGTGCTATGTCCGGACGAGTACACACCATTGCATACATGAGACTGCTGACTGCAGAGGTATAAGGAACAGACCTCATATGTTCGTCTTCTTCCTGTTTTTTGGACACATAGCTGAAGATAAGCAGAAGTGATCAGCCAAAGGGGTAGATACCGGTTTAGCATGAGACATATTAAATCTGTCCAACACCTTGTCAATGCAGCTTGCTTGGGACAATCTGAGTTCTCTTTTATTTTTGTTTCTGAATATGTGCATCCCAAGCATTCATTTGGCTGGTCTGAGATCTTTCATGGTAAAACGAAGAGCCAACTATTGCTTTAGCTGAGCAATAATCTGAACAGTAGTACCAGCTACTAACATATCGTCAACATAGAGCAATAGTATGACAAACTCACCAGTATTGAGCCTCTTGTAGTAAACACAAGGATCTAATTCGCACCGAATAAAGTGGTTATCAGTCATGAAGCGGTCAAATTTTAAATACCATTGTCTTGGAGCTTGTTTTAGTCCATACAAACTCTGCTTCAACTTGCAAAATAAATGCTCCTTGCCTGGTTGAGCAAAGCCTTCAGGGTGCTCCATGTATAAATCCTCATCAATGTCTCCGTGCAAAAACACTATTTTCACATCGAGTTGCTCAAGTTCTAAATCCCAAATGGCAACTAAACCCAAGACAGCATGAATGGTGTCCATTCTGAGAACTGGAGAAAATATTTCAGAAAAATCAATACCTTTTTGCTGATCAAACCCCTTGACAACTAATCTGGCCCTGTATCTTTTACATCCTCCGTCTTCATCTTTCAAGCGATAAATCCATTTATTTTTGAGAGGCATTCGATTTGGCGGAAGAGGAACCAAATCCCAGGTTTGATTAACACTCAATGACTACATTTCTTCATTCATGGTGGCCATCCAGTTCTGTGCATTTTCATGCTTGCAGGGTTGTTTATAAGTTGCCGGCTCTGCATAATCAGAGAGCAATAACTCATAGTCTTCATATTTTGCAGGTCTTCTCTTCTCACGGGTAGACCTCCTCAGTTATGTACCTTGCTCTGGCTGGATATTGGTGTCCAGATTGAGTCTCTAGAGTAAGTGCTGAACATCATCAACCTCTGTTTCTAGAGGCCCCTGAGGAAAACTCCCTTGTCTCTGAATATTGCTTTGTGCACCTGTCGTGCTTGTCTGAATCACACTACCCTGGGCAGGCAACAATCCTAGTATCTCTTCAGAAGAGGCCTGTTCATTTGTATGAGGCTATGTTGATGTTGTGGATGGCAGTGAATGACCATAGACTGGCTGCGTATGACTGAAGACAGGTAGCATTGAATGTGAAGATGTGACAGGCTGCATTGAGTGGTGAGAAGGCAGCATAAGACGTTGTGATAGCTGCATAGAATGGTTTGAAGGCAGCGTATGACAGAGTGAGGGCAACGATAGTCCAAACAAGGGCTGCATAGACATTTGGGAAGTCAGCGTTTGACAGTTTAAAGGCAACGAGGTGCTAAGGGAAGGCTGCGATGCTTTGTATAAAAGGAATGACACTAGTGAACAGTCAATAGGCAGCATGGGACCAAGGGATGGCTGCGCTGGCTGTTTTAAAAATAGGGATTCTTCTAATAAAGGCTGCGTATGGTCTGAAACACAGGATGACTACACAATTTCTGGCATTTGACTTTGGTTTTGCTATGTTGAATAATCCCCTCGCTGTGTGGACACAATTGAAGGCATCGAACTTGATGAAGGCTGAGATGGTAATGTGCATCCAACTGAAGGTAAAGTAGCTGAAGTAATAGGAGCTCCAGACATATAAGAATGTATAGTAGTAACAAGTGGCTGAGAGAACGTAATGGTAGGTTGCCTCACCTTACCATTATCGAACAAATCCATATCAACATATTCTAGCAGAGGTGAATTGCAAGAGTGCAAACCTTGAAACTCCCTCTCGTTAAACACAACATCGCGGCTACGAATTATAGTCTTTGCAATAGGATCCCAAAGACGAAAACTAAACTGATCTTCACCATAGCCGAGAAAAACACATCTTTTTGACTTAAAATCCAACTTAGTTCTTTGCTCTTTTGGAATGTGAACAAAAGCGACACAGCCAAACACCTGCAAATGCTGATAGGAAATTCGCTTTCCAAGCCATGTCTCCTTAGGTATGTCAAAATCTAGCCTAGACAAAGGAGCTCGATTGATTAAATACATAGCAGTGTTACATGCCTCTGCCCAAAACTCTTTTCCCAATCCGGCATTGGAGAGCATACATCGAGCTCACTCAAGGATCGTGCGATTAAGCCTTTCAGCTGCACCGTTTTCCTGAGGTGTATAAGGGACAGTTTTGATCCATCGAATACCATGGTCTGCACAAAAAGAATCAAACTCTGAAGAGCAATATTCTCCACCATTGTCTGTTAGTAGGCATTTAATTTTATACCCAATCTAGTTTTCAACTGAAGCTTTAAAAATCTTAAATTTTGAAAAAACTTCAAATTTTCTGTTCAACATATAAATCCAGATTTTGCGAGCGCACTCATCTAAAAATGTGACAAAATAATTTGCTCCACTGAAAGAAGTTACCTGAGTTGGACCGAATACATCAGAATGAACAAGTTCCAACGGAGTGGTTTTCTTGTCATGCCCCGTTTTCACGAAACTGGTCTGGCACTGTTTGCCATAAAGGCAATGTTCAAAAAATTCTAAATCGATAGAGTTGAGGCCTGGAAGCTGATTGCGTTGAAGCATAACTTGAAGGCCTTTTTGGCTTATATGACCGAGCCTTTTGTGCCATATTTCAGACTCACTGTCCATCGCCGGCAAGGCAGCTCCCACTTCACCAAAACAATCCAGAATGTATAGATTACCTTGCTTCTTTCCTCTTGCCATTACTAAAAGCCCTTTTGTAATTTTCCATGAGTCAAGAGAAAATTTAACATTGCATCCATTGCCTATAAGCTGACTGACAGAAATTAAATTTCTTTTTAACAGAGGCACATATCTAACATCCATCAAAGTTAGTTTGTCACCATTTTTCTGATTCAATATTTCATCTCCTTTTCCTAAAATCTCACATTCTTTATTGTCACCCAGAAATACCTTACCGAATGTGCCTTCTTGAAAATTTGTGAAAGCCTGACGGCATGAAGTTGCATGAAAAGAGGCGCCGGAATCAAGGACCCACGAATCTGCATTTGTATCATTTGGTGATAGGACCAAAACACCATCACTTGCAGTGTTTGCTTGATTATTTGTGCTCATGTTGCCTTGAGCTTTCTTATGGTTCCAGCAATTTTTCTTATTGTGTCCAGGTTTTCCATAAAACCAACATGAACCGGTTCTGCCCCTAGACTTCGATCGTGGACCAGATTGTGACCTTCTCTGGTTGTTGAATCTACCTCTTTCATGGTTTCTTCCCCTATTGTTTATACTTACAGCCGTGAGAGCATCGTCGGATGAGGGTTCCTGATGTTTTCTTCTCATGTCTTCGCTGAGAAGAGTAGCTGCAACTTCATAAAAAACCAATGTACTCTTGACCGCTACAGAAGTGCTCACAGCCATGACAACACCTTCCCAGCTATGTGGTAAGGAACACAACAGCAGAATCGCTTTAATCTCATGATCTAATTTGATGCTCACCAAAGCTAATTGAGAGACTAAGGTGTTAAACTTATTCAGATGGTTGGACATCACTCCACCTTCTCTCATTTTCAAGTTATATAATTTCTTCATAATAAAAACCTTATTTGACGCCGAAGCAATCGCGTACATACTAGAGAGCTTTTCCCAAAGCACTTTCGTATTGATCTCATTTGAGACATTAAATAAAACATTGCTTGACAATGAGAGAAATATTGTTGCCTTCGCTTTCGAATCCAGTTTTTCCCAGTCTTCATCCGTCATAGTACCTTGTCCTTTGGCTTTCCCCTGTAAGGCGAGAGACAAGTCCTGTTTGATGAGAAGAGACTCCATGTGCACTTTCCAAAGACCAAAGTTCTGGCCTATAAACTTTTCTATTTTCCATTTCTCCGAGTCATCCATTTTGAATGCTATGCAGGTTCCCAAAAATTTTCACCGTCTCCTGGACCGAGCTACACACAAGCTCTGATACCAATTGTAAATTCTGAAACAATAAAATAGAACCAGAGAAAGAAATAACAGCAATCTGAAAACAATGCTCAGAAAGAAGAATAATGAAAACAGCATACACAAAAGGAACAGAAAGGATTTAACGTGGTTCGCCAATGTTGGCTACATCCACAATGAAGGCCAATAGTTTTTATTAATCTCAATACATCACACCATGTATCATGCATCTCTCTCAGAATTACATATATCACTGTATATCTTTCTGTAGTACAGCAGCTAGCAAGAAAAACCTTTTCCAGAATTCCAAAAGACTCAATCTGCAACATCTCCCACCCAACGTGCATCTGGAAATAAGACCCTGACATGGCAGCAATTCCCAGCCAAGAATGGCTATCTGCAGGTCGTAGGAGTTACAAGGAATAAAGGCAGAGAGAAAGCCGTTACATGGGCTTCACCTAGTCCACGTGCCCAACAACATGCATGTACTGAGCGCCTGCCGCTTCAATTATTTCTCAGATGAGAAGGCATTCTCATTGTCAAATTTAGCCGTTGCCACAGAGAATTCATGACTGGTCTGGACATTAGGTAGTGAAGGAAATTCCCCAAACTGGCCAAACAAAATATGATTATTCATGCCTTGATGCAGCTGATCCCCTGCGATGTTTCTACATGGATAAACTTGACGCTCTAATATTGCCAATCTACCATCTATGGCCGGGTTGAGGTAGCGTGCAAGCAGGGAAGGGACATTTTCCTGGTCAAGTGAGCTGTCAAGTGGATAATGTGAGAGAGATGAAAGTGGAAGTCCATCTGGTACTACTTGCATATTTTCTGATTTCTCTGCAACGGTTGCGAAGAGGCATAATGAAATGAAGTATTTAACTCTCTTTACACATAAAATACTCCATCCAACGTCAAAGGATTTT
Source organism: Cunninghamia lanceolata (assembly GCA_027924645.1). Taxonomy (NCBI): domain Eukaryota; kingdom Viridiplantae; phylum Streptophyta; class Pinopsida; order Cupressales; family Cupressaceae; genus Cunninghamia; species Cunninghamia lanceolata. The sequence goes on along the minus strand of BSBN01000334.1, from coordinate 10,738,961 downwards.
GTTGGCTTCTCATTCCTTACAAACAGCTACGTACAAATACAATATCTGAAAAACTTCGAAACACCCGGTAAAGCTGTTGTTTGTTCAACGTTATTTGGTCAAATCAATCTATAGTAACATGTTTTTTCTTTGGGCTGTGTGACGGTGGTTTTAAGTTATTGCCACTTAATTAATCATTCATTCATTTGTGTTATATACAAGTTAATATTTTTTATTTATTTTTTAAAAAGGTGGAATAAACCACCCATACCATAAATTGATATATAAAAAATACAAAACCAGACGATAGGCCGCTATGAAAGGCCCCAAGAGTTTATACACACAAAATACAAGCAACAACCCGGGAATATGATGAAGAAAAACTGGAAAACCTACGAGATAAACGTGGAGGAGACTAGTAGCCGAGATAGTTAGGGTGGGGAGGAATCTGAAGCCTTATTGTCTAGCGGTGCTGGAGCAATAATCAAAGAGAACAATGGCGAATAAACTGGATGGCTACAAATACCTCCCGAACTTTCCTCTCGAAACCCAATGGAAGATGAAAACTATGCGCCTCCAGAACTGAATTCAAAGTGTTGAAACATCCCAGACGCATCCCCTTACTGAATTGAAGAGGGGAAAATGCGTCACCTTTCTAGCGGTCTGAATTGAAGAGGTGGCCACGTAGAAGTGCGAAGGCGATGGAGATCCATGATATTGGAAAGAAAAATCGATGCCATATTTGAATACTTGAGCTTATTTGGAGCGACTCAGAGGAAAGGATTTCTGATAACAATTCGGACGACAAACTCAAGATAACTAAAATCTATATCGAAGACCATCTGCAGCTTGGTGCTGGTGTATTCCCCGTCCAAGTCTAGTTAATCCAGAAATTGAAATGGACGTGGTCCATTAGGAACCTGGAAGGAGGTAAACGTGGTAAAAATGAGAATATAGAAGGCACAGCGGGACGGATAAGTAGGAGAGGTGGCACAGCTAGAGATAAATGCAGTCATAATGTGCTAGCCAGATCAAGCAAGATGAATATACGGGGGCAAGATGAAGGGACACCGAAGAAATAATGGCCATAAATGGAATGGGCAAACAACGAATGGAAATTAAATCTCCCAGGCCATAAGCTAGCGCCCACCGTGAAAAGGCAGAGCGGGTGAGGAGTTATCCTCGATAAATACAGCATAAGCAAATCAACATATACAGCAAATCTGTTCCCATCAAATCATACTAACAAAGCGATTTGAAGGAGTACTCTGTTGGCAACTCAGGAAAGGTGGTGGGACACGACACCACGTCCATTAAATGAGAACTATGTTACCAGATATTTAGAGGTTGCCTAAAAGAAACTATATTTTTTTAAAAATTTTAAATTTATTATAAAGTAAAGAATAAAATTAGGAAAAAACAAATATATCTTTATAAATATGTATTTTTATGAAATTTGTTTTATAAAAAAAACCTTAATTTGCAAGTCACACATTTATTTTAGAAACAAAAAAAAAAAATTACTTTTCATAATACTTAAACATTCTAAAAGCTACACATTTATGTTTTTAATAAAATTTGTTTTGAAAACAAACAAATACTAAATCTATGAAATTTGTTTTATTAAAAAAAAAATAGTTTTCAAACCACACATATATTTTTTAATGTAATAATTAAACATCATAAAAGACATGCATTTATTTTTTTAATAAATTTGTTTTGAAAAAAAAACTATTTTCCCTAATAAATAAACAATATTATAAAAACTCACAAACTTTTAATAAAAATCACTTTTATTCTATAATAAATAAACAATATTATAAAAAGTAAGAAGAGGAAGATTCGCCTCTTTCTGCCATTCCCACAGGAATAACCATCATTATTTACAGCATGGCGAGACATATTTTTCTTTTACATTTCTTTTCTAATCATTTAGAATTTGACACTCTAAGATATTTGTTTCTCTGGAGCTTTTTAGAATTGCGTTTGCATAGCCCTAACGTTTTTAAATTCATAGATTTTGCATTTAGCCACAGGTTTTTTCCTTGGCGAGTAATAAACCCTAATCCCTAGTAAGATTTTTTTTTGGCTGTATGGAAATAAAAATCACTTTCTTTACAGAAAGTTTGATTGCAAATCTAAAAACCGAACAGAAAATTATTCACCAAAGGTTCACCCATAAAAGGCAAACAAGCAACGAGAAGAAACGGAAGGGAGGCGCAGACACGACTGTTCGCTACAAAAACTACATTTCACCCATCTGAAACGGAAACGTGGCCTTCCCGTCATGTTTCTGGTAACACAGAATGAGAAGCATCAAGTCAAACCATAAATATTCATCAATGAGTTATATGGTGACACATTGGAGGGCAGTTGTCCCCGTGGTAGATGGCCGTTGGTAAAATTTGTGGCTTGTCCTTTTCAAGATCAATGAAGATAGACTATATGGCAGGATGGCGTGAGCTGAGGGAAAGTTCGAAGAGTGAGTGGATTGGTCAATAGCCTTGTTGGCCAACCAATCTTCAACTGCATTTTCTTCCTTGAAGTAATGCAAAATTTGAGATACATCCGGTTCCCTTAGGAAATTCCACACCATTTGTAGCACACACTTTAACTTCCAGTCGTGAATTGACTTGGACTTAAGAGCATTGATAATGATGAAAGAGTCACCTTCAATCCATACTCGCTTCACATTGTATTCCTTAGCCAGTTGTAGCCCATACACGAAGGAAAATGCTTCTGCTTCATTGTTTGTAACCTATGGAAGTTTGGATGCCCTTACAGCAATAAGATTTCCCCGGTGGTCATGAATGATACAACATGTGCCTGATTTACCTGGATTACCTCGAGACACACCATCAAAGTTTAGTTTTATGTAGGGAAGATTGGGGGAATCCATATGACTTTGCTTCTGTCAACTTCATCATTTTTAGGCTTGATTGATCCATGATTGGTAGGAGGTGTTAGAAGTTTCCATGTCTTGAGTAGAGCGTTATCCCACTCTGTGGATTTAACATTAGTAGTTACAAGAATTCTGGCCTTTGACATTACCACCTCCGATATGGCATTCTCTATATTTTCAATGACCCTTAAAAGTGCAGATGGAGAGTTCCTAAAGATATGGAAATTGTGCTCTTTCCAGATTTTCCATATGACAATAGATGGGCACACCTCCAAAATGCAAGCAAAAGTGGAATCCGAGTAAAGCATAGGCCACCTTTGGAAAAGATTTAAGAGTGTTCTTGGAAGAGTAGAGTTCCAATTGAGGTGTTGAAACAACCAGTGACAACAATTAGAGCTGAAAGAGCAATGAAGTAGCGGATGATCAATGTCCTCTTTGTGCTCTCCACATAGAACACATTTGAAAGCTGAGCAAATGTTCTTCTTACCTAATCTCTTACCTGTGAGAATCCTATTATGGAAGGCGAGTTAGGAGAGGGCACCCGCTTTAGGTAAAGTGGAGGCATTCTAGCACATCTTATATGGCCAATCTGATCTTATACAAATTTATATTAAATAATTTAAATAATGTTGATTTTGAGAATTAAGTTAACTAATATAAAGTCAAGAATTATTTTTTTATTTTTTGCATTGTTAATATTTTGTAAATTGAATGTGTTACAATGAATGAATTAATGAATAATAGAATACAAGGATATTGTTACATAGTAAAATGTTATTTAGAGAGATAACAAATTGTTGTCGATGTTGACTACACGAGCTTGGATGAAATTGTAGTTTCTAGATGTTGTTGGATTTGTGTTGTGGTCCAACAATTGTACTTGTGTCAAAAGCTATAAAAAATTAAAAGTCTTTGGTGCAACCTGTATAGAGGTAAAAAAGTCTATAAACAAGGTTATTAGTACACTAAGGTTCTTAACAAAATAGCTATGCAATCATATAATAAATTTAAAATCAAATATTAAATGATTGGAATGACAAGAGGATGAGAAATATCAAAACTTTCATTAGTGATGTTAGGTCTCTAAAATAGAAATTGATAAATAGATATAAATATTCTTAATCTAAAGTATATTTAAGACCAAGAATAATCTAAAAGTATGAGGGAAAGAATAAAAAATAGAGAATATTAAGATCAAAGGAATGTTAATCTAGATGAAGGAATAAAGAATTTTAGAGTGAAGGAAAAAACAATACAACCTTATTCTAAGAGTTAGAGAAGGAAGGATCTAAATAAAGGTGAATAATTTATCTCTTGCAAAGAGATCATCTCCCAAGAAGAATGACAAAAAATAATAATGAAGAATAAGGAAACTTCTAGATTTCATAGTGATAGAAGTATAAAATGATGAAAACTCCAATGGCAATGCCCACAACATCAAAGGAATTGCAACCATAGTACTCTAGAATGCTTAAGAGTTTAAGAGAAGGTTGGAAATTATAGGAAGATGGAAGCTTTATGCAAGTTAGTCATGGAGGTTATCTCCCTCAACTCCTCCCTACTTACATGAAAAAAATTCTAATCTTAGAAAAATGAATTACAAAGGTGGTGGTTGAAGGTGTACATATTTAGGCCTGGCATTAGTTACAAATAGAACACATCAGAAACACTTATATTTTGATTGTTAAAGAGAAACCATACGACTATACTATTATGGGATGCTAGCACAATATTGTAAACATTAGTACAATTGTACTTTGGTGTAAAACTAACAACAAATAAGAACATATAAATTAACATGGAATATGAAGTTATAAATGAACCTAATAGTTTTGACATTTTGATTATAGAAAAGACTACAAAATGGTCTAAAATATATCTTAAAACACACAACAAAAGTGGGTGTTAAATGAGTACCACTGCATTTTTAGTCATTACAAGCTATTAAATTGCACCATCCTACCAAATGATTTAGGTTTCATTTTAAAAATTATGTTCTATTTTCTCAATTAAATTAAAATATTTAAATCAAATTTTATTGAATAGAATTGTAATATCAAACTTCTTCACCCAACTTTCTTAAACAATGAAAATCAAATAATAATACAATTATTTGTACAGAAATACACTTTACATAAATATTTTATAAGCTAATAAATAAATTTAAATGAATAGTCTATTAATCTAGAATAAACTTGGAGTTGGTCTTAATAAATAAATAATAAATGTACTAATTACATAGGAGGATAGATGTACTCAGTTTTGGGAACAATGATTAAGAATTAATGTTGATGTTGTGTATAAATATAAGGGGATTCATTACATAAAATTATGTTTTTTCATGTTCACTCATAGGTTACAAAATAATACTTCTATATCCATTTCTACCTCATAATATTTTATTTATAACACCTATCACAATACACATTTTTAGTTCTAAATACTTTTTACTTTACCAAATATATTAACTACCTATCATTTTTGTGCCAATTCTAATACCCCTTTTTATTTTTAACTCTTTTGTACTCAACATTTTTTATATCCATTTTTTCCATTTATTTGAAATTACTATTTGGAATTTAATTTCACAATATTCATGAAACTCTAAACCCATTCCTAGGAAAGCATTCCTCCATGTCTATTCATGTAAGATAAAAATGTTAATGGATGACTATTATATTAGTGTAGTCTACCTTTCACCACATATCAAACTATATACCTTGACCAATTTATCCCCTTGCTCCTATTCACACCTTCAAACTAATAAGTTTTATCATGGCTCTCTACATTTTAATTTAGTGCTTCATGTTTATAACTAATCTAAAAATTTTAAATAATGGATTTTTTTTCTTGTAATGTCATACTCCATGAATTATGCCCTCAAATCTTGTCCTAGTAGCCCATATGATATGTTTCCTTTACTATAAATCATTATATGGTACATGATAAACATCATTCTTTTGTAACATAGTATAAATACTCTACTCTATTTCCATTTTAAAAAGTCTTGTTGAGTGGGAAAATGGCAGATCATTGATTCAGAGGGCTTCTAGGGCCTTCCCACTCCATTGGAATGTGGACAGCTAGGCTCTATCCCCTAGAAACACTAGTATATAGACAACTTTGTTTAAACTAGAATAATGTACTCCTATCTTCAATCTTTTCCAATGCTCACATGACCTCGAAGTCATGTCTCCCCATAAAGTGGTTGTGTTGGTTGATTCAATAGAGGGAATTTCTATAAAGTTTCTTGACTCAACAGTTGATAGAGTGGTGTTTGGAATGGCAAATGCCTTAGTGGGTAACCTTATTTTATTTTAGACCTAGCATAGGTATTATTAAAAAATGGATTGATAGATTATGGAAGATAAAAGGAAATGTCTAGGTCTATGCTCTTGAAGGTGGCTTGTTTCTTTTTCACTTTTCATTGTAGGAAGACATTCTCAAAACTTTGTAGAAGTCCCCTAGTTCTACGGGTGATGTAATCTTTCCTTGTGTAAGTGGAGACTACATTTGACTCCTCAGTAGATCTATGTGTGGTTTCCCTAACTTGAGTATGCCTCCCTAGCCTATGCCTCAGGCTCTAGGATGAGGAAGTTATGAGAGAAGTAGTGGGTTCTTTAGGTTAGCTTTGGCTCTAGAAAGTGTGACAAGAAACAAGACTAGATTGGTGTTTTCCAAATTCTATGTGAATATGGAAATTTTAAAAACTCTCCCTAACTTCATAATCTTGGAATCAAAATTTGGGAAATGAATTCAAGATATCCTTTACAAAAAATTAAGACTTTCTTACCAAAACTATGCCAGATCCAAGCATCTTATCTTTGATTGCCTTAAACCTAAGCAAAAGAACAATGTTAGTCCCAAAAAAGCCAAAGAAAAGGAAGTTTGTTCTCATACTACTATGAGAGATTCTTTACCCTTTAAAGATAGCATATTTAAAATATTAGAAGATAATGAAATCTGAGTTGAGTCAAAGGCATTAGAAGAACTCCCAAAATGTATAGAAAGAAGAGAGTTGGTTGGGAAAGTCAAGGAGAATGTCCAAAGGAGTAAGGAAAATTCCATCGGAAGGTTATGGACTCAAAATTGTTGGATCTAACTTAGGATCTCAAGATAAATTAGCCTGTTGGTACTATATTGGTTGAACATACACCTATTTTTTAGGGAGTGTTAGGATCAATTGGCAAGCAGAAGACTTCAAATAGCATAGAGGATAGAATTGTCAGCATGAAGTTGGATCACAAGTCTAGTGTTTTTCTATCACGAAGATGATAAACAAATAGTTGATTATTGTTGTTGAGTTTGTTGATTCCATTAGAGACAATGAGAGTTTTATTGAAGAGTATGTATTTGATAACAAGTAGGGAGGTGTTGCTAATGGGATGTTAACTTTGGAACTCAAATACTTCTTGGAATATAAAGAAGTTCAGAAAATAGTTAGCGAGAATATCCTAGATCCTCAAGATGGAAATACCCCCAACGGGAAAAAAAATTTCCAATCCAAAAGGGAGGCAAGATGAACAAAAATGTAGGAATGGATAGCAAAGGTAGGCCTTCCAATAGGGAGAATAGATCAAGGGAGACTAAGAGAGAGGTGGCTAATGGTAGGCAAAAGATCTTGGAGCTATCTATCTTGAGGAACCATCAATGAAGATTTTTTCTTGGAATATCAAGGGAATTAATAGTCCCCACAAACAACTCTTTCTGAAAAATTATATTTTAGATAATAAACTTGATGTTCTACTTATACAAGAAATCAAAATGTTTGAGGTTACTTTTAAGGAGATTGTTATACGTATTTGGCCTAGGGCCAAGTTTTGTATTAGTGAAGTTGAACAAGCTTTGGGAGGAATACTTACTATGTGAAATCCTTCAAATTTGATTTGGAAAAAACTTGTTTTTCTCTAGGCATCATTTGGTGGTTGATTTTTCTCTTATTTTGTTAAAACATAGTTCTAAAGAACAAAAATAATTTATATTTCTAACAGTAAACAATAATATTCTTTTGAATAAATGTAAACTTAAGATCATTATAATTCCATAATGCAATAAGAGATAACATCTTTAGTTTACTTTATTTCCAAAACAATTATTACATCAAAATAGATTAGGCATCATCATTTAACTAATTACAAAGTTATTCAATGATTACATATGAAATAATACAAAGTATTTCCGAAATTTAGCTAGTACTTTTATATGATCACATATTTCTTCAAGATCAAGCTCCAGGGCATTCTGGCTAGCTGCATGGAGCGAGAATATCATTTGGGTACTTTTCATCCAACCATAGGCTGACTATCCCTACACATATTCCTACTAGAAGTGGCCCTACCCTTCACAAGGGAAATAGATAAAAGCATCTACAAATGTACCATAACCATATGAGAACCAAGTGTATAATATAGTCACACCATTAAATTCAATCTTCCATACAAACCTAGATATACTAACAATGCAAGTAGCTATTGCACTATTTTGGCCAAAGATTTTAATGTAATTGCATACCATCTTTAGGAAACATAGGTCATATGTTCACACACTATAATATCAACTTGACTCCAAACTAGGTCCATCCACAATCAACCTTTCCATGCAAGAATCTAACACAAAATATAGTAAATTTTATTATTAAAACTATACACTACTTAACTTAAACATGTAGCTTCATACACTACATCACAAGAAGATTATTCAATCTTATATTAGATTCAATAGATTATATACATCCCTCACGAAAGTCTCCCAATTATAAGGGTGAATAATCATGTCAAAACAAGTAAACTAGTCATAGAAAAGTTGTCATAAACTGCTAAAAGTCTTGTAAGAATATTTCTGTCATAAGATTTCAAAAAAATCTAGTTTTGCTAAATTTTCATAGTTAAATGAATTTCATATAAATGAATAAAATAGGACATATGTAGTTTATGAGTCTAAATTCAGTTTCCCTATACTATGCACTGTTAAAATTTAAGGGTGTAGTGGTTATCATAACCACATTCAACTCCAAACAATGTGGAGATGATAAACATTTTACCCAAAAGAGCTCAATGTTTATACATAGTTAGGTACAACTAATTGATATGCTTTAAAATGTCATGTATAAGTACTTATGTTTATGACTCAATAGTATGACTACAAAACACAACTATCATAACATTTCATAGAAAAACTCCTACTTAGAAATGGTTTGGACCAAAGTTAAAATACTACTTCCAAAAATATAGTACACTATTTGACTTCTCATAAATAATTAATCCATTAAGTAGCAAGAAAAACATTTATTAAAGTAATCCAACAAATCCACCTAGATCAAAATAAGAGTATATATATATATAAAGGGAGATATTTAATCTAAATATATTTAGATCTTAAATTAAGACTAATATATAGCACATGAAGGGGGTCTAAAGGTTTAATATAAATATTTATCCCTTCTAGAACTGCTACAATGCTTCACAGTTCAAGTTAATGGATATATACATAAATCACATTTATTACAGAAAAGAAATACTATGTGCCTCATATAGGGTATGTTGACTTCACAAATATTAACAATCAAACACTTTTGAGTTCACAAAAATATTACATTAGTGAAAAATGAATTAGCTCAAACTGGACACAAAAATTTAGTCAATAAAAAATATTAATTTTCCCAATTTCCATGTATTGACTTCTAAGATTCAAACATCCATAATATCACAAGATTCAATGTATGTAAGTTCCGTAATATAATTTCAACTTAAAGGAGAGTGCAAATGATTGCATTGGGTCTCAAAACAAAGATTAAAAAAACAAGTCTACATTTTTCTTTGCATACTAAAATAAATAAGAAAAATACATGCACCCAAAATACCTATGTGAATATGCCTCTTGTTCAATCACCTACTCTGCTCACAAAATCTTGCAACCTTCCTCTACTTTCCATCCCCTCTTCTCTCCTTCTCTCCCCCTTTTTGTACCTTTTAAATTTACCCCCAAATTTTGGATAGGTATCTAGTTCCCAAATTTTCAACATTGACAAGACTTAGATTGAGAAAATGCCCCATTTATTCCACTCCCTAGTTCATTGGGGAGGAATAAGTTCCTCTAAGAGAATGTGGCAAATAGGTTGGCCATTATGGCCATCAAAACTCCACTTCATTTCCCTCATGCCCATTAATATCTCCAACATTTATTTCAAGACTCCATTATATTAAAATAAGAATAAAAAGAATGGTTTACTAAAAAGTTAATTTTTAAAAACATTCAAATACAAACTAAGGTTATTATGCTTAAGCACAACAAAATAAGGCCTACAATTACCAAGTGCAGCTACACAAAGAAAATTTGGAGAAAACATTACACGATGCCACAAATGCAACTATGACATAAGATTTCCTTGTTTAAAAAAATGTGACATTGACAAATACAAACGATTAGTGAAAACAAATACGGTAAAAGTGACATTGATAAATGTAGCTAAGGAAAATATGACTCCAATGAATACAATGCGACATTAAATTAAACATCATGTCAATGAATCAGCTAAAATCTAACAATACAATAGTAATTAATTTTTGAGGAATAGTGAAGTGTGTGGGTAGTTCTCAACATCATGGTACAATCAGCCACATCTCCTTGATCTATAGCCCTCTCCCATATGATACTCTCCCTCTTTAAACAAGAGTGGGAAAAGAATTTTCTTGAATTCACCTATGAATACCAAAATAATAGTTAATCTGAAATAATTCACCAAATCAATAATCTTAATATGATAATCATTTCAATATAAGTTAATCATAGATTCAACTAATTTCACTAGAATAATTAATTTTCATTCAGAAATGCAATCATTAATTAACTACTTACTATTTATGATAATTTGATGGAATTAGAATAGTAATAAAGCATACTAATATTCAATCAAAATTTTATCGGCAATAATACATGGTATCAAGGAACTCAAAACCACATATCAAACCTAACCAAATTTAAGTAGTTAAACTTGTCTTATTGCATAGTCCAAAAATAGGATGTGACATATTCCAACCAATAACCTATGGATCATATCCAATGTGTACACTCCTAACACAACACCATATGGGAAGGATCTTTGGCTCAAGATAAACACTACTATTCAGTAATGTAAGGAGGTTTACTATACATGATTGTAGGAGATTTTAACACTCATCTCTTCCCTTCTGAGAAGTCGGGTGGGTATGAGACTACTCTAAAAGCATGATTGAATTTGTAGATTTCATTATGGATGTATGTTGAATGAATTTGGATTTAAAAGGCTCTCCATTTACTTGGTCTAATAGGAGAAACAAATAAAACCTAATTCAGGTAATATTGGATAGGTTCCTTATTTGTGGATCATGGGCTATAGTTGTGGAAATTTTTCTTACTACATTGTGAAGAGTGGGATCCAATCAAAACTTGTTACTCTTAAGATAGAATATCGATAGGTCAAAAGGTGGCTACTTATTCTGCTATGTAATTATGCGGTCTTCTCACCTAGACTTTAGGTGATGTGTTAGTCACTAGTGGGATATTAATCCGAATGGAACAACTATGTTCATATTATCTCAAAAACTAAAAATGGTGAAGGAAAAAGTGAAAGGATGGAATAAGAACTCCCTTGGAAGTGTTTTTAAGTAGAAGAAAACCATTTCAAACAAATCAATATATGTTCAAGAGATTATGATTGCTAGCCAAATTGATGAGGAGACTTGTACTCAGAAGAAGTCTATGAGAGAATAATGGTACAATATCTTACATACAGAAGAAGTATTTGGAAACATAAATGATCTAAAATTTGGTGGATAACAAAGGGAGACAAAAACATCAAGTTTCTTCATCAATTTTATCTCAATCATAGGAAAAATAATACAATTGACAAAATTATCTATGAAGATGGAACATAAGCTTCCTCAAAAGAAGACATAAGTAATCTTGGTATCAATTTTTTCTAGAATCTTCTTAGTATGGAACCTCCTTGCAAAGATTTTAACTATGGAAACCTGTTAAATGTCATTCCTACATTTCTCTTGGAGGAGGATAATATTTCCATGACAAGATATGTTATTGAGGATGAGGTTAAAGAAATTGACTTCTCTTTCACTGCTTTCAATGCTTCTAAGTTAGATGGGTTCCCTCCATTTTTTAAAGAATTCTAGCATATTGTGTGAAAAGGTGTTGTCACTACCGCATGTGAATTATTTGGCTCTATAAGTATCCTAAAGTAGTTAAAAAATACCTTCTTAGTTCTTATTCCTAAAAGCATAATGACTTCTTCTATGGTTGATTAATGCCTAATAAGATTATGTAATATGGTGTACAAGAACCTCTCTAATATTTTGGTCTTCAAAATACAATCATTGTTATCTAGCTTGATATCCCAAAACCAAAAAGTGTATATTCCTGGTCAACAAATTCTTGATGTTTTTGAAGCCACACATGAGGTGATACACTCCTTAGAAAAGAATGAAAAGGAGGGTATAATTTTTAAGATAGATATTTCTAAATCTTACAATAGGTTTTCATAGAGATTTCTTCTTGCTATGATGGAAAAATTTGGGTTCAAAGAAAAGTTGGTGCAATTGACACATTCACATGTGACTACCCCAAAATTCTTTGTTTTTACTAATGGCTAGAAAGAAGGATTCTTTAGGGATAAGAAAGGGTTAAGATAGGGAGATCCAATATTCTAGACTTTCAACATTTTCTCAACTAAGTTATATATTATAGCTTGTGGAATATCCTCACAAATCTATAAATTAAAAATATTGCATATTAATTTGTTTGGTCAAATAGAATTTTATTCCATAACAATATTCCAAAGATGAGTATTACAATAAGCTAATAAACATGGCATAATAAAACATAAGGCTAAGTCATTTCCATCATCATAGAGATAAAGGCATTATTACAAAAAATTCAGCATAACAAAATTGTATGAATGCAAGGAAAGAGAATGATTACCTCATTGGGGTGATTTAGTACCCATCCACGAAGCTTACACTTCCCTGACCTTACTCCAAATAAGAGAAACTTGACCCTTCAAAAGAGGACTAGCAATTGGAACCAACAAGCATGATGGAATCTGGTGCATTATGATATTTCTAAGATTTAAAAAATAGTAAGCTATTGCAAATGAACATATATCATCATATGGCAGAGAGTAAAAATAAATTAAACCAATGCAAATACTTAATTTAATTTTTAAAGCTTTGGCCAAAACATCTTTTTAAGCCGATGACAGCTAGATAGGATAGATAACATAACCTACCCTTATCTGTAACCCAATATTTGACACCCATCCAAAAACCAACTAAAAGATAAAAAATTAATAATTTCTAATTCTCTAAGCAGTAAGGAAACATAATCTTCCTAACTAGACTATTGAACAAGGTAGAGATAAGAAATTCTCTAACATATCATAGTTACCAATTTATTTGATGGTAACATTATGATGAGCATAAGAGTTCAAAACAACATAGAATTGTTCCTCAACCAAAATTAGCAAGATGCAAAAGCATATTTTATGCAATAAGGATTAAAGTTATTTGAATTCCATAATGATTGTACAAAAAGTCTATAGCTAAGAACTAGTAGGAAAATCCAGTCCCTCTAAGCCATCACACCCTTCGTAATTGTAATGGGTTGCCACTAGCTCAGTTTTCTCAAGATCATATATTCTAGTTTAGATGGGTTCCAAAGATATCAAGAAGGTTCTTAGAATACCTCTATCTCTCTAAGATTAAAATATTAAGGATATAAGGCTATATGAGAATTAAGGAACTTCTTGATTCAGCCCTTAAGGGTATTCTTTATTTCTTAGAACTTTTACAACCAATTTTTCCCTATAAGTCAATTACCATAAACTCAACTCAAATCATAAATTACTAAACTAACATTATGAATAAACTAATACTTATAATCATAAACCTAAAACTTTATTACTAAACCATACGTATACTCTATAACAATTAATGTTCTTAGGAAAATAATAATAATATTTTAACTATCTTTTGTTCAACCACTAATTTAATTCATTCGAATTGCAATAAACTCACACATTGATAATATAACACATCAGTGATAATGAACACTTAATAATAGTTTGGTTCTAATAGAATGCAAAAGAGGGACGAGAAAGAAATCATAAAACACTTGCAAAGTTGAAGTTGATCAATTGAAAACATGAACAACTAAAAACACGATAAACTATATATGCTTTTCAATAATCATCATTCTTTCGAACTGAACTTAAATAATAGAAATAAACGGTACTATGTGAATGCAAGGGTCACCATGCTAACAAGTGAGAGACTGTCGCTTGCAATATAACTATAATCTTGAACTAAAATAGACTCAGATGAAAGAATTATTGGTTTAGATAATAGGTGGTATTCAATGAATGAAGAAGTTTTAAAATAGAAAGAACTGATGATTTGAAGTTTGCATAAAAAACAGAGTGGGATAAATATAAATAATTTACAAGAAGAAACAAAGTTCATACAGATGATAAGCCACCATTATCTCAGACTAAGATTACACCTTTCCAAGAGAAGATAAGATACATAAATCTAGCATATCATAGATTTTTAAGTCATTGAAAAGGATTAAATATAATTGAATATATCAGATAATAATAACCTATATTTGTTGGCTATACTAAGATAATTTAAGGCCATTGACAAGGAAAGATTCAACTTGAACTGTGGTTTCAATACACCCAGGTTAAAGTATTATAGATATAACATATAAAGTCGATGATTGTTATACACAATCCATTTTTTTGTTGTAGACAAAACAACCAGAGGAAGTTTAGAAACTACAAGTTGCTAAATTCACATATTAGAATATTTTAAAAGATGCAGTGATAAGATCGAAAAGACAAAGCACTAGATAATGATTTACGGAGAAAATCTCTAAATACAGGGCGAAATAAGAAGCATACAAGCTGATAAAAGAAAATGTAGGGTGATAAAGAATGTGGAGGTTGATTAAGGAAAATATGCAGGCCGATTAAAGAAATATACAGGCTGATTAAGGAAAAATATGTAGGCCAATTAAAGAAATATACAGGTTGATTAAGGAAACCTACATGCATTTAGACCAAATACAATTGATATGAATATAATGAAGGCATTACTAAGTGCAAGACCAAATTTATCAATACCTATAGATTGAGCCATTAACAATAAAAGCTATAAGGCCACTTAAAGGAATGTTGATTTTTTTGGAGTTTGAAACGTGGAATTGCTTTAAAGCAAGTCGAGTTGGATTTTCAGCAACAATAAATTTTTATTTAAGAACAGTATGTTTTTGAGTTCGTGAGGTTGAGATAAAATCAAGAGCAATTTTATGTGTGATTTAAATCTGAATAAAGCAAGGAAAGTTTATTTTCTTGCACGTTAAGTAAAGCAGCTGGGCTCTATATATGTAAGATTGTTGTAGCAAACTTGTATTGTATTTTTTTGAAGAGAAAGTTTGTTGTTAGGCTGAATAGTAGATCCAACAGTTGCAGGTTTTTCCCCACACTGGGGTTTCTTGGGTGTATCTATGTTATTGTCTATTTGGATTGGCTTCTTGTTATTTTTTTTTTCCACTGTTATTAGCTGTTAATTAACCCAGAGTATTGATTCTTACAAATCAAATAGAGGTTCTATTCTATGAATTTATTGTGCAATTAATCTGTAACTAGTTTATAAGAAATTAACATGGTATCATTGCTTTAAACTCTGAATATAAAGCCAAGATTTGTGATGCAGATTTCAAGAAAAAAATTAATTTTTCATCTCTAGTTTCTTCTGTGGCTATGGCAACTAGTGTTCGATATGAGGACAGACTTGAGGGTGCATCTAACTTCTTACAGTGGAAGGTTCGGATTACATCCATTCTCAAGGAGAACAGATTGTGAATCTATGATAGTAGAAAGGTGACACCACCAATAAACGATCCTATTGCCCTAGATTCTTATGAAGTCAAGGAGGCCAAGGCTCAGAGGATTATCCTTGACAGTGTAAGAGATCATCTAATTCCTCATCTATTGGGGAAAGACACTGCCAAGGAGATGTGGGATTTGCTCACAAAACTTTATCATAGCGACTATCAGAGTCGTAAGATGATGCTGAAGGACAAATTGCATAACACCAAGATGTCTAAAGGTGAGAGTGTGACCTCTTACTTGTTCAAGTTAACACAAGTCAGGGATGAGCTGGCTTCTATTGGAGCAACGATTGATGAAGATGAGTTGGTACGTATAGCCTTGAACAGTTTTTCAAAGCACTGGGAAGTGTTTGTCAAGTGTTGTCAGCAAAGATCGGCTACCTGATTGGGCAAGGCTTTGGGATGATTTGGTTCAGGAGGGGATCCATGAAGGTGCTCATCAAGGAGATCAGACAAAGAAGGGTCAAGAAAAAGAAAATCTTGCTCTTGCAAGCCAAAGCAAGCAAAAGTCCAATAAAGGGCAAATGGAAGGTTCTTCCAAGAGTGGGAAGAAGAAAAATTTGAGAAAGATAAAATGTTTTTTCTGCCATCAGGTGGATCACTATGCCAATCAATGTCTGAATAAGAAAAATAAGGAAAAGCAGAAGAAGCAAGTTGCTGCCACAGCAGAGGTGGACAAGTTTGCATCATGATTTGATAATGAGTTTTCACTCATTACCTATCTCTCAAGTTCAATTGCCAATAGGGTATGGTATATTGATAGTGGGGCTTCTTGCCACATGACAGGAATTAGAGAATGCTTCACCAAGTTGAAGGAGAAAAGGTTGGATTTCTATATTGAGCTTGGAGACAATGCCAAGTACCATGCAACTAGTATTGGCACCATCAAGTTTTAGAGGGAGTCTGGCAAACCCTTGTTGGTGGAGGATGTGTTGTATGTCTCTGGCATGATAAAGAATTTAATCTCAGTTTCTACTTTGGAGGACAAGGGTTACATCATAACCTTTGAAAGTGGCAAAGTCGATATTCATCCCAAGGATTTGAAGGTTGCAAAAGTGATTGGAGTTAGACACAACAGCTTGTTTAGGTTATAGTTTGAGCCATCACATGCATTGGTAAGTAGCTGTAGAGGGATAGAAGAATTGTGGAATAAGAGGATGGCTCATCTTCACCATGGAGCACTTAATGTGCTCAAGGAAATAGTGACGGGGCTGCCTAAAATGAAGGAAAAAAAGTATGAGGTGTGCAAGGGTTGTGCTCTTGGGAAATACGTCAAGACCAGTTTTCCAAGCAGTGACACTAGATCCAAAGGGATTTTGGATCTCATACACTTAGATGTGTATGGGACCATGTCAATAGTATCCTTGAATGGGTATGAGTATTATGTTACTTTCATTGATAACTTCTCTAGGAAGATGTGGATATATTTCTGAAGAACAAAGATGATGCCTTCAGTAGGCTCAAAGAGTTTAAGGCTCTTGTGGAGAACCAAATAGGGAGGAAGATCAAG
Organism: Cunninghamia lanceolata; assembly: GCA_027924645.1. NCBI lineage: Eukaryota > Viridiplantae > Streptophyta > Pinopsida > Cupressales > Cupressaceae > Cunninghamia > Cunninghamia lanceolata. The sequence continues at coordinate 10,721,628 of BSBN01000334.1, read as the reverse complement.
ATACTGAGGTTTGATAAAGGAAGAGAGTATACCTTGAATGCCTTCAAATATTTTTGTGCTCAGGAAGGTATCAAGAAAGAGTTGACAGTTCCGTAAAACCCTCAACAGAATGGGGTTGCTGAATGGAAAAACTGGGCTATAATTGGAGCAGCCAAGGCCATACTTCATGATCAGGATTTGCCTTAGTTCTTATGGGTAGAAGCTTGCAATAGAGTTGTGTATTTGTAGAATAGGAGCCCTCACAAAGTGTTGGGCAAATTGACTCCAGAAGAGGCATTCACTGGTAAGAAACTAGATTTAGGGCACATTCACATCATTGGATGCCTTGTGTATTGTCACATTCCTATGGAGAAGAGAACCAAGTTGGAATCAACTACAGAGAAGGGTATCCTTGTTGGGTAGAGTGAAAATTCTAAGGCCTATCAGGTTTACATTCCTTCCCTCAGGAAAATAGTTGTTCGTAGAGATGTGAATTTTGAGGAAGAGAGCTCTTTAGAAGTCTAGTAGCTTGATGAATGAGGAGAAGTAATCACCCATGGTTGAGGTAGAACAAATCCCTCAAACTTCAATCTTGCAAGCTAGAGAGCAGAGAAAGCAAGCTGAACAAGTTGATCAGAAGGAGGAACAAATAATTCCTTAGCCTTAAATTCCCATTACTGAGAAGAAGAGAAATAGGGCGGCTGAGTAGACACTAAGAGAGGCCCAAGAATATGTTGGTGATCGATAGGATTCAGTCAGACAGAGAAAAGATCCCAAACATTATTCTGATTATGTGGCACTTATGAGTGAATTAATTTAAGAGGAGCTTTCTACCCTTTAGGATGTGTCCAAGCACTAAGTACTGAGGGATGCCAAGGTGGAAGAGTATTCTTCCACCATGAAGAATAGCATGTGGGAGGTAGTACCATGGCCAGAAGGTAAGTCTATGGTGGGCTTGAGATGGTTGTATAAGATTAAGCATGCTACAGATGGTAGTGTGGAAAATTTCAAATCTTGGTTTGTGTTAAGGGGTTTTCTTAGAAGGAAGGAGTCTACAATGATGAGACTTTCACTCCAGTAGCTAGGTACTCATCCATAAGAGCTATCATTTCTATAGCAGCATGGATGGGTTGGAGGATTCACCAGATGGATGTAAAGATAGCCTTTTTTAATGGAGAGGTTGAGGAAGAGATTTACATAGAACAACCAGAAGGATTTGAAGCACATGGGAGGGATTCTCATGTATGCAAGTTGAGAAGAGTGTTGTATGGGCTCAAGCAGGCTCCCAGTGCATGGTATTCATGTATTGACAGTTACTTGCAGAGCGTAGGCTTCATCAAGAGTGAGGCAGATCTGAACTTGTACTATGTTCAGGTTAAGGATGAACTTCTCATATTGGTGTTGTATGTTGATGACCTATTTCTCATAGGGTTTGAGGAGCTCATAACCCACTACAAGTAGGATCTTGCAGGAGAGTTTGAGATGAAGGACTTGGGGTTGATGCACTACTTTATGTGATTGGAGTTGTGGTAGATAGAGGGAGAGATCTTCCTTGGATAAGGGAAGTACATAATTGATATCTTGAAGCAATTTAGGATGGAGGATTGTAAGCCCATGTCCATGCCACTTGTGACCAACTGGAAGAAGAATGATGCTTCTAGATTAGAGGCAATGAACCTAACTTTATACAAACAGTTGATAGGCTCTCTTATGTATCTGGTCAACACTAGGCCAGACATTTGTTTTGCAGTGAACTCACTTAGTTAGTTTATGGTGGAACCTAAATGTGTACACTAGATAGTTGCAAAGCATGTTTTGAGGTATCTCCGAGGCACAGTTGATTATGGGTTGAAGTATACTCAACAAGATGGAGTGAAGCTCGAGGGGTTCACCGATGCATATTGGGCAGGCAGTACAACTGATTAGAAGAGCACTTCAGGGTGCAGTTTTAGTTTGGGATTAGGAGCAATCTCTTAGTATAGCAGGAAACACAAGTTAGTTGCACTGAGTTCTGCGGAGGCCAAGTATATGGTAGCTAGTATGGCTACATGTGAGGCTATATGACTTCAAAAACTTCTAGCTGGGCTCTTTGATCAAGAGCTAGATCCTACATTCATTTACTGTGATAATCAGAGTTGTATCAAACTCTCTAAGAATCCAATGTTTCATGACAAGTCAAAGCACATTGAGATCAAGTACCACTTCATCAGAGATTGTGTGGAGAAGGGGACAGTGAAGCTCCAGTACATTCCTACAGATGAGCAAATAGCAGACATCTTGACCAAGGCCTTGATGAAGAATAAGTTTGTATTCTTCAAGGATAAGTTGGGTGTTATGTAGAACACCTTCCTCGCTAAGGAGTGTTGATTTTTTTGTAGCTCGAAAGGTGGCATTGCTTTAAAACAACTCGAGTTGGATTTTTAGCAACAACAATTTTTTATTTAAGAATAGTATGTTTCTAAGTTTGTGAGGTTGAGATAAAATCAAGAGCAATTTTATGTGTGACTTAAAGCTGAATAAAGTAATGAAAGTTTCTTTTCTTGCATGTTAAGTAAAGAAGCTGGGCCCTATATATGTAAGATTGTTGTACTAAACTTGTATTGTATTTTTTTGAAGAGAAATTTTGTTGTTAGGCTGAATAGAAGATCCAACAATTGTAGGTTTTTCCCCACACTGGGGTTTCCTAGGTGTATCTGTGTTATTGTCTATTTGGATTGGCTTCTTGTTATTTTTTGTTTCCACTGTTATTAGCTGTTAATTAACCTAGAGTATTGATTGTTATAAATCAGATAGAGGTTCTATTATGTGAATTTATTGTGCAATTAATTTATAGCTGAGTTATAAGAAATTAAAAAAGAAATATGGAAAGCATACAAGCTAGACAAAATTGACAATGTCCTCCCTGCCTAAGCCAATAATTATTTAGTGGTTGATATGGACAACCGATGAATCATTTCTAAGAAATTTTATCAAATGAAAAGATACACAAATATAGGTCTAAATGTCTTGCATGTGAAAAAGGAAGCATAACAGGGCACAACTAATAATAGGATCAAAAGAGTCATGATCTGCAGAATACCACAATTTCATGAAGCACATTTTTTTGAAACAGAGTCCTAACTTCAGAAGATGCCCCAAACATTGGTGGAAACATAAGATTTTAAAACTTGAAATTCACAAATATATACTAAACCCCTTCTAGATTCATACATATATAATAGAAACAAGAAATTATTCAAAAAAATGCATACCTAGATAATCAGAGATTTTTCCCAACTCGTATCTTTCCCAGTTTCTACTTTTTCTTGTTTTCTTTTTTTTTCCAAGATTCTACTTTTTCGGAGCCCCCAAACCTTTCCTCTTTTTCCTTTTTTAAAGGATTTTCCCCATAAAGAAAAATAAATAGCAAAAGGCAATTAATTTCCTCCACTATCATTCCCACTAAGCTGCATTTTCTCAAAAATAATCCCACCTTCATTTAAGTGAAGAAAAAAAAAATTATTCTAGCAATTAAAATATTTCTATCAATTAAAATTGCATACAAGAATCATAAAATTATGTAAAATTTATCTATTTGAGAAGATAAATATATTTTATTCCTTTTTCTTAACAAAAGATGATAAATATTTCCCAAAGGAATTTATTGAATTAACTTTCTCAAACACAAAAGACATCACAAACACAGAATAAAATTCAAATAATTTAAATTATTTTCTAAGTGAGTGTGTGTGTGTGAGAGAGAGAGAGATTCCCATCACTGCCATGTGCTTCTCGACGACCAAACTCTCTCTCCCTGATGATAGCCTCTTTCACGAGAGGGCATCTAATTATCCCTATCTCACTTTTAAAAGAAACATCATGTTATTTTTTTTTTGTTAGTCGAAATAATAATATTCATCAAACATTAATAAATTCAATATATGGACAAATAATTAAATTCAAAAAGATCAACTATTGAAAGCATTGATGAATTTCCTATCTCATTCTTTGAAACCAAATCAAATGATTAGTCCTCATTAGTCAAATTAATAATCGTAATTCCAATAATTTAATTTCACAATATTCAACTATTGTTTCTATATTCAATTAATATGTTTATAATTAATAAAGCATGATTAAATTATCAAATGTTTAGGTCTTAATGTGTTGGGTTGTGACAACTTGGGTTTGCAAAAATCAACAACATGAAAAACCTTATAGATTTAATTTAATAAAAGTTATCGCATGTCAATTATAAGTTGCTTGAACTTTGTTATGTCTAAGGCCTTCAAAGTTTTAAGTTTGTAGAGTCCTTTTTGAGTATAGAACTTCCCATTAGATTAGAATTTGTTCTTGTGTTCAAGTCTAGTGTTTAAAGTCTAGAAGGTTTTGATGTTTGCAGACCCAAACTTTACATTAATGAAGTTTATTAGGCTTTTTTTCATGTCTAGGGATGTCTTGCATGTTCTTCATCTCAACCTCTCGTATATAGCCTAGCTAGTCAATTGGCTCAACTATAGTTTTAAGTATGCAGTGCGAAGTTTTTTTCATATCTAGAAGCATTCATGGGCCTAATATTTTTTTTTTTAAAGAGTTTGGTGATAAGGTTTGCAACTGGTGGGGAGCTCGACTCTTGAGGTCCAGAGGAGTTGATGCTAGGCACATGGCACTTTAGACCAATTTTAATTGGTCCTTCAAACCAGCCTACAAGATTGTAAGGCATTGCCCATTTATGATGTGGTGATCAAGTGAGTGTCATACAAGCACAAGCAAAGCTTTATGATATATCTATGTTACATTACATGATTAAAAAAACCTAGAATGAAAATTATAATTAAATAATTACAACTTTCTTAAGAAACTATTTATCTTAGAGGCATAAATTCCACTTTACGTGTAATCCATAAACATTTAAGATCTCCTTTTAAAGGTACTCCATTTATGGGAAAGTGTTGTATGTATTAGTTTGATTTGTAAAACAATATTGACAATAACTCTTATCTAAGGAGATCAGAACTATCTGATCACAATCCTCTTCATTTCTTCACTCCTGGTATTACTTACCAACTCCTCTTGAAAATCCCTATTGCCGTGCTGATTGCTAGTAAATATAAATGTCTGTCACGAATCGACTAATCAATACAGTTAGACATTTCTATATAAAATGATATTTTATTTAGGGCATCGATGAAAAGATACATAACATCATAACGATAAAACACAAAGAGCTTACTAACAATTGTGCATTTTCTTACACGACCATACAGAGAGTGTGTGCAAGTGCGTTCCTTTCCACCCTACAGTTATAGCAGATCCATTCGCCTCAATAGTTATGGCAGATCCATTCGGCTCGATAGTAAAACTTTCTGCATGATTATATTGGTTGAGCAATAATCTTGCCTGATACCAAGCCTGATAGCTGAAACTCATTTCTTTAAATCCCGCCCGTGTGAAGAAAGACCTCCACATATCCATTTTAACGTGTCTCACCCTCCTGTCCTCCCCCTCGCAGGCTATCATATTGCTTATTTGATTCCCAAAACATACTTCTTCAAATTTAACCCTTTTAAAATCATTTCTGTTGGGCAACACAACCTCCAAACAATCAAAGTAAGCGCTGTAATAGAAAAGTACTTCAATGAACCGATTCACGAAGGAGGGGGAATTATGCTGCCCTTCTACTTCACAATTCACCAAAATGTGGGGCTTTAATTTCTTGATAACATTAACAGTTTTTGCGAGAAGAGTAGGGTCATATAACAGAGTTTTGAAAACATAACGAGCATACACTGCCACGAACTCACCGGCTTTAACGTTGAATAAACCTTCGTTAATCTCGTCCAACTTTGAGATCTTGACTGAATGGTAGGAAAAGGGAATCGCCATAGCTTTAGCAAACTCCGTAAGCCTTCTTCCACTGTCTTCTAGCTCGTGGGAATTCTTTCCAACAGCTGTGATCTTGAGATACTGAACGGATGAAGAAGAAACTCTTAGAGCGAGAGACTGAATCAACGGTATCCATTGGCAACCAGTTCGAATTTCCAGATCAATCACGTGAATTCTTTTTCTATGCCCCGTGGCGTCAATGATAGCCTGGACGGCCGTGAATTGTAGCATTCTGGCAAAAGGATGCATCCTAGTACAGAGAGCCACTACAGAATATGATTCACCTTTTCCATTATCATTTGTGAAATTGTTGGCTAAATGAGGGGTTATTTGTTTCCCCTTTTCTGGCTCACTGCAGGTCTGGCGTTCGATTCTCTCTTGAAGGGCTTCGGAAAAATAATAACAGAGCCTCTGCATGGGGTTCCCCAGCTGGGAAGAGAGCTCCTTGCATTGGCTTAGCAGCCTGGAGGCTTGTTCAAACTGTTTGTTGCCAACCAACTCTGCCGAGGCAAAAAGAAGATGAGCCAATTCAATCCCGTTCTGTTCTTCCGTGGACAGGGCCAGAACGGCAAAGGAGTAGTTCCGATGGAAGCCCTCGTCAGCAGAGGTTTGCATGTACTGAGCACCCGCCGCTTTAAGGATTTCTTCAGACGACAGGGCATTCTTATTGTTAAATTCAGCCGTCGCCACAGAGAATTCATCACTGGTCCGGAAATTAGGTGGTGAAGGAAATTGCCCAGATTGGCCAAACAAAAAATGATTAGCCATACCTTGATGCAGCTGATTCTCTGCGTTGTTTGGACGTGGATGAAATTGACTCTCTAAGATTGCCAATCTGCCATCCATGGTCGGGATGAGGTAGTGCGGAAGCAGAGCAGGGATATTTTCCTGGCCAAGTGAGTTGTCAAGTGGATAGTGTAGTAGAGATGAAAGTGGATGTCCGTCTGGTACAGCTTTCATATTTTCTGATTTCTACGCAATGGTTGGGAAGAGGCATAATGAAATGAATTATTTAACTCTCTTTGCGCATAAAAGAATCTATCCGACCTAAAAGGATTTTCTTGGCTTCTCATTCCTTCCAAAGAGCTACCTACAAAGACTATCTGATAAACTTCGAAATGCACGGTAAAGCTGTTGTTTGCTGTGGCATTGGAAGACGATATAATGCTCACATATAAAAGCCTATCGGCTAATTAAATAGCTAAAATAATATTTATTTTTAAAATTATTTTAAATTGATTTTGTTTCGTATTATCAATGTTTGGTAAATTGGAATGTCTTACAATGAATGAATTAATGAATAATACAATACAGGGACATTGTTAAACAGTAAAATGTTGTTTAGAGAGAACAAATTGTTGTTGATGCTGACTGTGAGCCTAGATAAAATCACAATTCTTACACCTTACGCCTTTCTCACATTTGTGTTGTGGACCAACAGTTGTGTTTGTGTCCAAAGCTGTCCAACAATAAAAATATTTGTTGGAACCTGCATACAAGCAAAATAGTTTGGAAAAAAGGTTTTGCAAAAAAGTTATGAATAAATTAAGGTTCTTAACAGAATAGCCATGAAATCATGTAAATAGATGAAAAATCAATATTAAATGATTGAAATGACAAGAGCATGAGAAATATCAAAACTTTTATTAGTGATGTTGGGTTTAGAAGATAGGAACTAATGTATAGATATAAATATTATTAATCTTAAGTATATTTAGGACTAAGAAGAATCTAAAAATATGAGCAAAAGAACATAGGGATTCAAAAAATCTTACAAATTTTAAGAATGAGAAAAAAAAATATTTAGATGAAAGGAATGTTAATATAGATGAAGTAATAAAGAATTTCAGATTGTAGACAGAAACAATATAACCTTATTCTAGAAGTTAGAAAAGGAAGACTCCATAAGAAGGTGATAAGAATTTATCTCTACTCAAAGAGATCATCTCCCAAGAAGAATGAGAACAAATAATAATTGAGAACAAGGAAGCTTTTATATTTCATATTGATAGAAGTATGAAATGATGAAAACTACAATAGCATTGCTCACGACATCAAAGGAGTTGCAACCACAATATAATAGAATGCTCAAGAGTGTCAAAGAAGGATGGAAATTGCAAGAAGATGGAAGCTTTGCATAAATCAGTCAATGAGGTTATCTCCCTCAATTCCTCCCTACTTACTTGCAAAATTACTAATATTAGAAGAAAGAATCTCAAAAATGGGTTTTGAAGTTGTACATATTTGGTCCTAGCATTGGTTACTATTGCTTAGCCTTGCATTCCCAATGTTCATAATTATTAATTGTTTGCATTTACTTATTATTTTGTCCCCACATGAGGAGTGGGGCATCCCACTTTGAGGTGGCACTCTTGGCCATGTGTTATACATCTTTGAATGTGTGGAAGAGCTTGTAAGAGGATCTAAATGTCATTGTGACATTGTAAGATGGTTGATACTTATGAGAAATTCTCATGACACATAAGAGCATGATGAAAGGTGCTCACATTGGAATCTTGACAATCTTATGATGTGTGTCATATATCATATCCTTGAATCCACAATGAAGCCAAGTTGGGGTGCCCAAGTTTGGGTGGGAAAATATGACAAGTTATGACAAAATGACAATATGTAAGGAATGTGCCAACAATATTCTAGAAGACTAAGACCAAGGGAGGTGTTGGAATTTGTGCCATGGGATTTGGGCATCATACCTCCTTTGGTATTTACATGGTTTGACAAAACCATTTGATGGTTTCTAGTTTGTGCTTCATCTATTTATTTGTAATTGGGGATGAAATAGTGTATGAGTTGGATGGTTAGTTTATAAGTATTGTTATACTACTAAAATTTCTCTAGATTTACATGCCAATGATAATCCTATAGAGGCATAGCCTAGATATTGTATTGTAATTGCTTCTAAATAATACAATTATTCTTTCTTTTGAAGTGTGAGGTTTCTCTCTTGAAAGAGTTTTCCCCACATGAAATTTGTGTTATGTTATATTTATTGTGTATTATTTTCTATATCTACAAAGATTATATTTATTTACATGTATACATCTCATGATTGCTTAGTGTAGGAAGCATTTTTTGTACTATTGCTTTATCTCATTTGGTATGAAAGATTGATCACCTTGAATTCTAGGTGTTATGGACAAGGTTTTTTGTACCAATCTTGCATTGGGTGGGAGCTTGCACAAAAGATGGTCTTGTTATAGAAAAAATGGCAATCACATTAAGGATAGAGATCTAAAAGTTCCCAAGCACTAACTTTGAGTCTTTAAAGCTCGAGATGAAGGATATGCTTGTAGATAGAGACTTGTGGACTATAGTATCTAGATTCAAAGTTAATCCAATACCACAATAAGATTGGTATAAATTGGAGAAAAAGGTGGAGAGCCCTAGTAGGCTTGTTATGGTAGGCGTTATGTTGTTAAATGTAGATGAAGAAGACAATATAAGATCTCTTTTGTAGTTGGGAGAGATTTGTAAGGGTAAATGATGCAGAGTGCCAGCAGAAGCAAATGAAATTTGTCTATATCTTCACTATCAGCAAGAGGTCTCCCAATGTTTCACCGAAGTCGAGAATGACTTCTCTATCGAGAAGACATGAGCTATCAGCCATTCCTCATTGGTTTATCCCGATGGCCAAGTTCTCACCGATATCCCCGTAGCAGTTAGTTGCCTATCGGCAACACCTCATACATCGGTCGGTCCACTAGAAGTCTCCCCGAAGTTTCCCTCACACCGATGAAAAGTTCGACATTGGTTGCCTTCGGCAACACCCAGACTATCGAACAATGAGAAATATCTTAGGCCGATATACTCCGGTACTCCGATGACCAATCTTCGTCGGCCAGACTTCCTCCTTTGGCGAAGCTTCTTTCACCTACACCGACACCTTGTTTCTCACCGATATTGTCAGGCACATCGGCTAGATCCTCCGCTTCGGTAAGACTCCGATTCGCGGCCCCGATGGTTCATCTCATTCCAATGAGTCTTTTGTCGCTGAGACTTCTTGAACTCCTTCCGATGAGCTTCTATCGGCGGGACTCTAACGGTCACTGTGACTTCTTTGGCTTCCCCCGACAAGGTTCCTCACACCAATACTTTTTATCGGCGATACTTCGAGGATGTCCCACTGATCGGCAAAACTATCTACCGTCAGCTGAGTGTATTTTCCTTAGCCCGATATCGTTACTCTCACCAATGCGAACAACAATGGTATGTGTCTCCGACACTATACCAATCTTCGACAAGACGGAGAGCCTTTCACACCGATGTCAGATTCATCGGTTAGACATAGTCTATCGGGTGTCCTTCAAAAAACTATTCTGACACTCGATCTTACGCCGATGGATTTCCAACTATTCTGTGACGCCGAACTAAGATTCCCTTCGACAGAACAATGGAATTTGGCCGATTCATATATCAAACCCTCGATCACTTGTAGCAATCTGATCCCACATTGAGGCTATCCAATTTCACCCCGATTTCCTGACTAGCCACATGACGATGTCTAGTCAAACTTGACTGAGTTCTTTGGCTTCCTGGGTAAGAATTTAACAACAACAAACGTGAAAAGTCTTTCCCCCATCACACTGATACTACACAGGGCTTCAGTGGACAGAGGAAAGGGTCTCCATGTATGAACAAAACCCTACTCTTAGGTTACAAACCAGCCTCTGTGGAACCGTTGGTTTTACACTGTCTGCACACTACAGGGTCACTATGGATTGACAGATAGCATCCAGTTAGGGCTTCAATATACAAGATTAGGATAAAGATATCAAACCACTAAGAACACCCAAGAAAATCAACACAGATCATACCCAGAACTCTCTTTATTCATTTATCAAAAGAACTTGTTGTAATACACACACTTCTCTACCCCGTGTGTCATACAACCTACCTCTAAAGAAGATGTAGAGACAGCAGTTATCCCCTCCAACCATGCAAACTGATTTTCAAATCAGTTAGCTGTTGGTTTACCCTTCATACAAGCAAAACTACATGTGTGCCTTACACAATTACATCCATGGGACTAAATTGACCCTTATTACAAAATGAAATGGCTTAAAAGCCTTATGAGACAACAAAAGAAAAGATGACCCTGCACTACAGAGAATGTGCTCCTACACCAGTAAATCCCTAGTAAATAAACTTTTCTTGACAAACAAGATGTATACCCTTAGGATTGAAGATATTGAATCTATGGATGAGGTCTTAAATATATTCAATATGATTGTGACTTAGTTTCACTTTGTTGGAGTGGAAATGGAAGAGGAGGATCATTGCATGACACTTATGTGTTGTTTTCCAAAGTTGTGGATTCACTTGGTGATAGAAACTAGGAGCATTGCCTCTAAACACAAGATGGGTGAATTAGTTGCAGCATTACTCTTAGAGGAGATGTAGAGAACAACTTTTAAATCTACCAACAAATTCCTAGATATTTGTTTAAGATTGAAAGATAAATGCAAGAAGAAGTACAAGAAGAAAGACAAGTCTAGATTGAAATCTCATGGGAGATCAAAATCTCTAGGAAAGACCAAGGCTAAGTGTTGGAACTATGGCACAATTGAATATTTTATAAAGATTACAAGGAGGAGAAAAAGAGAAAAATGATATAGATGATGAATCTAAAAAGTCTTTTTAGGATGATGGTGGATTTTTATTGTGGCCTTAGCAACACATGATTTAGAGGGTGCATGGTTGATAGACTCTAGAGCTTCCCTCCATATAACTTCACATTGAGGTTGGTTTTTAAAGTATGAAGAATATGATAGAAAATTTACACCTTACTGATGATTCTCATTTGAATGATTTGTTCGCCATGGTTGTGTTTTGATTAGATTCCTTGATAGGAGAGCTAAGGGGATCAATTGAATTTTGTACATCCCTTTTTTGGCACAAAAACTACTTTTAGTTAGAAAGTCTGATGATGTAGGTGTGTAGGTTGTTTTGTCTAATGGAGGGTGTAAGAAGGTGTGTAAGGAGCTATGGTGCTAACTTATGGTGTTTCTATCAATACTCTAATTTGGTTAGATGCACACATATTTCACTACAATAATTCTTCTACTCTTATAGTGAAGAGACCTTCAAAATCTACACCTTCACCATTGGAACTAGAAATAAAAAAGATTGTTTCATCTTCTTCCCATGGTCCTGCTTTCTAGATACATATGTTGTTTTAGCTTCAAAGCCCAAGTTATCTACATGGAAGACAATATTGTGACACCAAATAATGGGCCAGAAAGGTGAGAAGGGTCTCAAGACCATGAAGGATAAAAACTTGTATAGTGGTTAACTGATTATGCTCTTGAGTTTGATTTATGTGAACATTGAATATATGTAAACAAAACTATGTTTAGTTCTACTCTAAGTGAAACCCATATCTTTTGATGTGTTGGACTTGATTCATATTGATGTATTTTGTCCAAGTGTTTGTTTTGTTATAGAACTATTTACCCAAAATAATAACAGAAGTGAAAATAAGTATTATATGGGTAAAAAAAAATCTAAAAGTGAAAATAATTTATTAAATATTGACATATTAGAGTAAATAGTGAAAAGGATGTAATTCATTTTAAAATCCTAAGATTGAAAAGCAATAGCCATTTTATGAGTGAAAACATAAAATAGTCATAAATAAATCATTTGATAAAAGAGAGTAATAAAGCCCTTCTTGTTATGAAAGGCTATTATTAATTGTATGGGTATGTTCCTTGGATAAGTACCCACCATAATATTATAAATATGTACATTTGGATGAGTGGAAAGAAGGTGAGAATTAACTTGGATGATTTAAGCAAGAACCAAGAAGTGGGCACAAGAGAAGGGGGCATACAAAGTACATCCAACTTGGGGTACATAGTACACTTGGGATTGTTCTAGACAAGGATTTTAGTATATAGGCCTAGTACATAAGTACACATTGTGTCCTTACATAGGTTCTCCATGGTGTGTCACAACTTAGTATATCAAGATCAAACAACAAGAGAACATAGAAATAATGGAGCCACTCCCTAGTGACATCCTATTTCTCCCTTTGCTGAAAGAAACCTATAGTAGTTGGACACCACTTATTTCCCAACACAATGGTTGTTTTAAGTGGCTTAAACTGACCAACAAACACACTACCCTATTTCTACAGGTTAAAGACAAGGATACATGTAGTCCTACAGTCACCCAACACACTCTCTTTGACTTACACCTCATAATTTGGTTTTTGTAGGAAACCTTAATCCAACACCATACTAAGCCCTATTGTTGTAGGCAACAAGAATAGACACAAGCACATACACATATATACATACATATGGTTGCTAGTTAATGTAAACAAGGAAACATACATATAATGCCCCGTCATGCAACCCTAGAGACAGTTAGACTAATAAGAGCAAAATTCCAGAAATAATTTTTTTTTAAAGCAAGTAAATGCAAAAATAGTAACCAAGATATCATAATACACAACATAAAGAAAAGTGCACATCCAACTCCTCTAAGGAAACATAACTGCATCAGTGAATAGAAAATTAAAACAACACAAGTGATATACATTAAACTGCTGCTATAGATAAGATCAACTTTTACATTAGCAAGATAGTTAATTTACAAAGTTATAAAGCAAGAATACAAGACCGATCGTGTTAGTTTACAAAAGAATACACATGAGTAAACAACATTGAATGTGTTATGCAATTCTATATTGGATCACTCCTGCAAAGGACTCAAACTGAATCTCTGAAAGGCCAATGGATAGCTCTGCCTCCCAACCATGTGGAACCCTGACGTCCACTCCTCTGAGATAGGAGATAATGAAAAGGATTCCACTAAGCAAAGAAACAACATCCAAAAATAAATAAAAGAATGACAACTGACTTGACACAACCGACCATATCAACATACCTGCACAAGCCAAGACATCACTCTAGAGGAACTACCAATCAGTAACAACTGAACTGCATAAGGAGAGTGTCATCACATGGTCCTAGCATGGGTTACCTAGGCTATCTATCACAGAAGCCAGCCCCCATCTATGGTTACCCTAGCAACCTCTCTCTAGGCACCGGCCCCATAAGACGACACATGCGAAGCCGACAGGTCATCTCATGGAGACATGGAGGTCGGCCTTGCCAACCAGGCCTTCTCATCCCATCCTTAGCCTGTGAGAGCACTCAAGGCATGGGTGAGGGATCTTACTTATCTTGTTAAGTGTTTTAATACCCCACCCTCTTGATTAAGTTATTAAGTTTCCACATGCTTACAACTTCCATGGGGTTACCCAAGCGGCCCCTCACTAGGCACCGGCCCCACCATGAAAGCCACTCCCTTAGTGTTCACTGGTCAATCATACATACCACAACATGCAGGTAAAAGTCACCAATCAGATCCAAGCCATAACTTAAGCCATTCACTAGGCCACAACAATAAGTCCTTATAATCTCTTCAAATTGAAGCATTACCATCAAGAACCAAGTACTATATCCAAGAGACCATTCCCCATTCAATACAAGATACAAAAATCTAGATGTCCCATTACATTGACATACCACTATCTGAACCAAAGATCAAGACACCTCACCTCTGGAGTTAGGTACAACCAAAGATAAAGAAACCATTATCAGACATAGACATAAACTCCACCCCAAAGTAAACACAATGATCCAATACAAGCATATAGATGTGACTACGAGGGAAGATGAGAAAATGAGAACATAACTTAAAACATGGAAATACAGATAAGGTTATAACTTCTTTCAAAGAAAAACAACTTGACCACTTGCCTAATTTACGAAAAAACACCGATTTCCACAACGATATCCCAAATGACAACTTAAAGCTCCAGGAATTAAAGACACAAAGATGGAGACCCATAATCCGAATATCCCAACTAAATAGAATCATGAAAATTTATAAATTAAGTCCTTCACTAAACAATTCACTTAATTTCTTCTAACATACTACCTTGTTTTCCAATATAAAAGTATCTTAATTAATATGTATAACAGGGAAGTCATTAATCGACTTGCACCCTAATTTTACTCTATGAAACCAACACAATTCAAATAACTCCAATATTTTATTTTCTATCATTTACGTGGCAAAGAGGTTCCAATAAAAACTAATAATTTAAATTTAACAAGGAGGCAAGAATATAACAATTATTTAATAGCCATGCGAACAAAGTATAATCATTCTATTTCCTAGGTTAATGAAACAAATTGCCTAACAAAAGAACGTAAGGTTGATCCTATAAGCATCAATAATGATACGAAAAGACAAGAACATTCAAGTGCAAGGGTTTCAATATACTAAAATCATGAAAATAGACATGAGGTTATAACTTCCCTATCATCGACATTCTAGCTCACTTAAGATTAATATTAATCAACTCCAAGTATAACTTTCCTATCTAACATTTTATTAACTACCATTTTCTAAAAGGAAACAAACCCACCAAAAGTATCTCCTAAGATTTGGGGATTCCCAAATATGGAGCTACCACTTAAGATTTCTAAAAGCCCTGTCATACAATAATAAACAAAAGCAAATTAACATCTAACATAACCAACACACTTTCAATAGATACCCTCGAATATTACTATGAGCCTGGACTACTAACTATAATCCAATTAACAATCTCAAATGTTCTTTAACACCATCCCATAAGCATAAGTTTCAACAATACAAGGCAACACAAATCAGACATCACATGAACATCATGCATTTCTCTTCCAGTTCCACTCACATACAACTAGAATTACAAATAAATTTCTTATGAGCACACATTATCCACTAACATCTATCCAATTAAAATTTCAATTCAACACACTAAACATATAAGCAATTTCCTATAAACTAGTATATTACCAATTTACAATTCCTAATGGCGATGACTATAAGAATCTATATGCACATTTACACCTATAGTCTTTTACGACTAAAATTTGCCATTAAAAGAATGCAGTGATGATAACTAGTTAAATCTAAAAATGTTAAAAGAATCTGAATGCAATCCCATTGCTCGGATTCTCTACCATAATGTTTCCACTAAAAGAAATTCATAGAATTAGTAAATTAAAGTACCAAAAGTAATGGTAATCTCAAATGTTAAAATTACGGGTCCATACTCATGTTTGAATATGATGGATAAATAATAACTACCACTACACAAGAGTCTTGCTTTAGATACAAAAGCTGGCTAACATGACTAGATCACAAGGTGACTATTCTAATGGGTGTGGGGCAAAACCTATCGTGAGTAATTTCCACTCCATACCTAAACCCCAGGTAAAGAAGAGTATACAACTCATTTTATCCTACTCGCAAGAGGTCCCAACCAAACCTACTAACAAGACCTCCGACAAGCCACTCGATTAAAAAAAACACGACACTAAGAATGCCGACTACCTCCTAGCACCTTTTCGACAGCAGCGAGTCAAACATAATGCATACCATAATTCACACATCATTTTAATTTTCAACTCGGTACACAGGATTCTAACTAACATGTACCACATTAGAGATACTACAAGCATGCTCCGAAGGAAGTTTATTGGGTTTCCAAATGAAAAAGGCTCCCCTACAACCCACCAACTAAGCATACATAACAAGGTAAGGTCAACACCCAAGTAACTATTGCGAAAACTGACTAACATATAAACTACTAAAAATCCGACCAAACACTGCACCTTCAGCCACTGAAGTGCTTAGACAAAAGTGACTAAAAAAGGCAAGATTATCATAACGACGCTGAGTCTACAGCCAGCGATCAAGGTCATAAGGAATGCCAATACTAAAGCACGACTATCAACAATGCTCGTGGGTCTACCAAATAAATCCTGATTAGAGATACTTTCCAAAATTGTGATTCTAAACAAAAGAAACTTCTAAAACCCAAATAGAACATAACCTATCATTGCAAACATTGCTTGCATGCAACCATGCAAATTTAGAGACCGATTGACTATCTTGAGGGCACTCTGAAACTATATCCCTGAGACACCCATTGCATCTGTGGCAGCAATAAGGATACGGCTTCTCGGTGTTTGAAGACCACATATGAACAAAGGTTTAGGAGTGATAATGGTGACGCTTCCCTTAAAATTTGGGTTTAGCAGTATTTCCAGTGATGCTACAACTATATGGGACCTAACACTACTGCATAATTTTTGTTCTACTCCCAGACATCTATGCCGAAATGGCAGATATGATGAAGTTCAACGGCTAAGGAAAATTACGAAAGATAGAGGAATTATAACGATCCCTGGACGCAATTAAATTTATGTCCACAAATTGGCACATGTTTCCTTTCAGAACTTGTGGTAGTTTACAGATTCTACGCAGGGTGGGTTAGCTGAGAAGTCTCAAAAAAATAATCCTAATAGAAACAAAAAGGAGGGTAAGTGAGTTGTGAGCCATACACCTCAAGAGAGAGCACCTCATGGGTTAAATGACTGCAGAATACGCACTAGAAGGATATATTGATAAGGCTTTAGCAGATTTTAACAGATGTAATGGTTCAAGAGTATATATACAAAATGGATTTCATTGAGAAGGCTTTAGAGACTATTAAGCAAATGCATTAGTAGGGTGCAGCCAATGCTAATGGCTTGAGCCAGCATTTTGACCATGCAAGCTAAAGTGGGAGATCTGGAACAGTCTGTGGACATCCATCAACACACATGGAGGAAAAGAAAAGATGTCATGGTTTCCACCATACTGGCAAACATGCATGTGAAAATATATGGAATTAAAAACAATGGATACTATCTGTTTAACATGATACCTCCAAAGATATTACCAGGGAAAGAAGAAACAATCAATATCAGGAACAAAACAAGGAAAAACAATAAAAAACCTCCCAACATTCAGATTCCAAAGGTCTAGAGATGAGCTTGAATAGATAAGAAAACTTGAACTCCAATTGCTTGGATATGGGGTTGATGCTGCATCCAGATCCAATCCTCTAGCTCCCTTTTCCAAAACGAAGCTCCCCCCAAAAAATTTAAAAAAAAACCTCGAATTGAAAGGCTTCAATCAAAAATATTATCATGGGCATGCATCCGTTACCCCGCATCGACCACTCCAACCAATATTAAATTCTTACTTTTTATAAAGATTCCCAAATCTGGAATCATATCCAGCAACCAACACCCACTAATCCATAACCAATATTATTCTGAACCAAATAAATACTAATTACCTGTAATTCCAATTTATGACACAATTACATCTTGGGTATCAGATAATTAATTCTAGATTATATAAAATCTTACCACGGTGTCATTCCAAGATCTAGGCCCAAAACAAATATTATCCCTTAAACATAATAGAAGCATTATTATTATAATAAGAAATCAATAAAGTATTAACCAACTACGCATAAGCATTGTTAACACAACTCAACTATACGCCACAACACAAAATTACCAAACATACAAGGTAAAGACAAGGACTAAGTGTCACAACATGACTTGAGACCACAACAGAGACAAGGACCGATCTAGTGGAATAGACCTCATGTTATCTCTCATCACTGATACCCATTGGTGCAAGAACCTGCTCAAACCTGCTATATCTAGTGGAGTGAAGGTTCGGTACCTACAGCCTGCATTCAAACAATTGGTTGTCTATAATCAAGTACATATATGTCTATACATAGAGAGTCAGAGAATCACAGTGTAGTAGCATACTCGGAGTGAGTAATACTACGCTGTCTCTGCTCTTGAAACAATATCATAACAACTTTTATCTGAAATTCAAATTCCAACAAACTAAATGACACATGATAATATTAATTCACATCATAACTTGAATAATAGTAATGCCATCATAACTCATAACACATGTCTAATTATATCAGTTGAACATAGTCCATCAAGACCAAAATAAACATAAATCATAACCTACTAATCAAATGTCTCCAAACTGTATCAATGCAATGAAAGATTAACAACTATCTCCAACTGACAGAGAGCAATGCAGAACTACCACTATCACAAGCCACACAATGAGGGGGCACTACATCCTCCCCCCCTAAAACTTGACTTACTCCTAGAAGTCACAGATTAGTGTAGAAACATAATATATTAATATTGCCATATTCCATTGTCAACATTCTCACCTATAATCAACAATTGTTCATAAAACAAGCACAACTGTTTAATAAAAGACAAGAAGAACATCTATTCGTTACCTTTATGGCATATCCTGTGATCTACTTATATCTAATTACACTTTTTCTGACAATCTCATGCAATCCAAAGAATTGCAGTCTCATATAACCAAGGAAAGAATTATATCTCATCTCTTATTTTCACTAATTACCAACCATGCAAAGTGCAATTCTCTGCGGAGTCCTCCCTTGAACATACTATCAGAGGTTTGAAATGAACATTATAGAAACAACACTTACCACAACTAGGGCCAATAGAATCCAACATTTGGAATATCCACCATAGAAAATTTAAAAATAAATACAAATCCACATAAAAAAAAATCAAATCCAACTTTAGGTTAGAAAGTGCCGGCAAATTTCAATAAATCAAGAATAAAGGAAAGAGTCTTGGTGACCTTTCCTGTCATAAGAAGGTTCAAAGGATGAAAACTCACTGTTAGCCCCCCCCACTACACATGAAACAACTGTGAAAATTTTCAAAACAACCAAATTACAACAATTTCACATCACGATGTGACTAATTTTAGCCACAAAAAGGGAGTATCCACTACACAACACTCATGGACATATGTTCCAGAATGTGTTAGAGAATGTACACCTACACTCAAACAATTATGTTAACTACATCTTCTTATCTAAACAACTTTTGTCTTTATTACAATACCATTTCTGTCTACTAAACTACGGAAATATGCAATTGCTTCCTTATGCAAGAAGATATAAAAGAAATATATGATATCACATATAGGAATAATACAAACTATAATTGACTTACATTATCACATACCTGATTTCATAGGCCCAACACAAGCTCTCATTTGATCTCCAGCATACAGTTCTTACGTGGGCATATACGATGATAAATTACAACAATTCTTCCATAAGAGGTCATGACCATCTAGGGGTTAGATATATATTTTCAAGCAACCATGTAAAGATGTCAACATCACATAACCACATAACTCATGATGCATGATGCCATCAGATGCATTAACATTTAGGGAGAACATATTGTTAGATGTGACCTCACATTTCCAGAGAAGAAGGAGAAAGAACATAGCAGACACATAAGTAGCATAAAGCATTCATTTCTTAAAGAGCAAATCTATAAACTTATCAACCTTCATACTAATGTTTACAGGTGGGAGATACTAT
Source organism: Cunninghamia lanceolata (assembly GCA_027924645.1). Taxonomy (NCBI): domain Eukaryota; kingdom Viridiplantae; phylum Streptophyta; class Pinopsida; order Cupressales; family Cupressaceae; genus Cunninghamia; species Cunninghamia lanceolata. Next base: position 10,701,440 of record BSBN01000334.1, on the reverse strand, counting down.
TACTAACTCACTACAACGAGAAAATCGTTTAACCTAGGGCAACAACAACAATCCAGAGGTCTTAGTGTTGCAACTTGGGATACAGTAAATCTACAGAGTTTAAGCACTAGGTCACATAATGGGCTCAATTGTAACCAGAGTACCCAGTGTTTAAAACTGGTTCTAATACCAAATGTAATGCCCCGTCATGCAACCCTAGAGAGAGTTAGACTAACAAGAGCAAAATTCCAAAAATAAAAATTTTTTTGAAGCAAGTAAATGCAAAAATAGTAACCAAGATATCATAATACACAACATAAATAAAAGTGCACATCCAACTCCTCTAGGGAAACATAACTGCATCAGTGAATAGAAAATTAAAACAACACAAGTGATATACATTAAACTGCTGCTACAGATAAGATCAACTTTTACATTAGCAAGATAGTTAATTTACAAAGTTATAAAGCAAGAGTACAAGACCAATCATGTCGGTTTACAAAAGAATACACATGAGTAAACAACACTGAATGTGTTATGCATTTCTATACTAGATCACTCCTGCAAAGGACTCGAACTGAATCTCTGAAAGGCCAATGGATAGCTCTGCCTCCCAACCATGTGGAACCCTGAGGTCCACCCCTTCGAGCTAGGAGATAATGACGAGGATTCCACTAAGCCAAGAAACAACATCCAAAAATAAATAAAAGAATGAAAACTGGCTTGACACAACCGACCATATCAACATAACTGCACAAGCTAAGACATCACTCCAAAGGCACTACCAATCAGTAACAACTAAACTGCGTAAGGAGAGTGTCATCGTATGGTCCTAACAGGGGTTACCTAGGCTCTCTATCCCAGAAGCTGGCCCCCATCTATGGTTACCCTGGCAACCTCTCTCTAGGCACCAGCCCAATAGGGCGACACATGCAGAGCTGACAGGTCGTCTCATGGAGACAAGGAGGTCAGTCTTGCCAACTAGGCCTTCTCATCCCATCCTTAGCCTGTGAGAGCACTCAAGGCATGGGTGAGGGATCGTACTTATCTTGTTAAGTGTTTTAATACCCCACCCTCTTGATTAAGTTATTAAGTTTCCACATGCTTACAACTTCCATGGGGTTACCCACGCAGCCCCTCACTAGGCACCGGCCCCACCATGAAAGCCATTCCCTTAGCGTTCACTAGTCAATCATACATACCACAACATGCAGGTAAAAGTCACCAATTAGATCCGAGCCATAACTTATGCCATTCACTAGGCCACAACAATAAGTCCTTATAATCTCTTCAAATTGAAGCATTACCATCAAGAACCAAGTACTATATCCAAGAGACCATTCCCCATTCAATACAAGATACGAAAATATAGATATCTCATTACATTGACATAACACTATCTGAACCAAAGATCAAGACACCTCACCTCTGGAGTTAGGTACAACCAAAGATAAAGAAACCATTATCAGACAAGGACAATGCTTCCACATTGACAACAAGTGACCAGGACATCTCACCATATTCCTATTTCCCAACAACCCAACACATAGACATAAACTCCACCCCAAAGTAAACACAATGATCCAATACAAGCATATAGATGCGACTAAGAGGGAAGATGAGAAAATGAGATCATAACTTAAAACATGGAAATACAGATAATGTTATAACTACTTTCGAAGAAAAACAACTTGACCACTTGCCCAATTTACGACAAAAACACCGATTTCCACAACGATATCCCAAATGACAACTTAAACCTCCAGGAATTAAAGACACAAAGACGGAGACCCATAATCCAAATATCCAAACTAAATAGAATCATGAAAAGTTATAAATTAAGTCCTTCACTAAACAATTCACTTAATTTCCTCTAGCATACTACCTTGTTTTCTAAAATAAAAGTATCTTAATTAATATGTATAATGGGGAAGTCATTAATTGACTTGCACCCTAATTTTACTCTATAAAACCAACACAATTCAAATAACTCCAATATTTTATTTTCTATCATTTACGTGGCAAAGAGGTTCCAATAAAAACTAACAATTTAAATTTAACAAGAAGGCAAGAATATAACAATTATTTAACAGCCATGCAAACAAAGTATAATCATTCTAATTCCTAGCTTAATGAAACAAATTGCCTAACAAAAGAATGCAAGGTTGATCCTATAAGCATCAATAATGATACAAAAAGACAAGAACAACATTCAAGTGCAAGGGTTTCAATATACTAAAATCATGAAAAGAGACATGAGGTTATAACTTCCCTATCATTGACATTCTAGCTCACTTAAGAGTAATTTTAATCAACTCCAAGTATAACTTTCCTATCTAACATTTTATTAACTACCATTTTCTAAAAGGAAACAAACCCACCAAAAGTATCTCCTAAGATTCGGGGATTCCCAAATATGGAGCTACCACTTAAGATTTCTAAAAGACCTGTCATACAATAATAAACATAAGCAAATTAACATCTAACATAACCAACACACTTTCAATAGATACCCTCGAATATTACTACAAGCCTGGACTACTAACTATAATCCAATTAACAATCTCAAATGTTCTTTAACGCCATCCCATAAGCATAAGTTTCAACAATACAAGGCAACACAAATCGGACATCACATGAACATCATGCATTTCTCCGCCGCTTCCACTCACACACAACTAGAATTACAAATAATTTTTTTATGAGAACACATTATCCACTAACATCTATCCGATTAAAATTTCAATTCAACACATTAAACATATAAGCAATTTCCTATAAACTAGTATATTACCAATTTACAATTCCTAATGACGACGGCTATAAGAATCTATATGCACATTTACACCTATAGTCTTTTATGACTAAAATTTTCCATTAAAAGAATGCAGTGATTATAACTAGTTAAATCTAAAAACGTTAAAAGAATCTGAATGTGATCCCATTGGTTGGATTCTCTACCATAATGTTTTCACTAAAAGAAATTCATAGAATTAGTAAACTAAAGTACCAAAAGTAATGGTAATCTCAAATGTTAAAATTACGGGTCCTTACTCATGTTTGAATATGACGGAGAAATAATAACTACCACTACACAAGAGTCTTGCTTTAGATACAAAAGCTGGGTAACATGACTAGATCACAAGGTGACTATTCTAATGGGTGTGGGGGAAAACCTATCGTGAGTAATTTCCACTCCATACCTAAACCCCAGGTAAAGAAGAGTATACAACTTGTTTTATCCTACTCACAAGAGGTCCCAACTGAACCTACTAACAAGACCTCCTACAAGCCACTCGATTAAAAAAAACATGACGCTAAGAATGCTGACTACCTCATAGCACCTTTTCGATAGCAGCGAGTCAAACATAATGCATACCATAATTCACATACCATTTCAATTTTCAACTCAGTACACAGGATTCTGACTAACATTTACCACATTAGAGATACTACAAGCATGCTCCAAAGGAAGTTTATTGGGTTTCCAAAAGAAAAAGGCTCCCCTACAACCCACCAACTAAGCATACATAACAAGGTAAGGTCTACGCCCAAGTAATTGTTGCGAAAACCAACTAACATATAGACTACTAAAAAGCCGACCAAACACTGCACCTTCAACGACTGAAGTGCTTAGACAAAAGTGACTGAAAAAGGTAAGATTATCGTAACGACGCAGAGTCTACAGCCAACGACCAAGGTCATAAGGAATGCCAATACTAAAGCACGACTATCAACAATGCTCATGGGTCTACCAAATAAATCCTGATTAGAGATTCTTTCCAAAATAGCGATTCTAAACAAAAGAAACAACTAAAACCCAACTAGAACATAACCTATCATTGCAAACATTGCTTGCATGCAGCCACACAAATTTAGAGACTGACTGACTATCTTGAGGGCACTCTGAAACTATATCCCTGAGACGTCCATTGCATCTGTGGCAGCAATAAGGATACGGCTTCTCGGTGTCTGAAGACCACATATGAACAAAGGTTCAAGAGTGATAATGGCAACACTGCCCTTAAAATTTAGGTTTAGCAGTATTTCCAGTGATGCTGCAACTATATGGGACCTAACACTACTGCATAATTTTTGTTCTACTCTCAGACATCTATGTCGAAATGGCAGATATGATGAAGTTCAGTGGCTAAGGGAAATTACGAAAGATAGAGGAATTATAACGGTCCCTGGATGCAGTTAAATTTATGTCCACAAATTGGCACACGTTTCCTTTCATAACTTGCAGTAGTTTACAGAGTCTATGCAGAGTGGGTTAGCTGAGAAGTCTCAAAAAAAAAAATCCTAGCAGAAACAAAAAGGAGGGTAAGTGAGGTGTGAGCCATACGCCTCAAGAGAGAGCACCTCATGGGTTAAATAACTATAGAATATGCACCAGAAGGATATATTGATAAGGCTTTAGCGGATTTTAATAGATGTAATGGTTGAAGAGTATATATAAAAAATGGATTTTGTTAAGAAGGCTTTAGAGACTGTTAAGCGAATGCATTGGCAGGGTGCAGCCAATGCCAATGGCCTGAGCCAGCATTCTAACTATGTGAATTAAAGTGGGAGATCTGGAACAGTCTGTGGACATCCATCAACACACACGGAGGAAAAGAAAAGATGTCATGGTTGCCACTGTACTGGCAAACATGCATGTGAAAATATATGGAATTAAAAACAATGCATACTATCTGTTTAACATGATACCTCCAAAGATATTACCAGGGAAAGAATAAACAATCAATATCAGGAATAAAACAAAGAAAAACAATAAAAAATCACCCAACATTTAGATTCCAAAGGTCTAGAGATGAGCTTGAATAGATAAGAAAACCTGAACTCCAATTACTTGGCTATGGGGTTGATGCTACATCCAGATCAAATCCTCTAGCTCCCTTTTCCAAAATGAAGCTTCCCCCAAAAAATAGAAAAAAAAAACCTCCAATTAAAAGGCTTCAACCGAAAATATTATCACGGACATGCATCCGTTACCCCGCATCCACCACTCCAACCAATATTAAATTCTTACTTTTTATAAAGATTCCCAAATCTACAATCATATCCAGCAACCAACACCCATTAATCCATAACCAATATTATTTTGAACCAAATAAATACTAATTACTTGTAATTCCAATTTATGACACAATTACATCTTGGGTATCAGATAATTAATTCTAGATTATATAAAATCTTACCAAGGTGTCATTCCAAGATCTAGGCCCAAAACAAATATTATCCCTTAAACATAATAGAAGCATTATTATTATAATAAGAAATCAATAAAGTATTAACCAACTACACATAAGCATTGTTAACACAACTTGACAATATGCCACAACACAAAATTACCAAACATACAAGGTAAAGACAAGGACCAAGTGTCACAACACGACTTGAGACCACAACATAGACAAGGACTGATCTAGTGGAATAGACCTCGCATTATCTCCCATCACTGATCCCATTGGTGCAAGAAACTACTCAAACCTGCTATATCAGGTGGAGTCAAGGTTCGGTACCTGCAGCCTGCATTCAAACAATTGGTTGTCTACAATCAAGTACATATATGTCTACACACAGAGAGTCAGAGAATCGCGACATAGCAGGGTACTCGGAGCGAATAATACTACGCCATCTCTGCTCTTGAAATAATATCATAACAACTTTTATCTGAAATTTGAATACCAACAAACCAAATGACACATGATAATATTAATTCACATCATAACTAGAATAATAGTAATGCCATGATAACTCATAACACATGTCTAATTATATCAGTCGAACATAGTCCATCAAGACCAAAATAAACATAAATCATAACCTACTAATCAAATGTCTCTGAACTATATCAATGCAATGAAAGATTAACAACTGTCTCCGACTGACATAGAGCAATATAGAACTACTACTATCATAAGCCACACAATGAGGGGTCACTACATCAAATATAGTCCCCATATGGGTCAAGGTGGGTCTGATTACACATATCAAATAAAATCACAAAAGCGGAATCACATGCATATAATGACAAATCAAGGAGAACCACATTAAAATAAAGATTTCTTATTTTATTAATACTGAGATAATCTTATACATTCATCATTCCTCTAGTGAGCTTATATAGGCTTTGGACCTTATGGCCCAATCTCAAATAGAACTCCCCTTTGTCTTGTTGTACTATCTCACACCTCTTCTCTAGTTTGTTGTCTTCTTCTCCCTCTCACCATCATCAGTTTGTCCATATATTTCTCCTCTTCACTCTATTCTCATGCCTCCATCTCTATTCCCATGCCATAGTTGTTGGGCTATATGTCAACAACATGAAAAAAAACTCACATTTTGATTGCATGGCACTCTTCCTCTTGTATCTCCTTTCTACACCTTCCACATGTGGCTCCTTCTTATGATTATTCTTTTTTTTTTTCTTTTCTCTCTACACTCTACTACCTATTCCTCATGCATCTCTCTCTCTCTCTCTCTCTCTCTCTCTCTCTCTCTCTCTCTCTCTCTCTCTCTCTCTCTCTCTCTCTCTTCACCTACATCTTCTATACACAAAAACTTGTCAATCCTGCCATTCTAGAATATTTTGGGCCTTACACCTTTTCTAAAATTATTCAAATTTTCCAGTCAGAATGATTTTAGCACTCAAATTGGGGCCTCTCGAATGCTGCACTTAACACATGTCAGTTTCTCTCTCAACTAGCACTCAAATCTTCAATTTGGGTACCAAAACTAATCACACTAACGTTGGGAGTGGCCCATGTAACATTTGAAATCACCTACCCTTCGTACTCTTTTCTAGATGTGCATAAATGTCGCTTGAAGTTGGATTGAATGGCTCCTTCTTTTTCCTCTAGGGGAGAGGACCCTGTAGTGGTGCACCCTAACTTCATGCCTCTCAAAATCATACGTGGCAATTTCATATCGCTCCAAAATTTTTATAGTAGCTTACTTGGCAATGCCCCTGCTTATAACTAAGGTTTCAAGGCCACATCAATATGCTTTTTGTTGAGGTGTCAAATAGTTCCCCAAGAAAAGGGTGGACCAATAGGTGTGCATTAAGTCATGTTTTATTTTTGGGCTGATGTGGCATCACATGATTGGTTTCTTTTTAAATTTAAAGGGCACATTTCATTCAATTATTAGTACTTATAGTAACACTAACAACCTTAAAGTCACAACTACTAGTACTAAACTTTGAAAATATTGATCCTCAAATGCACATATAGTGGTACTAAACATAAAAAGTATTGGACCTTAAATGTACATATACTTTCTCAGCCATTGGAATTATCTCACCTATTGGGTCTTTTCCCCTACTAGCGGTAATAAGATAAAATTAAATTCAATACTGGTGGCAGAGAGAAAATTAATCACAGCTCAAGGGAATGTGGCCGATGCCTCTGCATCAAGCAATCACTTAGCACATACTTAATAGATATGTACTTATACTTGAACAATATAAATTATTGAGGACTATTCTAATATTATTTTCCTTGCTTTCCTTTTCATACACATACTCTAATATATTTTTTCTAGAAATATGTGAATTTCAATGCAACAATTAATCATATTAATAAGACAAAAAAACTTACAGCCAAAACATCCTTAAAATTTCACATTACCATAATAAAACTGTTAAAATTCTCCCATACATCTTCTAGGTTCTACATGGCCTATTTTGATGAAAAACACTCTTCGGAATTATCTCCATGTTGAATAATACTCACTAGGTCAATCTGGCGATCTTGTAATTAGAAATACAAATGTTTTATTATCTTTAATGGAATAACTAGTCACCCATCAACTATTCCAATTCACTATCTGCTTATCCTTAAGACACAAGATTTAGCGATTTATCATTTTTTCAGTTTCACAATTTAATAGTTTACAAAGGTCATAGTAGCAAAAAAAAAAAACTCTAAGAGGAAGATTTATTAAATTTATATCATTTATCATTCCTCAAGTAGCACCCATACATTTTCTTTTCTATAGTCTCTATTTCCCTGTAGTTTTTGGTTGTCGATAGTGTATTGAACAACAAGAATACATAATGCACTCAAATTTTTAAATAATACAAAAACTTGTCAAATATATTCTACAAGACATATATGAACTTTATTAGTCCCTGTCGTAGGCAGGGTAACTCTTGTATTCACAGGCAGGTATTAATCCTGCCTCGAGAACCATGCAATGATAGAAAATTTCAGGTTATCCTAATGTTTTTTTTTCAATGAATTTTGGTCTCTCAAAATTTGGTGTTTCTCATTTTCTCATTGGACAATTGCAATTTAGCCCATTGGTAATGTTTTCTTCATTCTAAAAATCTTTTGATTTTCCTGAATAAATTTTCGGGGCATTGAAATGTTCGTATTTTTTCCTCGTTTGTGGTGCAGCAAGGAAATATTGGCCGGGATTCTTATGTTTTTGTTTCACTCTTTTTGTTTGTCTCGGTAGTCGTGCAAAACAAAAAATTTCCTTGTAGTCTATAGTTTTACCTTGGACTGGATTTCCGTGGTTTATTTGAATGGTAATTTCAGATTTCTTATTGGATGACTAAATTTTTTCTGGTTGATTATTGGAATTTCCATTTGTCTGAAATAGAGGAAAAACAATGGCAAATAAAAAGAAGGGATCAAAAAATTTAAACCATAGCCTAAAGTTCATTGTTTTTTTTTTCTCGCAGTGCACGCGTGGCTGCAGTAACTATGTGGCATTGTGCAAAGCAGTTCAAGTGCCTTGTTTATGTTCAACATTTTAATGTTTATGTTTAACATTTTGATGAAAGTACACCGATCCATCATTCTCGTTCAAACGAAGTGGGCCGAGCAGATCATCATTTTCATTTTCATCTCAGAGCCTCAAATAATCTTCATCGTGCAAGGGACTCTCACTGCCAATAATATCTTCTCTACTCCTCTGTAAAATGCAGGTTTTTATTTAGAGTTGACTCATTTGTTTACATTTATTTCTGTTTGTCATCAGCAATGGCCACCATGAGTGGCACCTCCAATTCTCGTGCAGTTTGTTATTCGTTAACTTTTTTTTTTTTTGGGGGGAAGGATATATTCAATATGTATATGTTTGTGTTTAATTCAGGGGCTGAGCGGGATAGCTTGTAATAGCCTTTAGAATGAGTTGGTGGAGAGCCAAGTCAACCCTCCAGCTGGCTTCAAGCACAAAGTCATTGATAATTTGCAGCGGTTGGTTTCTGCTGCTTCTTTCACTTTGATTTTTGTATGTGTAGATTTGGGATTTATTTATAAATGGAAAAGGTAGTTTTTTTTGTTAGGATTTATTGGGCTATTTTTTGCCAAAATTTTAAATTCTAAATTGGGTTGCTCATATTGTGTAATGATGTTTATTTAAATGTGTGAATGTGGGAGAGTGCACTGTAATTTTTGTGTCTCGGTATGGCATATTGGAATGCAGATGTTGGTTCAGAGTATATATACCCTATATGGCCTTGCATCTATTTTCCATTATGTCTAAGGAAGTGAAGCCAATGATTAACATTGTTTCATTTTGGATACAATTATTGTCGCCTCTTATCATGGGAATTGGACTATAGATTGTCTATTTCACCTTCATCAATTTTTTTTTTGAAATTTCGTAGCTTATTGAGCAGGGCAATGCCTATCCAGCATTCTGGATGCACATTTGACCATATTTATTAATTAATTGATATTTATTGAGCAACTAGACATTTTCGTTGATATAGTGTTTTATATTTAGCAACTTATTGAACATCTAAACATTTTTTGTACATAATTTTAGCTTTCTTGAGGCTTCGTCATAAAGTCATGCTTGCTAAATTTTTTCCTTTTGTTGTGAATATTTACTAAGGTTTTGGCATTTGATTCATTAATTTTTCATAGCAGCCAAACAAATTTTCTAGAAAATTATTATATTTTCAAACATTCTTATGGAAATCTTTCCTTTCTCAAATTTAGCTCTAGTTTTATCATTTGATATTTTTATCTAATATTTTATCTTTCTTTACAAACTTTGTCATTATTTTTCAGTATTTTGTCGCATTCTTCATTAATTTGATTGTTTTACAGGCAGATGAAGGCGGAGAATGCACAATAGAAAAAAAAAGAACTAGTGATCAAGCAGGGCTAAACAATAGTGCTTTAAAGAAGCCTAAAACAGATGCCTACAAGTGCTCCAATGAATGTCACTAGATCAATTCCAAACCCTGGGCAAATGTTACCTACAAAAACTAAAAATAGAAAATTTAGAGATAAAGTAGAAACTTCCTTTAATTATGTCTTTTAATTTGGCAGGTGAGGAAAGAGAAGCTAGCAGAACACATAACTGCTCTGTAACAACTTGTATCTCCCTCTGGAAAGGTAAATTGCTCTCCAAACCCCCTCACAATTTGATCTTAAGCGATTTTTTGCAATGTGTAAATAATGTGAAGAGTCTTTTCGAATCAAAACTATTGTACACAGAATTCCTACCCTGTTAGTCCATGAGAGAAAAACCATTCTTTTTGTATGCTAAAAAGGCACTCTTTTTACATGCATGTTTATGATTATTTTGTCTTTTCATTTGGGCCCGACATTCTAAGTAAATATAAATATAATTGTTGTTAAGTATCTTATAGACCTATACGGCCTCTGTTCTTCTTGAAGCCATGGGATACATCAAGTTTTTGTAGGATAAGGTTCAGGTACTAATTAGATTCACCCTTTTTGTAGTGTTGAATTTTCATAGTTTCATGTCTGAATGTAAGACAAATTTCTGAATTTTTTTGATTCAAAATAATTCCTATTTTTTTTTTTGTGTTGCTTCAACTTCTTAAAAGACAACTCTAAAGTTATTGCTTCTACTTCAAAATTTTAAGGAATGGTAAAATTAATTCTCATGTTTCAATTAAAAAAATTTAAAACCATTGCTTCAGTTTCAAGTTGAAAAATGATTCTGAAAGTTTACTGTGTCAGTTTCACGTTCAAATAATAATAGCGTTACTTCTACTTCAAATTAAAAAAATAACTCTGCATAACTATTGATTCTATTTCAAATTGAAGTTTTCTGAAGAACTATTACTTCTGCTTCAAATATTTGAAACAACTCAAAATTCAAAAAACATGTAATAAATTTATTAGTTATGCTTCAAGTTTCTAAAATTATATATAAAGTCTTTGTTTAATGGGTAAATTCCCTTTTAGCATTATGCTTTGGTTGAGATATCATGACGAGAGTATTTCTTCGGTCAAGTTAACTAAGGACTTGCAGATGGCCTCTTCCTTTGGAATTTGGAACCCCTCCATAACTACAAGTCAACATTTGTTGTCTACTTCAGTTTTGAACAAAGCTCTCCAATATGAAATCAATTAGAGGCATAAAAATAGAATCTCCCAAACTGTTGATTCTACTTCCAATTTTAATTTTAAATTTTTATTATTTATTTGGTCATATGAACTGATTGATTGTACATAAAATTTTGTGAACCGTCAAATTCACAAGTTTTCTGTTAGATTATTTCTTCTGATTTTCAATTTCAAAAACAATTCTGCCAAAGACAGTTTCTGGTCCAAAATAAATTTTTTAATGTGAAATTAATTCTTGGGCGCCAAATACAAATAAATTTGATGACCTTTTTATTTTCTTTTTAATCCATCTGTCTGAAAAGGACATAGAATGGGCCTGCATGAACTATTTTCAATTCAATCACTTTGGAAATTTCTACTAAGATTTTTTTTCAATTGTGGCCCATACTTCATGGTATATAGTTCATTTTCTCAATGAATGGATTAGATTATGTTTGAAAATTTTTTGGGTTGGACTTATATTATATTTTTTGTGTATGTCATGCAGGATGACAAGCGAGCCTGTGATGAATAGTAGCAGACCTGCTACCGTGCAAACTTTAATAGTGCAAACTATACTTGCAGCCTTTGGCAAGGACTAAAGAAACTTTTAAAAGAAACTTTTTTATATAGTGACTTTCAATTAATAATTGCACAATGCTTGTAAGAGATTCTAGTTTGAGAACTTTCTTTGAGTTGACAACATTATTTGCGAACTTTCTCTGTAAGATATTTTACTCTAAGTTTGTGCACTAGTAAAAAGAAATATTTTTATATAGTGACTTTCAATTAATAATTACACAATGTTTGTAAGATATTCTAGTTTGAGAACTTTCTCTGAATTGACAACATTATTTACAACCAACTTTGCAGCTATTGCTAATGGAAAAGATTTGTTCATATTCAATGTTATGTTTATTTCAATTTAATATATTTGTGATGCTAATGGCCAAACAATATTTCCAGTAACTAAACTACAATATTAGATTTTGATATTGTTATCTGTTTTGATTGCTATGCAGACAGAAAACACTGTTCCAAAGTTGTCATTTTTGGCATAAGAAGAAAGAATCCATTTGCTGGCAAGTTTACACAACAACTCTACATTTCCTACCTCTTTCGTAACTGCTGCAATAGCTTTAGGCAGGGACTACTGCTGCAATGCAGCCCTTGTTTTACCTTTTAGCCCATAAATTTAGCATTTATCAAAATGAACCCTTATATGTATTAAACAAATTTTAGTTTCTTATACAAATGATGTAAGATTTATCCATACTGTAAGATCTCAAAAAATTTGAATATGCACTTTATATGATTAGACAATTAAATCCACACATTACATGTTTAGAAATTTCACATATTAGAATTTAATCTGCACCCTTGCATATTTGAAATTCTACATAGACTGTAAAACAACTACAACCACAGTACTATGAAACATATCTGCAAATCCCCTTTTTGTGCCTTTAATTACTCACCTAGGTAAGTATGGTAAAAAACACCAATTTATTTCATTGTGCTATTTCTAGTATTTCTATATAACCCTAGCAGTTCAATTAAAATTTTCTATTTCTTATATAGTAGTTGACTGATTCATTGTGTCAATGGAGTGAATTACAAATTTAGTAGATACAAACACAAAGATGCCAAGTTTGTTCTGCTATTAAGAAACTATTTGTTAAAATTATTTTTTAGTAATCAATTAAGAGAAACTTTTGTTATTAAACTTGAAGAACCTTACCTTCACTTCAAAAAATAATTCTTATTTTCCTTATAAAATAATTCTTAAGAAACTTCCAATTTTTCCTAGGCTAGTAGGAATCAAGAAGGTGTTTACTTATTTAGAATACTACAAACATAGATATCCACCATTTTTAACACTATGTTTTGTGTTAAAAAATTAACTATTGTGAATGGTGTTTGAAAGCACCCAAAACGTTTATGAGGCATTAGAACAAACCAATCAAATTTTATTAAATGAATTTACCCAACTAGTCTCACAAGTACAAGAACTTAAATGACAAGTTATGTATAACAAAAATCATTCTCATGTCAAAATGTCTTATAATAACAATGATGACACTTCCTAAAGTAATTCTAGGCATATGGAACAAAATAATAGGAAGAGAAATTATAAATAAATAAATGAAGGAAGGAAACACAAATCAACTAATGAAGATTTAAGTTCCAATGATTCTAGTTTTGAATCCTTTCATAGTGACAATACAATAAAAACACAGAAGGAACTAAATAGTTTTACTCATAATGTTAAGTTACCAACTATAATGGAGAGGCTAGCACTAGAGAGGAAATAGAATAGTGGTTGACTAATCTTGAATAATATTTTGGTATAGAAAATACTAGTAGTCATGGTAGAACATGAATTGCCACATAAAAATTAAAGAATAGTGTTTTAAATTGGTGGCAAGATACCTTATGATCCCTTAATTTGTGGACACACAAAATTAAATATGATCAATTTGAAACACTCTTTCAATAAGTATAAAGCAAATGTTTGGTGTGAAAAAATTTCAGTAGTTAATGAATCAACTCAAATAGTAGAATAGTTTGAAAAAGATAATAATTTTTGATGATATAAACAAGAGAAACATAAAAGAAGACAATGATTGTTTCTATAGACCAAGAAATGAAATAGATCAATGACCTCATAATAACATTCATTAACGTGATAATTCTTTTAGAAGAAAAGTACCAATAGATTCAAATGTTATATTTGTCAAAGGAATCATTATGCCAAGAGGATTGTCTAAGAAAATTTGATAGGAATTTCCAATGACCTAGTAATCATTCAAACGCTTTTCCTCAACCAAAAATGAAAATCTATGCTACTCTGGATACAGGTACTATTCATTGTCAAATATATTTCCTATAATTTAATGGTAAAATCAATGACCAAAGTAATGTTTTTCTTGTAGATTCTAGTGGTACTCATAGTTTTATTTTTGCTAAAATAGTGTCCAAATTAAAGGTTGTGCCTAATGATGTCACTCTTATTGAAAGTTGAAATAGATGATGGTAGAATAATTAAACATATCGGTGCCATTATTGAGGATCTAGTCTTTCAATTAGATAATTTTGAAACCCAAAATTATTTTAATATTTTAAATATAAGGAAATATGATGCAATTATTGGCATGAGTTGGTTTGAGAAGAACAATGCTTTTATAGGATGTGAAAACAAACATGTTCTCTTTGGATCAGACATGAGGACATGTCAAATTTTACAATGAGAGTGTAGACCTCTCATTATTATAACTATTTTGTGCTAAAATAATTACAAACATTTTTGTTATATGTTAATTTTAACAAGTGACAATTTTAAATTATAGATTAATATTAAACCTGTTATTCAAGAATTTAAAGATGTTTTTCCTTATGAATTAAATAGTTTACCGCCTAACATTCAATAGAACGTGCAAGTGATTTAGTTTTGGGAGAAAAACCAATTTCTCAAGCTCCCTATCAACAATTTATTTTTCAATTAACTAAACTAAAAGTCCAATTAACTCAGCTATGCAAATAGGGAAAAATATGGCATAGTGTTTCTTGTTGGGGTGGCTGCATATTATTTTCTAAGAAGAAAGATGGAACCTTGTGATTGTGTATCAATTATCAATAACATAATAAAATAACCATAAAAAATAGTTATCCCCTGCCTACAATTAATGATCTTCCAGATCAATTAAATGGTGCAAAGCATTTTCCAAAAAATGATATATGATCTAGATATTGTTATATTCATATTAAAGAGTTTGACATTGCCAAAACTACTTTTAAAACTTTACATGGCTATTATGAGTCTGTTGTAGTGTCTTTTAGATTAACTAACATGTGTCTAAAGCTTTTATGACATTAATGCATGATGTTTTCATCCATTTTTAGATGTTTTGTATTCTTTTTGTGTTCATTTTGATGGATGAAATTTTGGTGTACTTGAAGAATGAAGAAGAACATGATCATCAACTTAAGTTTGTACTAGAAACTTTATGAAAACATAAATTACATGCAAAACTTAGTAAATATGAATTCTTCAAAGTTGAAACATCTTATTTACATCACATAGTTTTAGAAAAGGGTATTTGACTTGACCTTGATAAAGTTAAATCTATTCAAGATTGGTCTATACCCAAGGATTCCCATAAAATTTAAAGTTTTCTAGGATTATCTAGTTTTTATCATAGATTTGTTAGAAATTAGTCCAAAATTACTGCATCTTTACCAGATCTAAAAAGAAAATAGACTTTATAATGTGATAAAGAATTCAACACATTAAAAACCTCATTGACATATGCACCCATTCTTTGTATTCCATAATTTAGAAAACCCTTTGTTGGAATTATAGATGCGTGCGGTATAGGTGGTGATTTGATGCAGGACTACTAAGTATTATGTTATGAATCAAGGAAACTATTACTTAATGAAAATAATTATACTATTCATGACCTAGAATTACTTGGAACCATTCATGCTTTAGGAAATAAATTTATTAAAAACTAATCATCATAGTTTACAACATCGGTTTAGTCAACCCCAACTAAACATGAGATAAAGAAGGTGGATGGAACTATTAATAGAATAGGACTATACTCTTAATTGTATTCCAAGTAAAGAAAATGTATTGGCGAATGCATTAAGTAGAAATTGAATATGTGTAAATGTCTTGACCCTTGAGAGAAGTCAATTTGAAAATGATATAAAATATAAATTAGCTTTTGATATTTATTTTCAAACACTTTATGAAGGAATACAAAATAAATCTCCTAATGTACATCTAAGTGATCACCTTGAATCATACATCTTGAAGGATTCCCATGATATACCTATATCAAGACATCTAGGATTAAATAAAACCTATCTTTTAATCAAAAGAAATTGTTTTTGGCCTCAATGAAATCTAAATTTCATACCTATGTCCAAACAATGTTTAATTTATCAAAAAGTAAAATCTAAATAATGTAAACCACCTAATTTTTTTTAACCTTTATTTATTCTTAATTGGAAATGAGAGTCTATTAGTATGGACTTTATCACTAGTTTACATTGAACATGTAAAAAGGGCATGACTCTATCCTTGTAGTCATTGGCAGATTAACCAAAATGGCACACTTTTTAGAAATAAAAATTAAATTTTCTACTTCAGATATTACTCACATATTTTTATAAGAAGTCATTAGACTACATGGACTTCCTAAGAATATTGTTTCAAACTAAGATCTACGATATACCTCTTCCTTTTGGAAATATCTTTTCTCAAATCTTGGTACTAGTTTCAGTTTTAGTATTGCACCGTCTGAGTCACAAGGGCAAACTGAAAAAATAAGAGTCTTAGAAGACACGTTTTTTTTTTAAAGGTGCAAAGCACCTAGACAGAATATAATAAATAAGAAAAAGAAAATTACAATAGTGGCCTGGAAAAAGGGCAATATAGGCTACCATGACCCCCAAAACCCTAAAGGGTTATACAATTATCCAGCAGCCATGGCCATCAAGACCCAAAAGGGTCAAAAATAGATCACCCTAGTTAGATATCCTACTGCTGATATGAGCAGCTCCATAGTCAGAGCAGTTTAGGAAATAAATGTATTTTTTCCTGTGCCAACTCAAAATGAGGTCCGTATACAATGAAGGAAATTTCTGCGACCATGTACCGAAAAAACTCGTTGAAGATGATACTGTTAGATCGTCTTGGCCAGCACAAAGAAAGAGACAAATTAAAATTTCTGACAGAGTTTAAGGCTTGTCCCGTACTGAGGAAGACCGTCGATCCCCCAACCGTACTAATAGCTACTACCAGAGCCCTATGAATTTTGAATGGGCCAATGGAGGGATAATAACCGTTTGCAACCCCCAACGGTACTATAAGATGTTATCAAAGCTCTATGAATTTGAATGGGCTATTAGAGGGATAGTAGCCATTGGCAGCTCCCATGATTTTGTGTGTCATCCATAAATTACTGGAGTGGTGTGTCACAAAACTCTCTGCGAAAGCAATGACATTTTGTACATTCCATCTTACTCCCTGAAGATCACAAACCAGAAGACGCACCACTCATAGCTGGTTGCCTTTTGGGAACCTCAAAGTTGTCCTCCATCATGCCCAGTTTGGTTCCAAAGATCCTCCCTGGCATTCCATATGAGGCCGCAAGGAATAGAATGGAGAAGAGGCTGCTGAAAAGAAAAAACCAATTGCCATAAAAACTGACCAAAGGCCAGCTCGGTGCCAAAAAGGTATGAAAAACAAAAAAACTAGAAGTCTGGATCCTCAGGCACCATAATCAGATCAGAAAGACAGAGCAAAACGAACCAGGAACCTCTGCCATCCGTGCAAAACGACCCCACAAATCCTCTATGGAATTTAAAGAGTAAAAACATATTGCGTCCCTAATGTGGAGAAGACAACCCCTGACATCCACGCATAAAACCATCAACAATGAAACCCATTTCGATGCCAATCACCTTCTGAGACATATAGAATGAAACCTTAACAAGAATCACTCTCAACCACCCAATAAAGCCCAGAGGAGAAGCCAGGACATGATAAAACTGGCGCAGTGAAATTTTCTAGGCACCGGAATCCATCCGTGTCACCCTCACACTCCTCCATCTCGCGCTCTGCTCCTCCAGTCTCGCGCTCTACCAACCATCTCAACTCACCTTGACTATTCTTACTCACAATAACGCCTCCTACCTTCTAACATAGTGCACTTCAAAGACAACGTAAAAACACTACAGAAGCGAACTTCTCCTAAATCATCCTGTAAAGACTATGCAGACAACGATCCACCAAACTGGACATTAAGAGGAACACCCAACAAAATCACCCCGACATCTGTCAACATCAAAAAAACTGCAACAACCTTTTCTGAACATCAATACCACTGCAAATGCTACAATACAATATCAATGGAAACTCTAACCCTTACCCATTTTATCAAGACTTATGTGGTTACAAAAATAGGTTTTTTTATGTCGGCCAATAGAAAAATAACTCCCGACACCTTTATAAAATAATAAAAATCATTTGAGGTTTCGGGGCGTTGCCCCTCGACCCCGCCATGTATTGCGACAGGGAGCACGCTAGGGGCATTGCCCTGGACCCTGTAAGGGGCGCTGTCCCTTGACCCTGTCTTGGGGGTGCTGCCCCCAAACCTCCGTTAAATAATTTTGGGGAAAACCGCGCCGATAAAAGTGGGGAAAATTTAACCTCCAAGTCTGATTAGGCTCCATATAACAACAACTTGGGCATCTATTGATATGTGATATTGTTAGTTTGTGTATGTAAGGGAAAATAATTAGTTCAAATTTACAATCTTGAAAATGGTTTTGGTTTTTTTTTTAGGTTGGCTCTCCCCCTATAAAATTTTACATGTCCCCATGTTTAATCTTAAAGGAACCTTTATCACATCCTAAAAAAAAATTGTCATTCACTAACTTGGTCTAAGCATAGTGTCATTTTTTCTAAGTTGAAGATGTGAAAATGGTCATGGGACTTTTGGGTTATTGGCCCACAATGTAACTTATGTTAAAAAATATATAGGTATCAAGTTTGTATTTTTAGAGCTATCAACAAGTAT
This sequence comes from Cunninghamia lanceolata, assembly GCA_027924645.1. NCBI lineage: Eukaryota > Viridiplantae > Streptophyta > Pinopsida > Cupressales > Cupressaceae > Cunninghamia > Cunninghamia lanceolata. The sequence continues at coordinate 10,682,536 of BSBN01000334.1, read as the reverse complement.
ACCAAGAAGTCATGGATAGAACGTATTATCATATAGGGTAGAGATCTGAGGTATTACAAATGTGTTTTTATTTATAATGAAAGAAACTTTATATCACAAGAGAAGAAGATGCAATCTTCTGTACCTTATCATCAACTACTATAATCTTGAGATGTGTTCTTGAAGCACCAAAAAAATTAGATTTTAGTAGTAATCCAACTTCTTTCTTGATACCAGACTCACAACCTCTTAAAATGAGGAAATCCTTAGAATAAAAGGAACTCCTTACCAATTGATGAGCTAAAGGGGCTCTATAGTGAATGGTTCATAAGGCACAACACTTGTTGAAGGTTTTGCAAATGGGGTAGCAAGCTAAGTGGGCTTGATCTTGGGGGAAACTCCATGGTTAAGCGCACTTTAGTCGAAGTAGTACTGGGATGGGTGATCTCCTAGGAAGTCCCGATGCTTCACCCCTGTGAGCATCACCTAGATGCAATGAGTGCTAAGTGGACCATTCATTAACATGAGAGTTGGGTTCATGTGAACCACTACTCATGACATATGGGTCATGTGTTTGACTCAAAAACTATGCAGTTAAACCCTGAAATATAATATCATAAAAGGAACTATTAAGGCAATAGAAATTTTAGGTTATTTTCCACTAGTAGTGTCTTCAATACTAAGTTTATTTTTCTTGTATGTAGATGCTTGGCTATGAGGTAGGACACTATAAGATGATGGGATCTTTGAATAGCAAGAATAAGAATCACCATAGTATTCATAGGCATCTACCTGATCAAACTATCTATGTCATGAAACATAAAAAGATGCATGTGAAGGATCTTCACTAAGACAATCATCATCATACCAAGAAGCCATGGCTAGAACATATTATCATGCAAGGTAGAGAATTGATGTATTACAAATTTGTGTTTCTTTATAATGAAAGAAACTTTCTATCACAAGAGAAGAAATTAAAATCTTGTATACCTTTTTATCAAGTACTATAATCTTGAGATGTGTTCTTGAAGCACAAAAATAAAATAGTTTGTAGTAGAAATCTAACTCCTTTCCTAATAGTAGAGTCACCACCTCTGAAAATGAGGAAATCTTTAGAATAAAAGGAACTAACAAGGCACAATAATTTATAGGATGTTTTCCACTAGCAATGTCTTCAATAATTTTTAACCCTTTAATGTAGCCCACCAATTTACACCAAATGTTACCCTAATAGCGGTGCCATTTTGCTAGTGTATATTGACAAGGTACCAATTGTATAGAAGAAAAGTGAATAACTGTAATACTTTCTTCAATGAATGTGTTGCAAAGGTCTTCAAAATAACTTCTAGATTAACATATGCCTGACAATGATGCCATTCTATTTGGTCTTGCAATCACTACTCACACTATTAGTGGGATCAATTCACTTCATAGCCAAGGACTTGTCATCTTGATGGTGAATCAATCAACTCATCAATAGAATATAAGTGAATAAAGGCTAATTATTTAGAGTCGATAATCTCCCCTTCACTTTGAGCTTAGATATACTTAGGAGGGTGTTCCTAGAGGTATCATTAACAAGATTGATTACAAAGAAGGATAATCAGAATAAAACTACTATAGCTATATCCAATGTATGCTTGACCCTAATATCAATCAATAGGTCAAAGACTAACTAGATACCTCTAAAACCTCTAATTAAGTTGAAAATATAACTTTGCATATGCATCTATATATGATAATATCATGATATCCCTAAAAGTGAATCCACAACATTCCTCACATGATTGCATGGTGTAGGAATGCATGACATGATTCTCTAACAATTTAAGTATTAGAGGTTACTTAGGATGTTGTCTAGTTTACAATAATGAATAATAAAAGCATGTGAAACCCTAATATACTTTTAAGCTAAATAGGATAGAGATGATATAAAATGAAAGATGTTTTATCTCTCACAATTTAGATTGGTGCATACTTGATTGGGCAAAAATATCATGAATTGCAAGGAAGATGGAGATATGTCTACAAAACATAACTAGAACTAGATATGCACTAGTAAATCAAAGATAACACTTCATGCATATAGACATACTTAATAATTTGATCTCAATACTAAAAAAACCTGCATGAAACAAAGGAGAGTCCATCACAAAAGATTTGAAATGAATTAGAAGTTGTCACACATTCATCTAACTCGTATTACAATCATACTAGCAAATGTGGTAAGAGGAAATCCATAACTATGATGGAGGGTTTCCCTCAATAATTATATACTTTCACCCCCTTGATGTTGTGTACTAGTTTATAGATTTTTACATTTATTTCCATCAAATATCATAACAAGTGGTATTCGAGCTATGATTTGGGCTGAGATTTTTGTCTCCACCATAACTTTCACACCATTACGAATTTGGACCTAAGTTTTTTTGGGTTTTGAGGTATTTTGTAGGTAAGCTTCTAGGTAAGGTTTTGGAGTTTTATCATAAGTTTTACACAAGGTATTTTAATTTCATTATTTTTTATTAATTAGCTCTATAGGCTGCAAATTTTGGACCTTTTAAAAAACTTTACATTTTTGGAGACATTATTAAAAGTTAGTTTGGGTTAATTCTTTGGAATTCATTATTAGAGATAAAATATAGACTATAATTTAGTTGTAAAAGTTAGGTCAACATATTTTGTTATTCTACTTTATAGGCCACAATTTTTAGAATTTTGGGAACTTTTTTTGTATTTTTGGAAAGATATTTAAAAACTTGAGTTTGAAATACATACACATAAAAATCCATGCAATCTTTTGGATTCAAAGACTTTTCTAAAAAAATTGTATCTAATGACCTTTATTCTCCACCACCTAAAATTAAAGGTAAAATTCCTCTAAGATGTGAAACAATGGTAAATTTTATTAAGGATAATTTGATTGACCCATTTGTATCATATTTCAATAAAGGTGTAGATAGGTTTAAACAAGAACTATTACATGAATTTAAGTCCCAACAAAACCACCTAGGCAATTACAACCTTAAAAAACAAAATCAAGGGATAAAACAACCTTTTCAAGAGCTAAAATTGAACATACCCAAAATAAATATCCCTAAGTTTGATGGTACTAATGTAACTACATGGATAAGTCTCATTGAAGAATACTTTAAGATTCATAATATAACTAACAATGCAATGGTTGACATAGCCTCTTGGCATTTAGAATCTGAACCTTATCAATGGTACCAATTGATGATGAGTAAAAAGCAAGGGCAAATGATTAGTTGAAAAGAATTTACAAATGAATTAGTACCCTATTATGAGCAACCAAGGAATGGAATCTATTTTACCCAACTAACAAATTTAAAATAAATAGGGTTTGTAGCTGAATATAATGCTAAGCATATGAGATTAGCAATTCAAACTCAAGATGTTACACCTTATCAAAGGCTACAACTCTAAATTAGTGGACCTAATGACCAAATTAAAAGTGATGTTTGTTTATTGGAACATTGGAAAATTAGGAAATCTATTTAACACACATTGCACATTAAGCAACATAAATCCACCACCAAAAGTTCCACACAAGGTCAAACCACAGAATTGGAAGATAAAATTATGACTAATCCTATTGATGGAAATGAGGACAACTTACTTAACCTAAGAGAAATTACTAAGCACTCTCCTCAACAAGAGGAAAATAAAAGAGGAAAATATCTATGCTCAAATTGTGATAGCAAATGATCCAGGGGTCATAAATATGCCAATAGTGATGAAATAATAATAATTATCAAGAACCAGGTTGAAGAAGAGAGAGAAGTAACTACAAACGAACCAAATGTGGAACTTGAGAAACAAAACTCCATCACTGGAAGTTACACTCTAGCTCAAACAACAGGATTCAAAGATTTAGAAATGTTCTCTATCCCAACTGGTGGAGCAAATGTAGTTTTGGGTGTACAATGACTTAAACAATTAGGAACAATGACTTTCAATTTTCAAGACTTATTCATGACTTTTAGTACACGTGATAAAAAATATAAACTTAGAGGGATACAATCACCACTATGTCAAATTATTAGCTCCCTTAGGATGGAGAAACTACTCAAGAAAGGTTCTTACAGCACAACTTGGGCACAACTACATTTTGTATAAGCACAAGATTTAAAAATTCAAGAGCAAGCAAATATTCAAGAGATCATTCAACACCACCAAAATGCATTTCAAAAACCTAAGGGGCTACCCACAGTCAAAGACCACGATTGTGTCATTGAATTAATACCAAGTAGTATTGTTCATCCCAACAAAAGTGCCTATTCATCCCTAATGATTATGGTTAACAAGAAGGAATATTCATGGACAATACACCTACATTATAGGGAGCTCAACAAGCTCAATTTTAATGACAAGTTTCATATTCCCATTATCGATGAATTTCTAGATGAATCTAATAATCAAGTTTTTGTTACTAGGTTAGATTTGCATTTAGATTATCGTCAAATTCAACTAAAGGAAGATGCTATAAATAAGACTACATTTAGAACACATAAGAGTCATTATAAATTTTTATTTATGTCATTTGGTGTCATTAATGCCCAATCAAGTTTTCAAAGCCTCATAAATTCAATGTTCCACCCATTTCTTCACAAAAGGTATTTGTATTCTTTGAGGACATCTTCCTCTATAGTAAAACATGGAATGATGAACAATTCATAGAAAAGATTCTATATTTGCGAAGTGTTGAGGGCAACACTTTTTTTAAGGGGATGGGAATGTAAGGATATTAATATGATATATTCCTAATTATAATAAGTTAAGTGATTGTGGCATGCTTAACCTTAATAGATGCATTTATTAGTCTTAGTTATTCCTTAAGATAACTTAGTTAGGATGGAGTGTGTCCCTACATAGTTATGGATATAAATAATTAGAGGGAGACTCTCTCAAACCATCATATCTTGTAATATTGAATTCACATGTTATTTTATGATTATTGGAGGTCACTGCTTGAAGTGGTCTACTATTTTATAGATTTTTACATTTATTTCAAAAAAATATCATAAACATATTGCATGGAGTTAACTACTCAATCTTCTCCACTTATTCTACATGTTGATTACTTCTTCTCCTCCTATATATATATGTACATCTGTCATTGGTAAATGTATTGAGTGGATAATTGTGACTTATTCTAGTTATTTCTTTCATTCCTATTTGTATTGCATAATATCATTTTCTAACTCTTGCAAGAGCGTTCAATTGTTTATCTCTCATGGCTCAACCAAGTGCCATAATTCTTCCAAAAGATCTTGGTTCTCACATGGTATCAGAGAAAAATTGGTTCATTTGTTGGTCTGGTTAAATTTTTTATAGTTTAATTCCAAAATTAGTGTTTGCATTGAAAGCAAAATTTTGGTTCTGTGTGCTCTTATGTATTTTCTTTGTAAAAGCCTAATTTGATGGGCTGGTCCACAGAGGAAAGGGCATCATTGGCAACCCATAACCTATTTTTTCTGATGAATGGCGTGTTGAAGGGCCTATTCAAATACCCAAAATATCATTGTAGGTGTATAAGGGCAAATCCATAGGTGATTTTATAGGTTTTTTAACCCTTGTTTCATGTGGGGGCAAAAGCCATTTGAGGCAAATATAGGGGCAGTTGAATCCCCAAACCAATCCATTCCCTACCCCAATGTGCAACACAGGTGTCAACATAAGGCAGAGGCACATTTTTTTGTTGGGAGTTAAGCTATCTCAACCTTAGTAATTCCTTGCATTTATTATTGTAATGTAATTTATTTACTTAGCCTATGTTGTATTTTTGTTGCACTTCATGTTTTGTATTTAGTGTGAAGTGGCATGATGAGTTGTCACTCCACTTGTAAGGTGACTAGGATGGTCAACACAATCCATGTGGAGATAGGCATCCCTTTTGTGTGGTAGAGGTTTTCTGCCATGTGTTGGCATCTTGACTAGTGTGTAAGTGAATCTTGACTGAAATGGTTATGACAAATTCCTATGAAAGAATCTATGACATGTAAGAGTTTGAAATAGAAGGTTCTATGATAGGGGATGACATGTGTCACAAGGCATCTTGCAAAAAGACATCTTTGGGCACCCTAAGGAGGGTTATGACATGTTGTAAGAGAATATGCTATTTATAGCCTATTTATGACAAATTCTCTTATAGCTGTAAGATATATCAGTATGATAGATTCTATGACGGTTGTAAGAGTCATAAGAGCATCTATTATTCATCTTGGGAATAGGCAACCTCTTTGGGATGGGGAGACTTGACAAGTGTCAGGAACATCCTATAGTGTTGGATGCCCATCTCAAGATAGAGCCATTTTTGCCTTGTATTTTCTATATAAACAGATTCTTTGGAGTGGAGATGTATTTATGTGATTGACAGGTACTATTATGCTATCAGTTTGTCTCTAGATACGAGTTTCAAAGACTCCTAAGAGCTTGCATTGCAAGTGTATTGTAAACCATTTCAGTTTTGATAATACATTGTGTAGGTTTTAGAGTGTGGGGTTTTTCACTCGATAAGGGTTTTCCCCACGTATATCTTGTGTCTCTCCCTTCTATCTCATTTCTGTGTGTATGTGTATTGCTGCAATATCTCCATTGTTGTTGTTAACATTCTATAATCGTAAAGGATAAAACAAATTTGCACTCTTCTCTCCTCTTTAGATTAGTGTAGGAAGTGATTTTTGCACACCTAGCTTCCTTTCAGTTGGTATCAGAGCCTGGCCAGTTTTGGTTCTAGTTGCTGGGTAGGGGTTTTTTGAGATAATCTTAGGTTGAATGGGAGTTTGTGTAGAGTATTCTTTATCTTTCTATAGGAAGGAGATGGCAAGCACATCCGAAAGAGTAGAGGTGGAGAAGTTCAATGGCACAAATTTCATGTTGTTGAAACTCAAGATGGAAGATCTACTTGTTGATCGTGACCTATGGGAAACCAATGATAGAACAAAACCTACAACAATGTCACAAGCTGATTGGGACCTCAAAGATCGGAAAGCTAAGGGTCTCATAAGACTCTGTCTAGCTGACTCTATCCTATTGAATGTCCATGAGGAGAAGACCGTGAAAGAACTTTGGAAGAAGCTGGGAGATGTTTATCAGGCCAAGTCCTTGGTGAACAAGCTTTTTCTAAAAAAGAAGTTGTTTTCTCTAAAGATGGAAGACCAAGGATCTGTTGCTGACCATATAAGTGTTTTCAACATGATTGTTGCATAGTTGACATCTGTGGGTGTGAAAATGGAGGAGGAGGATCGGTGTATGACCCTGCTTTGTTCTTTGTAAGACTCGTGGGATCATCTTGTCATGGCCATTGAAAGCACTACAACCACCTTCCAGATGGAAGATGTGGTGTCTTCACTGTTATCTGAAGAAATGCAGAGAAAGACATCTAAGTTAGCAAAAGAAGTTCTTGCAATTCATGGAAGACCCAAAGAGAAAGGGAAGAAAAAGGACAAGAAAGGTGAAAAGGACAATCCCATGGGAGATCCAAATCTCCTGGAAAGTTGAAGGCTCTCTGTTGGAACTATGGCAAAAATGGGCATTTCTAAAAGGAATGCAAATCAGAAAAGAAAAAGAAGAAGAAGAATGCCCCAGATTCAGATTCTGACAAGTCACAAGATGAAGGTGATGCCTTCATCATAGCCCTCACCACCCATGCATCTGATGATGTCTGGTTGATAGATTTTGGTGCATCATTCCACATGACCTTGCATCAAAGCTGGTTCATGAAGTATGAAGAGTTTGATGGTGGAAGAGTGTACCTGGATGATGATTTTCATCTGAAGATTGTTGGTCATGGAAGAATCTCAATCTGATTCCTTGATGGATGAGTGAAGGGGATCACTGGGGTCATGCACATCCCAAGCTTGGCATGGAACCTGCTTTCTTCAAGCATGTTGAATGATGCAAGAGTGCAGGTTTTCTTTTTGAAAGATGGATGCAAGATGACTAGAGGATCTATGGTGATTTCTAAGGGTACTCAAAGAGGTACTCTATTTTAGCTGGAGGCATGCACTTCACAGTACAATAGTTTTTCTAACTTGAAGAAAAGAGCTGCAGTCACTTCATCCCCACCATCTAAATGAGTAGTGAAGAAATTTGTTGTAACACATTCTGATGGTAGTGCACTTGCTTTGGAAGTCAAATTTCCTGCTGAAAAGATTATGTTATGGCATTTGAGATATGGCCACATTAGTGAGAAGGGTCTTAGAACCCTGAAAAATAAAAACCTCATTAAAGGATTAAATTATTGTAATCTCAAGTTTGACTTTTGTGAACATTATGTATGTGGAAAGCAAAACCGTGTTTATTTTTACTCTAGTTCTCAAAAGTCTTGTGGTGTATTGGATCTTATTCATTCTGATGTGTTTGGTCCTGTTAATGTTCCTTCAATTTCCAAATCTATATATTTTATATCTTTCATAGATGATTTTAGTAGAAGGACATGGGTTTATTTTATCAAAAGCAAGACTGAAGTCTTTAGTCAGTTTAAAGAGTTTAAAGCCTTTGTTGAAAATTAGACTAGTAAAAAGATTAAGTGTTTGAGAACTAATAATGGTGGTGAGTTTTGTTCAGTAGAGTTCGATAAGTTCTATAAAGAGCAAGGGATTGAAAGACATAAGACAGCTCCATACACCCCACAGCAAAATGGAATTACAGAGAGGATGAATAGGACACTGGTGGAGAAGGCTAGGAGTATGCTTAGTGGAGCAAGCCTTGAACAAAAGTTTTGGGTTCAAGTTGTTGCCACTACTTGTTACCTGGTAAATAGGTCTCCTACATCAGCTCTTGTTTGTAAGACACCTATGGAGGTATGGTCTAGTAAGAATCCTTTAGTTAGACATCTTGGTGTTTTTGGTTGTGAGGCATATGCACATATGCCTAAGGAGAAATGGTCTAAATTGGAGAACAAGGTTGTTAAGTGTATTTTCATTGGCTATGGTGTTAGTGTCAAAGGATACAAGCTTTGGGATCTTATGGCTGAAAAAGTATTGTATAGCAGAAGTGTTATCTTCAAAGAGCTAACACCTTCTTCCATTGTTCTACAACCAAAACAAATAGAAAAGAAAGAAGATGTGGTTCAGTTTCCTTCTACCCCTGAGAAGACTGAACTAATAGACCCTATGAGACGTGATGATGAAGAGATCTCTAGAAGCTTTGAAAGCTCAGAAGAAGAAGCAGAACCTCAACCTTAGCCTTTGAGGAGGTCTACATGAACAAGGAAGCAACCTGATAGGTTTGGTTATTCATTACTTGATTCTAGTTGTGCTTTTGCCTTACCAACATTGATGAGCCTAGAACTATGATAGAGGCTATGGGCATGAAAGATGTAGGTTCCTGGAAGGAGGCCATGGAAGATGAGATGGCTTCTTTGGAAAAGAATAAAATATGGGACATGGGACTTGGTGCATTTGCCTGAAGGACGGAAACTCGTTGGATGCAAATGGGTGTTCAAGAAGAAATTTGGTGTAGATGGTAGTGTTGAAAAGTACAATGCCATACTGGTTGTGAAGGGGTATTCACAAGTGGAGGGAATTGATTTTGGTGAAATTTTCTCTCCTGTTGCAAAGCTAACATTCATTCGGTTCTTGTTATCTCTTGTAGCTACTTATGACTTAGAGGTGGAATAGATGGATGTGAAGACAACTTTCCTTTGTGGTGATTTGGAGGAAGAGATTTACATGTCACATCTAGAGCATTACATAGAGAAAGGTAAAGAAAATTTGGTTTGCAAGTTGAAGAAGTATTAGTATGGTTTGAAGTAGCCTCCTAGGATGTGGTTTATGAAATTTGATGCCATTGTGTTGTCCATTAGATTTCTGAGATCAAAATTTGATCATTGTGTGTATTATAAGTTTGACAATGACCGCATTCTCATTATTGCATTGTATATTGATGATATTCTGTTGATTGGGAATAGTAAGAATATGTTTTTTGATTTGAAGTCTTAGTTGTCAGCATAGTTTGAGATGAAAAATCTAGGGGTAGTTAGGTACATTCTAGGAATGGAAATCAAAAGAGATAGAGCTAACATAAAACTTTGGTTAAGCCAGAGTAAGTATGTGAAGACTGTGTTGGATAGGTTCAGCATGGCAGATTGTAGACCATTGTGTGTTCCTATTTCATTGGGGACATAGTTGTCTATTAATGATTCTCTAAAATCTCCTAGCGAGGTGGAGGACATGAGCAAAGTACCTTATGCTAGTTTTATTGGCATTTTGATGTATACTATGGTTTGCACAAGACCAGACATTACCCAAGCAGTGGGAGTCCTTAGTCAATTTATGGCTAATCCTAGCTGGGTACATTACGATGCAGTTAAGTGAGTGTTCAGATATTTGATGGGTACTTCCGAGTATTCCATATGCTATCATGGTAATGCTATAGGACCTCCACATTCATTTTGTATTCATGGATTCATGGATTTTGATTGGGTAGGTGACATTGATAGTAGGAGATCCACTAGTGCTTATGTGTTCACTATGTTCGGTGGTGCAATTAGTTGAATGAGTAAGCGACAACCTATGGTTTCTTTGTCCATGACAAAAGCTGAGTATATGGCAGAAACTCATGTTTCTAAGGAAGCCATTTGGCTTAGAGATTGTGTTCAGATATTGGTGTTGATGCAGGATAGATTATGATTTGTTGTGATAGTTAGAGTGTGATTTGCCTTGCAAAGAATCCAACTTTCCATGCCAGAAAAAAGCATATTGATGTACAGTTTCACTTCGTGTGAGACATGGTAGAGGATGGGAAGGTGAATTTGGAGAAGGTAGACACTTTGAAGAATGTTGCAGATGCATTGACAAAACCACTGGGCACAGAGAAGTTCAGATGGTGTTCGGATTCTATGGGCCTCTCGGCCTATAACAGTTAAATCATGTTATTTCTATTGGCTCTTACAAGGTGTTCGACAAGTGGGAGAATGTTGGGAATTGAGGTGTCTCAACCTTGGTAATTCCTTGAATTTATTATTGTAATGTAATTTATTTACTTAGCCTATGTTGTATTTTTATTTCACATCCTATTTTGTCATTTAGTGTGAAGTGGCACGATGAGTTGTCACTCCACTTGTAAGGTGACTAGGATGCTCAACACACTCCATGTGGAGATGGGCATCCCTTTTATGTGGTAGAGGTTTTCTACCATGTGTCAGCATCTTGACTAGTGTGTAAGTGAATCTTGACCGAAATGGTTATGACAAATTCCTATGACAAAATCTATGACATGTAAGAGTCAGAAATAGAAGGTTCTATGATAGGTGAAAATATGTGTCACAAGGCATCTTGGAAAAAGGTATCTTTGGGCGTCCCAATGAGGGTTATGACATGTTGTAAGAGAATATGCTATTTATAGCCTATTTATCATAGATTCTCTTACAGTTGTAAGATATGTTAGTATGATGGATTCTATGACAGTTGTACGAGTCATAAGAGCATATGTCATTGGCCATCTTGGGAATAGGGAACCTCTTTGGGATGGGGAGACTTGACAAGTGTTAGGAATATCCTACAGTTTTGGACAAGTGTCCATAGGCGTGGGTTTTGGGCCGTGAGGCCATTTTGGATGCCCATCTCAAGATAGAGCCATTTTTGCCTTGTATTTTCTGTATAAATAGGTACTTTGGAGTGGAGATGTATTTATGTGATTGGCAGATACTATTATGCTATAAGTTTGTCTCTAGATATGAGTATCAAAGACTCCTAAGAGCTTGCATTGCAAGTGTATTGTAAACCATTTCAATTTGATAATACATTGTGCAGGTATTGGAGTGTGGGGTTTTTCACCTGATAAGGGTTTTCCCCACGTATATCTTGTGTCTCTCTCTTCTGTCTCATTTCTATGTGTATATGTATTGTTGCAATATCTCCATTGTTGTTGTTAACATTCTATAATTGTAAAGGAAAAAATGAATTTGCACTCTTCTCTCCTCTTTAGATTAGTGTAGCAAGCGATTTCGGCACACCTATCTTCCTTTCATTTTTGTTGTTCCACAGCCTATGGAAAGCCCAAATCTAGCATCGAAGCCTTTGTAGAAGGTGCCAAGTAAGGCAACTTATAGAGGTTTGATTCCCCTGAGTCAGTTGGTTCCCCTAAGTCACTTGGCCATCCTTGAGTTGTTTGACCTCAAAGAGGTGCATAGAATTTCAACAAGGCAAAGGTCATTGGAAGACCTGCTAGAAGAGCACATGGCCTTTGGCAAGATCTCATAGCCTACATCAATAAGCTTAGCCTAAGTAAGGAGGCTTTGGACCTACACAAACATGAGATGACCTGCACAAAGGCACCATAATCTACAGAGAGGGTATCATAATCGACCCCAAATTAGCTTGTATTTTCCCTCAGAGGGCTTGTATTTTCCATAGAGGATAGGAGGATGGAACAATTTTGGGGTTTCTTGTGCTAATGTTAGCCTCTCCCATATTCTCCCCAATTTAATTTTGTAAAGGCAATTTTTTAATTTAATTTTGCAAAAGAAAATTTTTTATTTTGTAATTTAAATAGGGGGATTGTTCATGCATGTGCACTCAAATTATAAAGTTACCTTTTATGTATCATTCTTAGGGGGGATAATACACATTTTGTAATCAATGAACTCTCATAATGTTCTAAGTTTGTTAAGGGGGTAATCTATCTAAGTCAATAATGGAGATAACAAATCATCCTCTGTCATTAATTTGGAAGAAGGGAACTACAAGTCCTAGCATGATGGCATCCTAAAGCACTATCAATGAAATCATCTATTGCAAAATTTGTATTGGCTTATTCCTAAACCATGTACATATTGGTAGAAATTTGTATGGTGAAATAAAAATGTTCATGTCATAGGATTAATTAGTTTTAAGTGTTGGGAACCACACATCGTGGGCTCTATCACACATTGAGTGCCTTCACACTCTCTGGACCACACTATGGAAAATGTATAGATATCCCAATGAACCTCCATTTCTAGATGATCCTAATATGAACATACTTATTCCTCTTGATGATGTTGAAAATCCTTTGTATGATGATGACAATGAAGAGGAACTTGCTTATTTGGAAAGTCTTGAATGTTCAGATGACATAGAAACATATCCTCTTACTTCTCCTCTTTGTAATACTCTAGCATTAGCAGCTATTTTGTGACCTCTACCTACCACTTTGATAGAGGTCTTAGCTTATGCGCATGCTACTTCAGATTCTCTCTATCAAGTTCACACTTTTCTTCTTGATCAGTGAGATATCATCTTATCATACATCCATCATTTGTTTATAGAGTCTCTCATAATCGATCTTGATGACATCTCTTGGTTTGGATTCTTGTGTTTTCTCTCTACCACTTCATGCTACTACCTTGACACATCTTGATTCACAATGGCTCAAAACACACACTTCAGTGGTCATTGTTCTCAAATATTACATGACATAGTAATAGTTTAGCATTAGCTTTGAGAAACATGATGAGGTCTAGAAGCAAGGAAATTTCCTACAAATTACTTAGGAAGACTGCAAAAAATGGTGATAGATTGGACCTATAAATATCTCACCTTTGTAGAGAAATTTCTATAAATAGGATGAAAGGCAAAAGGAAGAAATACAAAAGAAGGATGAAGGACCAGAGGTTTGGTAATAGAAGTAAAACTGAAGAAGCCAATCAGAATTATACAATATATTAAGTGAAGGAATCTAACAGGAAAACAAATGAACAAAGATTTACAAAAAAAGGGAAGGTGATGAAGGACAAGATTTTGGAGCTTGAAAGATGAATTCTAGTAGCCAAGCGAGATTCCACAAACTAGAGGAAATAGGTGGACTAAAAAAGTCTATGGGCTTGATAAGTTTTTGTAGAACCTTTACGCAAACTAGAAGGTGGATACACAATATTGAATAGGTCGAATACATCTGGTAGTAAGTTGAAAACCCATAAAATAGAAACAAAGGAATTAGAAGAAGTGAAGGGTTTAATGAATTTTGATGGAATTTTTATACAGAAGTGGAAGGAGGAGCTTGATGAAAGGCGAAGAGGGAATGTCCGGTAGCACCCATGTAGTCTAAAAAGAACTATAAATTGACTCTAAACTTATCGAACTTAGAATTTTCTTAGATTTTTGCAACTTCAACATACAATAGGGACATGGGGGATGACAAATAGCAACCTCAAGATAAAATATAACTTAGAGAAAACCCATTAAAATATTTCTCAGATCAGTTAAATATGATGTGCATAAAAGGGTCTAATGCACAAAATGGGCAAGGACTTAAATCATTTTGCATTTTACAAGTTGGGTCGCAACACACACAACCACTACAACATAACGATAATGAACCTACCAATGGCTAGTGTATACATAAGTTGACCAACCAAAAATTGACATTAATAAATAAAGCTACAATGAACTACTAAGATATCCAAGCACATCATCATTGATTGTATAACTATTCCTCACTTGGAGATTATGAATGCATAGAGCAATAATAAAAACACTACTGAAGCCCCTTAATATTTTTTCCACTAGAAGGTTTCTACTAACTAAACAATTAGGATAATGCCACATAAGTTATGTGCAACCAACTACTAATAGTCATTTTATGCTTAGACTATAACAAATGTCTTAAGCAAATACATAGAATTTTCACATTCATTCAAATCAATCCTTAAATTGAGATCAAAGTTTGCTACAAAGAACATCTACAATGGTGGATAAAATAGTGGTTCAATACAAAGATTTGCAAAATATATTACATACATTTCATAATTATGTAACGCCCGCCTTGTACACCTCAAAGAAATACACATTTATGCTACATGAAACAGGAACAATTTTTTTTTAAATGTTTAAGATAACAAATAATGTTAACATACTAACTACGACATATTCTCCAAGGATACAAGGCTGCATTACTTTACAAACCAACTAACATAACTTAACATCCATCAGTAACTGATCTAAATCCAATGCATAATTGAACAACTGATTCATATTCTTTACATGTCGCCAGATGATACAATCTACATGATCAAACATAACTGAAATGCTTTACCTTACACATAAGTACATCATTACATTGCCATTTTCAGATTACATCAGAATCACATACATTATAATTGATCTATTACACAAGTCTGGTACAAAATAATACACATACATCTTCATCATTGGTACAAGTACAATTGTCTGAAAACTGGAATAAATCTCTTCTGCATATGAACTTGACAAAGGATAACCAATGGATAAAATAGCTCTTCCACCCGACCATGTGGAACCCTAAGGTCCACCCCCCGAGCTAGGAGTTAACATGAGGTCCCAAACAATGACAGTCAGGTAGACAAGACTAACATGAACAAAGGACAACCAAACACCAGTACAACACATGACAGTAACAACACCACACAACTTAACTGAACTTCCAGAGGCAACACAAGACAAATGGGGGAGAGAACAACTAGGGAATGCTAGGCTGCAGTAGGGAGAGTGTCATCACATGGTCCTAACATGGGTTATCCTGACAGCCTCTCACTAGGCGCCGGCCCCATAGGGTGACACATGCGGAATCAACCTTCCTTTCATGAGGACAAGGAAGTTGATCTTGCCAACCAGGCCTTCTCATCTCATCTCAAGCCTAAACAAGCACTTGAGCCATGAGTGAGGCATCCACTTATCTTGTTTAGTGTGCCTAACTACCCAACCCCCAGATTCATTATTTAGGTTATCACTTGATTAATCTACTTCCAACGGGTTATCCTGACTGCCACTTTGGGCGCCGGCCCCACGTTGAAAGCCACTCCCCTACCTGCATCTAGAAGACCCTACTCAACAAACATAGCAAACGTCATCATGACGACAATGATTCATAAACCATGCAAGGCATTAACCATCTTGCATAACCATTATTCTGATATGAACATATACATGTAATAATGCAAGACATTTACCTTCTTGCATATCATCTCAATTACAAGGACATACTCTTAATACATTTTCCATGGCTTCCAATGAATTAACTCATAAGAAAGATACTTTTTCATGAATACCGACGTCTCCCCATTGTCTAATCCAATACAACATCCCAAACAAACAAATAAATCAAACACAACATTCACGAAGAGCCTTTCTACACATCATGATGCATTTAGAATATTTACATTCTTTCACAATACCAACCAAATTCCTTATACATAACAAAAGGCGACACGACTTCAATAACTCAAGACACTTATCAACACATTACATGAAGTCGAAACACAACCACCTTGGCCTTTGGAAATGAACCCTTGACAACTTACACTTTGACCATTTCAAACAATATCAATTCACACTAACTATTTATCCAATACCTTTAATCAAATTTCCAATACAATAATCATATACCTAGTCCTTAATCCATTATCATAACAAAATGAAAAAAAAACATATTAAAACTGATGTCAATCTCAATTAAATTTCATTAACCATAATATATAAAATCACAACGGTTTTCTTTAAACACATAACGACAACATTATTCTAAATTCCCAATTTCATTTGGCTTTAAAACAATCAACCATACTTTTGAAATAATAATATTAATAATGATAATAATAGTAATAGTAATAATAATCATCATTATAATCATAATACTAACAATAATGATAATAATAATAATTATAATAATAATGATACTAATAATAACATTGATATTGATAGTACTTCTATTAATACACACATGCATTCAACACATTGTAAGAAAATAAACATTCCTTAGGGTTAATCTAAGCCAATCAAATGAAATGCATACAAGAAAGCACAACTAACCTAGATTAACAATGACGGGTTCCTGCAGACTAGAATTGAAACGATAATCTTAATGCATGGAAAGTAAATAAGAAAACTCTGTTTCTGCCTCCAAAAAGTGACTTCTTCTCAGTGAAGTGCATCAGATTCTGTGCAGAGTCTGTGAGCTGTCTAGGGTTGCGTCTGCAACTACAGATTTGTCCTCTGCTGCTAGATTTGTCCCTACGCAGAGACTGCTCCTAAACTTATTACTAACAGTTTGTGGTGCTTTTAGTGAATGTAATTGAGTGAGACATTTGTAGAGCATTAAGCTACTACTCTTTAGTTAGGATGTGATCTTGGTTAAATTCTCTGTGCAAATGTTGTATAAGCAGCGTGATATTCTTTGATGATTCAATATAATAATTTTTTTTTTTTTTTTCCACCATCGCAAACATAACCTAAAAATAACATTGCTAAAATTTAAAAAAACTCTCATTCTCTAGATCACTAAAGCTATCAATTTGATCCTTTGGCATCTCCTCATACCATTTGTAGCATTTTTCTATGTCCAACAATATTTGTCCTCTAGATTATACTTTCATTGCTTATAATGTAAGACAATCCTTAAATATGACTTGAAATTCTATGTGAGGCAGGAAATTTTGATCAAAGCATATGTAGTATCATATGCATCAAAGCCTACTAATATTGTATGCAACCCCCTCTTTATAATATTGCTGTTCACCCACAGGACTAGGAAAGTACCTCCAATGTTATAAGCCAAAATACTTTGATACCACTATTATAATCCAAAATTCTTTGATACGACTGTTGTGAATCAAACTCCTCTAATACCACTATTTTGAACCAAAATGATTTGATATCACTGCTATGATCCAATATTCTCCGAAAGCATTTTTGTGAACCAAATTGCTCTGAAATCATTTTTGTGTACCCAAATGTAATTGACATCTGAAACTGAAACTGGACAGAAATCTCAACTGAATTCTAAAAAAGTATTTTTCTTATTGTAAGACAGACTACAAATTTCTGAGAGATATCTCCGGTAAATGAACAGCAAAGGAAACAACCCAAAGGTGTTTCATCATTTTCCAGTAGGGTTTTCCACCTCCAAGAACGCAGATTTTCCAATTATCACTGCTGAAATGCCTAGGGTTTTGAAGATGGTTTTCAGTCCTTATCTTCATCCAAACATTCAATTATTCTGTCTATCCAAAGCTGTTCGGTGTTTTGGTTATTGTTTCAGAGTGTTTTTAGTCATCTTTTCAGTGAGCCTACAACAGATATCAGCATACAACAGTGATCCTACTCGAGTTTCAAGAGTTTTCAGCATGTTTCGATAATCACAGGAACAAACAATAGGAAGTTGTAATTTCCTCCATTCTTAATTCAAAATGTTTAAATGTCGATAGTTTTACGCATCTTAATGGAAGTGACTCCACCAGATGCCATGCCATAGATACAGGATATACAAGATGGGTTTGTTGAGGAGGCTTATAGCTTCTATGTTTTATACTGCTAGTGTGACACCGGTGGGTTCAGACTTATTGTGATTTCATAAAAATTAACAAGTGGTGGCATCAGTTCTTTTCAGTTCTAAATATATATGCAAATGGAAATTAAATTGTTTTTAAATGGAAAAAATGCCCTAACACTGTTTGCAACCTAAATTTCGGATACAGAAATTATCGAAGACCTCGTTGACATAAAAAAAGGAAGACAGAGACATCATAACCAAAGTTTGTCTTAAGAAGTAGAATAGATCGATCTGTTTTCTAACTCATAGTCTGGAGGTGGCCACCAGCTTGGCAAGAGGGCCACTGCGGCTTCCTTTCTCAGACTCCCACGCTTCTCTATGTGCCTCAACAGCTCCTTTTCACTGCGTGACTCCCATTCGCTGGTCGCCAAAGGACTAAACCCTTTACCGTAAGAAGTAGAACTTACCACAACTTGCTTTCCAGCGAGGCTCCTGTCCCTTCGCCAAACCCACGCCCCGTCGGCTCTCCATTCCGAAACCCGTGCCCCAATCCATTTGTTAACCATGGCGGCAGCAACCACTGAGAAAAGCAGAGCAATGAGCAAGAGCTGAACGCTGCCGTAGTGCACAGCAATTGCAAAACCCTCATCTATTATGATTACACTTCTTCGCAAATGTTTCCAATATTCCGATGCTGAGCCCTTGAGACAGCTTTGATCGATACACTCCCGATTTGTGGAAACTAAATGAGAAACTAGTGCAAACTGCAAACCATTTGGAGTGCAATGGTTTTAGGTAGCATACAAAACGAATTGTTGGAATGACCTTCAAATCTTTCAAGACAATGCGATTTGAGGAGTAAAACTAGATTTTCGTCATTCATAAATTTTGTGCAAACTAAGAATTGGGATTAAAGACAAATGGCACTCGGTTAAAACATTGGAGGGATGCAGAAAATAGCTTAATTGCAAATTGAAATATCTCTAGAAGCATAAATTCAATCAAGACAATCATTTGGAATCAAGGAAACAATCAACACCCATAGATTCAAAATTCAGAGGAAAGGAACTATGCGTTTAAGGAACCTGGCTGCGGCATCAAATCGAGGAAGCTGTTCCCACTACTGCAGACCAAGCTCCTCTCCAGTCTTCTTCTTTCTGCTTCTACCTGCAATGCCCCCCTCTTTGCCTCTACAAGCTTTTCTTTTATAACACAATCCCTTCTATCGACCCAGGGAACTCAGCACGCGATCCCGTGCTTCTCCCTCCTCGAGATAGACTTTTATTTAATTTCACACTCCCAAGAGGTTATTCTTTTTTTTTAAATACTAACACACAATTCTGACAATATTTAATTATTTTATAGCCGACCAAGCATATTGCATTTAATAAAGTTATAATATTACAACTATCTATAATTGTACAACTATATATTAATTTATTTTATTAATTTAGTTGCAAATCACTAATTACAAAGTAACCTACAACTATTTTATTTATTTAAATACTTATTGTAAATATTATTATATTAAATAATACAAAATCTCTTACAATCTTTATTTAACAACTATACTTCTGTTAAAATAATAATTTATTTACAACAATAATCAGCAATTATCGACTCAATATTATCTTTTATCAATACATTTAACTATCAACATTATACTTTCCGTAATATAATTCTAATAAAAGCACAACGACACCTTACACACTTGGACACTTTCTAACCTAGTTAGACTCCAAGGTGCAATATTACTTGTCCGCAAATCATGATCAAATGACAGACAATGACCAAAAGGATAAACTGACAACCAGACCACACTGACATGGGACCTCACGTTAACTCCAAACAACTAATCCATTGGAGAAGGCATGCTCAGACCTGTAATCAGGTGGAGTCGATGCCTAGTACCTGCATTCCTGCAACAACGCACGGTTAAACATTCAAGATATATATACATCATATGCAGTCCTATAGTGAATGGAAATCGCAGTGAGGTAGGGTACTCGAGAGCAAGTAATACAACACTGTTCCATTCACGTTTATGAATAAACGATTAACTATTTTGAACAAGGTATCTGATATTAATCAACAACACAAAACATTCAATTCTCTTACAATCCAATATCGCAATTAACATCAAACATCTATAACATCTAGTTTATTCATCAAATTCTAAAGCATACAATAACCTATTCTTACATCAACATCTGCTATCATAACAATTAGGTTCATAATGAAGTAACAAGATAACAAGAGATCCATCATCTACAGTCTAAGACACTATAAAGTCTAAGCAAACACCAATCTGATGGACGACGAGATGAGGGGCACTACAAATTATTTCATGCTAAACAAAGACTACATAATAACCTTTTCTTTTTTGCCTTCTGGAGCTTAGAACTTGCTGAGAAAAAATGCCTGAAATGACCAACCATTGAAAATATTTTCAATCCTCTATATATATTCTTCACACGTGGATCTAGAAAAGAAAGAGGTAGAAAAATCCTCAACAACCCCACCAACTGCAAATAAGACATTAATTTCAGCAACCCACTTTGTAGTAATGGTGTCCTCAGAAGTAGTTGGCGTGTTCCCAGATGGTTGGAGGAGTTTGGAAGGCCAAGAAGTCGCCCTCTAAAAAATTTGAACTTTGGAGGTTGGGCCTTCCATCTTGTAGCGGGCTTATTAAAAGAGAAAAAGGGAACCACCCAACCTAAAATACTTAGAGAAATGAAAGTCATTCGGGGTGGGGCCTCAGGTCTTCTTCCTTTCATCTTCCGAAAGGAAGAAGGAAGAAAAGGAAGTCGCCACTTGCTGAAATATAGAAGCCTTTGAATAGTTTAGAGAAGTTCGAGCCTCAGGCCTTCTAGCTTTTAGCTTCTGCAAGAAGAAAAGAAGAAGGGGAAACCCCCAAGCTCTGCTTTCTGAATAACTTATCCATTTATAAAATGTTTTGGCAGAAGTCGGGCTTCAAGCCTTTCATCTTTCAGCTTCTAAGAAAAAGGAGGAATACAAACCTTTCAATCCCCAATGCCCACCACACTTCATACTTAGAAGATTTTGAAACAAGTAGATCCCATCAGACTTTGGCCCTTAAGGCTTCTACCTGACACCTGCCTTGAAGAATACCAAAGGCCAAAATCCCAAACTTCAACCTCTGAAAAAGGTGAAAAATACAAGGAAACACCTAGAAAGATCTGGATTTAGTTATTTTTTGGGCTTTTCCCTTGTACTTGAAAGGCAAACACATGAAAACCTATAGAAGATAGCTCAGATCGGTTATAAACTATAGGTCCAATATTGAAGGCATAAAGTGGGTTTTACTAAATTTGGGGAAAAAGGTGTAAGTTAGGAACTAGTTTTTTAGGTTTCAACAAACTGATTGCATTCATATAGTTGTTCATGAGAGCTTTGAGGCATAAAATTTGGATAATCCTGATACATGCCCTAATATCTTAGCTCATTGAGATTATGGGAAAAGGATTCTACAAGTTCTTTTATTTCAATCATCTCCTTATGATTTATTAAATCAGCAAGAAGGGTGGGTGGAATAGGATAAATCTACATTTGGCAATATGCAAAACCTTGTGATGAGATACTTGCATGAGGAATCAAAGGTTTTGAAAGCAAAGGAGATAATTTACCTGCTTCTATGAGGTTCATTTCAGCCCTAATGGTGAGATCAGAAGATTGAGGAAAATTTTCTCCTCCTAAGGCTTGTATCATAATTGAAATGTCAGGATCTAAAGCCTTCAAATAATATAGAAATACAAAATCTGGAGGAGGTCTCATATCTACTGAAATTTTTTCCATACCTTATCAAACCTTGCACTGAAATCATCCATGCACTATGCAGGATATCTCTTGATTGTAATGATATTTTGAATGAGGGATTTAATATTCGGCTTCTCTCAAAACTGATTGAAAAGGAGGCCCCCAACTTGATCCCATGTTGTGATTGATCCATGGTGTAGATTTCTGTACCATTCTCATGCTTTGCCTTTGAGAGAAGATGCAAGTAAAAGAAGAGTCACATTTTTAGCTATGTTATGGTGTATATTGCACAAATAAATACAATATCTTGAATATGATCTGCAGGGCAAATAGAGCCATCTCCCTGAAAATGGGACAATGCTTTTAATATTGCTTCACTAACTTGAACTTGTTGCTGGGGTAGAGGACCACTTAAATCCCAAGTCACAAATGGTAAGTTTCTTTCTAGTATATTGAGATGCACATAAATATTGTGGGCTGCCAAGATCTATAGTAGTAAAGATTTGAGATAAAATCACCAACAAAGTCACTCGATGGAAGATTCATGCTCCTACAAGAAATTATTTTTGTGATTTTCTACCAAAACCACAAAATGTAGAATAGAGATCAATGAAACATAGACCGAAGTCTCTAATTTAGGTCCCACTAGGCATGCTAAAAGTTGTTGATAATGAAATTTGTACCTGAACGCTACACCTACATGCAAACCTACACCAACATGGGAAATCTCACAAATGTGAGACATGGCTTGCGAGATGACCTCTGGGGTTTTAGAAGCTGACTCTTGATAGGATTTTCAATAAACTTGCTTTGAAACTTTCAGAGACAAGAGAGGAAGGAAAAATAGAAAATAAAATCTAACTAACACGGTGATGCACCAATCACAAACTTTTCAACATGCAAAGGATTTATTGTGCACATGATTTGAAATTAAGAGACAAAAAATAAACACAAATTCAAAAATGAGAAGTGATAATCACATAATCATTTAGCTGCATTAGGTTTGACAATCTCAAATTTACAAATGAAGGCCACAGATCTAAGACAAGAAAATAAGAAACACTCTAATAGAAAACATGGCACAAATGACTATCTTCCCTTCGTGAATCTTCTCCTCTATCTCTGTCTGGTTCTGATTTTTCCTTTCTTGTGATAATAATAATTTCTAATGGTCAAAGGAAAGTAATTCCTTCAAATCTACCTCTTTTTTCTGTTGCATGTTGATCTCTATGAGATAACTCATTTTTTGTTGTCCGTGATTACTCTTCTATGCATCTAAAATAACCTCTTATTACTGTATGCTTTTTACCTCTTCAGTTTGCTGTAGATTTTCTCACTTTTATGGCATTAGGAAATAAAGCTTTCACTTTATTATTACCGTCCTATAGCTGCATGTCTCATAGTTTCCTTTTATGAAACTTCACTTTATTTCCCTGTTGTGAGTCTATAAAGTATATGATTCTTTGTAAATAAAGACTTTATTTACATTGCGACCCACCATCATTTTAATGTCTCACCTTATATTTAAGCACTCACATTTATTTTGAATCTTTAAAAGATTTAATAAAAGAAGATTTATGAGAAACAATTTCTTAAGTTTCACATGAGTTTAACTTGCAATGCAAGCCTCCACATGCCATGTGGATCTCTGGAGCTCATTTCTTTTTTGACATCCTTCTATAACTTAAGGTGTGTCATTGGCCAAAGAGGATGTTAAGTTGTTTATACAAGGATTCTATGTTCACACGTATTTGGGAAACCTACCCATCTTTGATCATTTGGAATATATGGAAGGAAAGAAATGCTAGGATCTTTAGGAACTAAGCATGTTCAATTGACCAGGTTATTTCAAAGACTGAAGGGGCCATATCTGAAGTTATAATGGCCCAGTTTGTAAAAAATCAAATGCAACTAAAAAATTCTCCAGTTGGGATGATTCATTGCTAAAAAAATTAGAAATCTCTTTATCCCCAACTAGTGTATGGATCCATCATTAATAAGGTAAATAAGGTCAAGCAGAATTTGATAAGATGGACTCCTGCATGTGCCCCCTTTTAAAGCTAAATTTCGATGGGTCCTCATAGGGTAAGCAAGGCCTATTAGGGGCAGAGTGTGTTATAAAAGATTCTTCAAGAAACATCATCAAGGATAAGACCTTTAAGCTTTCTAAAGGGATGAATAATGATGCTGAGGCCTTGGCTTTGCTTAAGGGTCTTGAATTGGCTAGTGAGTTGAATATAAATTACCCGTGGATTGAAGGGAATTCTCTCATCTTCATTAATGCATTGAAAGATAAAAAGGCATTGAACTGGACTTGGATGAATTATATAATCCAGGTAGCTTGTTTGAGGATAAACCAATTCTCAGATTTTAATATTTCACATTGTTACAAAGAGGTGAACGGAGTAGCAGATTGGCTGGCGAATTACAGGTGATCAGGGATTTACGGTTTTCGATCCAGACATTCTTCCTCCATCTCTACAAGACAAAATTGGAATTAGATAGCAAACACATCCCCTACCACCCTAGGGAGTTTTAATTTTGAAGGATAAGGCTTATCTAGATAGTGAGGACCCTCATAGGGCTTACACATGGTAATCTTCATCATTGTCATATTGTGGCTAGCAAGACGCCATCTTTTACTTCCCAATTACTTCCCAACATCACCATAAGGACACCCCTTATCAACAGCTCGATTAGGAATCATGTCATCTTTTATGAATCCTACTAGGAGTCAGCCTTTAGGTATGAGAAGTCAGGTCAGATGGATTTCTTGAGATTGGAGGTAGTCATACCATAGATCTGCAAATAGCTCTCAGCCTAACATGTACTCATATCCTAGAATAATTCACTGGGTGGAAAATTTCGTCTCTCCATAGTATGATGGAAGGCTAGCCTAATGAGGAGTGGAGGACCATTTATTGGAATGGATGGCTAGTACGATTATCCCCGATTGGGCAACCTATCGCAATCAATGCAACGTTCTCCATCCAATGGATATATTTGTCCAATGCCTTCATTCCTTCCTTGTCATTTTCGTTTTCCATTTGTGGTGGTTCTTGTTTATTGTGTTCTCGCTGCAGGTATTATCTTCTATGTAGGTATCTAATTGGAGTTTTCGATGGACAATGATAAGATTAATCATAGGTTATTCCTTACCTGCGGAGCTAGAAGCCAAAGATCCATGGAAAAGTTAGAGCAACGTAGATTTGAAAGGTGTTTGACATAGACTGCCTCCTGGTTCACTTTGTAATTTCGATAACAATTGTGGGTAGAGAATGATGTTGGGCTCTTCAGACAGGGTTATCTTCTGGTTAGAAGTGGTTTCTACTCTCTTGTCCAATATCATGGAAATCGTTGAAGATGGGGATTTTGTTCATACCATTGCTTCTGGGCGAGTGTTTGACTACATTTTCACACTTGACCACTAGAGTTTGGCACTGGATGGTTATGACTTGCTGAAGGGGGACACCATGGTGGGGGGTCTTTTTTCAATTGAATTCATGTGTTCTTCTCAAGTTGTTGATTGTGACTATCACACTATGCAGAAGGGGCTTAGATGTAGTTGTATGGGTGGGCTTCATAGAGCACTCAAAGGTCACCGCTTCCATTCCTCTCCAGACATGTTACATAATATTCGAGAGGTTTTCAAAGCCATACACCTCTTGCGTACTCATGTCTTCGACTGGGCTTCACATCCTCTAAAAGTCATCAGTTCCTTGGACGATGCTGGTCCCTCAGTGTCGGTGGAGGATCCGAATGATTCATCGGTTCTCCTCTCTTCCAATGAAGACCAGTCTGCCCAACGAAAGGGATGTTTCTCCAGGGTGCCTTTCATTTCTCCTGTTTCCGGCTCCAAGGTTTTTTTGGTCTTTATCATTCTAGCTATAATTTTTTGGTCCTAAATGGTGAATCGTTGTCTATAATTTTTTTTTACTTTCCTTATAAGATATGGTATGGGTGGCTTTTTCCATCTTTTTTAAAAAATGAAAAAATAAAAAAAAATATCTAGGCTATGCCTCTATAGGATTATCAATAGCATGTAAATCTAGAGTAATTTTAACAATATAACCATACTTGTAAAATAACCATCAATTCATACAATATTTTATCCCCTAGCACAAATAAATAGATGAAGCACAAACTATAAACCATCAAATGGTTTTGTCAAACCATATATAATACCAAAGGAGAAATGGTGCCCAAATCTCATGGCACAAATTCCAACACCTCCCTTGGTCTTAGTATTCCAAGATATTTTGGCACATTCCTTACATATTGTCATTTTGTCACAACTTGTCATATTTGACCACCCAAACTTGGGCACCCCAATTTGACTTCACCGTCAATTCAAGGATATGCTTTATAAGATGCATCATAAGATTGTCATAGTGTTTGTCAAGATTCCAATGTAACTCCCTTTAATCATGTTCTTATGTGTCAATCATCTTACAATATCATAATGACATTAAGATGCTCTTACAAGCTCATACACAAAATCAAATATGGTTGACACATCGCCAAGAGTGCCACCTCAAAGTGGGATGCCCCACTCCTCATGCGATGACAAAATAATAAGTAAATCTAGACAATTAATAATTATGAACATTGGGAATGCAAGGTTGAGCAATAGTAAGCAATGCTAGGCCCAAATATGTACAATGTCAAAAATCACTTTTGTGATTCTTTCTTCTAATATTAGTAATTTTGCATGCAAGTAGGGAGGAGCTGAGGGAGACAACCTCTATAACTAATTTATAGACAGTTTCCATTCTCTTGCAATTTCTAACCTTCTCTTACACTCTTGGGAATTCTATTGTATTGTTGTTGCAACTCCTTTGATGTTGTGAGCATTACTATTGTAGTTTTCATCATTTCATAATTCTATCAATATGGAATCTAAAAGATTCCTTGTTTTGAATTATTATTTTTTCTCATTTTTGTAGTGAGATGATCTCTTTGAGTAGAGATAAATTTTCATCACCATCTTATGGAGTCTTCCTTCTCTCTAACTTCTAGAATAATGTTATACTGTTTTTGTCTACAATTTTAAATTCTATATTACTTTATCTATATTAGCATTCCTTTCATCTTAATATTCTTTATTTCTCATTCTTAGCATTTCTAAGATTTTTCAATCCATATTTTCTTTGCCTCACATGTTTAGATTATTCTTGATCTTAAATATACATAAGATTAAAAATATTTGTATCTATATATTAGTTTATGTCTTTCAAATTTAAGATCACTAATAAAAGTTTTGATATTTCTCATACTCTCGTCATTTCAATCATTTAATATCATTTTTTCATCTATTTATATGATTTCATGACTATTCCCTTTAGAACCTTAGTTGATTGATAACCTCGTTTGCAAACTATTTTTTTTGTATGGAGGTTCCAGCTAATATTTTTATTGTTGGATAGCTTTGGACACTAGCACAACAGTTGGACCACAACTAAAATGTGATAAGGTGTAAGAATTGTAATTTTGTGTAGGCTCACAGTCAGTGTCAATAGCAATTTGTTCTCTCTAAACATCTTACTCTTTAATAGCGCCCATGTATTGTCTTATTTAGTAATTCATCCATTGTAACACATTTCCAATTTACCAAATATTAATAATACAAAAC
Organism: Cunninghamia lanceolata; assembly: GCA_027924645.1. NCBI lineage: Eukaryota > Viridiplantae > Streptophyta > Pinopsida > Cupressales > Cupressaceae > Cunninghamia > Cunninghamia lanceolata. The sequence continues at coordinate 10,654,896 of BSBN01000334.1, read as the reverse complement.
AAAAAACAATTTAAAAGGATTCTAAAAATAAATATTATTTTAGCTATTTAATATTCCCTTAGCCATCACAAATGAATGGTTGATTTGATGAAATTGATAGCCTTATCATCTATGATTGTTAATTCTCCTAGTGCCACAACAAACAATAGCTTTACTATGTATTTTGAAGTTTATCAGATATTGTATTTGTACGTAACTCTGTGGAAGGAATGAGAAGCCAAGAAAACTTGCTATACCATGATTATGGTCTCATGACAACATGCACTCCTATATGTTTGTGTCCAAAAAATTTTCTGAGTGCTCTCAAAATAACACCCTAAATCTTAGGCTCCCACAAGTGCTCAAAAAAGTACAAATCTCTCTCTATAGATGAAATTGAAAACCTACATGATCTAAATTGTAGTACATTGCAAGAGCTCTCCAACACCTATCTAAAATCAAAAATCCAATTCCATATGCAAAATTTATGAGTTTAAAACTATCCTGGAGCAATGCCTAGCTTCAGTAACCACATTCTAACACAAAAAAGAAAAATATTATGACCAAACCTACACCACTGTGTATCTCTCAGAGATACCTCTCTGATGCCTATAAGAAGTTAAAAATTTGATATTGTGAGCAAAAGTTATGCCCCCTGGAGCCCTCCAAGGGCTAAAATGTCCCATTGGGACCTATCCATACAACTAACATAAGCATGAAATCATTGTTGATGTCATCTCTGAAGTCACATGGTGGGGTCCACTTTTCTAACGGGGTGTGGCGCTAGGCTAGCATGCTGAAGTGGCAATATCATTCAGTGGACTTGAGAAAAGGTTTAAAATTTCTTTAAAGGTTTAATTTTCACTCAAGCTCCATCAGAGCTGAAGTCATATAGAAAATGGTTTGATTTTTTTGTTTTTTTCTTAGGGTCTGCCATTTTAAAATTTTGTAAGCCCCATGGGCTTTGCCAAAAAGGGGCCTACCAGACCGACCATGGGTCAGGACTAGGGTCCGAAGGCCCTATTGATCAGCTGTTGATAAAGGGTCAGTGGGGGGCTGACCAGCTATGATGCTAATTGTACCCCTGCCCTATCATAAGGTACAAGGTCTGCATACCCCATACAAGGGTTTTCAATTTTTTAAGAAAATTAATTTTCTTTTTCACTTCTATAGTTTCAAAAATAAATTTTCAATAAACTTTTTTTTGCTAAAATGATAGAAAACTATTGTAGGAAATTTTATTTTTGATTTTTCTAAAAAAAAATTGCCTCTGTAAACTGTATGGCTGTAAGATTAAACCTGGGGGTCATTTTTTTCTCTAGTCTCTAGTGGCCAAAATATATCAAATTACATGTTTTTATTCATGTCTCAAGCCTCCTGGACTCAATGGAAAGGTCCATTTTGCCCTAGGAGGTCATTTGCAAAACCTCCTCCTCAAAACCCTCATATGAAGCACCTCCAAGAAACCCATTTTCCAAGATTTTTCAACACCCAAATCTACAATAAACTCAACAAATCTACAACACCTAAAGCCCCAAATCTGCAAAATAGCCCCTGCATAAAATCTTGTAATGTCCCAAATCTTTCTTGCATTGACATGGAATCAAATTTGCACCAAAACCACACAACAAGAGTTACAACAAACCAGGGAGCTCAAACCTCCCTCAACCATAAATATAGCTTCAATACCACTTGTTAGGAATTTACAGGTTGATCAAAACAATTCCTACTTAACCCTATGAGAGAATATGGTGCATACAAGCTTACAAAAATTCCATAATGTAAGGATCAAATAGACAAGCCACAAGATAACACAAGACATATCCTTGGAAAACCCTTAAGAGGGAAAAACCCAGCCTCCAAATCATCCAAACTCAATGCATTATTCAACAATGAAACATTACAATACACTTACAATGTCTTGTTGACACTCTTGAATCATCAAGCACCTCCAATGCATCCTCCATGTGTTCAAGAACGTAACAACACATCCCATGCCATACTTCACATATGCACTTACAATAGAAACCCAATACAATGATAGTCCAACTGAACTAGCCAACCCCAACTACTAACCATGTGTTTGCTTTTATAGAATCAAGCTCACACAAATACAAGATGTAGTATAGGGAAAAATTGTGTGTTCCAAAACTATGGATACACAAAATCATTGACCTTTCATTTAATGTTTGCAACTAATTTTTCTCTTTATTCCCAATATTAAATAATTTCCCAAATAGATAATTAATTATTATATGTGTCCCACACACGTAAAATATCTAACCTAATGTTACATACAACTCTTACAAGTGGCACCTAAATAAATATTTAATATGACTAAACACATAAATTAATATGCACCACAAATAAATATTTATTTTACATAAATAAAACATATCAATATTATGCAAGCTATACAACACAACTTTTTATAACAATAAATACTTCTAATGTTTCATTAACAACTATAGCTCCTATGGCATGCTTGATTGTATCTTCAAAATTTTTGGCATGCTCCTTTTCTTTTTCTACTACAACCCTTTTGGTGTGCTATATTTCTTCCTCGTCATCCTTTGCAGTCGAGGCCCTTTTGGCGCACTTAATTTCCATCTCCTCAACCTTCTCCATTCTCTTGCAGTACCTCTCTTGTCATTCTTGTGTTTTTTTTTTCTTCTTTTCTTCCATGTTCAATTCCATTCCTAATTAGATATTTCCATTAATTTCCCTTAACATTTTTATCTCCTTTTTCCATGGGTGTTTAAGATATGGAATTTTATTTTAAAAAAAAAGATATGGAATTCTATTAGTCCTTTTATATATCGCATTGTCGACATACTTTGATTAGTCATATATTTTCAGGGATATTTTCAAGATCCCTCATTTCCATTCATCACCCCCTTAGTGCCCGACCCCCTCTCATGAGATAAGGGCGTAGGAGAATCTACCACAAATCATAAAAAAATTCTACCTTGTTTATAATATCCATCCTACTAGCTTCTTTTACTCTATAATTTTTATTTTGTTGCTCTAATTTATTCTTTATTTTTTTACCAAGGTCCCGACAATAAAGGAAAAATGTTTGTTGTAGATGAGGGTTCACAAACTAGAGTTCTAAGCCAGGTGTCATGCATGTAGTCTACATACCCTAGTTATGACAGTGAGAGAATGATCAGAGTGTTTGTGGTGAGAAATAACATAATATGGCAGTTCAATATAATAGATAATTCATCATAGAATAATTAAGCATTTATTTGAGCCTCCAAATCATGTGTTTCTTATATATTCCTATATACTTCAAGTAGTTCAACATCAGATATATAGTCTCCTTCTATTCTCTTTCTATTATATTACACTTCTATATTCTTCTATGCTTTGTTACTTTCTACTTCTACTCTAATGTTACTATATACAAATGAGTTCAGTGGGGACATGTTCCTTAGAAAATATGACTATTCCTTCTAGGCCTAGTCAACCTTCTACTCCGCATCCTTCTTGTGGCCATTTGCAATGACTTCTGGTTGTTGTACTATCTGCTACCAATAATGGAAACATTATTTTGTCTCTCATCTTAGTGCAAGGTGATCATATTTCCTCTTTCCAGGACATTTAAATACAAGATCATATCATGCATTTTTCTTTCTTTTTTATAAAAAGTAGGTCTAGAGATTTGGAAGAGGAAATTTTCATTTTGGACTATATTCTGTTAGCATAAATTATTACATTGTTTCTTTACGTAACTACATCTATTACGTTGGTTTCTACAGTTATGGTATAACTGTGAACAGTTGTGTTAGTTTCATCAACTACCACATAGTATTTATAGATGCCTTGTAATGCTTTTTCTCATAAAATACATTTGTACTTCATCTTCTTTACCATCAAATGGTATCAGAGCCACGTGATCTGTAGAGGCGATGTGATCTGTTTGGGTGTATAGTCAGGGAGTGCAGCCAGCGACCAAGAGTTCTGTTAAAGCAATGAAGTCTTCAAGACCAGTGATGGAGTGCTACTGATGCTGCCGGCCAAACAGTAGGAGGAAGACAGTGGAAGTAAGTTGCAGACCCATCAGCATTGGTTGAAACTGCAAAGAGAACAGTTTGCAGGAAGCAAGGAAGCCATCTAAGTTTGAATGTGTTTCCTTTGAAGAGTTTGAGGAGAGCGCTCATTGAGTGAAGGCGCCATCAACCACTTCCACCTGCAGACCACATTGGGACTAAAGTTTATTTCTCCTTCAATCAGGCACTTGGAGTCTAAGTTGAAGTGTAGTGGAAGACATAAACTAAGAAAATTGAATGTCCACCACACCCGATGCCAGTAGTGTGGCCAGTAATCATGCAAATGATCCACCTCAAGGTAGACGTGCTATTTCAGAAAGCTCAGGCTTCTACTTTGCCCTTCTAGATGCCCTACAAAACACTGGTAATCTCCAATTTGATGAATTATTTAGGTAAGGATTGCTAGATTACTTTCTATTTGATGTACAATGTCAAGCAAGGAAGATTAGAGCAAAACTAGATGAGGGTTATGATGCTGATGACGAAGATGAGGTAGAACGCACACCAAAGCGTCCCCGTCTCACAGCATAGGCCTATCATGCTCATCTCCATGCCACAATTTCCTCTTGAAAGTGAATGTACTGTCAAATAAAATAATAATAAATTTGTTGTCTAGATTATTATTTTTAAATGTCTGCCCCAAAATTGCTTCTTTCCGATGCTCAACTTTTGAAAGGGCCAAATTATGCCACATGGAAGACAAAGATGCGGACTATACTCATTTTTGAGGAGCTATGGGGAATTGTCATTGGTGACATAACCAGACCGGAAGATCCAGATGAAAGGTAGAAGTTTGACAACGCTGATGCCAAAGCATTGATGTTGATAACACTCAGCATCACCGATGAAGTTCAACCTCACATTCGGGATGCAGAAACATCAAAGGCAGCATGGGATTCTCTCTCCACAATCTACCAAGCGAAGAACCAGATGAAGATCCTCCATCTACAATCCAAGCTACATACACTCAATATGCAGGTTGGCGAGAAAGTTGAGGAATTCTTACGGCAGGTATCTAAACTACGAGCTGAGCTTGTTGCACTTGGAGAAAAGGTGGAGGACAAACTACTTGTCCCAATTACGCTACGAGCACTGCCATCTCAGTTCAAAATCTTTGTCACCACGCTGAACATCACCAAGCAAACTGTGTCATTTGATGAATTGGTGAATTTGTTGCAGCAAGAAGAAGCCATTCAATCTGTCCAAGGTGACCTTGAAGACAAGGCCTTGATCTCTAGACAATCAAAAGGTCAGAAGTTTCGTGGAAAGCAGCCACAGAAACAACAAGAACATCAACAGTCGAAGCCTCCAAAGGCAAACCGATGGTGTCATATATGCAACAAGAACAATCATGACACTATCAACTATTGGTATAATGCCTTAACAAAAGGCAATTCAAGTAAAGAAGGCTTTTCTGGTTGTAGTGATACTCAGCCATCCAAACGTCGTCATCATCGCAGAAGGCACAAAGGCAATGTAGCGGCCCAACAAGATGATGCATCAGAAGAAGATGAACCAGAAATAGCCAACTGCAACACTCATCACAATCTAGTCCTTGTCTCCCAAACCTCGCAGCCCACGAGGGATATTTGGTTGATAGACTTGGGTGCCAGCAAGCATATGACAGGCAATCGTGAGCTGTTCGATGCACTGATAGAACAACCTACTAGAGATAGAGTTCTAATTGCTAACAATAAGGAGTATGTTGCAAAGGGTATAGGCAAGGTCATCATTCCTCTTGGGACAAGCCGTTGTACCCTCACTAAGGTGTTGTATGTTCCTGGTTTGACAACAAACCTGCTCTCTGTTAGTCAGCTTCTGAACCACAAACTTAAAGTTGAGTTCCAGGTGAAAGACAGGGTCAAGACCTGTCTAATCTCAAGAGAAGGTATGATACTTGCTAGAGCATTTATGAAGGACAGACTGTTTGCATTAGATGCTGTCTCCTCCCGTACAGTAGCTCTATCAGCCTCAACAATAGAATCTACGAGACTCTGGCACTATCGCTATGGGCACCTTTCAGTCAGCTCCTTGCATCAGCTCAGCTCTAAACAAATGGTAAGAGGTCTTCCTCCAATTTCAAATTCATTGCCTATATGTCCTGGATGCCTTGCAGGTAAACAACACCAGGATCCGTTCGAGGCTAGTAGCTTCCATGCTACACATTGCCTTGAGTTGGTACATACAGATCTATGCAGACCCATGCTTCATTTTCAGGCCATAAGTACTTCCAGTTGTTCATGGATGACTTCTCCTGAAAGACCTGGGTGTATTTTCTCAAGAAGAAAGATGAAGCCTTTGCCAACTTTCAGGACTTTCACAAGCATGTTGTCAAAGAAGCTGGCCAGTCTCTTCTTGTCCTCCGGTTAGATCGAGGGGGGGAATTCACCTCCAAGGAGTTCGTGGCATACTTGAAGCATCATGGCATCAAGCAGCACCTCATTGCTCCCTATACACCCTAACAAAATGGAGTTGCAGAATGTCGCAATCAGACTGTCATGGAGATGGCTCGATGCATGCTCTCCCCAGCCAAGTTGGAGGAAAGATTTTGGGCAGAAGCAGTACGGACAGCTATATACCTCATCAATAGGGCACCAACAAAGATTCTGCAACACAAGACACCGAAAGAGGTATGGACTGGACAAAAGCCCTCAATTTCTCATCTAAGGGTGTTTGGTTGCACTGCATACATGCATGTCCTTGCCAATAGGAGAAAGAAGACAGATCTTAAGACACTTCAGTGTATATTGTTGGGATATAGTATTACATCAAAAGCTTATCGTCTCATAGATCCTGAGACAATGAAGATACATGAGAGTCCAGATATGGTATGTGATGAATCATCATTTGATTCCTTATCACAAAAAGAAGAGCAACAGCCTCCTACTTCTCATAAATTGCTCTCACAATTAGATGATGAGCATATGGAAGACTCTCACAGAGACAGTAAACTACAAGGAGAGTTGTATGTTGATCTGGGCCCTCTAGAAAACATTACACACCAGCAGCAGCACAGTCAACTCCAAAGTGGGTCCAAAGTACAATCAGGGACTCTAACCTACACACTCTTCCAGGAACTTCGTCAGGAGTCAGAACTAGGAGTCAGACAAGAAATGAAGTGAATATTGCGCTCATGAGTACTGTTGTTGACAGCACTGAACCTGACACAGTTCGAGAGGCATTAAGCCAACCTCAGTGGAAGAAGGCTATGGATGCGGAGTATGATTCTCTGATGCAAAATCATACTTGGGAACTTGTCAATCTGCCTGAAGGGAAGAAACCCATTGGCTGTAAATGGATCTTCAAAATAAAGTACAAGGTAGGTGGATCTATCGACAAGTATAAAGCACGACTTGTAGCAAAGGGATATGCTCAACAGGAACGCATTGATTATGAAGAGACCTTTGCACCCACTGCGAAGATCAAAACTATCAGAATGGTCTATGCATTGGCAGTGCAAAAGGGATGGAAGCTTTAGCAGATGGATGTCAAGAGTGATTTCTTAAATGGTGATCTCAAAGAAGAAGTGTACATGACCCAGCCAGAAGGGTTTGTTGATGAACATCATCCACACAAGGTATGTCATCTTATCAAATCTCTTTATGGCCTTAAGCAAGCTCCTAGGGCATGGTACATCAAGATTGATGGTCACCTATTGTAGCATGGATTCACCCGTAGCCCCTCAGATCCTAATTTGTATATTAAGAAGGTAGGCACAGAGATTGTCATTCTGGTTTTGTATGTGGATGATCTTATTCTCACTGGCAGCTCAGACAGTCTCATTGATGATGTCAATAATGATCTCAAGAACTCCTTCGACATGACAGATTTTGGGCTACTTCATTATTGTCTTGGCTTGAAGATATGGCAGAAGAAGAATCACATATTCATCTCCGAAATGAAATATGCCAAGACACTCCTGGAAAAATATGGAATGGTCAACTATAAGCCAATTTCCACTCCAATGGAGAAAGGTTTGCAACTATCTTGTTTCCAAGATTCACCTCAAGTAGATGTCACTATCTATAGGTAGCTAGTTGGGAGTCTTATCTACTTGACCTACACCAGACCAGACTTGTGTTTTGCTATAAGCTATCTCGCTAGATTCATGCAGGAGCCAAAGAAGTGTCATTGGGTTGCAGCAAAGCATGTGTTGAGATATATCCGAGGCACAGTTGGTTATGGCCTGGAGTATAAGAAGAACAACTAGTTCTTCTTACAGGGATATACAGACTCGGATTATGCAGGATCTATAGATGACAGGAAATCCACCTCAGGCTATGTTTTTCATCTTGGATTTGGGTCAATTTCATGGGTTAGTAAGAAGCAAACTATTGTTGCTCTTTCATCCACTAACATTGAATATCGCACCGCACGAGGAGCTATGTGCGAAGCGATTTGGTTACGTCGCATTCTAGCAGATATGGGCATTCCTAAAGAAAAGTCACCAGTTCTTCATTGCGACAATCAGGGTGTGTTAAAACTTGTGAAGAATCTAGCTTTCCATGAGCGCACTAAGCATATTGAGGTTGAATGTCATTACATTCGGGACCAAGTTTTGAACCACCACATCTAGCTCCAGTACTGCCCTACAGACTCTCAGATTGCAGATATGTTCACCAAATCTCTTGGTAGGATCAAATTTGAACTGTTTAGGGGGTACATTTGTAAAAATAATGTAATAAGGGGGGGAATGTCTGGAGTTATGGTATAACTGTGAACAGTTGTGTTAGTTTCATCAACTACCACACAGTATTTATAGATGCCTTGTAATGCTTTTTCTCATAAAATACATTTGCACTTCATCTTCTTTACCATCATATTCCCCCTTTGATTTTTGAGGATCTGAACAATCTAGTCATAGGGTCAGTTTATATTAAAGAGCTACAAAATATGGTGTTTAAAATGAAGAAACATAAATCCCTTGGTCCTGACAGCTTTCCTATTGAATTTTTGTAAGAATTTTGGGATATTCTAAAGCTTGATCTTTTCAAGGTTCTCTAGGAATCCCAAGCTAATAAGAAGATGGTCCAAGCTATTAGTTCTACCTTCTTGGCCCTAATTCCTAAAAAATGAGGGGACTCATTCTTTTAACTTTTCTTCACCTATTTCCCTCTACAGTGTTACATAAGATTATCACAAAAATTGTTTTGCAGAGAACTTGAAGTATATTTTGGCCTATGTTATTTCTTTTGGGTATGGTGGTTTTGTGAAAGAGTGCTAGATTCTTCATGGTATTATTGTTGTAGCTATGAATATTCATTTTGTGTCTAGTTCCAGTGATAAAACTATCTTCCTAAAGATGGACATGTCCAATGCCTATGACAAGGTTAGCTGGCCATTCCTCATAAATGTTTCATCATCTTTTGGGTTTTATTTGGGGTGGATTGATTCGGTTAAGAGCTATGTAACTTCTCCTTCCTTCTATGTTCTTATTAATGATATCCCCTCTCCTCTCTTATTTGCATCTAAGGGACCGTGTCAAGAGTATCCTCTTTCTCCTTACCTCTTCATGTTGGTGGCAAAAGGTTTATGTAGATTGATAAAGAACTAAGCACCATAGAGTTAACAATTGCATCTGGTCTTGGGTTTAGTTTCTAGACTCACAATCCCAACTTCAGTTTGTGGATGATATTTCTTTGATGGATGTTGCTAAAATTTGTGAGCCAATAAATTTTAGGAAAGCCTTGGACATTTATTTGGTTACTTATTGTCAATAGATCAATGAGGATAAGTCCAACATTTTTTTTCAATACCCCAAAGCTTAAATCCATAAAACATTTGTCCAATTTTTTTACTTTAGGATACAGAAATTCTCCCTTTGGATTATTTTGGGATTCCCTTATCTACTAGAAGCCATAAAAGAGAGTTAGTCATTGGATTTTCTAGTGGTTGGCTTTTGTTGGATGGATAACATTATTAAAATCTATTTTACAAGCATTTCCTATATACAAATTCTTGGTGCTTTCAACTCCTAAAAGCTTTCTCAAGGAATTTGACTCTCTCTAGGAAATTGCTTTGGGAATAGAATTTGGATTCTCAAAAATGGAGATTTCTTACTTGGGATCCCATTTCTAGACCTAAGCAATATGGTGGCCATGGCCTTAGGCAGTTTGAGCTCACTAGCCAAGTTGTGGCTACAAATTATGCTAGAGATGGTGCAACCATTAAGATCAACCTTGGGCTAGAATCCTTAATTTCACGTATTTGGGTGGAGTAGCTAATGAGAATGTTCCTTGGATGGATCTCCACGAAAGGTTCAATGGTTTGGAATACCATTATAAAAGGGGTTAAAATTGTCAAGGATGGTCACTTATAGATCGTAAAATATGGTCATAAAGCTTTATCATGTAATGAATCTTAGGATCTCCATCTAATAATCCTTTCTTCCTCTGTCTTTCTTTAGCCCTTGAGTGAAATTTTTCAAGTAGAATGGTGGTCAAAACTTGCTAATTCTAAAAGTTACACCTACTTAAAGGGAATTTTAAGATATCTCACTATAAGGATTCTAGTAGATGGCTAGGAGTTTCACCTAATGCTTAGGCTACACTTTCTTCCATTCTAGATGATCAGGCTTATTATTCTTTGAAGGGAGCTAATGTTCTTGCTTGGGGTCAAGACCCTAAAGAGGCTTATATTGTGATTCTTGGTTACCAATTTTTAGAGTATAAGATAGATGGGATTAAAGACTTCCCCTAGTGGAGAAAAATCCAAAATAATTTTTGTTGGGCCAAGTGCAATTTCTTTATCTAGTTATTGTGTTAGAAAAAATGTCTCACCTTGGATAATATTAGAAAGAGGATTTCAAGGTCCTTGAAAATGTGTTATGTGTGGCAATAGTTAAGAAAGTATTCCTCACCTTTTTCGTTTAGTGCTCCTTCTCCTTGGGTATTTGGGGGTAATGCTGATAGCAATGGAGCTAACCACTCATTCATACTACTTCTCTATTTGAATTCTAGGCTAGTTTAGGATGTCCTCCTACTTTGTCTTCATTCCTTATGGTTGCTTGGGAACTTTGTCCTATTTTTATTCTTTAGTAGATTTGGTTAGAGCAGAATCACTAGATTTCCCAAGGTCACCTTCTAGTATCATTATGTAAGTTTGGTAAAAGATCATAGATTTAATCAAAGAAACTATTGATGCCAAATCTTTTTTTTAGGGGTCTTATTTCCATCTGACTCTCTTCTTTCAATTTGCTCAGATCTTTCGTCTCTCTAATTTCTATCTGTCTATAGGATGATAACTTCTAAGAAGGTGAATAGGTTGCTATATAGTTTCCTCCCCCATCTAGCTTTTTCAAAATCAACACTAATGACTCTTTATGGGGAAACTTGAGTGCTGCTATGATTGGTGGGGTTAGTCTTGCTAGTGATGGGATGGTCATTTTCACTTTTTCTTATGCTATATGATTGACACCAATAGCCTAATGAAAGATCAAGCCATTTTGGTGGCTCTCAAGAAATCTTGAGTTGTGTTGAAAGAAGGTTATTTGTGGATCTAATTCCTTGATTTTACTTTCTCTTTTGAACAAAGAAAGTTTTTAGGCGTCCTCTTGGAGGCTTCGTTCTTTGGTTGAACAAATCCTTCACCTCACTCAAAATTTTGAGACAATCTATTTTGTTCATATCCCTAGGGAATGGAATGATATAGCAGATTGGCTAGCTTAATGGGCTTCAGGGGACAATTGTAATTGGCACATTTCTAAGTTAGGGACTTTGTTCTCTAATAAATCTTCACAGTTTTTACAGCTTATTCATAATGATTAGACTTGAGTTTCCTTTATTTTTGTCTCTTTGGTTGAGGTTTTTCATGTTTTCTTATTCCTTGGTGCTTCTCTAAGGTTATCATATCGATTAGGTTTGGCTTCTCCTTTTGTCGGGTAGAGGAAATAGCGGGTTTCAATCTATCAAAGAGTATGGTAGCCATTTATTCTATTTTGTCTTCTATTGGGCACAGAATAGTGGGAAACCTCCTTCAGTCTTCCCTCATTTCGTTTTAGCAATGGCTCTTGTCATTTGGAAATCTCAATACTATAAAACGTAATACGCTTCTATTGTTTCAATAAATCTCTTTTTTCCTGAAAAAAATAAAAATATTATGCTAACCACAAACCAACTACACACATCTCTATACACACTGTAGGATTGAAGATATTGCAATAAAAATAGACAAGCTCGCCACAAGGTGGCATAGATAACAAACAATCAATGGCAGAATAATATATAACCTTTTTATTATTGACAATTCCTTGGCAATACGTGGAATGGTTGTTGCTCCTCTACTTTAACAATATAACTTAACACCTCATAAGGATAAGTGAACCGTTGGATCCAAAAGAGATCAATGATGTGGATTCTTCCAGCCAAAGAAAGGCTCTGTATGCACAAGGTTAAGCTACAACTGCATAATAAAACATGATAGAGGCGAACTTGGAAAGAGAAACATACACCGATATGGGGCTTTGCCATGACAATCGAACATAGCTTCCAAAATGCTCTATTCACCAAGAAAAAACAATCTCGCATATAATAGAGAGCAGAAGCTCTACAAGTTTATCTCTTTTAGAAGGGAATGAAGCCTAAATTATAGAAAGGTAAACTAGAAATGCTATCAAAGAGGGGTTACCAGGCTTATATAACAGGCTTTCAGAACGATTGGAGCATACACTGCGACAGCCTCGCCTTGCTTAACGTTGAATAAATTATCGTTAAGCTCCTCCATATTTGAGATCTCCACCATCCTGTAAGAAAACGGAACTGCAGAGACAAACAGAACATGACCCAAATTTAACCCGTTCTGATCTTCCGTTGGCAGAGCTGGAATGGCAAAGTAAGACTCGCAACCATAACCAGTAACCCCAACGTAAAGGGTGCCGGCCAGTTTTATGATTTCTTCACATGAGAAGGCCTTCTTATTTGTGGGCATTCCCTCGCTGAATAGAGCAGGGGACTTGGAAAATTCCTGCTCTGGAAATGAAAATTGAGAAAACTGCCGTGAGATTATCTGATTGGACATACCATTTATCAGCTCGTTCTGCTCCTCCTCTCTGATGATTGAAGATGGAAAATTTTGTTGGGCCGACAATACAATGCCTTCATCCATAGAAGGCCTGTTTTCTTCGTACAGAAGGTGATTGACAGTATGATATAATAGAGATGGAGAAGGAAGTCTCTCTTTTACCAAGTCCTTTTTTTTAATTCCTCTGCAATCTCATCTCAACTCATTGTATGATAATTCATACCACTCTACTTGAATATTATTCATTTCAATGGTTAAATAGTTAATAGTAATTTTACTATTATCTGTGATCTCTTTTTATCTTTCAATATCTATGGGTGTTTACACCTTTTTCTGTTAAAAATAATAATAATAATAATAATAATAAATAAATAAATAAATAATTGCAATTTTACATTTCATTCACAATAAAAGTGGTAAATATTTGTCATATTTTTATTGGCCAAAATTTACTTTTGACTGTTGAAGTAGATGATATTTAAGAATACCCCATAAATACATACCAGATGAACAAACTGCTAGAAAATACTTCGAACAGGGATAATTTATTATTGTATGAGTAGAGGGTAGCTCATAAGAACCAAGATGTTATAGTGGTGAGTAGTAAAAAAAATCAATTCTCTCTATCGAGACATATGAAAGAAAACAAACCCTATAGAGCGGGTATCTTTTTCATCCGTTCAACAAAAGAATTTGATTTCAGATTTTTACAAACATAAAAAATTACAAGGTGACAACTGATAAGATATACTGGAATTTAAGGCTTTGCTGATTCAAACAAAGGAAAATACGAATATTTTGTCCCTCATAGTACGTACAAACAGTTGAGAAGGAAAATACGAATATTTTGTCCCTCATAGTACGTACAAACAGTTGAGTACAAATTTTAGTTTAAAATATATTGAATTTCTTTGACCGACTTGCAATTTGAGAATGCCCGGGAAACCGACCTTTACGTTATGGCGTAACGGGTGACATAAACGCTGAGGCTAAAGATTCCGTGTGCTGGCAAAATCGACCCAAATCTAGTTTACATAAATTGACCTTTCATAACCTGGTTAGACCTCTTTGTATTAAAGGTGCTTTCAAATGGTGGATCTGCACTCATATTTTTAGGTCTATTGCTAAATAGTATATATTTATATTTTTGTGGGAAAGTCATTACATGAAGTAGTTGAGTATATATTTATATTCTTAAATCTCTCTCTCAAAACTTCAAGAATATCACCACCATTCTCATTTAAACAGTACATTAAGATAGAAAGTGCAAATTATGTTAAGAATTACAAAAGTGAAGAGCATCTATTGCAATTGATCTTTAAGTGTAATTCCAATAAATATTCAATTTATTTGTTCATTTACATAAATAAATATTATGTTGTTAAAATAGTGTTATTGTCTTTGAACTTGCAATAAATTTCTCTTTCAATTGTCCATGTAATTATAATTGTATAAAATAAAATATTTGATGTGATGTTATTTCATATAGCTTACTATTTAATATGATATACTAATATGATTTATTAAAAGTTACATTTAAAACATTAATATATTTCCATGTTGTTATTATACATGTTTCTATTGTTATTTCAATGTTTTCGTGACCTTTTATGTATCCAATATTTGTATTGTACAATCATATTTTTATAGTCCGCTTCAATTGCTTAAAATTTATTTAGTGGATGACTTTGGGGCACTAGTAGATATGCTAGTTCTTCTTGGTTGAATGGGGGTCCATAGTTCTCTCATGGTTTCTTTATGATTTAGTTCATGTGGTTATTCATTTCATACCATTCCATTATTTGTATTAAACAAAACTTCATTCCATTAAACATCATCTAGTTCAATGGTCAAAGAGTCAATAATAATTGTACATCTCATCTAGACTAAAAAGTGGTAAATATTTGTCCTATTTTTATTGGCCAAAATTGACCTTTGACTATTGAAGTGGATGATGTTTAAAAATAGCCACAAAACTTATGGGTTCCAAACAAAAGGAAACCCAATTTGATTAAAACATATTGTTATTTAAACCTGGATGCTTACAAATTTTAAGGCAGAGTAGACTGAACAAATGTCTAACTTGTTGTCACAGAACTTACACATGCATGGATGATGGCAAGACAACAACAATATGCACACCTTGTTTCTCCTACAAACCTTTCACTTCCTTTGCATTTATAGCTCTCTATTTTCCATGTAAATATTCTTGTAAATATTATTATTATTGTTGTTATTGATGGGATTTATTTGACACAAAGAAGATCAAGGAAGAGAAGATGTTGACCATGGCAATATTCATGGCCTCCTCTTTGTTGTCTCCACTGTATAATTTATTCATTTGGTCAATTTATAGTTTAAGGGCGGTGCCCGTTGTCTCACTACTCTTGGCGTGCTTCTAATATTCTTGGGATTAGACCATAATACATTTGATTTACTCTTCCATCACTATGTTCTTTGGATTCATGTGAAAAATCTCCAGATCCTTTTCATGTAGCTTCCATGTTACTACTCCTATAGAAGTGTACAACAATGTGTTGGAATGCTTTTCTATCCTTTCCACCAGGCCTCACCTTATTCTTTATTCCTAACAATGAAGGATGAATGAAATGTCTCAATTTTTCCTTGACTTCACAGAAGAAAATGAACTTAATGGATGCATTTGGGTTTGATTGAAATTTAATTATTCATAATACACAACACTAGTTTTTCAACTCTACTTTAAAGATTCAGTGTTCATGAAATTGAAGAATCAAATTTGTTACAACTATAATTGAATTGATTGCTTTGATAATATTATTCATTGAACTTTTTACCTGCAGTTTGATAAATTACTCCATTTCATCTCTTTGGCATTGAATCTTAGCTAGCCAGATTGTTGCTTGCACATAATGTGTTAATGTTATTATTTTTAAATTATTTTCTACTAGCTACATTTGAGTGATCATCTTGAATGTCGAGATGCAAGCTTGTAAAAACACATGATTTTAGCTGCAAGTTTAAGGAAGCAGCCTTGACTCCTTCCAAAGGAGGAAAATTTAGGGACTAATCTAACTCTCACACATCACATGTTTGGACATGGCCTTAACTCAGGGATGGCTACTTAAGATGGACAACATGTTATCATGGCAATTATACAACCCTCCACTATATTGCAACAACCCCAAATTATTGAGGATCAATAAACTTAGCTAGCTAAATTAACACATGCAATTAAAGTTATACAAGATAATAACAATTCAAGGAGTGTAAGTAAAAAAAAGTCTAAATAGATGCAACATGCTTGATTTAAAAAGGAAAACAATTTTGACCAGATCTAAAATCTTTTTCTGTCATGCTTATGAAACTAGTATATTTAACTAAGCTTTAAAATTGTTGCCATCTCCTTGCAGAACTTTCACAAACAATTCAAAATTTAACTATTTTAGATTTTACATAGACTCATAAATTTACAAATTCAAATAGAGATTTTCACATGTTTTTAAAGAATATGAAGATTAATTCAATTAAGTACAATCCTCATGCATAGTTACTAGTTTAAGGCCTGTTGTTTACATAACTATTTTATTTAACAAGATCTTATTTACACTTGCATAGAGTAGAATTATTCTATTTAACAAGATCTTATTCAATTACTTGGATAGTTTTCTATTGTAACAAATATCTATGAGTTGGATTAAAAAATTAAACACATGTTTTAAGTGAGTGGTAAAACTAGGCATTTAGATAAATTTATATTAGTTGGATGCATCATACACAGTAAAGATATGTTTAACAAAAAATTATCATGTACATACAAAAGTAGTACATTTAAATCTAAATATTTCAATATTTACAAAGATAGTATACATTTAACAAAATCTTTAATAGATTTCGACTGGTATTTACACAAATAGTACATATATAAAAATATTTAAAATGTGATATCTTCCCTTTATTTAAATAGGTATTTTTCCATGTATTTAGAACAATACATTTTGTTTCAATGGTTTAGAGCTCTTAACATGATTTCTTTGGGGTACTAAACTACATAAATTTCAAGAATAGGAGCAACATCTACAAATATGAAACAAATTTAACAAAATATTTGATGTTTCTTCTCTATGATGAAAGAGAAAAAAATATTTGGATTTTCTCTTTGTATTGGCCCAAATTGTCACAATCTTCACAATTATTTATTAATATTTATGGAGGTTTCTTCATTTTCAATCTTTATAGTTTTTGGAGGTAATTTTATTTTCAATCTTCACATTAAAATGCTCTATTTTGAATCTTAATAGTTTTCCCTTTGTGCTTACAAAAATTAATTATATAGAATAAACAAATGTTTTTATGAAGCCAACTAGAAACCCCACTGGACCAGTTGCAATGTCCAATATTTTAAAATATAAGACTGTAACATCTACATGAGAAGCAATTGAGCAAACAAAATTCCACTCCTCTTCATTCAAATTAATTATTAAAATGAAGAATCAATATTCAATTTAATATTTGATTGTACAAATTTATATTTTGGAGCCAACTGTATGATAGCAATATTAAACTTTTAATGAGATGACATGTTGAGGTAGTGTTGAAATGGTGAGCACAAAATATTGAAAATTAGATTAAACCATTTGCACAGTAAAATATGAAATGATATATTAATGATTCAGGATATGTACATTGAATGAATTTTACATTTAAGTACATTGGCTTTATAAAGCCACATATTCCCGTGAACTAACCAACAACTTATTTACAGGAATGTAACTTCCCAAGAACTAACTTATTTATCTACTTACTAACATTTATTTATTTAATATGCATAAACTAACCTATAAATACAAATTTAACAATGAAATACCATTGTCACTATGACTGTTATGCCAACATTCCCCCCTTATTACATTGTTCCTGCAATAGTACCAAGGGACCCCCCCTGAATGCTTATATACTCAACAAAGCTAATTACTGTTACCATTTTTTGACCACAGCTCAAAAATTGGCTGAGCAGATTTAACATTTATCAATTTTTAATGAGGTTTGATTTATTTTTGTTGTGTGTTAGTTGCATAGTTATTATGACAAATGCAGTTCAGTTGTTGATGAAAGAAAGAGAAGTTTCAAATCATTCATTGCATTGCAAAATAGTAAAATGAGATAAGTATTCATTCACCACAATGGTTATTCATTTACAAGTTTGAATACATAAAGGAATAAACATTGCATTGAAGGAAACTAAGGCATATCAGATGTCCCACACAAGCCATGGGTTATAGCTGAACTCATGCAAATACAAGTAAAATACTATGCATCTAATGAATGAGGAGGGAAAGACATAGCCATCATTGCCTTGTTTTGGTTGATCTTCGTAGTAGCCTCCAGTCCTTCTCCTGACCTCAGTATGTACCTAAAAAATTATGGGAAGGGTCCTGTTAGAAGCTCCAGTTATGAAAATCCTTCATCTATCAGAAGAGGCATAATAATTTAGTTATAATGCATTGATCAAATGAGAACATCTATATGCAGAAGGAACTGAAGAGAAGCAAACATAGAGTATCATTGTTTTATTTTAATTTGTTTGTTTCATGTGCAGGTATAAGACAAATCATGAAGCTGATTGAAGACTTTCAGCATGTGGTATCAAATGGGCTCCCACAAGGGTTGAGCCCAGCATGCTGCTACCCCTTGATCTCAGAAGGGATGAATAGAAAGAAGAAAATCATTGATGACATTCACATGACAAGTTGAAGGAATAGCAAAACAATCTTATGCATCAGTCCCATTTCAAGACATGACCATGATTTCACTTCAAAGTATGAAATGCAACCAAGAACATGACCTAAACTGATGGAGGACAAAATTTAATGCATATAACAGCTTATGTACTACTCCAATTGTTATGAAAATGACATTCTCAGGCATGATAACAATCAGGAGTACACAATGCATTTATAGTCATCAGACTGATAAAAGAATAAGTGTTCACAAGTATTAACTATTTGAGGATTGCTTACTCATCCATGATCAATAATCCAATTGGAGTATCTATTATAAACCGGTAAGCAAGTTTACAAGGACAGGTGAGTACCAAACAATATAATTTCTCATTTAAATGGAGTGGCAAAATCAAATACAGAATTTAAATTACATAAGCTACCTTTTAAATGATGAAATATATCCAATTATGCTTCACATTTTGCTACTGATAAGTTGAGCATCAGAATAGTGTGTATCACATATTACATTCAATGCATATCTATGAAAGAAATAGGATAGTATTGCAGATCTGTAGCAGAAGAATACAAGACAGGGTCAGATGGCTCATTTTGCCTTTGCCAAACTTCAAAAGGATCAAAGAGAACACTTCATTACATATGTTGCAATAGAACATCATTGTCGTGTGACAGTGGAATAGTTAAACTGGTATGATCATCATCCTTTATGCTACAAAATGTCATTTTGTGTCAAAATGAAATGTATAAGTGCATGGCTACGTCTAGTCATGAATGAGCTCAAACAAAATCTTCATCATAAGAAGTGACCTATCAAACTAGTGACATCAGATACAATGGACCTAATTGATATCCTACAAGACATCTTACATAATGCATTTGATATGATGAAGTATAGTAAAGAGGAACAACAATAGTCATCATGTGTTGCAGTATATACAGAACAAGTAAGTGACTTCTTCATTTGTTACAATGCCACAATGTCATGACACAGCAAGGTCATCAATCATGTTTGAAGTGTCTAATTGGTATAGTCCACTGAATGGACAAGTGAAGCTATAGAAATGAAGACATATATGCTGCTATAGAAAGAAGAGGAGTTCTAAGTTCAAAACTGATAGTATATTCTTCATTTGAAAAGTCCATGAAAGAGAAAATAGAGCTATAGAGGTAGAGAACAGTATATGAAATCATCACTCTTCTTAAAACAATGACAGTGATTATAACTCAGCAATGACAACTAAAGAAGGAGAAGAAATATCATATGTTAGTATATGCTACAGGAAGCAATTTTGTGCTCAAAAAGATAGAAACCCTTGTTCAGTTTTGAAAAATCTGGGTACATACAATGAAGTGAGAAGTGCAGAGATACATTTATAGTGAGGCCATGACATATAATGCCACTCATATTCATTTTTTCAAATACCCATGTCAAGTTTCCAGAACCTTGGTATTTTTGCAGTGTTGAAAAGGAGAAATGATAAATCAAACTGTCTGAGATAGGGCCGTGGAAGAAATGATTGTTTATATAGTGAAAACATGAAACCCTTATCGGGTTTAAAGGAGTCTCCTTTCTTCTTGCAATATACAGTCAAGCAAAGTAGGAGTGGAGTGTTGTAGTATGGCCATAAAGGGAAAAGAAGGTTTTTGTGTAATATAAAAGAAACCCTCACTTCAAACACAAGGAAATTCAAATCTTTCACATCAAAAGACAAAGAGCTAGTTACAGAATGCATTATATGCCACAGCCGTGCCATGTATGAATGTATTTTAAGATACCCAACAAACAAAAATGAAACCCTCATCACAATTTGTATAGACAGAAATTCAAGAAGCAATGATGAAAGGAAACAGTAAGGACTCACCATATGGCATTGTAGAGGAAGAAAACTATATGGCCGTGGCCCAACTAGACTTTGTCATTTCTGCCATTTTCACAAAGTTCAACATAGAAAAGCCAAGCAAGATATATATCAAACTGAGAAACTGAAGAAAGAGCAGAATGGCCATAGCCATTCAAGAAGGAGAAGCCATTAAAATACAGTCAAATGCCTTTTAAAGCTTCAGATTCAAACTTACCAAGTGCGGTTTGTTGTTTTGGCTTAAGAAGTGTAATGGTTGCAACCACAAAAGACTAGAGATGGAGCAACATATGTAGAGAATGAAACCTCAAGTCGGCGGCCACATAGTTGCAGAGCCAAACTCAACACCAACAAAATGAAAATGACCAAAGTTTTAGGGTTTGCATTTGCTTTTGTTTCGACGTTCTTTTCATTATTTTGACTTTACAACAACATAATTATTTTATCCAAATGAGATCAGGGTGAAAACCTTGCATCGATGGTGCCTAGTAATCATAAGGAGAAGAGACTGACAACTTGTAGAATATGGCTTATTTTATAAAGTCAAAGGTGAACATAATCATGAGTGAACAAGGCTTGTGCCTTTAGAACCTTTTCAAGGGCTTAATCTCATATGTGGTCGACTCATATTGGAGTCTAAGTATCAATTGGTTATGCATGTGGTTGATTGTCTTTGACCTCCCACTTATGCATTATTCTTGTTCCTTCACATGTTTCAAATGTATGCACGAGATCAAGCAATAACCTTTGGAGATGTGAAGAGTATGCAAGGTGATGACATGGTCAAAGGGGTCAAATGCGACATGGTGGCACTATATGGGTAGTGAGTTGACGTTGTTCAAGGCATATGGACAGAGATGAGGTGGCAGAATATTGACACATGGAAGCCATGGTGTCAAGCATTTTTAAGGCTTTCATTTATTTTTTGCAAATATATGTAATATTTCATCTTTTTATAATTTTTATAGAAAATCAATAGTGATATCTTGCAAAATATCTTGGTGAAATTATAAGCTAGATATCATTTTATTTTTACAGAAAATCATATCAAATAGGATATTGATTAAAATTGCCACAACATTGTAAAGTTAACTTTAAAGCAATGAAATTATAAATTGCTTTTAAAGCTTAACTATTTTTAGGCAATCTATAGGCTAATAAGATAGATCAAATATCCCATTTTGATTTGTTTTATTTAGAGTCATATAGGACAATTTTTGGAGCTTTCATGAGCAGAGAAAAGCAGTTTTATGGTGGGACCACATAAGAGGGTAATTTTGCAGCTTCTTTTTTAGATTGGTGACAGATTCAGTGCTTTATTTTTGGCTTTCATGAGTAGCTTGAAAATGGACTTAGGGTCTATTTTTAGGATCTTTTTCAGCTTTCTTCAGAGGAGATCATTTGGAGACATTTATAGGAGAAAAAATTAGTTTTTTCTCAGTCAGTTAGCATCAGTTTCTTCTCTCTTGTTCACAGGCAGAGTTGTATACAGGTAGTTGGCTCACATTATATTTTTTATGCATTGTACTCCTTCCAGTTCTAATAGCAAATCATCCTGTTTCATATATTTTGCAGTCTTGATATGACATTATATTGTGACTTATTATGTCCTTTATTATGTCTCAATGCTATTAAAAACTTAGTTCTTCCTGGTTGCAATTTGTGTTTGATCCAAACCTTGTTGTAAATTACTTAAGGAATAAACTATCAGTGAAATTGTGAGGATTGAGGTTAGAGGATCTATTTGTGAGTGATAGAATTTCATCTAGTTTAGATTCCAGAATTAGTTTACATTTCAATTACATCCTTCTATCCTTTTTCCCTTCAAGTTAGTAGTCTAGAAATTATAAGAGAACCAACTCACTCTAGAGATTCGTTCTCATGAAAGGAGACCCACATTCGAGAATGATTCCATGTTTCAACGGGTAGTTAAATTTCTGCAAACTTAACAAGGGTGCATACTTAAATTGACAACAATTACATGATATGAATACATATTTTATAGAAGATCTTCTCCCAAAGAAAAAATCCTGAACCAAGCGGGGCTCCATCATGTTGTCTCATCTACCCTTGGAAAGGTATAACTTTGAGCTGTGTTCTTGAGCTCTTTACTCCCAAACTCTCAAATCATAGAGTCTTGAATTATTCGACAATGATCCTTAAGAGGTATGACAGATCTCTATCATTGTCTAGTGACCGTGAAAGGGTATAATTTTCAATCATATACTCTGAAGCTCACTGGACAACAATCCATATTGAGCTCAACACCAAATCCTAAACCTGTCTCCAAAACAACATCTTCACAAAACATATCTTCTTCAAATCTCTCAGCATCAACAAAGAAAAGTAAATCAACCAAAACCAAAAACACTTCTCATGCAAAGCATCATCTCAAAGCAAGAATCTAACTTGAGATGATGGAAAATCCTCCATCTTGCAATGCCACCTACCTCCAATCTGACCCTATTACACTTTAACCAACTAATATCTTAGATGAGACTTTGGAGGCCTCATCAGGAGTAATATAAATGACCCCGAGAGCACAAGCAATGTTTGATGTAGCCATGATAAAATCAAATGAACAAGGTGTCGGATTCCACCAAAAGTGCACCTATTACAATGTAGTGTAAACACAAATATATCCTTATAACTCCAATGTTTTCCACCTTATTACTCCATTTACAAACTATGTATTAAAATATCAAATGTAATGCCCCCTCATTTTTGGCTTGTGATATTTGTTAGTTTTACATTACTCTTTGTCTGATCTGAGACAGTTGTTAGTTCTTCCATTGCATTCAGACAATTTTGAGACATTTGGGTTATTAGGCCTATCGTTTATGCTTATTTTGATTGTGATAGACTATGTTCAACTAATATAGTTCTGACATGTGGTATGAATTTATGACGACATTGTTGTTATTCCAGTTATGACGAGATGGACATGTTTAGTGATGGTTTAATATTATCATGTTTTATTCATCTAATTTTAAATAGAAATGGTTATAGTCTTGTTTCAGAGTAGGGATGGTGTAGTACTGCTTGGTTCGAGCACCCTACTACGCCGTGATTCTCTGACTTGGTGTGCATTTGATATATATATGTAGTTGATCATATACAACCCATCGTTCTCATGCAGGTTGCAGGTATCAGGCCTCAACTCCACCTGACTTAGCAGGTCTGAGCGGGCCATACACCATGGATAACGTTGATGGAGATAACATGAGGGTTACTCCCCTAGGTTAGTCTTAGCTTTCTGTTGTGATTTTATGTCGTGATGTGACCCTTTGATCCTCGCATCATGTTGTTAGTCATCTCGTGTTGTGGAGCATTATTGAGTTTTGTTTAAGCTACGTTGATGTGTGTCCCTTGATAATATCTTAACGAGCTATTATTTTAATGATAATGCTATCTATATGTTAAAATTAATAGTATTTTGAGTAGTCTTTAAAAGTGGAATATTGCTGAAGTAAAATTTATTATTGATTAAAATAATTATTCTTTTCTTTCTTTATGTTTATTTAAGCATCTGAAGCTTTTTAGGGGTGATTAATATATTGAAATCTTTTTACGGATAGTAGTGGGTAATAAATTGATTGGTGTGAGTTGTTGAATGTGAATCTTCAGATTTGGGGAAATCTCTATTTTAAGTAAAATTTTAAAATTTCTTGGAAGAATGGAGATTCTTGGTAACTGGTGCATGATTGTAGTAATTTATGAGATTAGCTATTTTTATTGTGTGGGACTATTTGGTTTGGGGAGGGAATTTTTGGGAAGGATTCATTCGAAGGAAGGAAGAGGCTTTTGTTTTGGGAAGAAGCTTTATCTAGGTATGTACTGTTGTCTTGGTTCTTGTGATTTGATGTTTTTAGTTGTAGTGAAAGTATGTGTGTCTCCCTGTGTACCTTGGTAGTAAAACTAGTTTTATCTATATTCTATGTCAAGACAAACCTTCTAGAGATTAGTTTTATGAAAACTCTTGTATGCTTTGTTCTTGAAAACTTCTGCATCATTGAAATCTATCTTGACCAACTCAACTGTTACCCTGAACCTTGAACTTTGAGCTATACTCACCCCAATCTCATCCCTTGTTGGCTTTGTAGACCACTGTGGTGGATGGTTAAATGGATTTTTGTGACCCTATCGACCCCTCGTATAGTCAAGACTCTTGCAATTTTATTCAGACCATCATTAGATTTCACATCTTTAGTTATTGCATGCCATATTCTATATCCCAATTGTAAATCTATTATCATTCGAGCCATAACTGTGTTGAGCCTCGGGTTCTCTATTCTCTTTTCTTGCCAGATGCTCTTGTGTAGTATCTTGCTAAACTTAAATATGAAATTTTAATGCAAATCAAATTTCTTGGCTTTGGTAGAATCTTGTAAAAATTTACCTTAGCCTTGTTAGTATGGTGCTATTGCTTCCTATCTCAAATCTATTTCCAATCCCCCTTAAAATTTTAGTAAATCCTGATATCTAGATAATGGCCATCGCATGGCCATCTAAAAGAATACCTCCTCCTGAAGTTTGTGCCTAGAACTCCATTAGATGGATAGGATTTTTGCCTCTTGTTGTAAAGAGTTTTTTTCTTTTGAAATAAGCTTGGCTTCCTAAGTTGTAGAGAAGAAACTTTCTTTTCTTTCCAACTATCATATCTATCAACCTACTGTCCATTTTTCGTTGTTGGTTGCCCATGCACTAGGAGAAGATCTAGAATTTTGATTTAAGCTGCCGAATGCCTATGCATCGATAAAGCAAATGACATCTCTGCATACGCTTCTTCCTAGCACCGCGTCATTGCTAAATCTTTGTGTGCTTCAATCTTAGCCTTCTCTAAGGCTGCAGTCCTTAGGCTTTTTCGCACTAGGAAGTCGGCATTCATTGCAATTATTTAAAGTTTTGCCCTTAGGATTGCACAGTGCTACTAGTATCATGCTTCCTCGCAAAAAGTTCAATCACCACCTTAAATTTGAAAGCTCTAAATATTGCATTCTAGTGATGGCTACTTGCTCCAACCGCTATTAGTTCTAGTAGTTACCATTTTTTTTTCTGGATATAGACTGTAACCCTCTTGCTCATGAATGTTATATTTGTATTATAGAGAATAATTACTAAATGCACCACTTGCATATCAATCAATGGCTTTAATCCTACTCCTAGATCATAGTACCGCTAAGAATGAGATCTCTTAAGCAAAATTCCTTACCAAAAGTTTGTGCTTGGCTATATAATCATTTGTTTTTAAATCGATGTCCTTATTTTAACATTGGCATCTTTTTTTTTTTTAGGTTGAGGTAGTGGCTGTGGGACCGTGTCCTTCCTTAGTTCTTTAGCAGTCGACTAGTCGAAGTTCTATTCTGGTCTAGCAGTTTGTTTTAGAATGATGATTAGTTTCTAGTCTACTGTAATCTTCTTTAGCCATCTTAGGTTTGCATGTCACATAACTTATGTTGGTAGCTTTACAGTTAGGGACTTACTTTTATGATAGTTTTGTTAGGATCTTTCTGTGCCTTCTTGTCTAATTAATTATGCTTTAGTAGGGCCAAATTCTATGCTTAGTGGTTAGTTTAATAAGCTCTTGTTTCAAACTATTCATGGCTGGGGCGAGTTTTGTTGTAGAGATGTTATTACATGGAGATTCACATATGTATGATGGCAACAAATTATATAGTCAATGAATTCTTCCTCTCTAACTTAGGCTTAGTGATTTAAGAATAGTATATTACCCCTTTTTGGTTAGTTAAGCTATTATAATATTTGTAGAAAGAGATCATTCTTAGATAGGGTAATCCTTGTAAATTGTGGATTGGTGGTTGATATTTTAGTTCTTAGTTTAAGTTATTAATATTATTATTAGTTGATGAATAGCTGTAATTGTTAATAGGATCACATTTGCTTCATTCTACATGATAGGATTTATTACTTTTGAATTCTTAATGTTATCCATGGTGTATATATGAATAGCTTTCATCATAATTTAAGAATTTTTGTGGTCTTAAAATGGTGCCTCATCATTGTGTTAGGGTGATAAAGTTTAATGAATTTGTTGTTTTCTTTAACTCGAATAGAATAATGGTGAAAGTGATGATTTAGTCAGAATTATAGATATTTGTTATTTCCAAGAAAGTTCATGATGTAATCTAAAAGAGAGGGTTAAGTTCTTCATTAAATCCATGATAAATAGTTTTGTAAAGTTGTTGTATCTAGGTCTTGGCAGTATATTTATTCCTTGTTTGATTGTAGCTTGATTTAAACTGATGTGTATCAAAGGGATGATTGGGTCATTGCATTTATTTGGTTTTGAGTCTTGCTATCATGTTTGTCTAGCTTAATGTAATGGCGACCATGCTAGTATTGTGAGAGGTCAAGGCTGAGAAGCATCCTTCTTGGCTAGTTATCTAGAGGTAATTGTGTTAAAATCTTCTAGCTTTAGAGGCTTCACTGGTTGGGTTTCAACTTGTTATTCGTAATCATTCTGTTCCAACGAGGTATTGTTTCAAGTTTTTTGAAGGGAATAAAGGGACTTACATTGTTGTGGTCAAGTGAATGGCTTATGCAATGGATTGGAATCGATTGTAACCCTTGTCCTTGCATATTTAGGTTTTGGATGATTGGTCTAAGATTTCTAGGAGAGTGGCTTTCATGGTAGGTCTGGTGCCCAAAGAGGCCGCTTGGGTAACCCCATGGAAGTTGTAAGCAAGTGAAAACTTAATAGCTTATTTAGGAGGGTTGGGGTAGTAAATCACATAACAAGATAAGTAAGATACCTCACCCATGCCTTGAGTGCTCTCGCAGGCTAAGGATGGGATGAGAAGGCCTGGTTGGCAAGGCTAACCTTCTTGTTTCCATGAGAGGACATGTTGGCTCCGCATGTGTCACCCTATGGGGTCAGTGCCTAGAGAGAGGCTGCTGGGTAACCATAGATGGGGGCTAGCTTCTAGTGAGAGATAGCTAGGGTAACCCATGCTAGGACCATGTGATGACACTCTCCTTACCGTAGTCTAGTCTCTTCCTATTTATCTTTGTTGTTACCTCTGGAGTGCAGACTTGTCTTGATGGTTGATCTTATGTTGATGATTTGATTTGTCTTGTTTTGGTGAGTACTGTCTTGTCTGTGCGGCCTTGCTATCCACTTTGTTTGCATGGAGTCTATCTCTTGTTGTTGTAATTAGTGTTGTAACCTTGGCCTAGTAGAACCTCATTGTTATCTCAGAAGGGTGGACCTCAGGGTTCCACATGGTTGGGAGGCAGAGCTATCCATTGGCTCTTTTGGATGTTTGTTTCAAAATCAGTGCATAAGTGTTTCCTGTCCCAGAGTTGCTCTACACCTTCAAGTTGTTGTATACATTCATAATTGTATTATCTGTAAACTGATGTAATCAGTCTTGTAATCTTGTATTGAAACTTGTAATTATTTGACTCTACCAATGTATAATGTATTATTCTTCTATTGTCTTGTTTTGTATATCACTTGTATGGTTATATTATTATTTCATGCAGTTATGTTCCCTAGAGGTGTTAGCTGTTTATTTCATTTAATGTTGTATTATTGTTATGTATAATGCATATCTTTGCTTCAAAAAAAAAAATTATGTAATGTTGTCTCTTGTTTAGTCTAACACTCTAGGGTTGCATGATAGGGCATCACATTTGGTATCAGAGCCAAGTTTAAACACTAGGTACTCTAGTTATAACTTAGCCCATTATGTGACCTAGTGCTTAAACTCTATAGATTAACTTCATCCCTGTTGTTTTCCTTTCTGTGTATAATCAATCATCTTTTGGTGTTGTAGGTAGATGCCTAGAGGTAGGGGTCGAGGTCGTGGTAGAGGTAGGGGTCATGGGAGAGGTGGTGGCGGTACACCTCCTCCTAGTTCTCCTCATGAGAGTACCCATGAAGGCAGGGGTCAGAATATGGAGGGTCAGGGCTAGCCTGAGGGAGCCCAACTATGAAAGTTACTTAAGGAGGCTTTTGCCTGATTAGATCTTAGATAGGAGGGTGAGCAGCCTAGAGGGGGTCAGGAGGTAGACCAGCCAGAGCCCAGGGAAAGAGAGAGATCACCCAGGTGAAGAGAGTTGACAGCTGAGTAGGAGGCCACACTAGCCATCCATATGAGAGATCTTCTAAAGGCATACCCTCCCACCTTTGATGGAGCTGGTAGAGGTCTAGAGGCAGAGACTTGGTTATTGGATTTAGACATGTGTTTCACCATACATCCTTATGGTAGCAACACCAAAGCCAGATGTGCTATTTTGCATCTTTGAGGGTTTGCATCGACTTGGTGGCGGTTAGAGGAGCAGAAGCTGCACCTGGACATTAGCACTGTTTCTTGGGAGTTGTTCTTAGAGAGATTCAGAGCCTGTTTCTTATCTGATCATTGGAGGCAGTGTTGTGTAGATGAGTTCCATGAGCTGAGGCAGATGGCCATGTTAGTTGAGCATAATGAGCATAGATTTTATGATCTCAAGCAGTATGTGGGTATCAGAGATGACGAGTCTATGTTGGTACAACATTTTATTAGGGGCCTGAATGCCTGGATCAGTGGAGGGGTTCATGTATTCAAACCTTAGTCTATGGAGGTGGCAATGGAGAAAGCCCGGTTAGTGGAGGAGAATTTGGCTATGGCACTCGGTGGGCATACAGGTGTGCATATTGGCAATGCATCTTCTTCAAGTTTTGGTTCATGTGGTGGACATACTCAGGCATTAGGATCTCATGCACCCTCAAAGGGTAGATGACAGCAGCATTCTTAGGCCAAACTAAAGAATTATCAGCTTCAACAAGGTAATAGATTTTAGTCTAAGAAAGACCGGTCTTGGCAGCGTAATAAGTGCAATCGCTTTGATCAGCCAGCTTAGAGTATGCAATCCATAGTGAGTAGAGGTAGTTTTCAGCAATCTAGTTCTTTCCAGGGTGACGATCATTTTTTTAGAGGCACCGGGTGCTTCTCTTGTAGCCAACAGGGCCATATTGCTAGATAGTACCCTCAGAAGGGTACTTCAGGGTTTGGACATCAACTAGTGGCTTCAGAGCCAATGGTTGGTGATGCAGGCAGATCACATAGAGTCTTTGCAGCGATGGATAACTGACAGGCAAAGCATCAGGGCACCGTGGTGGAGACTTCAGGTTTTATGCGAGGTATTAGTTTTTCTATTCTTTTTTATTCCGGTGCATCTGATTTGTTCATATCTCCTTCTCTTGTGGAGCATTGTGGCTTAGTGGCAACAAAGCAGGATGATAGGTGGCAGGTTGAGTTAGCTTCTAGGGCTAAGGTTGCAATTGAGTCTTTAGTTTCTAGGTGTGAATTGAGGATTGGCTCTCTATCTTCTACAGAAGACCTTCGCATCCTACCCCTTGGTTCATATGATATAGTTTTGGGGATGGATTGGCTAGAGGCCCATCAGGCTGTGATTGATTGTCGGCATAAGTCTATTAGATGTGTGGATGATTCTTGTGTAGAGGTGGAGGTTGTAGGAGTTTAGAGACCTATTTCCCTACGTATGATCTCCACTATGCAACTTAAGAGATGCATGCGTCAAGGATGTCAGCTTTTTGCAGTTTCTATTAGTGACTTAGAGATGGAGGAGAGTCAAAAGGCATCTCTTGACGATCATCTTCTGTTGAGGGAGTATGCTGATATTTTTCCTTCTCAGATTCTGGGGATGCCACCTAAGCGTTACATCAACTTTAGGATTGATCTTGTTCCTGGTGCAGAGCCCATGTCATGAGCTCCATACAAGATGACCACTTAGAAGCTTAAGGAGCTTTGACTGCAGTTGGAGGAGTTGTTAGCCAAGGGATTCATTCGACCTAGTGTCTCTCCTTCGGGAGCACCTATGATCTTTGTGAAAAAGAAGGATGGTTCTCTGTGGCTATGCATCGATTATCATCAGCTCAATAAGGTGACAGTGAGAAATAGATACCCCTTGCCTTGGATTGATGACTTGTTTGATCAGATTAAGGGAGCCAAGGTATTTTCTAAAAATGACCTTAAGTTAGGATATCATCAATTAAAGATATTTGAGACAGATATTCATAAAATGATATTTTGTACCCATTATGGGCATTGCGAGTTCACAATAGTACCATTCAGGTTGATGAATGCACCTTCAGTTTTCATGAGCCTGATGAATGGTGTTTTTCGCACTTATCTCGATAGGTTTGTCCTTGTGTTTCTAGATGATATATTGATCTATTCAAGGACTATGGAGGAGCATGAGGAGTAGTTGCGTCAGGTGCTGTAGTGTCTAAGAGAAAATTAGCTTTATGCTAATTTGTCGAAATGTGAATTCTTTCTGATGGAGGTGAAATATTTGGGTCATGTTATCTCTAGAGAGGGTATTGCGGTGGATCCTTTGAAGATCCAAGCTATTATGGATTGGGTTGCACCAACCAATGTTTCAGAAGTCTATTGTTTTATGGGTTTGGCAGGTTACTACCACCGTTTTGTTATGGGGTTTTCAAGTATTACTCATTCTATTACTTCTCTTTAGAGGAAAGGGAAGAAGTTTGTTTAGTCAGAGTAGTGTCAGGCAGCATTTTAGACCCTTAAGGAGTAGTTGACCAGTGCACCTATTTTAGTAGTTCCTGATCCTACTAGGGACTTTGTGGTTTGTACAGATGCTTCTTTGGAGGGTTTAGGAGTAGTCTTGATGAAGGATGGTCGCATGATTGCCTATGAGTATCGTAATCTCAAGGATCACGAATTGAACTATCCCACTCATGATTTTGAGTTAGCCGCAGTTATACATGCCTTGGTGAGGTGGAGACATTTTCTCTTAGGGCATCGGTTTAAGCTGCATAGTGATCATCATAGATTGTAGTATATTTTCATGTAGCCAAACTTGAATGCAAGGTAGAGGCGTTAGATGGAGTTCTTGTACAAATATGACTTTGAGGTCAAGTATATTCAACGCAAAGAGAATGTCGTAGTGGATGCTCTTAGTCGTCGGCAACATGAGATCTCAGCGGTCTCTCTTACAGTTGATTTGAGAGGTCAGATTCTCATAGCATTTCCTACTGACAGTTGGTGCTAGGAGGTGAAGTTTGAGTTTAAGTCTAGTAAACCTTTAGAGGGTAGATTCTCTGGTTACTATCTTGAGTCAAATGGTCTATTGTGACATTTGAGTCATATCTATGTTCCTAGTTCTTAGGGTCTTCGTACCCTAGTGTTGTCAGAGGCGCATCGGGCACCTTATTCTGCTCACTCAGGTGTGAAGAAGATGCATGCAAATCTGCACCAGCTATACTTTTGGAGTGGCATGAAGCAGGATATTGTTGATTTTGTGTCGAGGTGTCTTGAGTGTTAGAGGGTGAAGGAAGAGCATCACCACCCTGCAGGTCTTTTGCAACCTCATTTGATTCCAGAGTGGAAGTGGATATCATTTCAATAGATTTCATTTTTGGTTTTTCGGTATCCTCTCATCGGCAGGATGCTATTATGGTCACTATGGATAGGTGGACGAAGGTAGCTCACTTCTCTCATGTCCGTTCTTCTTACAATGCTACTATAGTGGCTAGAGTGTTCATGGAGGACATCATCAGACTTCATGGGATTCCTCATAGGATCATCTCCAATAGGGATCTAGTGTTCACTTCTGCCCTTTGGACCTCTCTGTAGCATGCTTTGGGGACATAGCTGAACTTTAGTTTAGCATACCATCCTAAGACTGATTGACAGACTGAGAGGGTTAATTAGGTTCTCAAGGATATGCTTAAGATGTATGTGATGGATTGCAAGAGCTGTTGGGAGGACTACCTGTACCTAGTGGAGTTTGGTTATAATAATGGATATCACAGTTCTATTGGCATGTCTCCATTTCAAGATTTGTATGGTCATCCTTGTAGGACCCCTCTGAGTAGGATAGAGTTCTTCTTGGTATAGATATGCTTAGAGATATGGAGCAGCATGTCAAGATGATTAGAGAGCATTTGGTGGCAGCTCAGGAGAGACAGAAGAAGTATGCAGATGCTCATATGATCGATCGACCATTTTTAGTTGGAGATCGGGTGTTCTTGCGTGTGCGACTGCAAAAGAGTCCAATCCATTATAGAAAGGGCTCTAAGCTAGCACCATGCTTTATTGGACCTTTTGAGGTGTTGGAGAGGATCGGTCCTATTGCTTATCATCTTGGTTTTCCACCCAGTCTTTCATGCATCCATGATGTGTTTCATGTTTTTGTACTTAGACCTTACTATCTAGATATTGCTCATGTTCTTTATTGGACTGCTCTATAGGTAGAGGATGGGCAGCTGGCTTTGGAGCTTGTAGGCATTCTACAGCACAAGAGACTTGCTCTCAATGCCAGAGACATGGAGCAGGTCAGGGTCCAGTGGGATCCTAATGACGAGACCTCTGCTACCTGGGAGGATGCTTCCAGGATGAGAGAGTTAGACCCTTACTTATTTACAGGCTTCCAGGAGTAAGCTCAACTCTAGGGGGAGGATGTAATGCCCCCTCATTTTTGGCTTGTGATAGTTGTTAATTTTACATTACTCTTTGTCTGATCTGAGACAGTTGTTAGTTCTTCCATAGCATTTAGATAGTTTTGAGACATCTGGGTTATTAGGCCTACGGTTTATGCTTATTTTGAATGTGATAGACTATGTTCGACTGATATAGTTCTGACATGTAGTATGTGTTTATGATGACATTGTTGTTATTCCAGTTATGATGAGATGGACATGTTTAGTAATGGTTTAATATTATCATATTTTATGCATCTAATTTTAAATAGAAATGGTTATAGTCTTGTTTCATAGAAGGGATGGTGTAGTACTACTCGGTTTGAGCACCCTACTACACCGTGATTCTCTCACTCGGTGTGTTTTTGATATATATATATATAGTTGATCATATACAACCCATCATTCTCATGCAGGTTGCAGGTACAGGGCCTCAACTCCACCTGACTTAGTAGGTCTGAGCGGGCCCTACACCATGGATAACATTGATGGAGATAACATGAGGGTTACTCCCCTAGCTTAGTCTTGGCCTTCTATTGTGATTTTGTATCATGATGTGACCCTTTGATCCTCGCTTCATGTTGTTAGTCATCTCGTGTTGTGGAGCATTGTTGAGTTTTGTTTAAGTTACGTCGATGTGTGTCCCTTGATAATATCTTAGCGAGCTATTATTTTAATGATAATGCTATCTATATGTTAAAATTAATAGTATTTTGAGTAGTCTTTAAAAGTGGAATATTGCTAAAGTAAAATTTATTATTGAGTAAAATAATTATTTTTTTCTTTCTTTATGTTTATTTAAGCATCTGAATCTTTTTAGGGGTAATAAATATATCAAGCTTTTTAAGGATAGTAGTGGGTAATAAATTGATTGGTGTGAGTTGTTGAATGTGAATCTTTAGATTTGGGGAAATCTCTATTTTAAGTAAAATTTTAAAATTTCTCAGAAGAATGGAGATTCTCGGTAACTGATGCATGATTGTAGTAATTTATGAGATTAACTATTTTTATTGTGTGGGACTATTTGGTTCAAGGAGGGAATTGTTGGGAAGGATTCATTCGGAGCAAGGAAGAGGATTTTGTTTTGGGAAGAAGCTTGATCTAGGTATGTATTGTTGTCTTGGTTCTTGTGATTTGATGTTTTTAGTTGTACTGAAAGTATGTGTGTCTCCCTGTGTACCTTGGTAGTAAAACTAGTTTTCTTTGTATTCTATGTCAAGACAACCCTTCTAGAGATTAGTTTTATCAAAACTCTTGTATGCTTTGTTCTCGAAAACTTTTGCATCATTGAAATCTATCTTTGCCAACTCAACTGTTACCCTAAACCTTGCACTTTGAGCTATACTCACCCCAATCTCATCCCTTGTTGGCTCCTTAGACCATTGTGGTGGATTGTGAGGTTAAATGGATTTTTGTGACCCTATCAACCCCTTGAATAGTCAAGGCTCATGCAATTTTATTTTGACCATCATTGGATTTTGCATCTTTACTTATTGCATGCCATATTCTGTATCTCGACTGTAAATCTGTTGTCATTCAAGCCATAACTGTGTTGAGCCTCGGGTTCTCCATTCTCTTTTCTTGTCAGATGCTCCTGTGTAGTATCTTGGTAAATGTAAATAGGGAATTTTAATGCAAATCAAATTTCTTGGCTCTGGCAGAATCTTGTAAAAATTTACCTTAGCCTTGTTAGTATGGTGATGTTGCTTCCTATCTCAAATCTGTTTCCAATCCACCTTCAAATTTTAGTAAATCTTGATAGCTAGATGATGGCCATCGCATGACCATCTAAAAGAATACCTCCTCCTGAAGTCTATGCCTAGAACTCCATTAGATGGATAGGATTTTTACCTCTGGTTGTAAGGAGTTTTCTATTTTTGAAATAAGTTTGGCTTCCTAAGTTGTAGAGAAGAAACTTTCTTTACTTTCCATCTATCATATCTATCAACCTATTATCTGTTTTTCTTTGTTGGTTGCCCATGCACTAGGAGAAGATCTAGAATTTTGATTTAAACTGCCGAATGCCTGTGTATCGATAAAGCGAATCATGTCTCTGCATACGCTTCTTCTTAGAGCAGTGTCGTTGCTAAATCTTTGCGTGCTTCAATCTTAGCCTTCTCTAAGGCTGCAGTCCTTAGGTTTTTGCTCACTAGGAAGTCAACATTCATTGCAATTATTTAAAGTTTTGCCCTTAGGATTGCGCAGCGCTACCAGTATCGCGCTTCCTCGCAAAAAGTTGAATCGTCACCTTAAATTTGAAAGCTCTAAATATTGCATTCTAGCGATGGCTACTTGCTCCAACCACTATTAGTTCTGGCAGTTACCATTTTTCACTCTGGATATAGACTGTAACCCTCTAGCTCATCAATGTTATATTTGTATTGCAAAGAATAATTACTAAATGCACCACTTGCATATCAATCAATGGCTTTAGTCCTCCTCCTAGATCGTAGTACAGCTAAGAATGAGATCTCTTAAGCAAAATTCCTTACCAGAAGTTTGTGCTTGGCTATATCATCATTTGTTTCCAAATTAACATCATTATTTTAGCATTGGCATCTTTTTTTTTAGGTTGAGGTAGTAGTTGTGGGACCGCGTCCTTCCTCAGTTCTATAGCAATTGACTAGTCAAAGTTCTATTCTAGTCTGGCAGTTTGTTTTAGAATGATGATTAGTTTCTAGTCTACTGTAGTCTTCTTCAACATGTCTTAGGTTTGGACGTCACATAACTTATGTTGGTAGCTTTATAGTTAGGTACTTACTTTTATAATAGTTTTGTTAGGATCTTTCCATGCCTTCTTGTCTAATTAATTATAATTTAGTAGGGCTGAATTCTATTCTTAGTGGTTAGTTTAATAAGCTCTTGTTTTAAACTATTCATGGCTGGGGCGAGTTTTGTTGTAGAGATGTTATTACATGGAGATTCACATATGTATGATGGTAACGAATTATATAGTCAATGAATTCTTCCTCTCTTAGGCTTAGTGATTTAAGAATAGTATATTACCCCTTTTTGGTTAGTTAAGCTATTATAATATTTGTAGAAAGAGATCATTCTTAGATAGGGTAATCCTTGTAAATTGTGGATTGGTGGTTGATATTTTAGTTCTTAGTTTAAGTTATTAATATTATTATTAGTTGATGAATAGCCGTAATTGTTAATAGGATTACATTTGCTTCATTTTGCACGATAGGATTTATTACTTTTGAATTCTTAATGTTATCCATGGTGTATATATGAATAGCTTTCATCATAATTTAAGAATTTTTGTGGTCTTAAAATGGTGCCTCATCATTGTGTTAGGGTGATAAAGTTTAATGAATTTGTTATTTTCTTTAACTCGAATAGAATAATGGTGAAAGTGATGATTTAGTCAGAATTATAGATATTTGTTATTTCCAAGAAAGTTTATGATGTAATCTGAAATAGAGGGTTAAGTTCTTCATTGAATCCATGATAAATAGTTTTGTAAAGTGTTGTAGTATCTAGGTCTTGGCAATATATTTATTCCTTGTTTGATTATAGCTTGATTTAAACTAATGTGTATCAATGGGATGATTGGATCATTACATTTATTTGGTTTTGAGTCTGGCTATCATGTTTGTCTAGCTTAATGTAATGTCAACCATGCTAGTATTGTGAGAGGTCAAGGCTAAGAAGCGTCATGCTTGGTTTTCACTTGTTATTTGTAATCGCCCTATTCCAACGAGGTATTGTTTCAAGTTTTTTGAAGGGAATAAAGGGACTTATATTATTGTGGTCAAGTGAATGTCTTATGCAATGGATCATAATCAATTGTAGCTCTCATCCTTGCATGTTTTGGTTTTGTATGATTGGTCTGAGATTGCTAGGAGAGTGGCTTTCATGGTGGGGCCAGTGCCCAGAGAGGCCACCTGGGAAACCCCATGGAAGTTGTAAGCAAGTGAAAATAACTTATTTAGGAGGGTTGGGGTAGTAAATCACATAACAAGATAAGTAAGATACCTCACCCATGCCTTGAGTGCTCTCGTTGGCTAAGGATGGGATGAGAAGGCCTGGTTGGCAAGGCCGACCTCCTTGTCTCCACGAGAGGACATGTCAGCTCCGCATGTGTCACCCAATGGGGTCGTTGCCTAGAGAGAGGCTACCAAGGTAACCATAAATGGGGGCCAGCTTCTAGTGAGAGATAGCCTGGGTAACCCCTGCTAGGACCATGTGATGACACTCTCATTACCATAGTTGAGTCTCTTCCTCTTTATCTTTGTTGTTACCTCTGGAGTGCAAACTTGTCTTGATGGTTGATCTTATCTTGATGATTTGATTTGTCTTGTTTTAGTGAGTACCATCTTGTCTATGTAGCCTTGATATCCTGTTTGTTTGCATGGAGTCTGTATCTTGTTGTTGTAATCAGTGTTGTAACCTTGGCCTAGCAGAACCTCATTGTTATCTCCTAGATCGGAGGGGTGGACCTTAGGGTTCGACATGGTTGGGAGGTAGAGCTATCCATTGGTTCTTTTGGATGTTTGTTTCAAAATCAGTGCAGAAGTGTTTCCTATCCCAGAGTTGCTCTACACCTTCAAGTTGTTCTATACCTTCATAATTGTATTATCTATAAAGCGATGTAATCAGTCTTGTAATCTTCTATTGAAACTTGTAATTATTTGACTTTGCCAATGTATAATGTATTATTCTTTTGTTGTCTTGTGTTCCAGATCACTTGTATGATTATATTATTATCTAATGCAGTTATGTTCCCTAGAGGTGTTAGCTATTCATTTCATTTAATGTTGTATTATTGTTATGTATAATGCATATCTTTGCTTCAAAAAAAAAAAAATTTGTAATGTTGTCTCTTGTTTAGTCTAACACTCTAGGGTTGTATGACGAGGCATCACATCAAAATTCCTTATCACTCTACAATAAAATCTTTAAGTATTTTAAATTGCCTTGACTTTTAAAAAAAAAACTCCACTACTTATATCTCCCTTTCACACTTTAATTTTTATTGGGAAAAATTAAATAAAAAAGCACTACTTATGTCTCCCTTTTGATTTTTATTTAATACCCTGACACTTTTCTTTCTCTACATGTCTCTTTTTTAAAAAAATATATATATTATGCAAAACACTTCAATTTATTTCTCTTTATTTTTAAAAAAATAATACTCCTTTCAAACATTAAAAAACTCTGCCTCTTAAAACTTTTCACTGTGGCTTCCCTTTGTTTCTTTTGTTTTTCTTTAAACTTCATACAATTAATAAAATAATAGAGGGAAATAAAACTTAAATGCACTTTGTAATTGTTCATGTATTGCTTGAGTTGTCAGGCCTCTTGTTTTCCTTTTCAAAGCATCTTTTGTCTTCACATGCAGCACTATCAAGATTTTTAAATTAATCCAAAATTGTATGAAATGCTTCCTACACTTGCTATACCCAAACTCACATTTCCCATGCCATTTCCATTTACTGATGTGACACTTATAGAAGAAGAAAGATTAATTAAAAACTTACTATTGTTCTCTGGATTTCTTATTTTCTCAGATGTAATTCCAACTCTCCAGTCTGTAGTTTAAACTTCAACACAATGATATCCTAGTATTTTAAACTTCAATGTTGATTTTTGTGCAACAAATGAAAAGATAGAAGACACTTCTCTTTATGTTGCACCATATCTGCCTTCTTTAAGACCACGATTCTTCAATCACAGGCACTGGTGATTTCTCCTCTACAACACAGGATTGAATATTACTCTAATACCATGTTGAAATGGTGAGCACAAAATATGGAAAATTAGATTAACCCATTTGCGTAGTAAAATATGAAATGATATATTAATGATTCGGGATATGTACATTGAATGAATTTTACATTTGAGTACATTGGCTTTATAAAGCCACATATTCCCGTGAACTAACCAAGAACTTATTTATGAGAATGTAACTTCCCAAGAGATAACTTATTTATCTACTTACTAACATTTATTTATTTAATATGCATAAACTAACCTATAAATACAAATTTAACAATGTAATACCATTGTTACTATGACTATTATGCCAATAGGTAGTAAGTTCTCATCGTATGTTTTATAAACAAAACTTTAATATTGACTTACTAGCTATTATGTGTTGAGTTGCTACTCATATGGACTAGCTAGGACTTGAACCTAGGACCTTCCATTTTCTATTGGAGTATTCTACCAACTGATCTACTGGCCCCTTTTGGCTAGTACATCATCAGTTTGGGTGTGTTGTATTTCCAACAATATCCCTTAAACCAGACTACAGGAGCTTGGGGATCCGAGGCTAGATCTGATAGCAATTGTTGAGCTACTTTTCATATGGACAAGCTAGGACTCAAACCTAGGACCTTCCATTGCTGCTAGAATGCTCTACCAACTGAGCTACTAGACCCTTGTGGTGAGTCAATCATCAATTTAGGTGTGGCTTACTTCCAACATTATGTTGATTGTGCATGTATGTATTGTTTTGACAAGAATGGTTGTTGAAATAGAGTTCTTCCTTTAATTTTAGAGATAGACAACACTACAAAGGTTAAGGTAAGAGCACTGAACAAGGACATACAAAATGAATGTAATGAATAAATTTATTGAATCTCAAGGCTTTATCCACAATCAAATGCCATATTATGATTAAGCCAAACCTATACACTTACTCACATCCACCGAGGACTCTCAAACATGAAATGATTTTACTATATGGATGCGAGGTAATGAATAAATTTTAATTGACAGTTGCCTCAAGTCTATTAGATGTAGGGGACACAAGATAAACTAAAATTTTAAGACAACTAAGGTCCAAGGAATTCAGAGATATGAAATACTTTTATCAATAGACATGAGATTGTGAATAGATTAACCCTTATAAATTCCTTGTATCTACCAAATACTCTAAACATGAAATAAAAATCAAACGCAAATGTAGAGCAATACCAAAATTACTCTTATAATTTAATGTAACTTGGCTATTGTCCATATTATTACCAATTTTTCACCTACAACTCAAATTGGCAGAGCTGAAGCATTTGTTTCATTATAAGATGAAAAGTTCTTAAATTTTTTTACTATGATAGTTTGCATAGTTTGGAGTGCTTGAAAAGAAGAGGGTTTAGTTTTATCATTACAAAGAAAATCAGTTTATCATTCATTTCTTTGTAGAAGATTCATCATGGATAAGAGATATTTCATTTCATTACAATAATCATTCAATTTTATAAATGAGACACAACAACTGAATAAGCATTGCATTAAATGAAAGTAAGAGAGATCAAATGTCCCACACAAGCCGTGGGACTAGATAAACCAGTACAAACATAGGAAATACACTATGTATCTAAAAATAAGAAAGGAAAAGATGATATCCATCATTACTTATTAAGGTCCTGGTTTGATCTTCATTGTAGCTGGCTCCTCCTCACTCTTGATCTTTGAATGAACCTGTATCATGACAAGAAGGATTGTTAGAGCTCCAGATATGTCTTCCTATGTGCCTATCAACAGAAACATAATATATTGCATATGATGCACTATATGAGATGATCAAATCATCCATATACAAGAGAGCCTAAAAGATGAAACATCATTGAGCTTCACTATTTTGTAAAACTAACATGTTTGTTTCCTGTATAGGTATAGGTGAAATCATGTTGTTGATTTAAAGACATCATAGCATGTGGTGTAAAGTGGGCTCCCACAAGGTTTGAGCCTAGCATGCTGCCCCTTGAATCTCAAGAGGGGATGAAATAATAATTCATATTCATAGTACTCAAATGAAGCATTGCAAGTGAAGGAGTAATTCATTAAGTGTCTACAAGAGCCTCAGACATTGATCATTCATAGCAATAGAGTCAAGGGTACAAGAAAACAACCCTATGAATTGGAAAATACAAATGAACAATGGAAAGCAAATGCCAGGTATGTTGAGTTGTTCACATAGCTAGTTTCTTCTTTACATGCCATAGTGGAAGCATTAGATAAATGTAGAAGTATCAAATATCTAGCAGACAAAGTGCATCCATGATTGTGGGACAACAATGAGATAGGGTAGTTATAAATATCATTTATAATGAAAAAGTACAAGAGCAAGTCTCTTTACTATCTAGACATCATGCAAAGGTATTATGATGCCATCAAGTGAAATATAGTGCATGGATGTATATGACTTACAAGAATATAAACTATGGACAATACAGTCATCTTGGCTTGATTAATGCCCATTTTGTCATTATGAACAACATTTAGAACCACCTCAAGAGCATGATAGCAAAAGATACATTATGAAACATTAGTTGGACAGCAATAGAACAGTTGGCTGGTATGTGATAAACATCATAAGAAGAGGGCACCTCATGCCACATCAAGCATACTCCTAAATCATGAAATGATACAATACATTTGAAACCAAAGAGGCAAGTGTACTTATAATGTTTAAATTCCAAGTAGAAATCATAAGCTACAAGAGGTGCAGTTATAGGAATAAAGTCTCCAATATATATTTTTTATGCCAAGCCCCAGTCATGAGGGTATAAGTTGTTTTGAGAGATAAGTGTGTATGAGCATGAGGATCATAAGAGAATAGGTGAAATGCAAGTCAAAGACAATAATCATGAAGAAATCTCATAATGCCATCAGTGAGAAGATGCCATACACATAATATAATTCTATGCTACAGGGATCATACAATGAGAAATATAGGTGTAGTGATCATTCTGAAGGAACATTGAGCTTGAGAGGTTATATGATTTTACAAATGCATGCACAACTAAATGAGAATAGAGCCTCAAGTACAATGATTGTATCAGTTCATAGAGAATAACAAAGATGGAAGGTATTGTTTATCAGATATTCTTGTTCCTATAAGTTATCATTATGCTGCTACAAAGACAAAGATTTAAGCACCAAGAGCCTATGGCCCTCTATGGTGGAAGACAAAAGTTTTGTCTTTTGCATTTTTAGGAAATGGAAGAATAGTATAGTTTCATCACTTTCACATACAGAGAAATGAATAAAAAACCCATTTTGTGCCATCACAATTAGCAGCCTAAAACTGTGTTTCTCTTCATTATTATAGAAACCCATTTGGGTTTGAGCAAAATTATCAAATATAGAGAGAAGTGTGGGGTTTTAAGTGTATGCAGGGTCGAGTAAATATTCAAAAGTGAACAAATGTGCAGATATCAAAACTTATTTGTTAAACCAGAAGGTGCCTTCTTGAGGCCACAACCCTAGAGCATGTCAGAGTTGCAAGAGGAGTGATTAAACCCTAATAGGGTTTATATCAAGTAACTATCAAAACCCTTATCTATCTACATAGAACAAAGACAAATATAGAGGAAATAGAATAGTTTCAAGCTCATAATAATTTTAGTAGACCCAGAATGGCATATGGCCGTGGCCTACTAGATTGAATACAAGGGGCAATTTTTTTTTCTTATTTTCATCTCTCTCAGGAGAAAAACCATAGTCGAGCCATCATCAGAGATAAACATATATCATGCTAAATAAAATACATTGTAATTTCCATGAAAGTGAAAGGAAGTTACAGAGTTTGAATGGTGGCACCTTACCCAAATTTCAGCTATAGGAGATATGCTCAAAGTTACAGTATGAATGCTCTAAGCAACCTTCAATGGCAGCCTCGATGCAGAGAGGAATATCAAGAGGAAAAAAAAGACAAAATGCATCAGAGATATGACCATAGCCACGACTTGGAAGCCAAAACTTGTATTTAAAATGAAAATTTTGGTTTAGTTTGGTGACAGTGAGGAATATACCTTGTGTTTTCTATAAAATATTCATAGATAAAGAATTGTAATAGAAACTAATCAAGGGTTCTGACCTCAAACCTTAGTCTACATGGTGGTGGCTCAAAAGAGCCATCTCTTCAAAAGTCAGAATGCCAAATGAGTTTGAAATGATAGGGTTTGAATGTTTTGTTTTAGGGTTCCATTATGCCCTAATTCAATTGAGTTATTTTTATCACATTGAATTAAAAAAAAACATTGCCTCAACTAATACCCTTGGGGGTATTATGTTCCCTTTGCACCTATTGGTGCCTAGGCTTTATGCCTTAAGATCTTGAGGTCCTTTTTGCCACATTGAACTTTAGGTAAGTCAACATCACATATGCCTTAGGGTTTTGTTTGCAAACCACATGGAGGACAAACCTAAGGGTCTTTTATTTTTCAAAAAAGATTCTATAGTGCCCTCAAATTTTTTATGATTTATTTTAGAAAATCAAATAGAGAGATGTATCATATTTGGCGAAATGAAACATATAAGCCTTGTATTTTTTTGCAAATAATCAAATCGAGACAAATTAGGAGATAAAACTGCAAAATACATTATAAAACATTATTAAAGCAATGCTTTTATAAATTAATTTAATAGTTGTTATTTTAATGTAGTTAAAGTAAAAAAGATATAAAGGAATCTTTTTTTTTAGATTTTCTTCTTCTGGGTGAAATTGAGAAGATATGGGAAAAAAGGAGGCTTTTATTGATCAGGTAAAGACTAAATTTGAGGAGATTTTGGTGGGACCACTCGGGATAGCATTTTGGCATCTTTTCTCTTCATTTTGGAGGTAGTTTAGTTAGTTTTTTGGAGGCTTTTCTGTGGAGCTTGAAAATGGATCAAATTAGCTATTTGAGGAAGATTTCTCAGCTTTTTCCTTCAAAGATTTTTAGAGGCATATATAGGAGAAAAAATTTAGTTTTATCTCAGTTCTAAGTTTTTTCTCAGTTTAGATTATTTCTTACTTTCTGGCCCATTTGTAGAAAGCTTGTAAGCTGAAAATTTGTACTCAGAATTTATTTTTGCATGCACCTTTCAGATTAATAAGACAACAGAATTTTCGTTTCTCATTCATCTTTGTCTCATTTTACAGTATTGATTTGATGTTTCACTATGATCATAAAATTCAGATCCTTTGTTATGTCTCTTTATTGCAAACTTATGTGCAGAAGTCTCATGTAATGCAGGTTGTATATTGAGTCTGATTGCAAGCCTTCATATAAATCATACATGTGTTGCATGTTTCAAGTGAGATTGTGAAAGTAAATGTTTTAAGAGTTTGATTGTGAGTAAAAGAATTAAAATAAGTTAGAGTTTTGGAGATATCCTTAGGTTTTAGAATTTTATTTTTAGTTACCTTCTATCCTTTTTCCTCAGCAAATCATTTAGATTAGGTGAAGTAACCAAGAGAACCAGCTCACTCTAGAGGTTCACTCCAAGTTTTAGGCAACCAACAAGCCTAGGAGTGTTCCCATGTGTCAACAAATAGCTAAGTTGATAGCTTAGCACTTGGGTGCATACTTTGATTGACAACACATATCACAAAACTTAGGTGATCACCACATGCAAAAAAGCATATTAATTCTAAATTTTTTTCTTTGTCAACTATTATATAATTCTGAATATACTTTCTGTGATTATAGACCTTTTACATTTTTTCCTTTGATTTAATATAAAAAATGATAAATTATCTAATATTTTAGAGAGTGTTGGAAACATAAAAGAAATTGAAAAAAAAACATAATTTAAAGGTGCACTC
This sequence comes from Cunninghamia lanceolata, assembly GCA_027924645.1. Classification (NCBI taxonomy): domain Eukaryota; kingdom Viridiplantae; phylum Streptophyta; class Pinopsida; order Cupressales; family Cupressaceae; genus Cunninghamia; species Cunninghamia lanceolata. Next base: position 10,610,245 of record BSBN01000334.1, on the reverse strand, counting down.
TAAATCTTCTTTAAAAACTCCTAAAATGTCAATAAGTGGATTTTAAAATTAGCACCTAATTTCTCCTAAAATAAGAGTTTAAAAACCTATCTAAAATTAACTTAAACAATGTTGGTTTAAAATAGGATGCAACATCATTTATCCAACAATTTAAAATCAATTAGATTTAGTGATGAGTATGCTCTCCACGTACTGTATACCTCTATGTGGCTCAAAACCTAAAGGACCCAATAGGAAACAGTATCCATCTAAATAAAGACAAGGAAAAATCATGTAGAAGGAAATTGCCTCACATGACAATAAGGATAGAAAAATGTGAAATGTGAAATAAATAACAAATAACATTCTTCTTCCCTGCAATGAAAACTGCAGACACCTAAAATTGTCCATGTCTTACAACATCACCTTATCGACACATTACTAGAGACATCTTGTAACATTTTGTCCTAATCCCACTCCTAATCCCATTTATCTTGCCTAGACAATTAATTAAATAAATCCTATTTATTTAATTAATTTCCCTCTCCCATTTTCCACCTAATTCAAATAAAATATTTGAATTTGTCCTCACCTTTGATCTCATTGCAACACATGTCACATACTACATTTTTCATTTAATACACTTCACATGTCCCACTGATTAAAATAATCTTTTATTTAAATTAGGTCTACCCTACACTTGTCACATGACTACAACTCCTCATGGAGTGGGAAACCCTATTCGATCTCGACCATCCACATCATTGAAATCAACTTTCAATCATAGCTCTTCATTCAAATCAGTCATTTCCTATAAATCAACCCTCACCCAAGCCATTTGGGGAGATCTATTTGTAAGTAGCCTCATGATGTCTAATTTCCTCTAGGATCTCCATTCTCATTCATCTTCCTTCTAGTGTTATGCTATTGAAATAGTGATAAATCAACATTCATCCTTCGATATCATGCATTCCTATGCAAGATTGAAAAGAGCAATGGAAGAGAGCCAAGCTTAATGAAAAGATTAGTTTTGGTTTCATTCATGTTTGGATTTCTATGCTATCTTGTACTTCATTATGCTGTTAGGATTTTATGCTTTCATGTTTATGATTTAGCCCTGATTTTTACCTTAGCTACATTTGGTGAACTCAACGTGAATCTTTACAAATCCAACATTTTTTGTCAATTTTTAGAAATCAACTTTTCTAGGTGACCTCTAGGCCTAAAACGAACCTTGTCATTGTGTTCGGGAGGTATCAAAGCTGAAAAATGACATAAAATATGACCTTTTTTGCTCATTGTGAAATTTTTATAACTTTTTGAAAAAAAATTTGTCAGTCCGTACCATACGGATCCGTATGGTATGGGGCGGCTGTATTGATTGCCCTATGTGTCTGTGTTAAATTTTAGCTTTTACAAGTTGCAAGTTTCATTTTTGTCTCTATTTATAGGTTTGGAACTTAGTATTTTATAGGTTTAAAATTAATCAAACCCTAGTTGACCTAGTTTTAAACCCTTTCTCTAGTTCTCATCAAAAACCCTAAACACTCTATGTCACCGCAAGTTATTCCCCCTTCTGCTAATCTCTACGCCCTAGTCGCCACCATTGAAGACTATCGCCACCCCCATATAATAGTATCATCTCCTGCCTGCATCCTTCTCCCTAAATTCCTCTGCCTTCTCTGCTGTCATCGCCACCCTTATAGCCAGGTCACCTCCATTTCACTGTATTCACCACTTGCTTTAGACCTAAGCCCTCATCACCACTCAAAAACAAAAATCCTGGTTGCTTCCCATGCAAATTTCCCTCTCGCAGATCTCAAGCCATTGGCTGCTGTTGATTAGGGTTTAGGCCCCCCCATCTGCAGTGAACTTAGGTCACTTCGGTGATCATGGGCTCTATTGGGCTTTAAGCCCTTCTCACATTATTTTCTACTCTTTTTATTTTTTAGTTTATCTTTTGGTTTGCCCCTAGTCACATGCGTCACCAAGGGGCTTAAAATATAAATCTTGACCTTAACCACTAGAGGTAACTATAAACCCTAACTGTTTCCATGTGACCACACTTGCTTTTAACTGCTAGTAGTTTAATTAAATAGCCAGGACTATGCCTTCACCCCCTCAAGCCCTAATAGGGCATTTTTTTTCTTTTCTCCATAACTCAGGCGTACGACATCAAATTTTCACAAAAATTGTGGCATTGTAAAGCTAGTTTGCTCAGCTATGCTATTGAAAAATCGATATCAAGTGACTGTGTTGTTTTCACCACTTTTTTTTAGTCAAGCTCAACATTAGTTTCAAACTTCAAATGAGCATAATTATTGCAAAATTTATCCATTTTTTGTGATTTTTTTAAACTACCTAAAATTTCATCTAGATTCTGTTCATGACATTCATTCTACTACAGTTATTCATATTTATCAATTTTTTTTCTAATTTCATCTTTTTCACATAACATATTTGTATGCATGTTTACTTGTTCTTCCTTGGTTTTGGTAGCTTCTAGGTGCATCTAAGGAGTTGTAGTACCATCAGGATTAGTCACAACAACAGATTAGAAAGTGAAAATTTTTAGGTGCATTCATTCTATACTCTTGTCTTTTCATTTCATTAATCAATCTTGCTTGTCTCGCATTTCAATTTGGGCCTAAAAGGAACATTTGTTTTCCTTCACATTTGGATTTAGGCTCTAAAACAAATCATTGTCTTTAGTCACACATTGAAATTGGGTCTAAAATGAACCATTGAATTCCTTCACACATTTTGACTTGGGATTAAAAAGAACAAGTGCTTGCATTGTTTGTTAAATTTGAGTGAGATTAACGGTCTGTATGCTCTTCTCATGTGCTTCATGTGATCTTGAGAATCATAAAAACATCATTCATCCATTCACTTTCACATTGCATATTTCATTTTCTTAAAGGAAAATTAACAAGTGCGAGTGTGAATCAAGTGTGCATGTGTATGCTCTCTCCTCACACTACAAGGTAATCTTAGAAATTAAAAACACCCACTTGGTTTGCTTTTGTCATACCCTTCCTAGGAGGCCTGTTTGAAGACACACCACTCCAAGGGACGACCTCAACTCTAGCGTTCTGGCAGAGTCTAAATAGTGAGGTGTGAATCGAAAGACACCCTCTTTCGAAGTTGAAATCTTGCCATTCAGGCTAAGCCCCAAATAACTTTATACCTTTGGGAAGTGACGGTGAAGGGTGGGTTATCTCTTTCTCCTAGCTATATGGCATTATTTCACTTTCATTTCACACAATTGGGGCCACTCGTACCTTGATTATATATTGGGAACATCCTTAATCAAAATTGTGCATCCTAGAGTAAGACCATTTGGCCACACCCACTTGACTAATGCTAGGATTGTTGATGTGTCTTCAAGTGCTTTCTTAATCATCACATTCAAATTTCAATGTCAAACTTGCTTATGTGTCTTGTGTGAGTGATTCATGTGTGTACATGTGAAATCATTTATTTTCAAATTTCCAAATCAAGTTATAAACACAAACACGTAAACACTTTGTACATCTAAACATTCTTGCCAACACATTTATTCCAGGTAATCAAAATCCTAATCATTCCTAATCATTACACATCATCATCTTCATTCTAGTCCAATCAACTTCATCCTAATCACATCCTAATCATTATCATAATCATTCTACATATCCAATCAATCTCATCCTAATCATTATCCTAATCACATTATCCTAATCATTCCACATCATCATCATCCCAGTCTTAGTCAATCACTAGTCAAAATGGTCCTAATCCTAAGCAAGCCCATGCCCAATCCTAAGCCCAAGTTCATACTTTGAGGAGGCCATCTCTTTAGTCTTAATGATGAGACAAAACCAAAGCCCAAACTTGTACTTCAATGAGGCCCTCCCTCTAACCCTAATGATGAGACAAATCCTAGACCTAAAATCATACTTCAAGGAAGCCATCCTTCACATTCTAGAGGTGAGACAAGTCCAAAATTCAATCTATCCACACATCAAATTCAACCAATTCAATCACACATTCCACCTCAATCCTATGTGTCATCCCCCTCCACTTCATACCAACCTAGTCCATCCACCTATCATGTCAACCTTACATCAACCTATCCCACTTCTTTCCATCTCAATGCCACATCAACATGTCAATTCACTTCACAACAAGAACATGTGAGCCGAAGTCACCCCTTGAAACAAGATCAAATTCCCTCAAGTCCTAATGCCACCTTTGACAAGGGAGAGACCAAGCTAGCTCATGCAAGCCCTTCATTATCTTTTCCACCATCTAATCCTCCAACTCCATGCCCTAAGTTCAAACATTACAAAAGTAAACATATGGAGTTATCCAAATCCACCAATCCATTCAATCCATTTGACCCTCCATCCAACCAAAGTTAAAGCCCTAAGTCTAATCCATCCAACACCCCTCTTATCCTTCCACCATGGGACCTATCCACTCCTATTCCTAATCCATCCAATCCAATTAGCCTTCAACCTAATCCTAGTCCTAAGCCTTCAACTTCCACCACCCATCCCCCTATAAAGGATATGATCCAAGGGCTAGTAGCAAGGAGTCAACCATCTCATCAAAATCCTATCCTTGAGCATACCAAGTAACCTTCCAACACCATGTCCATTCCTACAACCCCATCGTGTAGTCCATTACCCATTGAATCTATCGAAGTGTCATCCACTTCCATTCAAGAAAATCAAGAGTTATGTCAAGGGTATGATCCTAATCACATGGAAACATCTAAAAGCCCTCATTCTAATCAAGATCAAATCACCTCCATTAAACCCATCCTTAGCACACCTAATCTTATCCATGGCCAAGCTCCCATATATGATCAAGATTCCCTCTACGATCAAGAAAGCCATGATGATCCTCTTAGCCCACTTTATGCATTCCATGGCCAAGAGCATATCACTCCACCTATCCATAATCAAATAACTTGCACTTGCCATGATGGGGTAAATACACAAATTTGAGTCCTCTTAAGGTGGAATTTTCAGACTTAGACAAAAACTTGAAATCAGGAAAACTGAAATGGGATTTCATTTTGCTTCAGGATCGCAAGCCAAAAGCGAGATCCTATTTTCTAGAAATAGGATCCCGTTTCATAAAGGGTTTAAATAGGAAGAACAAAACGGGATCCTGTTTCTTAAAATTTAAATTTTGGGCTTGGTTTTTTCTTTTTTAACCGGTTCAAGAAAAGGGTTGAGGACCCGAACCTAGGCTTTGTATCAGGTTTGACCTGCAGTTTGAAGGTCCTGTTAATGTCACAATAAAATAGTGACTTTGGGCATATGTCTGAAGCCCTTTTTTTGCAGAATTTTTTAAAAAAATTAAAACCCATTATAGATGAGATAGTGTAGATTCTAGATATGTCATTTTTTTGGAATTGGATTATTTTTTCTATTTTTCAATTAATTTATGATAAAACAGGTCCATAAACTTGAATTATCAGGGGTTTTTTTTAGTATTTTAATAACTTTTTATTAAAATATTTTTTTGAAAAAAAAATTGTATGAAAACATAATTCAAACAATTATTTTCAATTTGAAAAAAATACATTTTAAAAAATGATAAGTTTAGGTCATCTTATGTGTGACATACACGACATTTTTTTAAAACATCAAATATGACCAAGAAAAAATTAACAAAAAATATTCAATAAAAAATGACAAAAAAAATCAAAAACGTGCTTCAATGAGTTAAAAATCTTTTCCCAAAAGGATTTAAAAAAATATGATTATTTATGTCAAAATATGGATGCCGTACACATGTATGGTATAGTAAAAAAATACTTTTAAACAATAGTTTTTATAAAGGCCCATTGAAAATCAATTTGTATCATCTGGGTATTCAAATAAATTATATATTTAGAAACTAGACTCTGAGTGCTACATTTTATGTTTAGTGACTTTATTAAGGATTCCATCTCTAAGTGCTTCAAATTTTAAGGTTAAATGTGACAAATTCTGAAAATCAGGGAAAACACTTCCACTTTTTGGCCAAAAAGTGGACTCAACTTCTTGCACACACCCGATGAGACACTTGCCTCCAAAGCATACATAGAAAATAAAATGAATAGCTGGGATCTAAATAACGATAATCAAGATCCTAATGATCCTTTATCATCCACTATCCACCCTATTTCAAATCCATCATATCCCCTTGGCCTTTCCACCTTCATCCATGAATGTTCTTCCTTAGGATAACAACAATCATTATCCATCACTTCACCTTCTCCATCCAATAATGAACTCAAGTATAGTTTCCAAAACACACCTAGTCCCATTATCCGTCGCATACTCCAAAACATGAACTACCAAGGTAAAGGCCTAGGCCTTCATGAACAAGGTATTTTGGAGCCCATCCATGTCAAATTCCCTCCACGCTCATATGGCCTTAGATATACACGCCAAGATAAATAATCTAAAGATGTTGGTACTTCCTCCATGTCTCATGAGTCTACCTATTTTCATCACAAATCTTATCATATTCCCAAAACATATGTTGCCATTCCACCTCCATCATCCTACAAATGTCAAAAGCATGTGACCGTACACCTTCCATCATCCACTTTACCTCCACTTCTTCCAACTCCTAATATCCCTCCAACTAATCTACCACCACTTCTACCAATGCCTCATAAACCTATCATCCAATCACCTTATCCATTTATCCATAAATTCCCTCCAATTCCTAGTCATGACCAACAAATACACACATCATATAAACAAGAAGCTCCCACCAAACCCATGGGATTCAAACATAAAAACTTGGATGCCTCTACCCATAAAGCTTAAAATGCTAAGGATTCTCATGCCTTAGGACATAATGTAAAAAGTCAAAGCAAGGTACATTAAAAAAGCTATCCAATCCCATACCTCTAAAAGCAAAGTCCAAAACTAAAATGGTTTGGGTACCTAAGCAAAAAGAGGTCAAATCAAATGAAGCATCCATATCTCAAAATCCTAACAATTCTCTTGCATCCAAAAATCCCATTCCATATACAAATCCCACAAACAATGCAAAAATCACAAAAATATTAAGTCTATCTAGGTCCCTAAATCACTAAATTGACCATCCTATAAGCAAACATCTCCATTGCTTCCTACACCTCATTCCAATCGAAATCTTCAATGTTTATCATGGTGTGTACAACCGTTTGTCTTGATTCCCTTCCATTCCAAAATGTTCCCACATACCCCCATCTCCCCATCCTTCATCCATTATCCCACATATCTCCCCCATCACCTCCCTATGGTCCATACTTTTGGATAAGCCTTTCATCCATCCTTTTGCATAAGTCCTCCATAATCCACATCATAATACACTATCCCCCATCCTTCCACGCATAAACCTTTCATAATTCACTATCTACCTACTCCATCTCACTTTCATACAATCTCTTATCAACATCGATGAGCATAATGACATTTGACATGGTCCATGTGATATCCATCTCTAATGGTACTATAACCTTTCATGGAACTAGATGCTTGACTCCCTCCTATCCATATTCCTCTTTTTCCATCCAAACATCCAAAAAATAAATTAAAAAAAAACAAAAAGAAAGAAAAAGCAAAAAAAAAAATCAAAATAGTAAAGAGAAATTTATTTGTCCAATGGTGAAAACCACCCTTGGTGGCACCTTAGATAAGTAGCATGATGAAAACCTGGTAAACAGACATCATGTGTAGGTTGATCTTGTATGTCACTTACATCTGGGGGCACATTGTCTCATCTTTCCATCCATATCATTTCCTATCCTATCTTACCATCCTTATCCATTTCACCCACACACATATAATTATCCTATTCCATCCATCCTCTCTTTGGCCTTTTGATCTTGATAAATACATGGGGGCAAAATGTTGACAAATGTTTTAGATATCTCTTGATATACCTCATTCCTTTCCAAACAATCTTATCATCCTCTTATCATAAGCCTTCTCATGAAAAATCCTAAGCATTCCACCTAGAATGGGGCATGTTACTCTTATGCGACACAGTATTTGGAGATCATATCCTAGCTCCCTCATGAGTCATCCATTCCATCCTATCACCCACCCTTTTATCCATTCAACCAATTGGACATTATCATTCCACCTAGACTTGGTTTTTTCTTGTCATTGATATCTAGCACAAAGGCTACCCAGATTTTCATCCAATGCCATCCCAAAATATTTCAAAAATACCAAAAACATCAAAATATCCCCAAAAATTAAAAAAAAATTAAAACATTTCAAAATGCCAAAAAAATCAAAACATTCAAAATCCAAAAAAATCACATATGTCAAAATTCAAAAAAATTAAAACATTGAAAAATCCAGAAAAAACAAAACATTCCCAAAAGTCCAAAAAAACCAAAACATTCCCCAAAATACAAAAAAAAAAAAATCCCCAAATTACAAAAATAATTAAATATCCAACAAAAATCTAAGCAATAAAACCAATATGGAATTATCAATTCAAATCAATTCATCCAATCAATCAATTTCTCAATCACATCAATCAATTAAATCAATTAATTCATTAAATCATTCCTTCAAATCTATCAAGGAAATCAATTCATCCAATCAAATTAATCAATTCTTCCAATCAATCAATCAAATCATCTTTCAAATCAATTCTTCAATTCAATTCATCAAATCCAATCATCACATTAAATAACTCAAATTAATTCTTCTAATCAAATCATCAAATCATTCTAATCCAATCAAGTCAAATCAATTCTTCAAATCAAATAATCAATATTCAAATTTTCGAAATCAATCCATCAAATTCCATTCAATCAATATACCAATTCTTTAAAATCAAATAAATCACAATCCAACCACCAAATCAATCCAACTCTTCAAATCAATTCAATCAATTCTTTAATTCAATCACATCATTCAAATCATCCAAATCAATCCATCAAAATTAATTCTTCAAATTCATTCAATTCTTCAAGCCCATTGAACCCAATCAATTCTCCCAATCAATCAATCAATCTAATCATCAATTCTTCAAATCAAATCAATTCATCAAGTCAAACCAATCAAATCTCAATCACTCAATTCTTCTAATCAATCCAATTCCTCAATCTATTCTTCAATCATTCCAATCAAATCAATTCTTCCAATCAATCCTCCAATTCATCAAAATTAAAATCAATTCATGAAAATCAAATCATTCCAAGCAATAAACTCCAAATGCAAGTCATCATCAATCCATACCAATCAAGTTAATCAATCAAGTCAAATTATCTAATTGCATCAATGGTCTTGATTCTAATCTTGACGTAAACAAAATCAATCAATTAATCAATCAATTATTAATCAAATCCTGGTGTTGATTCGCATGGCCAACAACACTAGACATCTTATATGACATCGTCGAAACCAGACTAGGCATCTTATACGACATGTTTCATTTCCTGAAACCAGACATCATCAATCAATCAATCATTGGTTTACAGCATGACAGGGGCAATACCTTTTTTTTTTTTGGTATCATCTGTGCATGTATGCTTTCTTGTGTGTGTTATCATTTTCAACTTGCATTTGAATCAAATCCCTATTCTTTCAACTAATATTTATATCTTGTGTATGTTGGAATTGTTTTTTGCATTAACCTTTGCATCTAAGGTCATATCATACCTTTTGTGCATTAGGACTTTAATGCTCTAAGTTTTCTTCCTCATATTTTAAATAAGGTTGTATTATGCTGGTGCGCAGGACACATCGTCACCCTGGTCCTTATACTTTGGTGCAGAATATCTAGTGCTATATCAAACTTCACGGTTGCTCACATTCATTGCAGCATAACACATCATTCATTTCTTCAATCCATTCCCCTATATTTCTTCCTTGACCAATTCCTTTCATTTCGAGATCCTACCTGTGTTTGTCTAACCCGCCTATCCTCTCGAGGGGGCATCATCATCCTATCTTTACATCATCATACTTTTCCTCTATCCATACCTTAGTTTGTTTGAAATTGTGTTACTTCTCTTAGTCGCAATATTCGCAACATCATCTCAAAGAGGGGAAAGATGTAGACACCTAAAATTATCCATATCTTATAAGATCACCTTATCGACACATTACTAGAGACATCTTGTAACGTTATATCCTAATCCCACTCCTAATCCCAATTATCCCACCCAGACAATTAATTAAATAAATCATATTTATTTAATTAATTTCCCTCTCCCATTTTCCAACTAATTCAAATAAAATATTTGAATTTGTCCTCACTTTTCATCTCATTGCAACACATGTTACATACTATATTTTTCATTTAATACACTTCACATGTCCCACTAATTTAAATAATCTTTTATTTAAATTAGGTCTACCCTACACTTCTCACATGACTACAACTCCTCATGGAGTGTGAAACCCTATTCGATCTCGGTCGTTCACATCGTTGAAATCAACTTTCAGTCATAGCCCTTCATTTAAATCAGTCATTTCCTATTAATCAACCCTCACCCAAGTCATTTGGGGAGATCCATTTGCAAGTAGCCTCATGCTGTCGAATTTTCTCTAGGATCTTTATTCTTATTCATCTTCCTTCTAATATTATGCTACTGAAATAGTGAGCAATCAACATTCATCCTTCGATATCATGCATTTCTATGGAAGATTGAGAAGAGCAATAGAGGAGAGCCAAGCTTAGTGTAGAGATTAGTTTTGGTTTGCTTTCATGTTTGGATTTCTATGCTATCTTGTACTTCATTGTGTTTGTAGGGTTTTATGCGTTCATGTTTATGATTTAGCCCTGATTTTTACCCTAGCTACAAAAATCATCAGAGGAGATTCCATTCCTACAGACCAATGTGAAAGTTAAAGACTACTCATATTCATATGCCAAAGAAATTGTAATAAAAAAAAAAGTAGATGGATGATTGAATAATATGAATATCAACTAAGAGTAGAAGAACTCACAAGAATTAGTAAATAGGAAATAAATATATATACCGTCCAATCATTATACTCAATAACTATAAGTACTCTATTTCCTTAGAGGGATAGTTTTTTTGAAGGTGGAGGCTACAAGATATGTATCAATTTAAAATATATCAAATATACATAAAACCCCTTAATAACGCTGGGCCAAAATATGAAACAACCTCTGCTAGGCTAAAAACAACCAGACAAAAGAGAATGAGAAACATGCCACTTCGAGCCAAAACGAAAATACTGGAAACCCCACAAAGCTAACCAAACGCACAACAAAAAACCAACAGACAGATTAGCGCCACCTCTACAGATCAGAATCACCCATCCACCTGAGACACCTCCCCACTTTCGTCAGCCACACTCAGCATACTTGGTTGACCACCACGTCCTCTAGCTGGCTTGACTGGAATGTGAGCCATATCCTAGACGGCCATTACGTCCTCATCCGCCTCAGCTTCAACCACCTCCTTGGGTATATAAGGGGTCCAATCAGGGGCATGACCTCGCACGAATCTTATTGCAGTGAAAACCTCCCTGCTTCTAATCGCTAATTGGCTGGGGAAGTTATGAAAGTGACCTTTCAAGGCCTTTTCGAAGCCCACCATGCATCCACACTTCAAACCCTGCTGCATAGCGTGAAACACACACTCAACTACCTGAGATGTCCTCAACAGTTCTATAGGGAATAGACCACCGATTGAAGCTTCACCACTACTGATATCATATCCCAACTGTGTCTGATTCCATCTCTCTATATTGTAAAGATGACCAGCGACCAAACCGGTAGCAATTTCATGGACATAGTGGCCATCTTGCACTATGTCCATGATGTTGGATAAGAAATGCAACACCACATCTGACCATCGAATCACTCTTTCCTTTGGCCCCTGGATCCACCTTTACCCATAGACATTTCTAATTGGAAACTGTATCAGGGTGCAATCACTATAAAAAATAAACACAAGTCTGTAATCTTAATGCGCCCTGTGATCTCGGGCTCGCACTTAATGGCGGGAAAGGAAGGTGCCTGTTGATGACGACACACTCCATTAGAATTCTTGCAAAAAGAGGAAGAGAAACAGAATAGAATATTGTCGGGAGTGTCCAGAGAAATAGGAGCTAGATGCATAAATACACTTGCTAAGATATCTCCCATGTCGATCTTTATAACCTACGTCAGGTCGCTCCCTGGCCATAAGGTTAGCGCCACTTGAACCTAACTGGCTTGGCTCCTGCCATTTCATTGGATTCCGCATCATATCGTACTCAACCTTGTACTTGCTAAAGGGGGGATAAAATCTCTGGATATGAAGCATAAATGCCAATATGTATGAATTCGCTTCTCCTATCACGTCATATTATGAAGGGCCCCACGATCACCTGAAATGAACTGAGGATCATCTCAACAGCTTGAAGTCATTACTACACAACTGCTCCAAATCGCCAAAGGACTATCGCATCACCCAAGAGACATTAATATACCACTGATCAAGAGATTTATTGTCTCAAAAATTAATCAATCATCTACTCCTCTATGAAAACATCTTGTCAAACTCAGCCTAGTGTCCCATCCGACTTAACTGATCTGTTAAATATTTATCAACTCCATCCAAAGAGTGAATTGTAATTCTTACCTCTAATACTTACCTAAGCTTGGGTCACATGTCTCAGGGTCAAATCGCTACCAAAAATAAGACACAAGTATTCATTATCCAGTAAGCCCCATGATATAGTTTCCAATTTAAAAGCTAGTCTAGATAATCAGTCTTAGTCAAAATTCCGTGACAAGCTGTCCGCCTAATGCTTGTATGGAGCTTATCGTATAGCAAAAGGGTTCCAGTTTCATGGGACTTATATCTCTTCAATCTCTATCATTGCATCCCAATTTTTTTGTATGTCTGCCCTCGTTATATTTTCTATAAGATTGAACCCTCCTTTTTCCTAAAAACTATAAATCAGAAAGAGAGATTTTGGGTATACGACGGCTATAATTTTTCATTATAGCCCTCGTTAAGGATAAATCTAATTATAGCCTTAATTATGGGTATATGACGGCTTAATTACAATCAATTATCTGCTTAAATTTGACAGCTATATGGCTATATTTTGGGTATTATTTTAATAAAATATAGTTAAAATTTAAGGAAGACTAAATGTTATATAAAAGAGAGATTTTAGAGACACAAATTATATATATAAACATTTGAAAAGCAATTTTGATGAAATAACCATCATTAAAAAAATTTCTTGATAATTAGGATTGACCATTAAATTTAGGCCTAAGTTCAAGTAAGTGATGTTTGAAACAAGTAGTAAAACAAACAATTGGACATAGGATACTTTTAAATTCCAATGTATAATAATTTTGGTAAAAAGTGCATCCTTAATAAATATATTTTTTAATATATTTTTTGATAATTTTGTGTATGTTGACTCACTATTTGTAAAGGAAAATAAGCTTTCTCTATGCCTCGTCAAGGTTAATTAAATGAAATGTTTATATCTCTGACATAAATCAATCTAAACTAATAATGAAAGACTATGGGTGTAAGTAATTCTAAATTAAATGTTAATTTACAAAGGTAAATACAAAGTGAAGCCTTTAAAGCATCAAGCCTTGTATTTTTTGAATGATTAAATAAAAAAGGAAGCCAAACAAATAAATAGAATTTTCTCATTAATTAAATTTATATTAACTTTTTTCACATATTTTATAATATTGTAAAGGAAAATAAAGTTTCCTAAGCTAATCTAATTAAATTCATACAAATATGCATAAATTAACCTAGGTAAATAAATGATAGTTATATATTTGTAACTAGTAGTAATTGAATGTGAGATATATCAATATAAATCAATGAACTTTTCTTGATAACAAAAGATCATATAAATAGTGAGGAAGAATCTAGATTTTGTATATGTCAAAATCAGAAAGTAGTTGATATCGAACTAGTTGTCACTTGGGAATTAGTGTTCTTTGTTAACTCTATGTAGGGATGAATCCAACTATTAGGGACATATTAGTGATCATTAACATCATGAACATACAAAATTATCATGTAATGTTTTTAGATTATTCTTCTTCACTTCATATAAGATACCTTGATTTCTCTTGTGCTTCTAAATACTTATAAAAGGTTTGGTGGTTTTGATAAATTCATTCATAGGTGGTTGCATTTAATTGAGCCATGAGGATATTGTACTTTAATTAACCCCTTGAAATTGAAGAATACCAAATACATCACTCTTCAATCATGTAAATTCTTATAGAATGATTATGCAATGCTAGGTTTCTTTTAGACAAACAATTGAAATGTGCAAGTATGATTGATTTCTCCTCATAATTAATTTTTTTCCAAATGATTAAAATGAATCCATTGAGTGCCTTCAATTACAAGGACATAGAAACATATAATAGAAACTTGTGTTTAGTTGGCTAAAAGTAGGAAGGGGAAAGGCAAGAAGTCAGTTGAATTTAGCATTTTGAATTATCGTGGGATGAGTCACTAAGCATGAGGATGATCCAATCGACATGAACTCATCTCTTGATAGAAAAGGGGATCATTAATAAAGGATTGCTCAAGTGCATCAAAATAAGATTAATGAAGAAGTAATTAGGTGAAATGTATAAGGGTGTGTGAACATGGGCGAGGGGATAAGTGGTAGGTGTATAGAAAGATGTGTAATAAATTACATAAATAAAATAGGGAAAGGGACTTAACTTTGGACATGATTACACCATTTTTTAATACATGTATATACATCAAAGTACTCTTCTCAAATAGACACGAAACTAAATGGGTAATGGCATGGGGATACAAATTTCACCATTATAGTTTGTCCCCACTTTTAGGTGCATTTGAACCATATAATGATCATGTGTCTCAAAGAATGAATCTCTGAAAAATATTCATGTAAACTAAATATTCATAAACTCAAAGGATATTGTAATGCGGCCCATATAAAGTAATAAATATTGGAATGATATGATCATGTGTGTTCATCTTCTATGTATGTGTTTTCAAGTAAGTTCATGGAAATGTAGGATAAAAAAGGTCAAAAGTGGCCACTTTCTTGTGGAAATCAGTTAAAATAGATCTTCGATGAGTAGTTCAATGTGCCTAAACTCAAAATTTGAATATATAATTAGAATAAAAATTGTAGTACCCTAAATTTAGTTTCTAAACTACTAATATTTTTAAAAATGGTTAAAATTAAGAGGGTCAAAGGTTGAGTGCACACAAAAATGTTCATGCTTTTATTACTAAAATATAACATAATAACTAGTGTGTGTGTAGTAATTTTTTCCTACACTAAGTATATTTCAAAACTAATTATTGGAAATATAACTAGGAGTTAGTACTGCAAGTTATGCACATGTACATATATGTATATATGTATATGTATGCATATGTATATAAGTGAATGTATCCTAAAAATAAAATCACTGAGAATGCACATTGTTTGATGCAGCTAAGACTCTTTCTTAACCATAAAAACCCACTACACTCATCAACTTGTCCAAGATATAATAGGTTCATACACTTTCTTTATAACAGTCCTAGAGCCTTATAGCCCTATTTTAGGGACTGTCAGAAGATAAATTTCTCAAAGGGCATCTTCTTGTCAAGATCCAAACATTTTAAGGCACCCATTATCCTTGCCTTCCACATATCCAAATTGGGCTATAGGTTGTTTTGGGCAGAAAGCCTAAAAAATTTAATAGTTCAAGTTTGAAATGGGCCTAATTAGGCCTCTTTTGCAAAGAGACTACCTTATTTTTGACTAACAACTAGACCTCAACCACTTGCACAAGTGGGATTGATGCTAAAACAAGAGATTTAGTGGGTTTTGGATTCATTTGGCTTGACAAAAAAGAATTACATTCACTGTCCTTACTTCCCTAACCTAACACATGAACTTGTTCAGCCTTTTCTATGCATAACTTCACTAAACTCGACCCTCTACCCTGATCATCTACAAAAACATTAAGAATACATGTTATCCATCCCATTCCACTAGTTCTATGGGAGTCAGATTGGTGGAATGGCTGGAAAATTCATTATTTGCTACCAAAAACCCTAGTTCAGGGTTTAATGACCTGTCTACAAATATTATGTTCAAACTCACTTAAATATCAGTGTAAAAAGCCCAAAACAAATGCAAATTAAAGTTGACACATTCTACTATCCATCCAGATTGTCAACCAATCATGACAGGACCATATAGAAGAATTGTACGGTCTACAAGTTGAGAAAAATAGAAATATGTAGGGAAAAGTAGAGTTTTCTGTAATATGTCTTCTCGAAAACTTCATCGTCCCCTTCATTCGATGCATAAGAAGGTTTTATACTCAAATGCATTGCTTATAACTACCCAAACTACATTTTGAAAGTTATCATCATTTGGAGGCATTAGACCATCTGAGGTAAACATGTGTTTTCATGTTTTATGACCCCCTTTACATGAATGCTTACAAAAAACTTTCATACACCTTTATTACATGAAATGACATCCCAAATGGTCTCTAGACCTTATTGATCTAAGGAAAACATTCCAAAGACTACAAAAATGCATAAAAAACACTCAATATGCAAGGGTACTCTACACCATACACCCGGGGGTGAAAATGATTCAATCTCCTGATGGAATGAGGTCTACAACAATGACCCCATGTTGTTCAATGTCTGCTTCAAACATCCAAGTGGCATCCTCAGGAGGTAGGCTAGCCCGCTTGACCAAGTATTCCTTATAGATAGGCTGATTGGATGGCAGATCTCTGACCCATTCTTCATTTGCAACATCAGGACCACATGCCTCTTCTCCTGCACCAACAGACCCCTTGAATGGATAGAGGTCAGATACATTAAAGATTGGTGAAATGGCAACTCCTTGTTGGAGTTCAATTTCATAGGCATTGGTGCCATACTTATGAAGCACTCTGCAGGGACCTATTTTCTTCATCATGGGTTTTGTATACTTCCCCTTTGGTAACCTATCTTTCTTCAAGTGGGCCAACATAAGATAACCCACCTTGGAGTGTACTTCCTTCCTCTTCAAGTCTACAGTCTGCTTATATTTGTCTACATTTCTTTCAAGAGTTTGTTTAACTTGTTGGTGTATATCAGACATAACTGCTGCAAAGTTCTCTCTATGAGCACTTAGTCTATCCATTCCACTCAAGTCTCTGAGTTCATAAACACCTCTTGGATGTGCCCCATAAACAATCTCAAAAGGAGTCTTACCAATAGTCCTATTGACTGAATCATTATAGGCATACTCAGCCTGAGGCAAGATTAGATCCCAAGCCTGATTGTGTTCCTTGGACATCTTAATAGGTTTCCCAAGGACTTGTTGACAACCTTAGTTTGCCCATCTATCTGAGGATGATAAGCATAACTGTAGGTTAGATGTGTGCCTAATTTTCTTCACAATGTTCACCAAAAGTGACAAAGAAACTTTTCATCTCTATTAGACACTATGGATAGTGGCAGTCCATGAATCCGTACAATCTCCTTAAAGAACAAGTGTGCAATATGAGATGCATCATTAGTTTCCTTGCATACAATGAAGTCTGCCATCTTACTAAACTTATCAACTACAACATAGATGGTATCATATCCTCTTGTAGTCCTAGGCAGACCTAAGACAAAATCCATACCGAGTGCTTCCCACAGCTTGCTTGGAATGGGCAAGGGCTGATACAAACTAGCATTTGAACTCTTTCCTTTGGGTTTTTCACAAATGACACATTCTTCTACAAGCTTTTTAACATCAAAATTCATCTTGGGCCAATAGTAAAACCTCTTCACCTGATCTAGAGTTTTGTCATAACCAAAATGTCCTCCTAGGCCTCCATTATGCTTCTCCCTCACTAAGTTCTCCCTCATAGAACATCTTGGGACACATAATTGGGCTCCCTTAAACAAGAGACCATCTTGTAAAACATACTCAGCATATTCTCCATGAAAAGAATCAAAAAATTGATTGCATACCTCAAAAGCTTCCTTGAAGTCAACATCTTCTTTGTACATTCCCTTGAGGGAATCAATACCCACACTTTGGAGTTGTACTTCTTGTACCATCAACACCCTTCTACTGAGTGCATCAACAATTTTATTCTTTTGACCCTTCTTGTACTTAATTGTGAATGTGTAGGCCTCCAGCTATTCCACCCACTTCATATGCATGTGATTTATCTTGTGTTGACTGTTTAGGTAACTCAAAGCATGGTTATCCATGTGGACAATAAACTCTTTGGGTGGAAGATAATGCCTCCGTTTCTTGAAGGCTTGCACCATGGCATATAGTTCAAGGTCATAGGAGGAGTATTTTCTCTTAGCATCATTAAGTTTTTCACTAAAGAATGCCACTAGTTTGCCTTCTTGGCTGAGTACTGCACCAATTGTTTGATTTTTAGCGTCACACTCAATGACAAACACTTTCTTGGAGCCAGGGATAGAAAGAATGGGTCTTTGTGCCACTCTTGACTTGAGGTATTCAAATCTTTTAGCTACTACTTTTGTCCACTGAAACCTATTTCTCTTTTCTCCTTTTATTGTGTCAAGAATAAGAGCACATATATGACTGAAGTTCATGATGAACTTTCTATAAAAAGTGGCCAATCCATGAGATCTTTTCACTTCTCCCACTGAACTAGGTGGTGGCCTATTAAGTATGTCCTCAACTTTGGCTGGATCCATCTTGAGAGAGCCTTGAGATACTACAAATCCAAGGTAAACTAGTTCTTTCAAAAATTCACACTTTTTGAGATTGATGACCAACTTCTCCTCGTCTAACCTCTTGAAAACTCTGTCTAAATGCTGCAAATGATCCTCTTTTGTTTTACTAAACACAAGAATATCATCTAGATATACTACCACAAACTTACCAATGAAATGTTTGAGAACCTCATTCATGAGTCTCATGAATGTGCTAGGGGCATTAGACAAGCCAAAAGGCATCACCAACCATTCATAGAGGCCTTCATTTGTTTTGAAAGCGGTCTTCCATTCATCACCTTCCCTTATCCTTATCTGATGGTAGCCACTCTTGAGATCAATTTTTGAAAAGTAGCATACCCCTACAAGGTTGTCCATTAGGTCTTCTATCCTTGGTATAGGAAATTTGTACCTTATTATAATTTTATTAAGGACTCTTTAATCAGTACATAACCTCCACTCTCCTCTCTTCTTTGGTTCCAAAATAGTAGGCACGACACAAGGGCTCAAACTCTCTCTTATTAGCCCTTTATCCAATAATCCTTGAATCTGCTTTTTGACCTCCTCATTTTGTTGTGGGGTCATCTTGTAAGTTGCCTTATTAGGAAAACTTGCACCAAGAATGAGGTTAATTTGATGGATAATAGGCCTCATAGGAGGCAAAGCACTTGGCAACTCCTTTTCCACAATATTCTCACACTTATCCAACAAGGACTGCACCTCATGAGGAATCTCGTTCTTATCAGCTGCTGCTAGGTCTGAGAGAACCTTAGAAACAATGGAAAAACCCACTCCTTCTTCATGCATGGTCCTCAAAAACTCCTTCTCTTTCACCACCATTACACTAGGCCCTTCATGCTCTACCTTATCTCTTTCTTGAAGAGGTGTGAGATTATAAAACACTCCATTTTTTGTAACCACATAGGTGTTCTTCTCCCCATCATGTTTAGTTTTCTATCAAACTGCCAAGATCTGCCAGAAAGAAGATGACATACATCCATGGGAATTATATCACATAAAATATTGTCCTTGTATGGGCCTATGTTCAACTCTACCCAAGATTGCTCATTTACAAGTATTTGCTGCCCCTTATTACGCCATGAAACTTTGTATGGGTTAGGATGAGAGATTCTTTTCAGTTTTAACTTCTCAACCATCTCTAATGCTACAAGTTTATCAGTTGAGCCAGAATCCACTACTACTCTACACACCTTACCTTGTACCTTGCAATTGATCCTGAATAGTGCCTTTCTTTGTGGTGGCTCTTGGACAACTGGTACCTTGAGCAATGTCCTAATCATCAAGGATTCTCCTACCTCTAAACTTACATTCACCAAAGGTAAGGTTGTACTCTCTTCATCTTCTTGCACAATCTAATTTCTATCTTCTCCTCCTTGGGAATATGATGGCTGCTTCTTAGGACATTTAAAAGAAGGGTGTCCAAATTGATTACAGTTGTAGCACTTTCTAGAGAAGGTGTTTGATCCCCTTCCTTTTCCATTAGATCTTCCTCTTCCAAAAGATCTTCTGCCCCTAAAACCACCTCTTGAATCTTGGACTGGTTCTTGGCTTGTACTTGATTCTCCTTGTGACTTTTGTGACTTATTTTGGCCACCTAAGAATCCTCTTCCTCTTGGATTTCTACTTCTTCCTCTTCCTTGTTGTTCTTGTTTCCTTTTTAACTTTTCTTTAGCCTTACTTGCTATTTGAAAATAGTCCTCTACTATCTTGGGAGTGACAAGACTCATCTCATCTTGGATACTATATCTTAGGCCATTCAAATATCTAGCCACCTTCTCCTTTTTAGTTTCCACATGACCGGATTTCAAACTGAGTTTATGAAACTCTTTAGTATAGGCTGCCACATCCATATCTCTTTGTTTAAAATTTTGCAATTTCCTATATATTTGTACTTCATAATCAACAGGCATGAATTGTGCCTTCAATTTGGATGCCATTCTATTCCAGGAACTGATCATTGATTTATTATTATTCACCCTCTCTCCTTGGATGTAATTCCACCATGACAAGGCAGACCCCTTCAACTTTGTCTTGGCAAACTTCACTTTCTTGTCCTCTGCCACCTCTTTGTATTCAAAATAGTTGTTTAAAGAATCTATCCGTTCAAGCAATTCCTTAGCATCCATCTTTCCCCCACACATTGGTAGGTCCATTTTTACATCAAAAGTCTCCCCTCTTATAGACTTCAAAGCATCAATAAACCTCCTCTCTTCAAGAGCTATCTCCTCTTCCTGAGGTCTCTCTAGAAGCTCTCCACCATCTCCCTCTTCTTCTTCTTCCTTTGAGGTGGTGCTATCTTCTTCAGCTTCCTTACTCCTCCTCTCTCTGGCTTCCAATGCTTTTATATCCTCTCTTAGGGCTTTCAATTCCCTCGCAACCACTGACCCATCTTTTGGAGGCATCTTGACACCTTGTTTCTCTCTTAACCTTCAACTTCTTGACACAAACCCACAACTATTTCACCAAATTAGAATGGCTCTGATACCAATTTGATGTAGCTAAGACTCTTTCTTAACCCTAACAACCCACTACACTCATCAACTTGTCCAAGATATAATAGGTTCATACACTTTCTTTATAACAATCCTAGAGCCATGTAGCCCTATTTTAGGGACTGTCAGAAGATAACTTTCTCAAAGGACATCTTCCTGTCAAGATCCAAACATTTTAAGGAACCCATTATCCTTGCCTTCCACATATCACAATTTGGCTATAGGTTGTTTTAGGCAGAACACCTCAAAAATGTAACAGTTCAAGTTTGAAACATGCCTAATTAGGCCTCTTTTGCAAAGAGACTACCTTATTTTTGACTAACTACTAGACCACAACCACTTGGATAGGTGGGATGGATGCTACAACAAGATATTTAGTGGGTTTTGGATTCATTTGGCTTGACAAACAAGAATTACATTCACTGTCCTTGCTTCCCTAACCTAACACATGGACTTGTTAGGCCTTTTCTATGCATAACTTCACTAAATGCGACCCTTTGTCCTTATCATCTACAAAAACATTAAGAATACATGTTATCCATCCCATTCCACTAGTTCTATGGGAGTCAGATTGGTGGAATGGCTGGAAAATTTTATATTTGCTACTAAAAACCCTAATTTAGGGTTTAACGACCTGTCTATAGATATTACATTCAAATTCACTTAAATATCGGTGTCAAAAGCCAAAAATAAATGCAAATTAAAGTTAACACATTCTACTATCTATCCAGATCATCAACCAATCATGACAAGTCCGTATAGAAGAATTGTACTATCTGCAAGTCAAGAAAAATAGAGATATGCAGGGAAAAGCAGAGTTTTCTGTATTATGTCTTCTCCAAAACTTCATCATCCCCTTCATTCGATGCATAAGAAGGTTTTATACTCAGATACATTGCTTATAACTACCCAAATTGCATTTTGAAAGTTATTATCGTTTGGAGGCATTATACCATCTGAGATAAGCATGTGTTTACATGTTTTATGACCTCCTTTACATGAATGCTTACAAAAAACCTTCATACACCTTCATTACATCAAATGACATCCCAAATGGTCTCTGGACCTTATTGACCCAAGGAAAACATTCCAAAGACTAAAAAAATGCATCTAAAACACTCAATGTGCAAGGGTGCTCTGCACCATTGTTGGCAAGGAATAAGGAGTCATAGACCAAAGTTCTAAGTCTAGGAGCCTTGCATGTTGTATTTATACCCCAATTTTATAGTAGTAGAACAATCATATTGTTTTTGGTAGGAAATAACATCATGCACTAAAAAAACATAACAAAAAATCCATAAAATAGAAATTAAACATTCAATTTAAGTATTCAAATCACGAATCTTCCTTTTATATATATAAACTTCATGCATTACAATGTCATATGTACTATTTCTATCTCTATTCTTTTTCCTATTGTATTTCTCTCTAATCTTCTCTATCTCTCTATTCTTCTCTATCTCTTCTTTCATCTACTCCTATGTTACTATATACATAATACTCTATTAGGGACTGTGATAGGTGAAATTTGCATGCAAAGAATAAATGAAACCAAATGAAAAACAATACAATGTACCTCCCTTTGCACAAACAAATTTTCCTTCACTGATTGAGTGTACTGAAGTGTACCCTACTCCAATCGATTGATCTTTGCTTCTTTGAGATGTGGATTGCTCAATTAAACAACATAACGTTGTGATGAGAATGATATGATCTAGAGTGATTTCTTTAGAGTAATGTTGTATTCAAAGATCAGAGAGGATTAGATGGTTTGGTGAACATTTTATTTATAGACCCTTAAGGATGAAGATTAATGGTTGTGGATGATCTAAGAGATCAATGGCTAGAAATGGTTGAGAGGATGTGCGTGAATGAGAGAGTGACAAGTGTCCTTGTCCTCTCATGCATTAGGGGAGTTAACTGATCTGATTAAGGAGCTGACTGAATTGACTGGGTAGTGACCTAAATTGATTGGAGAGTGAATGCAATTTATTGACTAGTCAACCGAATTGATTGATTAATTAACTAGATTGACTAATCTGTTAACTGATTTGTTTGATTTAGTTAACTAATCTGATTGATTAGTTATCTAAACTGATTGTGAGTGAATTATGGAGGAGAGCGAATAATAGGAAATTAAATAAATTAATTATTTAATTTCATGCACATGGATAAATAAATAAAATATTGAATTTTATTTATTTTAAAGAAATAGAATATTAGCTTTAACAAAATAAATTATTTAAATTTATTTAATTAATGTGAGTAGTAAAATTCATTTAAATAAATAATTTGAATTATTTAATCAAATATGGAGGATAAATTGATTTAATTAAATAATTAGAATTATTTAATTGACATGGAGGATAAAAATGATTTAATTAAATAATTGGAATTATTTAATTAATATGGTAGATAAATTGATGGTAAAGTATTACAGATGAAAGCCTGATCTAGGAATGGGTCAATTTTAGGTGTCTCTATTTTTCCCCTCTTTGAGATGGTGTTGTGAAGTAACATCATTTCAAAGAAGTTTAAAACATAGTGCTATGTTGGATAGAAGAATATTTTGGTTTAGAAGGACAAATATGATTGGATTAGAAATGATGATGCCCCAGTCAGGTAGATGAAGTACTTAGTAGATTAATTAATAGGTTGAATGATGCCCCCTTGAGAGGACATACAAATTGGAAGAATAGAGGTGTGCTATCGAAATGAATGGATATGAAAAAATGAGGGAGATAGAAGATGGAAAACAAAATAGAGAAAAATGAAGAAGATAAAAGGATGGATGAGAGAATGATGGATTTATGAGTAGTTATCCTAACTTGAGTAGATCAATCCTATAGTTTGATATAGCATGAGACATTATGTACCGATGTGTAAGGACTAGGGTGACGATGTGTCTTATGCACCCAGCGTAATACAACCTTGTCGAGACATATGAGGAAGGATACTTAGAGCATTAAAGTCCTCATGCACAGAAGGTATGATATAACCTTAGATGCAAAGGATAATGCAAAAAGTTTTACCAACACACAAGATATGAATATTTATTTGAAAGATATGGATTTGATACAAATGCAAGATAAAAAATATGATACATAGAAACGAATATGCAAGCATGTACAAATGATACAAAAATAAACAAGGTATTGCCCCTGTCAAGCTGTAAACTGATAATAGATGGATTAATTGATTTGATTTGATGATAGTGTTGTCATTGTGGGGAACGATATATCCCTAGATCAACACAGGGATTGGGGAACGATATATCCCATTAGTGATTGATTGATGATGATGATGATGATAGTATTTTCATTGTGGGGAATAATATATCCCTAGATAAACACAAGGATGTGGGAACGATATATCCCATTGATGGTTGATTGATGATGATTAATTGATGTGATTTATGACAAGACTAGGATCAAGACCAAACGATGTGATTGGAGGATTTGGCTAGATTGATTGACTAGAATGGTATTGATTAAGGATGACTTGCATTTGGATTATTGATTGGATTTTTTTTAATATTTGATTTTTTTGTATTTTTGAGATTTTTTTTTTGTTTTTGGATATTTTTGAGATATTTTTATTGTTTTTTGATATTTTTGATATTTTTTTGTTTTTTGGATATTTTTGTGATTTTATTAATTTTTTTGGGATGTTTCTATGATTTTTGATTGTTTTTGGACATTGTTATTTTATGGGATGGCATTGTGTTGCAGTTTTGATAGCCTTATTGCTAGATACCAATGAAAATGGAAAACGAGGTCTAGATGCAGGGAGGAAGATGGGATTAGATAAGTGGACAAAATGATGGGTGATAACAAAATGGGATGGAAGATATAGTAATCGAATGGATAAAAGGGAAGGTAATAGTGGATGGATTGGATGTATGCATCATAAGTGAGCTAGGATGTGATCTCCAAAGACTATGTCGCATAGAATAACATGCCCCATTCTAGGTAGTATGTTTAGGATTATACATGACAAAACATAGGATGATTGGATTGGTTGAAAAGGATGAGGTATATCAAGAAATGTTTTAGACCATTTTTCAAACTTTTGCCCCTATGTCTTTATCAAGATCAAAATGGGGAAGGGGGGATGGATGAATAGATGGGATAGGTATGAGGGTATAATGGCTAAGGATGGTAGGATAGGATAGATTGGAAGGAAATGATAAGTTTGAAATGATAGTTTAGATGAGACAACATGCCGCCAAGTGCAAGACACATAGATAATCAACCTAGACATGATGCCTATTTTCTAGGTTTTCATCATGGTACCTATCCAAGGCACCTGTTTACCAGGTTTTCACCATTGGATGAAGGGGTTTCTCTTTACTTTTATTTTTTCATTTTTTTTTCATTTTGAAAAGTTGGATGGAAGAAGTGGATATGGATAAGAAGGACTCAAGCATCTAGTTCAAAGAAAGGTGATAGTTCCATTTAAAGATGGATGATGCACATGGACCATGTAAAACATCATTTTCGTCATAGATGTTGGTAAAGGATTACATGAGAGGGAGGTGGGGTAAGTGGATAATGGATTATGATGTGAATTATGTATGGAAGGATTATGCAAGGTTGGATGGGATATATTTGATTATGATGTGGATTATGGATGGAAGGATAGTGGATTATAGTGATATAGTGGATTATGCAAAAGCATGGACTATAGGGATATGATGGGTGAAATATGTGGGATAATGGATTAAATATGGGGAGATGGAGGTATGTGGAAATGTTTAGAAATGGAAAGGAACCAAGACCAACTGTTGCACACACTGAATGGGATTTTGAATATTTTGATTAGAAGGAGGTGTAGGAAGTAATGGACCTATTTTCTTACGGGATGGTTGACGTAGGACTTTAGGTACGCACACAGACTTAGGTTTTTATGATTTTTACATTGGGATTTATGGGATGAAGGAACTTGAGATATTTGGATGAAGTGAAATTTTTGGTATTTTTGGGCTGAAGGAACTTGAGATTTTTGGATGAAATGGGATTTTTGGGATATTTGGGATGTGGATGCTTTATTTGACGTGATTTAATTTTTCTTAGGGACCCAACCCATTTTACTTTTGGACTTTTCTTGTGAAAATATGAGCTTAGGTAGCCTTCTAGATAGATTTTGCTTAGACTCTTTTCCTTGATGCCCTAAGGCATAAGTATTTTTAGGAGTGTTTGCTTTATGGGTAGATGCATCCAACACTTTATTTGTGAATCCCATGGACTTGGTGGAATCTTAATGTTTGGTCGATGTGTGCATTTGTTGATCATGGTAAGATTAAAAGTGGATTTGTGGATAAGTGGATAAAGGGATTGGATGATAGGGATATTAGGCATTTGGATAAGTGGAGGTAGAGTGGATGAAGGGATATTAGGAGTTGGAAGTAATGGAGGTAAAGTGGATGGGGTAATATTAGGGTTTGGAAGTAGTGGAGGTAAAGTGGATGGAGGAATGTGTATGGTCACATGCTTTTGGGATTTGTAGGATGATGGATGAGGAATGAAAACATATGTTTTGGGGATATGATGTTTTTTATGATGGAAAGGAGTAGATTTAAAAGGCATGGAAGTAGAAGGTCAACATCTTGAGATTTATTTTTTTGGGGAATATAACCAAGGCCATATGATTGTGGAGGGACTAGGACATGGATGGGTTCCAAAATACCTTGTTCATGAAGGCCTAAGCCTTTACCTTGATAGTTCATTTTTTGGAGTATACGGTGGACAATGGGATTATGTGTGATTTGGATACTAGATGCAAGCTCATTATTTGATGGGGAAGGTTAGGTGGTAAATAATGGTTGTTTCTCTCCTAAGGAGGAAAATTCATCAATGAAGGTCATAAGACCAAGGA
Organism: Cunninghamia lanceolata; assembly: GCA_027924645.1. Taxonomy (NCBI): domain Eukaryota; kingdom Viridiplantae; phylum Streptophyta; class Pinopsida; order Cupressales; family Cupressaceae; genus Cunninghamia; species Cunninghamia lanceolata. The sequence goes on along the minus strand of BSBN01000334.1, from coordinate 10,583,185 downwards.
GATATGTTGGCGGACTTGCAATATGGTTAATTTTGGAGGACAAAGTATCGATAAGATCTTGATCATCATTATGCTCATTAAGAACCATGCTATTTGTTTGATCATCTATTTTGACTTGGGGTCCAAGTGTCTCATCAAGGAAAGTGGATGTTGTTGGATCATTTATAGGACTAGGTGGAGTATGGATAGGAGTAGTTTGGTTATCTTTCTCATGGATGGTTGTGAGATCATGGATAGGATCAATTTTCTCATGGATAGGCTCTTGGTCATAGAGAGGATTAACATGGATAATGTGATAGTGAGCTTGGATAGGATGGACTAGAATTACTTGCTCATGGGTAGTAACTTGATCATAGATTAATATCTTGATCATAAAGAGGATTATGAAGAGGATGAGTGAAAGTGATTTGATCTTGATTTGGATGAGGGGTTAATGTTTCCACATGCTTTATAGTATACTCTTGACATAACTCTTGATTTTATTGAATGGAAGTAGACGTGGAAGACTCTTGGATAAGCTTGATAGGTTCTAGATGGTCAACATGAGGGTAGAGTGAATCTTGACTTAGACTCATGGTAGGAGACTCTTCAATAGGCTTGATGGGTTGTGGATTACACAATGGGGTTGAAGAAATGGACATGTTTGAAGACTCTTTGATAGGCTCTTAGATATGTGTTTGATGACATGGAGATGGTTGATTCCTTGCTAATAGCCATTGGATCATGGGTGGATGGGTAATATAATGGATGAATAAAATGGTGGATGGTTTTGTAGGATTAGGAGGAGGATTAGGTGGAGGGATAATAAGGGAGGAAGGCGTTGTAGGCTTATTAGATGGTTGATGGAAAAATGGACTATGATAGGAACTAGATGTTTGTGTGGGGATAGGACTAGTAGGCTCTTGTATTGGCATTTGATTGGATAATGTTGTAGGGTACCTATAGGATGCATAAACTAGATTGGTATCTCCCTTGTCAAAGGTAGCATGAGGACACAAGGACAATTGATCTTGTTTCAAAGGGTAACTTAGGATCGCATGTTCTTGTTGTGACAACACTTGATAGTCTTGTGAATAAATTTGGTGGCAAGGTGAAATGGTGGGATATGTAGGTGGAAGATCTTGGGGTATGGGTTGATATGGATGTTGGTTGATATCGGAAGAAGTGGGATAAGGTAATGTAGAATTGACATGATATGTGGATAGGCTAGATTAGTATGGTGATGGAGGTGACACATGGTATTGAGGTGTAATTTGTTGGGGTTGTGGTTGTAATTGGAATTGCTATTGTTTTGGTTGGAATTCTTGTTGTTGGGGTTGGAATCAATGTTGTTGGTGTGATTGGAATTGTTGGGTTAGATGTTCTTGAGGTATGGATTGATATAGATAGGGGTTAACTATGGAAGAAGTAGGATAGGTTGATGTAGGGGTAACATGATATGTCGTTGGTTGGTATGAAGTTAAGGGGGATGGCGCATAGGATGGAGATGAAATTTGTTGATATTGTCTTTGTGTTTGTTGGGTTTTTTACTGGTGGGTGGATAGGAGTTGTTGGGTTTCGACTAGGATTTGTTGTAGTTGAGGTGATGGGTTTTGTTGAAGTTGTTGGATGATGGATTGTAGTTATTGTAGGTTTTGTTGGTCAAGGGGTTGTGGCATTTGGTGAAGTGTTTGGATGATGTATTGTAGGTGTGGTGTGTAGGAGTTGCCCATGTGTGTAAGTCTTCATATTTCAGCTTTTTCCTCAAGATATTCATCATAATGTACAAGGTTCTCATGATCATTATTAGAGTTAGAAGGATATCCTCCTAAGAAATGTATTTTGGGTTTTTTATTTGACCTAGGTTTGTTGATGATCAAAACCATTTTGACAATTGATGGATTAGATGGGGTTAAGAATGGGTTAGATTGTAGTGAGAATTAGAAGTTGGATTGGATTGGATGATTAGGATAAAAGTGATGACAAAGATACTTAGAATGATGTAGAATGCAGTTTATGTTGAAGTATTGACTTTGGCAACATTCAATCAAAAGATTTCACATTTACATGCATAAATCACACACAAGAAACAATAGCAAGTTTATATTTCAAGATTGATTGATACAATTATGAAGACACGTCAACAAGCCTATTATTAATCAAGTGAGTATGGCCAATAGGTCTTAGTCTAGGATAAACAAGTGGTCTAGGGATGTCCCCAATATACTCAAGGTACGGGCGGCCTAATTCCATGAAATGAAGGAGAAATAATTCCACACAACCAAGAGAAGAGGGTAACCCACCCTTTACCTTCACTTCCCCAAGGTATAAAGTTATTGGGGGCTTAGCCCAAATGAAAAGATTTCACCTTCCCTGAGGTGTGTCTTTCAATTCACTCCTTGCTATTTATACTCTATCATAACACAACAATTTAGGTTGTCCCTTGGAGTGTTGTGTCTCCAAGTAGGCCTCCTAAGAAAGGTGACAATAGAAAATCAAGTAGGTTCTTTTTATCTCCAAGATCATGATATGGTGCAAGCATAGAGCATACACACACACTTAACTCACAATCGCAAATGTTATTTGACCCTTAGAAATAGAAATGTATGTGTGAAAATGAATGGATTAAGGGATGTTTCTGATTCTCAAGATCACACAAAATGCATGAGAAGAGCATACACACCTTGAATCACACTCAAACCCACCAAGCAATTCAAGCACAAGTTTGTTTTAATACCCAAATCCAAATGTGCTAATAAAGACACATGTTATTAAGCCCAATGTCAAAGTGTGATTGCAAACAATGGTTCATTTTAAGCCCAAATCAAAATGTGATTGGAAACAAGGTTTTTTGATAAATGAAAGGACAAAAGTTGGATTGTGTGCACTTGGATCTAATGCTAAAGCTGATGTAGATGTCATGCATTGCCTTATGTCCTCGTAGATTCCACCAAACAAGAAAGAACAATGAAACTTGCTAGCCAACTTGTTAGGTGAAAAATGAGTAATCTGGAAAATTCCTAACAAAGATGAGTAGTGATAAAAAAATAGATATGATTATCAGATTCTACAAGAAATTCTATGTTGTTTTAAAAAAAATCACTGTAATTAGATAAGTTTTGTACAAATTATGATTGTTTGAAGTTTGCAATTTAGGGTTGGCTTTGACTGATTATACCTGAGAAATTCAACCAAATTTGTTGATGAAAGATGGACCACTGAAAAGTATGCAGAATAAACTTTCCAACGACTATACTTTTGCATGATTTTGATACAATTTTCCCAATTTGTGCAAAAAAGAAAAAAAAGGCCTTATTTTGACATTTAAGAGGCAAGGACAAGCTTCTGGTGGTTAATAGACTGCTGACAGTTAGCAACAAGTGGTCACATGGGTAGTTTTAATGTTGACGGTTAAGTTGTCTATTAAGGGGTTCAAGGCTCATGGTCACCCATGTGACTAGGGGCTAAGCACCTTAAAAATATAAACTAAAAAAATTAAAGATTAAATTGTTTTTATTTTAGGGTTTTTTGTTTTATTTTCTTTTGTTTTACATTTTTTTTTTGTTTTTGTATTGTGTTGGGTAATAATGTTTTTTGTTTGTTTTAATGGACTACGTACTGTATAAGGTAACCATAAGGAGTGCGCAAAGACTGAAGGCAACGGGTCAAAGGGTGGCGGGGCAGCGACGTAGGAGGACGGGTGGTGGTGCGAAGGGGAAGCAGGTAGATTAGAGGGTCTAGAGGGGAGAAGTGTGAAAGTGGTGCCAGGAAGTGGTGCAGGGAAGTAGGGCCAGGAGGCAATGTGGGGAAGAAGCACAGTGTAGTGGAGGACTGGGTGGAGGGCCAAGAGGTAGATCAGGGGAGATGTGGGGAGGGAGAGGTGGGTGCAGGAGGCATAGTTTGGGTGGTAGGGGAAGGAGTGGGGAGATTGGCAGGGGAATGGAGGCACAAGGTGTAAGGTAAAGGGAAGTGGGAAGATAATAGGTGGCATGAGGTTTAGTACAGGGAGTGGGGTAGAAGGAGTGGCGAGAGTGCAGGGTGGTAGGGATGGGGGAGAAGGGGAGGGTTGGGAGAGTATGATGTAGGGGGAGGAGGGATGGGTTGGTGTAGTTGGATGTTGGGTAAGTGGCTCAAGGGGCCATGCTGAATAACTTTTTATTTTCTTTTGTTAAAACAGAAAAATCAAACCTAAGGCATTATGACATCGTGTTATTTTTATTTGATTGTGTTAGATGGAATAAAGATTTGTTTTTGTTTTTTTTTACAATGTGCAAAGCCAACCAACAGACTACCTGTATAGGTGGTTGTACGGATCTGTACGATATGGCCTGTGTAGGGGGCAAAAAATAAAAAAATTTAAAAAAAAATAGTAACCAAGAGTAGGGGTCTTTTATGTCAATTTTCAACTGTGAAGTCTCCCAAACTCAATGGTGAGTTTGGTTTTTGTGTAGGAGATCATCTGAGAAAGGTGATTTCTAAATTTTGTCCAAAACACCTAAATTTGCAACAAAAAAGCTTAACAACACTCACAAACATGAGGGGTTAGATTATTAGGCATGCCAAAATGTGATAGGTGAAATTTACATGCAAAGAATAAATGAAACCAAATAAAAAATAATACAATGTACCTCCCTTTGCACAAACAAATTTGCCTTCACTAATCGAGCGTACTGAAGTGCGCCCTACTCCAATCGATTGCTCTTTGCTACTTTGACATATGGATTGCTCAATTAAACAACATAACATTGTGACATGGATGATATGATCTAGAGTGATTTCTGTAGAGTGGCAGAGAGAGTCTTTGAATTAGAGAGCCAAGCCCCTCCCTTGTAACTAGGATTTCCTTCTTCATTAATTCATTTTTGAGATGGTTTGGTTTTCTTTTCTTTCCTACTCTTCTTCTTAGCCTTTCATTTTCCCATTTCTACATTCAAAAATACTACCACTAAATTAGGTTGATAAACATAAGGTCAACTATTTATAATCATTTCTACAAGGTAGACTCATAGGTCCAAGTGTTCAACTTGTGCTCTAATACCACATGTAGACACTTGACCCAAAAATAAAAATTTTAAAATAAGTTTAAAGACATATGATTCTTATGATTAGAAAAAGTTTCAAACTATATTCTCAAGGACTCAGTACTGGGTACTTCCTTCATTTCCCATACTGCATGCATACCCTATATCCACGAGATCAAAGCCACAAAAGAATTCAATTGCATTGTAGTTTTATTTATACTAGGTTTATGTAACTGAACAAGTGGGTACACAACCCTTTCTAGGGTCTAGTTTCCCGAGATAGTTCTTCGTCATTTGCCACCCACTCAGGTGGAACAAGGACAGAAACCTATAGAATATCTATAAGCAAACACCTAATAGAGGTGTTTAACATGAAGTGTTTTAGTTTTCAAGATAATTTAAGTTTACTAATCGACAACTCTCCCCAAGAGATCATTCTATTTTTAACAACAAAGTTTTCACAACAAATTACCACAAGGGTTTCTAAAGAGACTTAGGCATCATTTTCTGACTACTACGATGTTAAAGAACAGAAATACTAAGACTTAAAGAAGAGAATTCGGCCATCTATGAAGATCCACCCTACTAATACAATATTTAACTATCAATCTTTCTAAATGTTAAGCCAAAAAGGTAACCATAACTAACCATAAAAGGATGTGTAAATCACAATTCTACTCTGAGTTTGCATTGTTTCTTAACAACTAATTCTACCAAAAGAGAGATTCTCTAAATTTTTAAGGGCCCTCAAGAAATCCACACCCAACTAAACATCAATGTAAATTATCCTACAAAAACAAGTACTTATGTTTTCATGCTCAAGGAAACTATCGCCATCTCATAAAGGTTTCATAGAAATAGATATTATGCGTTCACAAATTAATCAAAGAAGTATGTAGTTATTTTAGGTATCCTTTATAATAATCTTACTATAGTCAAGCATTTAGTCCATCCTATTTAGATCCCTAGATACTTTCCAACTTATATTATTGATTAATTCAAATGAATTAAAGTACACACTAAGAAAATCAACATACACCAGAAGTAACCAAACCTATAATTATCCCTCAACAGAGTACCACTAGTTGGTATCGAATCAGAGTGTAAAATACAATGATTTGAAAGATTAACCCCTAAGCCTAGGTTATCCAAAAGCATAAGAGTCTAATGACTAAAAATTGTTTAATGGTTTCCTAAATTAGCACTCACACAAAATTATACTAAAGAATACACTAGATAATTATAATTATTACCAATGTAAGGACCCATGCCTGGTTTGCTAGGAATTAGTACTTCCTGGATGAAAATAAAATTGCAAGTATGTGCCTTAAAAACCCCTTTCCCTTACTAAATTTATTCCCTTGCAAACAAGGAAGTTAACACAACTACCTATCGAGTGAAACTAATTCTTTTTAATCCAATAAAAGGAAAATATTTGATAAGTGGGTTCATTATAGTTTTATCTTTTTAGTATAGGGTATGACAGGGATTACCATACCTCTTGTACTTTAATCAATGAAATGGTCCTTATTACTCCTCAGTGGTTTATAGGGACGATGCCTAGATCCCATTGTTGCAGCGATATTAGGCCATGGGCATAGTAGTTCGTCACGATAGCTTGACCAATGAGTGTGAAGTAGAGGTACCCTTTATTCACTGATCACTCCAATGTGTTTTGGGTTTTCTCTTTATTAATTTGTTTAAATTGTGTGAAAGAAAACATTATACTTTCATTATGAGCATACATTTAACAATTGTTGATAAGAAGGTTGAATGAACCATTGCAATGGAAGTAAATAAACATGTTTACCCCTAATTAATAACTTTGAAACATAATTCTTGCTTGAGTTGTAATTGAAAATTGTAATTAGAACCCTAGAAGAATTTGACATAGTAGTTATTAGATTAAGACTATAGATTGAGATCTCCAATTAAATTGACTCATTGTCCCATTGTATAAATTTGCTCAACCATAGTGTGAAATTAAAAGCCTATTTTTGAACAAATGAAAGAGTTAGTTCTTCCTAATTAACTAAGTGGTCAATTGTTAATGAGTTAAAATGAAATCCCCTAATAAAACTTATGAAATAATTGCAAATTAATCAATTAGTGGACTATTTAAACTAGATAACAACCTGTATAAAAGCCATAGATTGCATTTGTCCCTCCTTATTAAAACTAAGTAAATTAAGCATATTGTAGTAGAGATCAATTAATCTTATCTAAACATTTTGTGAATTAGACCTTATGATTTGAGTATAATAGTTAAGGGTGGAACATTGTTAATTTCAGTTATAACACTTACTTAGATGTTTGATTGGATTAATTAGTTTAAATACCCCTTTGATTAAAATTGTAGCTATACCTAACTAATTTTGTTCCCACAATTGCACGTTGATTAATTAAGTGAAGAAAAATTCATTAATTTCTACCACCTATTCCTTTATTTGTTGGATTGTAAGATGAAATTTATTTAAACTAAGTAACTATTCTATAAGCAAAATGTCAAACTTAGTGTAATTTTGTCCATCCATAAGCTTGCTTTGCATCTACCTATTTAAACTTGTATAATCAAATTGCTCATTCATTAGCCTACCTTTTAAATTTTATTTTCCCATTCCTTCCATCTTTTTAAATAAAATTAACTAGTTAAATGGAATGAAATTCAATAAATTTCTTACCTATTTAAGGAGTTAACAATTTAATAAATATGAATAATGTTAAAATAAAACATTCAAAAAATCCAACTATATATATATATATCATGTTCTAGAAATTAAAATTGTTGTTGTTGTTATATATATCTATAATTTCAAAACGAGGGATTTAACCCTAAGGTTCCCTTTTTTTGTTGTTTTAATAAAAAGAAAATTAAGGAAGAAATTTATTTTAAACAAACAATTAGATTTTTTTTTAAAGAACAGAGTTGAAGGGTGGGGAGGTTGAATCCCCTTGCTAGCTTGCGCAGTAGGATGGACCCCTACTAGACTGCAAAGCATGCAACCAAGGGGCTAGCCTGCATTTGTAGGTTGTGGCCCCAATATTGGGGGCGATCTACCCATGTAGGTTGCAAACCTCTTATAGGCTGACCTACATGAGGAGGTCGAGGGCCCTACACCTGCGCAGGCCCTTGTACCCTTCAACCCTAAAATATATTTATTTATTTTATTGAATAAACCAAACATTGATATTTGGTTTAAATGAAACCCTAAATTAAAACAAGGAAATATATATATATATATATATATATATATTTCTATACCCTCCTAATCTTTTGTATGTATATATACATATATGTATATATTATTCAAACCCTACCCAAAATTTTCAATATTTAAACCCTTGAAAAATCACATGCATGTGCATGCATGGGTATAATACAAAGGATAAATCTTGTAAAAAATGAAAGAGTCACTTGAAATCATGTCCATTCCTCCAAAATCAGTTAGATCATTAATTGGAAAGGAGAATAATAGAAAAAACCAAAATGAAGCCATGGAAAACAAAATAAAAAACTTTTACCATCCTAACCAAGAGCTCCCACTCCAGATTTCTCCCACCGAATTCCTACTAACCCTTCTTTTAACATGATCCATCCCAATTATTTGTACCCCATTCTCCGCAATCACAGAAGAAATTATCTCCCAATTTTTGTTGAAAACCTAGAGGAATTTTTCCTCTGACAGAGCCAATTTCCCCCCAGCGATCATCACGCAAATTTACCCATGAAACAAGACATCAATGCATACCTCCAGAATTTTATCTTAGTCTATAAAATTAAATGACATGATTTTTTATTTATTTTTATTAATTTCAATTTATTTTAAAAAAACTTATTTATTAAATTAGTTTATTATGCTAAATGTTAAATCCCATTTTTTAAAAATTTATTTAATTATTTATGATGCAGAGCCAATGGAGTATATCAAACACAACCACTAATGAACCAACCTTCCAAATTTTGAAACCTAATTTGGTGGATTCTATCACCAACTCTTCATCTTCCCCTAGTAGGACATCAAACTTTGTTTTTCCCTCATAACTTCCATGTCAAACATTCAAACCAAAATCTAAAGGCTGTTTTAGACCCCCATTTGGGATTTCTACAACATATCAAATTTTTAAGGTGGGTTACTTTTGAACACAACCCTCAAAAACTTGCTACTATGCTGCTCACAAGGTTTAATTAAGACAACAAAACTAGTTTTTCAAGCATAATTTTCAAATAAATCTTCAAACCTAGAAACAAATCACCATTTCAGATACCCATTATGGCCATCTTCAACATATCAAGTTTGTAGATAGGGTTACTTTGAAACAAAGTCCTCCAAATTTAACTGTTACAGTCCTAATAGGCCCAATTAGACCTATTTTCCAAAGCAAGTATGCAAAATTCCAAGCCTAGATCACAAAACTTCACTTAGATGTCTTCTTAACATTACCTAAGGTCTGAATATGCTAACTTTTCCCATTGAAACTATCACCAAATCACAAAATTGCAAAACCCTCTATTTATATAGGTTTTATTAACTGTTTTCAGTAAAATCCCTTTAACTTTCTTCAAATTTAATAAAAACAAATGAAACCAAATGTAAATAAGAGTAGACTCAATATACCATCGATCCAAGTTAGTTTTACCTCAACTCTAGGTTGTACAAGGCTGTACCAATGTCTGTAATAGAAAAAACACAAGAAAACACATTCTATATTATTTATATAGATTACAACACATTCTAAATTCCTAATTTATGTGTGTTAGTTTAGGTTTTTATTTCCTAGTTGGGTTATTTATTTTTCTCTATATTCCTAGGTTTTTCTTACACTTTTATTAATCTTTCTTAGGTTAATAAAACATGCTTAGTTAGGTGAGTGGTTATGAGGTGTCACCTTCCGACATGTGAGCATCCATTAGCTATCTTGGGAAGATACTTTGCTATCTTTAGTTAATAGATGGTTGCTCCTAATTGGTCAGTGTTGCCACCTCCTTCCTCTCCCTGGTCTATATAATCATGTTATCTCGCTTGTATTTTGTGTCTTTTGCTTTTGCATCCTCTTAATGCTATTTTTCTTCTAACATTTGCATTATTCTCTTGAAGACTAACTCTGTGTTGCTATTTTGATTTTGTATCATTTGCATTCATAGTTTAGATATCTATTCTTTTCAACTAGTTTTTTGGGTTAATCATCTTTTTAGATTCTAACATGGTATCAGAGCCATTCTATGTGCAAGAGTAGATTTTAGTTTCCTTATTTCAGAGATAGGGGGGGTGGGGACTAATAAAGCTTATTGTAGTTTTTTGAAAAACGCAGTATGCTCTTCTCTTGCATCCTCAGATGATCTGGAGAATCATAAAAGTTTGACAGAAACATTTTAATCTCTAGGGTTTGCACATACATTTTATGAAATCTAGGTTATTTCAGTATTTTTGGTTATATTGGCGACATTTCTAGCTATTCTAATGCGTCCAAGAGGCTCAAGAAAGTCAGATTTAGCTTTCACTTCACCGAAATCAGAGATCGTTAGACACAGTTGCGAAACTGGGGTTTTAAGCTCAAATCTGATAACTGGCTTGTATATTTTGTGTTTTTAATCAATATTTCAGGTTCCAGCATGCCTTTTCCTATCTTAGGTAGCTAATTCAACCTTTGCATGATGTTTTTTGGTTTTTGGGATTGTTGCTAAAGGTGTTGTTTTTACATTGGATCAACATCTTTTGTACATCAGCAAGAAAAATGCCTGGTCACAACACAGAAAAAACCATTTAGGTATGTTTTTTTTTTGCATGCAACTCATATATTTGGTAGAAGCAAACTCAGAAAGCTACTATAGGACCCCTCTCCATTGGTAGTTGCAGATTTGAAGGTAGTTTTAAAATGCTCCGTTCTTGCTCATACAGACTCCGTTTCTCACAAAATTATTTTTGATTTTGGCTTTTTTTGTGTGCTCTACATGTACGAGTGTAGACATTTTTTATTATGATGCAAAAAATTTCTAGAAATTACAGATTCTCACTTGTGACATTACACAGTTCTAGTTTTTGGAACTTCACAGGATCATAACTTTCACATATGACCTCATATTGAGGTGATTCTTTTTCTAAAACTGCATAATTTTTTGAGTAGATCACATTGGTGCTATTAGTTTTTCTTGTTTGAGTTCCAATACTATACTTTAAGCATACACCCAATTTGTGAGGGTTTTGTAATGCATTGAGATCAAGACCACTTAGTATTTCTTGCTAGTGGCAGTTGTAAATGCACTATTGATTGAGTGAAAAGGGGGGATTGTCTTCGTGGCATTCTCTTTTTTTCGGCATTTACTTTCTAGATTTCTTCATCATGGATCAAACAACTGTGCCCATCCTAACTCCATACAACTACTTTGAGTGGAAATCACTCATGACAATTCACTTAAGGAAAGCTGCATTACATAGGATAACAATGGGACTTGAAACTAAACCTGCTTAAGATGAAGATAAACCTAAGTGGTTTAACAAATGTGATGGGGCATATGGAACATTCTATTTGTCTATCTCTCCTGATTTACTCTTTCACATTGAGTCTTTAAATTTATCAAATAAAATTTGGACAAAGCTAGAAACACTATTTGGCACACAAGATTCAATGAGGGGTCATATGTTGGAAAATGAACTAATTAGTTTAAGTCTAGGCAATTTCAACAAAATCCAAGATTTCTTCACAAAATTGAAATCACTAAGACTACAGTTGAAACAATGTGGAATTGAAAATAAATATGAACAACTGATCCTCAGTATTCTCTCTAAGCTAAGTTTAGAATATTTTGTGTTTGTTTCTACCTTCTATGCTACTAAGGGTGAACTTGGTACTCAATTCACCATGCCATCTTTAAATGATTTTGCTATCTCTCTCACTCAGGAATAGGATAAGCTAATCCAGATGGGCATTCTTAAATCCTCTAAGTCACATGCCTTAGCAGTCAACCAAGGTATAAAAGAATAGAAAGGACAAAGTAGTAATAACAAAAGTAAGGATAAGAAACAAAAGAATAGCAAGGAGAAGAAGGATCAGATTCCAGTTGCTCCAAAAGAAACTAATGAGACCCAATCTTTGAAGGGCGACAAGCCTGAGAAAGAGAAGGTCCAATGTGCCTACTATAAAAGACCTAGTCATGATGAACATAAGTGCTTGAAGAAACAAATTGATCACTTGACACACATTCTAGAGAAGAATAATATCAGTGTTCCTAAGCCTATCAAACAAAGTTCAAATGAAGGGTTTGACAAGGCAAAAGAAAATAGCAAGGGGAAAGGAAAGGGCAAGGCTCTTGTAGTAGTTGTTTCTTCACCATCCACTTGGGTTCTTGATTCATGTGCTTCTAACCACATGGCTTCATCTAAGGATGAGCTTGCATCTATGGAGCCGTATATTATGCCTTCTATTTTGATGGGTGATGACACTCCTATTGAGGTGTGTGGGAGAGGGTCTATTGATGTGGAGGATGGCACATTCCATGATGTTATTTGTGTGTCCTCATTATCAACTAATCTCCTATCATTATACTAGATCACTCACATAGGTTCAGGCAAGTGGGTTGAGTTTGTTAGTTTCAAGACAAACAACTAAGAGGGGGGTGGTGAATCAGTTGTCCAAAAATTTTTCTTTTATTAACCACTTAAATCCTTCTTGTAATTCAACATCATAATAATGAATCAATCATGGAAACACAATGCACCAATTCAAGAGTAGAAACACATTAACACATATGACACCAAGATTTTAATGTGGAAAATCTAGTTAAGGGAAAAACCACAGGGTGACTAACCCAATACTATATTCTCTGTTAAAAGAATAAGAACAAAATGGCACATACCAATTAGGGCTCACTGCCTGAGCACACTGCTCACAAGAGGCCCACTGCCTACAGGAGACACACTATCTATAGAATAATAAATATTACATACTTGAATTGAAGAATAGCATCTTCACCATGCTTGAGTCAGATCCATTTAAGCTCACCACTTCTGCTCTGCGTTTTGCTCTTCTCCTCTCTACCACACTCTCATATCCACCAAGATGATTTTGAAATGACTTCACAAATCTTATTTATACAAGACATTGACTTTGGTATAATCATCAAAGTTGGCATACTTTACAGAGAAAATAAACAAATACAACTTGACTTATTACAAAAAGACTTCATGCGAATCACCACACTATCGGCCACACAAATCTAGGACTTAAATCTTCTTTGAGGAACATGCCATGCTTCATAGAACATCTTCAAGATCATCCGCAAGATGTGTAAATCATCCGGTCAACCAAGTTTAGGAAGAACATCATCATCCGGAAGTAATTCTTCAATTATGAGCTCCATCTTCAATGCGGATCACCAACACAAACTAGATACAATCTAGAGACCCCCACAAGCTTGCCTGAATCACCAAGAACATCCACATTACTTTTGCTTACTGAAATCATTCTCTTCTTCATCTGGAACCTCAAGAACACAGTTTGTCATTACTGTCATATTGGAATAGATGCTTGCAGACCTCCAAACTATGAACCAATTGAGTTGTCAATTCACATTGACTTCCTAAACACTCCACCAAATCTACAGAACAAGATATTGCATTTTTGGATCTCACCAGACCTATTTGTGTCACTCTATCACCTCTGAACATCTACCCGAACCAGTTTTACTCATATGGCCATAACTTCTTCAAATCTTCATGCGGACCTCTCAAATCTTTATTGGATCACCTTTAGACACATATCTACAAACCCTTTGATGCGCATCCTCTGATATTCATCTTAGCTAGGATCTTCACTTCACTATCTTCACTGTTCTTCTCTGTTTCTGATAGGACTAATTTTCTCAATATCCTCAGCATACAACTCATCCAATCCTTGACATTAATGCAACAAGAGTATGTCGACATTAATGACAACACCGGTTAGGCCCATACTTGCAACAATCTCCCTCTTTGTCATTTATGGAAACATATGATGTGAAAAACTATTTTAACCATCAAGACAAGAACTTCTCCTCACTGACTGACATAACTCCCCCTACAACAACAACCATTCAGATGTCTTATCTTCCTTTACTGCTCCCCCTTTGATCAGCAACCACTTTTTGTTTTTCACATGTCTTCTATCCCCCTTTGACATCAATGGCAAAGGGCACATACTTGCATCACTCATAATCATACAGACTACTCCCCCTGAGTAGTAGCTTGCCATCATCAGTCCGGACCACAAGATATGACTATGAGATCCACCAGACTGATGCACATCAGTGCACCTTAATTTAGAACCGAAGGGGTAATAACCCCTAACTTCTCTCTGAGATACTCAAAAGAGTCCTTAGGTAGAGGGTTAGTAAAATTGTCTGCAATCTGATCCTTGGAGAGCACAAACTCTAATCTGACTTCATTCTTGTTCACCTGCTCTCTCAAAAAGTGAAACTTGATGGATATATGTTTTGTCTTTGAATGCAACACTAGATTTTTTAATATATTTATTGCTCTTGAATTATCATAGAAGATTGTGATAGTTTCCTCATACTCCACTCTGTTGTCTCTTAGCATTTGCTTCATCCACAATACTTGAGTGCAACTACCTCCTGTTGTAATATATTCCGCTTCTGCAGTGGACAAAGATATTGCCTCTTGTTTCTTGCTCAGCCAAGAAACCAATCTTTTCCCTAAAAAAAATACTCCACCACTGGTACTATTCTGGTCATCCACATCTCCTGCCCAATCCGCATCTGTTTATGCATGAAGAGAGAAATCATGATCTCTAGGATACCATAAACCATACTCAACTATTCCTTTTAGATATATGAGAATACTCTTGATTTCCAGTACATGAGATTCTCTGGGATCAGCTTGGAATCTAGCAATAAGACCAACAACATTCATAATATTAGGTCTAGTTTGAGTAAGATATAGTAGTCCTCCAATCATTAATCTGTACTTTTTCTGATCAGCCTTAGGTGAGTCAACATCTTTGCTTAATTTACATCCGGTTGCCATGGGAGTATTCATTAGTTTTGAGTCTTCCATCCCAAGTTTCTTCAACAATTCTTTCACATATTTGGTCTGTGAAATGAAGATTCCTTTCTTTGTTTGAGTGATTTGCAAACCCAAGAAGAAATTTATTTCCCCAAACATGGACATCTCAAATTCACTTTTCTTTTGATTTGTAAAAGTTTTATACATACTATCTCTTCCTCCAAAAATGATATCATCAACAAATACTTCAACAATCAAGATATTTTCATAGTCAATTTTGAAGTACAAGTTACTGTTAGTAGTACCTTTATTAAAACCAATCTTCAAAAGATGTTTATTTAGTATTTTGTACCAGGCTCTTGGAGCTTGTTTGAGTCCATACAGTGCTTTCTTCAACTTGCAGACCATATCACCATGATCAGACAATTGAAATCCATCCTATTGTTCAATGTATACTTCTTCTTCCAAGTCACCATTCAGGAAGGCAGACTTGACATCAATCTGATATATTTTGAAATCCTTGAAGGCAGTAAAGGCAAAAAATAATATGACTACTTCAATTCTTGCCACCAGAGCAAAAGTTTCTTCAAAATCAACTCCTTCTACTAGGTAAGTGCAAGAAGTTGGGTCCACATAGAGGGGAAGTTGCGGGCAAAAAAAAAAATCTTTTAGGAACGATGCCTGTTTAGGAACAGTGCCCATTTAGGACCAGTGTCTATTTAGGAACAGGTACCCATTTCTATATAGATATTCAAATTTGAAAAAAACCATGCGCGCTTTTTTTTCCCACACAAAAGGAATGGGTACCCATTTTAAAATGGGTACCCATTCCTAAAAGCTTAGGCTTGGCAAAGATATCGTAAGCCAGCCCCTTGCCTTAGACCTGTAGGTTTTTTTCTAAGTACAGAACAAGAGAAAAGACTAAGTTTACAAATATGGCTGATGCCATTTTTTTTAAAATTTTGTTTGTGAAATTAAAACCCATTACAAATGACAGTGTCTAATTTTCAAATATGTTATTTTTTTTATTGGACTTGTTTTTCTATTTATTATTTAATTTATGAGGAAACTGGTCCAAAAAGGTGAAATGACGTGTTTAAATTTTTTTAATAACTTTTAATTTTTAAAGTTTTTTGAAAAAAAAAATATGTTATCAATCTACACATCATTCTTTACACAATGAAAAAAAAAAATCATTTTATGATTAGTTTTTCTCAAATTATGTTGGTCGTACACGAGGATTTTTGAAAACAACAATTAGGGCAAATAAAAAATTAATTAAAAAAAATATTTGGAAAAAAATTATAAAAAAATATCCTCATCAAACTTCACTATACTACACATCTTTCCACAAAAGGATTTAGAAAAATAATTTTATTTAGGTCAAATTATGTTGGCCGTACACATGCATGGTATGGTAAAAAAAAAAGTGACTTTTAAACAATGGTTTTTAAAAATGGCTATTGAAAATCAATTTGTGTCATCTGGGTATTAAAATAAATTACATATTTAGAAACTACACTCCGAGTACTACATTTCATATTACTAACTTTTTTTAAGATTCATGAAAATCAGGAAAACACTTCCACTTTTTGGCCAAAAAGTGGACCCGACTTATTGCACTGACCCTCCTTGGGAATAACCCTTGTAGACCAATCTGGCTTTGTTTCTGACTACTTCACCATCTTTATTTAGTTTATTCTGAAAGACCCATTTGGTTCCAATCACATTTTTGTTTCTAGGTCTGGGAACAAGATCCCAAGTGTGATTTTTCTCAATCTGCATCAACTCTTCCTTGGTGCAGGAGCACCCCTACAAGATAGGATATAGGTTAATTGTCCGCATGACAGGACATTAGTCTATTTTTAGTATGTTTGACTTCATCATGTAATAAGGTCCATTAGACCAATGCTATGTATTAGATCAGCATAGGAGAATGTGCAGGCAGTTAGAGATCGTGATCAGGTAGTCTGAGTTGTCCTTCTCCCAGCCGCTTGGAAGCTCCCAGCCGCTGGGAATTGAGTTGGTAGTACTCGTAGGATTTTGCTATATATACCTTCGATCTGTTAGGGTTTAGCATGTTATGTTAGTTGTGTTATGTTATGGTGTTGTGTTAGTGATTGAGTTGAGATTCAGGAGAATAGTCCAGATATTGAGAAGCACTGTTGTTTGACAGTATTGTAGAAACAGGACATTTGAATTTCATCTGAATAAGATCTCATCAAATTGCATTATCTGGTTTATCAGTTGTATCTGTTTTGATTTCTGTTCTGTTTACAGATTAATGGATACTTTCAACCCTTCCACCGGTTGATTCTGTGAATCGGTGGAAAGGTCATGTATGATAGCTTAGTTTGCATTTTAGTTCCCTGTTTATGCATTTCATTGTTCAAGAGATCAGTTAGGAGCATGCTGTGAATCAGCCTAGCATCCTCATGTGCTAGGTTTAGAAAGTTAAATTGTTAAAGTTTTGATCAGAAGGTGATCCGGCCCGATCATCATATTGTCTTTATGAAATTATACAGTTCTGTGAGTTTGCATGCAGTGGACGGATATACAGGAGTCTGCATGTGCTTTTCCAGTCAGAGCGTATCGCATCGTCAACTGTGAGTATATCGCTATCAGGATCGGGTTATGAAACTATTGAAGTTTGCATGTTTCAAGTGCATCAGGATGTTATAAGTCGGATATATACTCAGTGTATATATCGTTGTCAGGATCATCTCTCGTGTGTGCCCATCATCCGCATATCGCTATCGGATGCGGGAGTGAAAGTTCATTTTTTTGGCTAAGTATTGAAGAGGTCATCAGGATATTGTATGACATCATCGTCATCAGGATGTGACGTCATCGTCATCAGGATATTACGAATATCACCCTATGCAAGTTTATCCTGCTGTCACTAAGTGTTTAGGCATCGGCATAAGTTATCGGCATAAAGTTTGTTTAACATCATCAGGATGTTTCAATATGACCGGATAAGTCATATCATGATGCTGTTGTTTGTATAGTCGGCTATCGGGGTGACGTAAGCATCCAAGGGAAGGTGCTGAAGTTGTCGTCATCAGGATATTTGGAGCAACCGGATATTTTATATCCTGCTGACGAAGGTGGTGTTGAATATCATGATGATGCCGACAGAGTTTGGCGCTAGATGAACAGTGAAACAGGAGGATGTTTGCGCTTGCTGAGTATCATGATGCTGATGATAGGCGAAAGGCGAAAGGCGGAGGAAGTGAACAGTAGTCGGCAGGAGGATAATTGTGCTCGTCCGAAATATGATGATGCTGTTTGTGTTAGTAGGAAATATGATGATGATGCTAAGCCGATAGGGATTTTTAACATGCTGATTGTATTATTGACTCCTCCTTCCTGTTTGTAAGCTCCTGTTGCGTTTTACCTCTGCATCATAGTGGTATCAGAGCAAAGGAAGGATCTTCTGGAAAAG
This sequence comes from Cunninghamia lanceolata, assembly GCA_027924645.1. Lineage (NCBI taxonomy): Eukaryota > Viridiplantae > Streptophyta > Pinopsida > Cupressales > Cupressaceae > Cunninghamia > Cunninghamia lanceolata. Next base: position 10,564,739 of record BSBN01000334.1, on the reverse strand, counting down.
ATAAGCAGGATGTCAGACGAAGAAGGAACATCGGAGGTTCCGGCAAGGATGACCAACGCTGAGTTGGCAGTTCTGGTGAAGAAACAGATTGCAGAAAGCAAGGCCGTGAAGGCTCAGAATCAGGAATTGAAGGATGAGTTAGCGAAGTTGAGGAGCAGAGTAGGTTCTGGTAGAGAAGAAGATAGGGAAGAAGAAGAGATCCCTAATTGGAGCGAGGAGGTCATTCCTGCAGACCAGAGACCACTATTGAACGCCCTCAAGGCCATGGAGAGGAGAACCATGGATGTGAAACTGGATTTGCCAGTGTTTACAAGAAAGATGGAACCTGATTCAGTGATGGAGTGGATAGACTGTTTGAACAATTTCTTTGAAACAGAGGAGATACCAGAACAACAGAGAGTAAAGATAGCCCAGTCAAAGATGAAAGAAGCTGCCTTGACATGGTGGAATTTTGTCCAAGATGATAGAGTACAGGAAGGAAAGCGTAGAGTCGCTACATGGAAGAAGATGATGGCATTAGTAAAAGAAGCTTATGTCCCATTGGATTACAGTATCCAATTACACAAGAGGAAGCAAAACCTGAAGCAGAAGGAGCTAGATGTCAGCTCATATACAGAAGAATTCATGAAACTTTGTATGAAAACAAAGGTAAAGGAAAGTGAAGAAGAGAAGGTAGCCAGATACCTTAATGGATTGAGGTTCAACATTCAGGAAGATCTAAGTCTGCATAATCTAGATACAGTTCAGAAAAGCTTTCAGTTGGCATTAAAAGTGGAAGAGAAGTTAAAGAGAAAACAAGAACAACACAATAGAGGAAGAGGAAGACAACAAAGAGGTGGAAGAGGTCCTTTTAGAGGTAGAGGACATGGACAGGGATATCAAGGAGAATCTAGTCATGACAATAGTAAGGGAAACAATAGTCAGAACTAGAGGGAAAATTATAATCAGCAAGGAAACTTCAGAGGTAGAAGACCTTTCAGAGGGAGATCCCAGGGCAGAGGATCCATCAGATGTTATAACTGTAACAAAGAAGGCCATATAGCCAGCAGATGTCCAGAAAAGGCCACAAGCTCAACAGGAGAAAGGAGAACAAATCTGATCCAAGAACCTGATAATCAAAGTAGGACAGGCTCTAATGATTTTCAGAGTGTGAATGCTCCTGATAATTATGGATACCCAGAAAGTGGAGAGTCTCTAATGATGAGAAGAACAGTGACTACCATGAAGGTACCTGACAAAGAATCTCCTCAAAGAAAGTCTCTTTTCAGGACTATTTGCAAAGCAGGAGGTAAGGCATGTAAAGTTTTGATTGATTCTGGTTCTACTGAAAATTTTGTGTCTGAAGAAATGGTGACAAAGCTTAAGCTTAGGAGATTGCCTCACCCATCCCCATATAAAGTCTCATGGCTTACACAAGGTCAGCAGACAACTGTAGAAGAGTAGGCTTGGGTAGAATTTCAGATTGGAGCATATAAGGATAAGTTGTTGTTTGACATTACCAAGATGGATGCTTGCAATCTTTTATTTGGTAGACCATGGCAGTATGATTTGAAGGCACAACATGATGGTGTTAGAAATACCTATACAATCACTAAAAATGGTAAGGATATACAGTTATTCCCATTGGTAGAGAAGGAGGAGAAATCTAAAGGAAAAGAGGTGAAGGTCATGCTGATGGAAGGTAAACAGTTCATGAAAGAAGTAGCAGCAGAAGGTGCAGTTGCATATGCCCTAATCCCATGTATGAGGGTGAATAAAGAACAGCAGCAAGAAGTCAAGGAAGAGAAGAAGCAAAGGTTCATAGACCCAGCTGTCCAAGAGCTATTGGATAAGTACAAAGGTATCATCTCAGAGGGAATGCCAAGATCCCTACCACCTGTCAGAGATATTAGTCACTGCATAGACTTAATTCCAGGGTCAACACTTCCAAACAAAGCAGCCTATAAGCTAACTCCAGAACAGAATGCAGAAGTAGCCAGACATATTGAAGAATTGTTGGATTCAGGTCTGATTGGGAAAAGTTTAAGTCCATGTGCAGTACCAGCTGTACTAGCACCAAAGAAGGAAGGTACTTGGAGGCTTTGCACAGATTCCAGAGCTATTAACAAGATCACAATCAGGTATAGGTTTCCAATCCCTAGGATAGAGGATTTACTTGATTGTTTGGGAAGTGCTAAGTATTTTACAAAAATAGATTTAAAGAGTGGATATCATCAGATCAGGATTAGACCAGGAGATGAATGGAAAACAGCATTCAAAACTAATGAAGGATTATATGAGTGGAAGGTTATGCCTTTTGGTTTATCTAATGCACCTAGTACTTTTATGAGGTTGATGAATGAGGTTTTGAAAGAGTTCATTGGTAAGTTTGTCATAGTATATCTAGATGACATTCTAATTTTTAGTAACACAAAAGAAGAACATCTCAGACACATAGATTTGGTTCTTAAGAGGTTACATGAAGAGCAGCTGATGATAAATTTAGACAAGTGTTTGTTCATGCAAGAGGAGATCACATATTTGGGTTTTGTCATTTCATAAGGAAAGTTACAAATGGATAAGGAGAAGGTAAGTGCCATATTGTCTTGGCCTACCCCACAGACTATGAATGATGTCAGAAGTTTCCATGGGTTAGCAACCTTCTACAGGAAGTTTATAAGAGGGTTTAGTCATATTTGTGCACCCATGCTGGATACCATCAAAGGAGGACAGAAGTACAGATTTGTTTGGACTCAAGGAGCAGATGATTCTTTTGAAACACTGAAGAAGAAGGTGGCACAGCAGCCAGTCCTTGCACTTCCAGACTTTAACAAAATCTTTCAGGTAGAATGTGATGCCAGTCACATGGCCATTGGAGCAGTACTCAGTCAAGAAGGTAGACCTATTGCATTTTTCAGTGAGAAGCTCAATGATGCTAAGAAGAGGTATTCCTCATATGACTTGGAAATGTATGCTTTAGTCCAGTCACTCAAGAAATGGAGGCATTACTTGATGCCAAAGGAATTCATAGTATTCACAGATAATCAGGCTCTGAGTTTCATAAACAGCCAGGAAAAGCTGAACCACAGGCACATGAAATGGGTAGAAACCCTACAAGCTTTTACCTTTACATTGAAGCATAAGAAAGGAGTCAAGAATAAAGTTGCAGATGCTTTGAGCAGGAGAGTTCTCACAGTCAACCAGATTCAGTTAGAAAGTGTTGGCATTGATTCACTAAAGACCATGTATGAGTCTGATGAAGATTTTGGAGAGATATATCATGTATGTACTTCTTTTGGGGAGAAATATCATGCTGAATTCTCTGAATTTTTGATTCAGGATGGATTGTTGTTCAAAGGTGGACAGTTATGTATTCCAAGGTGTTCTATGAGGTTAAACATCATCAAGGAGAAGCATTGTGGAGCTATGGCAGGTCATTTTGGTCTAGATAAGACTCTTGATCTTGTCAGAAGGCATTACTTTTGGCCTAAGTTACCATCATATGTCAGAAAATTTGTAGAGACATGTGTGATATGTCAGAAAGCTAAAGGCAGGTCAACTAATGCAGGTTTATATCAGCCCTTACCCATTCCTTCCATACCATGGGAAAGCATAAGTATGGATTTTGTCTTGGGTTTACCAAGGACAAGGAAAGGGTTTGACAGTGTTTTTGTTGTAGTGGATAGATTCAATAAAATGGCACATTTCTTGCCATGCAAAACCACTGTTGATGCTTCATACATTGCAGATTTATTTTTCAGGGAGATTGTCAGAATCCATGGATTGCCATTGAGTATAGTGTCAGATAGGGATGTGAAGTTTATTGGTCACTTCTGGAGAACTCTTTGGAGGAAACTTGGAACAAATTTGTCTTTTTCCTCTGCATATCATCCTCAAACGGATGGACAGACTGAAGTAGTGAACCGTTCCTTAGGGAATTTGCTTAGATGTTTGACAAAGCAACATGGAGAGAAGTGGGATAATATTCTATCTCAAGCTGAATTTTCATATAATGATACTGTCAATAGGAGCACAGGGAAATCACCTTTTCAGATAGTTTATGGTATGCATCCAAGAGGAATTTTGGAATTGAGAGATCTACCTACAGTAGGCCCTGTTAGTGCAGAAGGTGAAGCTTTTGCTGAAGCCATAAAAGAGGTTCATGATCAAGTCAAGACCCAACTGTAGCAAACCAACTTGAAGTATAAGGAATATGCTGATAAAAAGAAGAAGGATGTTCAGTTTGATGTTGGAGATTTGGTATGGGTTCATTTGAAGAAGGACAGACTTCCTAAGGGAAAATATACTAAACTTATGCAAAGAAAAGTTGGACCATGTCAGATTTTGCACAAGCATGGACGGAATGCTTATGAGATACAACTCCCACCTGATCTTGGTTTATCCCCTATATTCAATGTATGTGATTTAACTCCATACAAGTCTTCTCCAGATGCAGATCAGGATCTCCTACAGGATACAGTTGATGATGACATTCCCAAGCATGATCCTCCACAGTTGCAGAAGGTTTTGGACACCAGAGTGGTCAAACAGACCAGGAACAAACAGTACTTGGAGTACCTAGTCTCTTGGAAGGGAAAACCAAATTCTGAAGCAGTATGGATGACTGAAGAGCAGATCCAGAAACATGGTGCAGATCTTCATACTCTCATCTCAAGTGGACTTGAGATTTCTTCTTCTGGGGAGTATGGTGCAGGAGCACCCCTACAAGACAGGATATAGGTTAATTGTCCACATGACAGGACATTAGTCTATTTTTAGTATGTTTGACTTCATCATGTAATAAGGTCCATTAGACCAATGCTATGCATTAGATCAGCCTAGGAGAATGTGCAGGCAGTTAGAGATCATGATCAGGTAGTCTGAGCTGTCCTTCTCCCAGCCGCTTGGAAGCTCCCAGCCGCTGGGAATTGAGTTGGTAGTACTCGTAGGATTTTGCTATATATACCTTTGATCTATTAGGGTTTAGCATGTTATGTTAGTTGTGTTATGTTATGGTGTTGTGTTAGTGATTGAGTTGAGATTCAGGAGAACAGTCCAGATATTGAGAAGCACTGTTGTTTGACAGTATTGTAGAAACAGGACATTTGAATTTCATCTAAATAAGATCTCATCAAATTGCATTATCTGGTTTATCAGTTGTATCTATTTTGATTTCCGTTCTGTTTACAGATTAATGGATACTTTCAACCCTTCCACTGGTTGATTCTGTGAATCGGTGGAAAGGTCATGTATGATAGCTTAGTTTGCATTTTAGTTTCCTGTTTATGCATTTCATTGTTCAAGAGATCAGTTAGGAGCATGCTGTGAATCAGCCTAGCATCCTCATGTGCTAGGTTTAGAAAGTTAAACTGTTAAAGTTTTGATCAGAAGGTGATCCGGCCCGATCATCATATTGTCTTTATGAAATTGTGCAGTTCTGTGAGTTTGCATGCAGCGGACGGATATACAGGAGTCTGCATGTGCTTTTCCAGTCGGAGCGTATCGCATCGTCAACTGTGAGTATATCGCTATCAGGATCGGGTTATGAAACTGTTGAAGTTTGCATGTTTCAAGTGCATCAGGATGTTATAAGTCGGATATATACTCAGTGTATATATCGTTGTCAGGATCATCTCTCGTGTGTGCCCATCATCCGCATATCGCTATCGGATGCGGGAGTGAAAGTTCATTTTTTTGGCTAAGTATTGAAGAGGTCATCAGGATATTGTATGACATCATCGTCATCAGGATGTGACGTCATCGTCATCAGGATATTGCGAATATCACCCTATGCAAGTTTATCCTGCTGTCGCTAAGTGTTTAGGCATCGGCATAAGTTATCGGCATAAAGTTTGTTTAACATCATCAGGATGTTTCAATATGACCGGATAAGTCATATCATGATGCTATTGTTTGTATAGTCGGCTATCGGGGTGACGTAAGCATCCAAGGGAAGGTGCTGAAGTTGTCGTCATCAGAATATGTGGAGCAACCGGATATTTTATATCCTGCTGGCGAAGGTGGTGTTGAATATCATGATGATGCCGACAGAGTTTGGCGCTAGGTGAACAGTGAAATAGGAGGATGTTTGCGCTTGCTGAGTATCATGATGCTGATGATAGGTGAAAGGCGAAAGGCGGAGGAAGTGAACAGTAGTTGGCAGGAGGATAATTGTGCTCGTCCGAAATATGATGATGCTGTTTGTGTTAGTAGGAAATATGATGATGATGCTAAGCCGATAGGGATTTTTAACATGCTGATTGTATTATTGACTCCTCCTTCCTGTTTGTAAGCTCCCGTTGCGTTTTACCTCTGCATCATTCCTTCATTGCTTTAGTCCAACTTTCATCATTGCATGCTTGACTCACTATTTTTGGTTCAATCTTTGAAATCAGACAATACTTTTCTGAGTCTTGAGCAATCTTTCTTCTTGTTTGAACACCTTTTCTTTTATCACATATGATTTAATCTTTAGAGTGATTCAGTCTTACATACTTGGGAGTTTTGGGAATTTCTTGCACTTCTATTTCTTGAACAGGTTCATTCAAACTTTTCTCTTCTTCTTGATTCTCTGGGTCAGTCTTAATCTAAATTTCAGAAGGGGCTTGGACTTCTTGGACCAAAATATTATTCTGATCATCTTCTTCATATTCATAAAACCTTGAGGGTTTTTCAATACCTTCATCAATCTTCACATTTGTACTTTCTATAATCTTTCTCAATCTCTTGTTATAACACTGGTATGCTTTGCTTTGAGTAGAATAACCCAAGAATATTCTTTTATCACTTCTAGCATCAAATTTTCCAAGGTCTTCATCTCTTTTAATGTAACATTTGCTACCAAAGACTCTAAAATACTTCACAGTGGGAGTGATGCCAAACCAGAGTTCATAAGTGGTCTTACTAGTATTGCTTCTGATTTGTATGTGATTAGGAGCATAGATAGCAGTGCTTACAACTTCTCTCCAGTAGATCTGAGGAACATTTGCTTCCATCATCATGGTTCTAGATGCTCTCTGGATGGTCCGGTTCTTTCTCTCCACTAATCCATTCTGGTGTGGAGTCCTTGGAGCAGATAACTATCTTTTTATCCCATGTTTCTCATAGAATTCTATGAACTCTCCAGATGTGAATTCTCCACCTCTATTAGACCTAAGATATTTTATGTGTAATCTGGTTTCATTCTCTACCATAGCTTTGAATATTTTGAATTTCTCAAGAGCTTCAGATTTCTCTTTCAGAAAAGTCACCCACATCATCTGGGAGTGGTCATCAATTAATAACATGAAGTATCTATTACCTTCCAAACTCTTGATTCTTACCGGTCCACATAGATTAGTATGTACTAAGTCCAACAATCTAGTAGAAGATTGTTCCTTACTTTTGAATGTGACTCTGCTCTACTTACGCAACTGACATTCTTTGCACAAACTATTAGCAGGTTTCACCAGTCTTGGAAGATCTCTTACAACCTGAGTGTTGTTTATCTTGATGATTTTATCAAAATTTACATGACACATTCTCCTATGCCACAACCAACTTTGATCAATTTGAACAACTTTTGCCAGTACCAATCAAGTGGAAGATGTTACCTTTTGTTTGAGTACCTGATGCAATCTCTGCTCTAGAACTTTCAAAGATCTCACATTTACCATTTTTGAATCAGAGATCATAGCCTTTGTCCACCAACTGTCCAATACTGAGAAGATTGTGCTTCAGACCTTCAACATACAGTACATTACTAGTTTTGTTCTTTCCATCAAAAGAAATAGTTCCTCTATCTCTGATTCTACCAGTAGAATTATCACCAAATTTTACCATTCCTCCTTCATATCTTTCCAAATCTATGAACTTATTTTTGTCACCGGTCATATGGTGGGAGCATCCATTGTCAAATGACCCAGTCATCCTTTTCTTCAACTTGGGCAGCTAGAGCTCTTTCTATCATTTTATGATTGACATATTTAGAGGGCATTGGATCTTCTTCCTTGATGGCAATAAACACCCAGTCACTTCCAGATTTGTTTTCTGTCTCTGATTCATCATTTGTTACTCTTTCATGATCATCATCTTCATAAACATAGTAACATTTCTTTTGGAATCCTGATCTGTTTGGATTTTCCCTTGAAAAACTTTCCAGACACCTTGAGGCAAAATGACCAATTTTATTACAGTTGAAACGTTTGAAGGGCAATTTTCCTTCATACTTACCGGATCCTCTTGGCAGTCTTTTTGCACTAAGGGCTTCAAGTTGAGCAGCTTCTGCTTCATCTTCTTCCAAATCTTTTCTTGCTTTTTCATACCATGATAGTTTATTTGAGGAGTTCTCTCCTGAATCAAACTATTTGCCTTTTACAGAGGCACTAGCTTTGAATGCAGATTCAGTCTTGTGGGATGCATCTCCAAACTTGGCCAATTCAAATGAAGCTAATTTTCCAACCAATTGATCACTTGTGATATTTGAAAAAGATCTAAATTCTTCAATAGCAGTAACCTTGTTTTTGTAAGGAGGTAGGGATCTGAGAACTTTAGCAACAATCTCATCTTCATCCAAGATTCCACTAGCACACCTAATGCCACAAACAAGATCATTTACTCTTGGCATAAATGTAGTGATATTTTCATCTTCATTCATCTTTAGGTTTTCAAATTTTCCTTTCAGACTCTGTAGTTTGGCACATTTAAGATATTTGTCTCCTTCATGCAGAAGTTCCAATTTTTCCCAAATCTCATATGCAATTTTTAAATCTATAACATTTGTCAGCGCTGAATCAGATAAGGCACTTAGTAAAGCTTCTTTAGCCCAAAGATTATCTTCAGCATCTTTTAATTCATCTACATTTGTTGGACCATCCTTCGGAGGAACATACTTCTTTGAAGCCATGATCCAATATTGCATTCTCATACATTGCAAGTGACATTCCATGCGGCTTTTCCATAGAGTGTAATTGGCTCCATCAAACCTTGGACTATCCTTCTTGTAGGAAGACATCCTAGATCTCCTCAGGTGGTTAAGCTCTTTTAGAGGAACTTGGCTCTGATACCAATTGTTAGTTTGAAGATAGACAACTGAGAGGGGGGGTGAATTAGTTGTCCAAAAACTTTTCCTTTATTAACCACTTAAATCCTTCTTGTAATTCAGTAGCATAATAATGAATCAATCATGGAAACACAATGCAACAATTCAAGAGCAGAAACACATTAACACATATGACACCAAGATTTTAACATGGAAAACCTGGTTAAGGGAAAAACCACGGGGTGACTAACCCAAGATGTATTCTCTGTTAAAAGAATAAGAAAAACAACATGGCACATACCAATTAGGGCACACTACCCGAGCACACTATTCACAAGAGGCCCACTTCCTACAGGAGACACATTATCTATAGAATAATAAATATTACATACTTGAACTGAAGAATAGCATCTTCACCATGCTTGAGTCAATTCCATTTAAGCTCAACACTTATGCTCTGCCTTTCGCTCTTCTCCTCTCTACCACACTCTCATCTCTGCCAAGATGATTTTGAAATGATTTCACAAATCTTATATATACAAGACATCAACTTTGGTATAATCATCAAAGTCGGCATAATTTATAGAGCAAATAAACAAATACAACTTGACTTATTACAAAAGACATCATGTGAATCACCACACTGTCGGCCACACAGATCTAGGACTTAAATATTCTTTGAGGAACACACCATGCTTTGTAGAACATATTCAAGATCATCCGCAAGATGTGTAAATCATCTAGTCAGCCAAGTTTAGGAAGAACATCATCATTCAGAAGTAATTCTTGAATTATGAGCTCCATCTTCAATGCGGACCACCAACACAAACTGGGCACAATCTAGAGCCCCCACAAGCTTGCCTGAATCACCAAGAACATCCACACTACTTCTGCTTATTGAAATCATTCCCTTATTCATCTGGAACCTCAAGAACATAGTCTGTCATCATAGTCATATTGGAATAGATGCTTGCGGACCTCCAAACCACAAACCAATTGAGTTGTTAATTCACATTGACTTCCTAAACACTCCACCAAGTCCATAGAACAATATATTGCATTTCTGGATCTCACCGAACCTATTTGTGTCACTCGGTCACCTTTAAACATCTACCAGAACTAGTTTTACTCATATGGCCATAACTTCTTCAAATATTCATGTGGACCTCTCAAATCTTTATTGGATCACCTTTAGACACATATCTACAAACCCTTTGATGTGTATCCTCTGATCTTCATCTTAGCTGCGATCTTCACTTCACTGTCTTCACTATTCTTCTCTATCTCTGATAGGACTAATTTTCTCAATATCCTCATTATACAACTCATCCAATCCTTGACATCAATGCAATAGGAGTATGTTGACATCAATGACAACACCGATTAGGCCCATACTTGCAACAGAGTTCACTCCTGATTCAATGGAGATTCATGAGTTGCCTAATGGTTCTATAGTTGTAGTTGGGAGAGCAGATCATCAACCTCGCCTCTATTTGTTTTCTCACTTTGTTCCTGATCCTCCTTCAACTATTTTCCTCACTCATTCTAATGATGTGGGTAAATTATGGCATGAGCAGTTTGGCCATCTTAACTTCCACTTCTTGCAGTAGCTCAACCAGTAGAGCATAGTCACAGGGTTGCCTTCAGTTCAATTTTTAGGTGGTGTTTGCAAAGGTTGCATTTTTGGTAACCATCCTAAGGTAAATTTTGACAAAGGTAAGGCATGGAGAGATTCATAGATACTGGAGTTAGTTCACAGTGATTTGGCTAGTCTATTTAAGCATCCTTCCTTCAGCAAGGCTAGATATGTCCTCACATTCATTGATGACTTTTCTCGATATACTTGGGTGTAAATTCTCAATTCAAGAAAGCCATCAAAGTTTTGCGCACTGACAATGGTGGTGAGTATGTCAACCATCATTTTGAGTGGTTTTACACTTCAGAGGGGATTGATTTGTAGCATTCAGTTCCATACAATCCTCAGCATAACGTGTTGGCAAGAGACATTACTTAGCATTGATAGGTGTTGTCATTGATGGCAACTAAGATTGTTCCACACATTTGCAATGTAGTATCTGATCATACCGGAAGTCAGAATGATAATCTATCTAAGTATGGGAGCTTGAAATAGAGCATTTATCAGAGCCCAGTATTTTGGTTAGCGGATCTCTCTAGTCAATCATTATATGTTGTAGATTTGAAGGAGTGTAAAGGGATACCAGGACAATCTAAATCCATGTTTTTAGCCTCTGGTGATAATGGGATCAAAACTTATGAGCATCTAAATACCAGATCCTATTATTACAGAACGATTAATAAAGAATAGGTAGACTTATGTTAATTCTTGTGCGGACCGAATAGAAGTGTTTTGATGAACTATGTATGAGATAGAGTGTTAGTGGCTGACATGTATGATGATCTACATGTGTTATTTTTGGTATGCATCGATATTGGTGTATGGATCTAGTCGACAGAATAGATCTTTTTTAAAAGAGTTCAAAGTGTTGTTGTTGCTGACTGGCAAGTGATTGCAATTCAAGATAACGATATATATAGCCGATGATTCTGGACATTTTGAGATGTGTCTGAATAAGGTACATATGGAAAGGAGTAGAAATTCAAGGAGGAAATAAAGGCAAATCAGTAAGAAGAGTAGAGCAAGATGAAATGTGTAAGATCAATTTTTATAATTAACTAGAACTAAAATTCATGCATAGGAAGATGCTATTAATCAGTTCAAACCTCTGTAATTCTCTTGTAATATTTTCTTAGGTAGTGAGCCTCCATTTTGAGTAGTGAGCACTGGGTAGTGAGCCCGAATGCATGTGCATTCCCACTTGTAAAATACTTTTAATAGAGTATTAATTTTGTGGGTTAACCCCCACCATGGTTTTTCCCTTAACTAGGTTTCCATGTCAAAATCCTGGTGTCAAATGTGTTATTTATGTTTCTTCTTATGTAATACTGAAATATTTATTTCATTAACTTGTTTATAAGATTGGTTAAAGAAGGAAAAAGGTTAAATAAGTGACAAAAGATTTACTCCCCCTTTTAGTTGTCTGGACCTAATCCAACAATTGGTATCAGAGCAAGGATCCTTAGAGAAGCCTAACAGCTTAAGGAAAAAGATCTTGGAAAAAATTTCAAATGGGTTCATTAAGAGATCTTCAGTTAGCCCTAGAAGAGCTTACTCAATCTAGAACAAAAATTGGTAATATGAGAGGTGAACTTAAAGATGCTTATGACACCACTGAAATGTTAAAAGATAAATTAATAAAATATCTACAAAATAAAAAGGAGCTACTTCTGCAGCTATCCAGTCTACCTGAAGAAAATGGCTTGAATGAAGCTTTGAAAGAAAAAACAAAGGAATGTGAGAAGCTCTCAAAAGAAGTCATTGTTCTGAAAATTGAAATGGAATCTGGAGTGATGAGGCAAACCAAAGAAAGTGAAGATAGGAAGAAAATTGAAGAAGATCTGAAACAAAAACTAAAAGAAAGATCTGAAGAATGTTGCAAATTGAATGGAATAGCTAGCCATCTAGAGTCTGCTCTACAAGAAAGCAGAGTTAATGAGAGAGAACTTGAAAGGCAAATAATCACTCTTAGACATGACCTAGATATTGCAAATGAATATAAGGAGAAATTCAAAAAATAAGTTCAGCAAAACTTGAAGCACTATATGAAGGACAGAAAGGGCTGATGACAAGCATGGTCTTGGATATGAGAAAGATGAAAGCTTCGGATCTAGATAGAGAAATTTTCAATCTAAGAATGGGAGAAACAGACCCAAAAAACCTCTAGTAAGACAGCCTAATGCTCAAAGATATCCATCATTCAATGGAAACTATTTTAACTACAACAAATTTTGTCATAGAGCTACTTAGTGTAGAAACATAGTAAATCAAAATGGTCTATCCTTCTTTGGTCAATGCTTCAAATGTAACAAGTATGGTGATAGATCAAATGAATGCAGAAGAATGATAATGAATAATCCCAATAACAGAAGAATTAGTAATTCTTTCAATGGTTACTGCTTTGTTTGCAATAGGTTTGGACATATGGCTAATCAGTGCAGATCAAGAGAAAATTAGGTTTATAAGAAAATAAATATTGTATGCTTTAACTGCAATAAATCTAGTCATATTGCAAGACTCTGTAGAAGTAAAGACAATGGAAGAAGAGGTCTGGTGAACAGAAAACTAGATGAACAAAGACAAGATAAAGGCAAAGAGAAAATTGATACGAATGAGACTCAGGATGAATCAAACAAGATATGGTTTAGGAAAACCATTACAAATGACATCAATGGATCCGCACCGTAATCCAGTGCTAATAATTCCTCCAAGAATTAAGTTGGAAGTCTTGGCTCAGGGGGAGCGGCATTACAAATAAAATTCCCCTAGCCAGTAAGTACCTAGATCTGGCACAGTAAGAAAAGAGATCTTGGATTGTGTTCAGACCATGTGGAAGGTTTTTTGAAAGAAAAGAAATGGATATGGTAAATTGCAGAGCAATACGTGAAAAACTACTAAAAATAGAGCAACCGGATGTGCTAGGGGAGGGCATTTATGACAAAGGCAAATTAGGTGGTGTGAAGCTTAAAAGGATCACTCACTTCTCATTTCAAATACTTTGTAATCAAGAGAAATCAAGAAGAAAGAAGAGGGCAAGCTTAGAGCTGAGAATTCTCAAGAGTTGGAAGTGAGAAAAGGATTTCCAAGAAAAAACCCTAATCTACGTAGCAAGGTATTTTTTGTTTTCTGTGAAATCTTTTGAGTTATCAATTTCTGCAAATGGCTACACCTTTAATGGTAGATGTTACTAAGAGGCCTCATCCCAAGTTCAAGAAGCATCCATTCAAATCTATAGAGGTTGAGTTGCTAGGTGCCTTTTCTAGAGTTTCGTATGGGGTTTTACATGTCGAAGACATTAGGGCTTACATTCACTGCAATATAGAGGAATTTGGAAATCTGAAACTACTAGATTTATTTGAAAAATACTTGAAGAATGACAGTCACCAATTGAGACCAGAATATAAAACCCTAGAGAGCAAACACTTCAAACAAGTTATTGAATTTTTGTCTTTTGATGAAAGTGAATGGGTTAGGTATGTATTGAGTTGGATACATGATAAGTTTATGTGGCTATTGAAGTTGTTCAAGATCACAAAAGATGTAATCCAAATTGTGACTGGATTGAATGCAACTAGTGGGCAACCCATGCTTAAGGCTGTGAAAAATCAAACAGTAACTGATGCAACTAGAGAAAAATTTGATAGAAGAGCTATGACTATCAATGACATCACTGATCCAGATGTCAAGTTTGCTTCGATGGTGTTGGGTATAAGATTTACCACTCCAGCAGGGAGAACTTAGTTTCTGGAACAACTATTTATGCCGCATATTAGATGATAAAAAAAATGTGGATTATGATTTGTGTGAGCTACTACAAAACCAACTAATAGAAAACCTGAACAAAATAAAAAAGGACAAGAAAAATTCCTTCAAGTATGGTTCCTTGGTGATATGTATAATCTTATACTTCATGAATGAAGTGCTAGGAGTTCCGAGTATACAATGGACATTAGATAGGCCAGTGGCATGGCAAATTAGGGATCATCTACACAGTCTTGGTGATACCCAGACTCAAAAGATTGCCTTCTAGGGTTACTTCAAAAACTTCCAGAACTTGATGCATGCAAGGGAAAGAATTCCTAGTTCAGTTGTTGAAAATTATGAAAATGAAATATGTTTCATGGTAGACATAGATCAATGCTTGATGGAAGCTGTAGAACCAAGGACAGTGTGGATAATGCCAATGGACTATGAAGTGGATGAGGAAATTCTTGACATGTATGCTCAACATCTCCTGAGCAAACCTAAAGACACCTTTGTTGAAAGGTTCAGAACATACAAGGAACTAAGCTTAAAGTTGCATGTGGAACTTAGACAACCAGAAATAAAAAGAAAGATACACAAGCAAGTGGAGATGTATGTAGAAAGCATTGGAATTACAAAAGAAGTAGTGAAAGAAAATAGACAAAGGATTGAAAATATAAAGAAGAGCACATAGCAGGCAAAAAGTGAGCCTGTAGTTCCCTCGGAAGCTCCAAGGAAGACAAGGAGTTCTGTAACTCCTACTGAGCCTCTCAAGACCACTTCCACTAAGAAGCTGAAAGCCACTCCATCCGGTGAAGGAGGGAAAAGAAAGAAAACCAAGGAATCAAAACCCCCCATAAGCACTCAAGATGATGAGGAGATAGAAACAGATGAAGAAGTGAGAAATAAGATCCAAAAAGGTCAAAACTTCAAAGGCTTCTAAAGATCAACCATCTGGAAGCATAAGGGTCGGTAAAAAGCAAGTATCCGGTAAGGTTAACATGACTATTGATGAAATAGTAAAAACAGTCACTATTGATGGAAATTTGAAACCTATCAGAGTTTACTATGATAACCTTGATCAAGCAAATAAGAAAATTCTAGAAGATGCCATTATCATATATCTAAATAAATTCAATAGAGCCTTGTTGGAAATCTTACAAGAACTTCCTAAAAATTTGAGGAAAGTAATGGAAATGAGGAAAGATGCAACCAAGGAAAAAGATATAGAACTCAGAGAGTATGTTCTCTCCTCTGTGTGCCCTATGATGACCAGGAAAGAAGCAGATGAAATCCTCAAAGAAGTCAAAAATAAATCCAGAAGCAAAGTTCGTATGAACAAACTAATGCTTGGTGAGACTAAAGAAATTGCGAAGGAAACAGAGGAAATTCTGAGAAAGGCATTAGACAAAAATAAATACTACATTATTTTAGAAAAGCAAGTTGAATATGACAATCCTTTTGCTCTGAAACAAAAAGCTCCAAAAGAAGAAACTGATGAAAGAATTTATGACCAAAGTATTACTCTAGATCCTCTGAAACTTGATTCATCAAATCTAAATATTGGAGAAGTTCAGGAAGAGGAACAAGTCAATTAGGAGGACATAGAAATGATAGATAGAATAGTTGATGCTGAGATAACTCCTCCACCTGATCACTCTGGGAAGGAAAAGGATGTTGCTACCATACAGAGTTCTCTGGATCAAGTAGCAAGTGGTGAACAAGTTAAAATGAGTCCCTTAGAAGAGAACATAGAGAAGAATAATACAGAGAAAGGAGGAAAAAGGAAAAGAAGACAAAGCAAAATAAGATAGTGCAAATGTTGAAGCACCTAAAGCAAATGTAGAAAAATCTGATGATCAAAAGAATGATCCAGAAAATGTAGCAAGAGACACTACAGATGCAGTAAAAGGCTCGCTTGGAAAGGAAGTGATTGAGCTTGATGAGCCCGAACTAATCCAAGGACTAACCAATCCGGATGCACTCTCTCCATTTCAATTGATGAAAATAGCATCTTTCACCCAAGTGAAAGCCAGACAAAAGTTGATAAAATACCATTTAGAGAACAATGAGCTGATGGAGCTAGCAATTGGAGTTTTAGAGAAATTAATGCCAACCTATCAGAAAAATCAAAGTGATTCCCCCTCTGGTCATCTAAAAAATCTTGTAAGTTCAGTAAGTTCACATTTTGAATCTTTTGAAAAGTCCGCAGAGACAAAATTTCACAAAGAGTTCTTGAATAAGAAGTTCAACAAGGTGAAGAAACTGATAGAGAATGACAGATTGATCTTAGACATCAGTATAAAGAGCATTTAGAATGCCCTAAATGATGGAGGAGATATATATAAGTTTATCCTATCATGGTCTAAAGTAAATAAAGATATTGAGAAGAAGATAAAAGAAAAGGAATAGAAAATATCAGTTTTGTCTCAAAATTTTGATCCTTTAACTATCTCTGCTATAAGCCAGGAATGTCAAGTTATTAGCTTGATAGACGAAATAAAGGCACTTGTAAAAGAGAAAAGTAACACTATCAAGAGGATGTGTGAACTCAAGGGATTGATTACTCCCAAATTGGAATCCATGCACAATGCCTTATCCGAAGCTCAGAATGTACTTTAGACAAGTGATCCTCCAGATCTGGCAAAGGCAGAAGCATATGCATTTTTGCTAAGTGGGCACATTTCCATTTTGGATGGAACAAAAAATGCTTAGGCCTTCGAACTTGCCCAATTAAAAATTAGTTTTACAGATGTCCTCAAGTTCATGTGAATAGAACTTAATGGTTACTTATACATATGCGGCAATGTATACAAAAATTTTGGAGAATTTTGTAGATCCTACCTTTTGCCATTGATGTCAAAGGGGGAGTGAAAGGCAATAAAAAATGATGTATTTAGCAAAGGGGGGGCACCAGAATAAGTAAAGTGTATGAATGTAGAGACAAAGGGGGAGTTGCACAAAGACACTTAGTCATTTTTCACTAAGTGTTGCCATCAATGGCAAAGGGGGAGATTGTTGGCAAGAAACACTGCTTAGCATTGATAGGTGTTGTCATTGATGGCAACTAAGATTGTTCCACACATCTGCAGTGCAATATCTAATCATACCGGAAGTCTGAATGATAATCTATCTAAGTCTAGGAGCCTAAAACAGAGCATTTAGCAAAGCCCAATATTTTGGTCAGTGGATCTCTCCATTTAATCATTATGCATTGTGGATGTGAAGGAGAGTAGATAGACACTAGGACAATCTAAATCCAAGTTTTTAGCATCCAATGATAATGGGATCAAAACTTATGAGCATCTAAATACCAGGTCCTATTATGACAGAACAGTTAATAAAGAACAGGTAGACTTATGCTAATTCTTATGCGGACCCAATAGAAGTGTTTTGATGAATTGTGTATGAGATAGAATGTTAGTGGCTGACATGTATGATGATCTACATGTGTTATTTTTGGTATGCATCAATATTGGTGTATGGATCTAGCTGACAGAACAAATCTTTTTTTTAAAGATTTCAAAGTGTTGTTGTTGCCGACTGGAAAGTGATTGCAATTCAAGATAAGGATATATATAGCCGATAATTATGGATATTTTGAGATGTGTGTTAATAAGGTACATATGGAAAAGAGTAGAAATTCAAGGAGGAAATGAAGGTAGATCAGTAAGAAGAGCAGAGCAAGATGAAATGTGTAAGATCAGTTTTTATAATTAACTAGAACTGAAATTCATGCATAGGTAGATGCTATTAATTAGTTCAAATATCTGTAATTATCTTGTAATATTTTCTTAGGTAGTGAGCCTCCATTTTGAGCAGTGAGCTCTAGGCAATGAGCCCGAATGCATGTGCATTCCCACTTGTAAAATAATTTCAACAGAGTATTAATTTTGTGGGTTAACCCCCACCGTAATTTTTCCCTTAACTGGGTTTCCACGTCAAAATATTGGTGTCAAATGTGATATTTATGTTTCTACTTATGTAATGCTGAAATATTTATTTCATTAACTTGTTTATAAGATTGATTAAAGAAGGAAAAAGTTTAAATAAGTGACAACTGATTCACCCCTCTCTTAGTTATTTGGACCTGATCCAACAGAATGGTGTTGCAAAATGAAAGAATAGGTCCTTCAAGGAAATGGAGAACTCTATGATTCACTCCAAATCTCTTCCACCACAATATTGAGAAGAGTCCATTAACTATGCTTGTTATATTCAGAACTGTGTTCCTCACTAAGCCTTGAAGAGAGTTACTTCTTTTGAAGCTTGGAGTGGTCGAAAACCATCAGTTTAGCACTTTCAAGTTTTTGGTTCTCCTGCATGGGCCCACATTCCTACAAGAAATGTAAGGCCTTGGATCTATAGAGAAGACCTTGCATATTTGTAAGCTATCTTGATGGTGTGAAAGGTTATCAATTGCTCCACCCTACTACACATAAGCTAATCATTGAGAGGAGTGTTTAGTTTGAGGAGCGCTCTTCGAGCTCACATTCTATCACTTCTCCACCTCCTTCTACTTTGACATTGGAGTCACTTGGGATACATGATAGATCTTCTAATGAGTCAAATTCGCCTGAGCAGTCTTCTACCTCCACTTCTGATGTAGGGAGCAATTCAGAGGAATCATCTCCTTCCTCTCCTAGTCATCATTTAGAGGTTGATGATTCCTCTCTAGATTCTCTATCTTTTAGTCCACTTTGGGCTAGACAGACCTTGTAGTCTGCAGGTGATTGGGTTAGGGATCCATCAGAAACTAGGCGGACTTGTTCATAGTTCCAGGATGCTCCACATGTCTTTTTTGCTACTGCCTCAGATCCACAGTCTTTTCATGAGGCTTCTGGTATTCTTGAGTGGGATACAACTATGCATGAGGAGTATAGTTCCTTAATGATGAACCACACTTGGGATCTTCTCCCTCTTCCTAAGGGAAGAAAACTTGTTCGATGTAAGTGGATCTATTTGACAAAATTTGCAGCAAATGGGTCATTTGACAAGCATAAGGCTCACTTGGTTGCCAAAGGATTCTCCCAGGTTCCTGGGATTGACTACTCTAAGACTTTTACGCCAGTTACCAGAATGAACTCCATCTAACTTGTTCTTAGCATTTTTGCAGCCAATCATTGGGAAGTACACCAGATGGATGTGAAGAGTGCTTTTCTTCATAGTGACCTTTAGGAGGAGATTTACATGGAGCAGCCACAAGGGTTCATTCAGGATTCTTCACTTGTGTGTCCTCTTCAGAAGTCTCTCTATGGCCTCAAATAGGCTCCTTAGGCCTGGTATGCCAAGATGGACTCCTTCCTCCTGATAGTTGGGTTCACTCAGTTTCATTCTGATCGTAATGTCAACATTTTGTAGCAGGATGATTCACTCCTATTTCTGGTTCTATATGTTGACAACTTGTTGATCATAGGGAGTTCCTCTTCCACCATTGGGGCTATAAAACTACCCTTCATGACAAGTTTTTGTTGACTGACTTGGGCTTGTTACATTACTTTCTCAAGATTGAGATATTTCAGTCTGCTTCTATGATCACCATCACACAGTCCAAGTATGCTCTAGATTTTCTCTCGAGGTTTCACATGGTTGATTGTAAGCCTGCTCCAACTCCCTTTCTTTCTGTAGTCAAACTTGAGGCTTAGTGTTCGTCACTATTTACTAATGGCACTTTGTACAAGCAGCTTGTTGGTCATCTCATTTATTTGACTCATACGAGTCCCAACATTTCATATGCTGTAAGCATGATCTCTTGATTCATGCAGGAGCCCCATGAGCTATATTGGAAAGCAACCAAGTAGATCCTTTAGTACATTTAGGGTACTCAAAGTTTTGGGATTCGCTACGCAACGAGCATTGATCTTGACTTGGTGGGCTACACAGATTCAAATTGGGTAGGAAATTCTCAGGATCGCAAGTCTACTTCAGGTTACAGCTTCTCACTTGGTTTAGGTCCTATTTGTTGGTCAAACAAGAAGCAATCTAGTATTTCTCTATCTTCTACTGAGGCTGAATGTCGAGCAGCTGTGAATGCCGCCATTGAGGTCATCTAGCTTTAGAATCTTCTCACTAAGTTTGGTATACAGATCAGACGACTATCAGTCATATTCTGTGACAACCAGAGTGCCATTAAGGAACTAAGGGGTTAGGGTTTAGGGTTTAAGACTTAAGCTTCTTAACTAGGGATGTTTTGAGGATAGTCAAATTACACATGTCTCCATTGGGGTATGGTCCTAGATAGGACCAAGGGTTTAGGATTTAGGATTTTCTAGGGTAAATAGGGTTTAGGGTTTAGTTAAGTAGACTTAGAGAATATAATGGTTTTACTAGAGGACTAAGGAATGCTAATGGGATCCACAACATTTAAATAAATGAATATATTTAAAAAATACTTGAGTTGAAAATAATTACTTCAATTGAAAGCAATTTGATCTTATTGATCCTAATCTTATTAGTATTGTTCCCTATTAATAGAATGTTTAGTCTATGCAGAAACTTTCTCCCTTAATGCTAATTAATTCAAATAATTAAATTCTTAAATTAAATATGAGATTTATTTTGATATTAAATTAGGGTTATGACATATCATTTCACTAATATGCATTATATTAAGAGAATTCCAAGTCTTAAAATGTATTAATGACATATTAACAATTATTGATGCATTTATTAAAAGAATGTCAAACCTAACATAGTAATAATTATTGATTTATTAATATACATTCTATTGAAATAATTTAAGTCTTAAAGCCTATTTATAACATATTAATAATAATTATTATTTTTATTTATTATCTAGTTTAATATTGAGGAACCAAAAAAAAAGTAACCATTGTATAACAAGCTCCGTAGCCTCCAAAATTAGGTCCAACAAGATGTAGAACAACTTGAAAGCATATGCAAACTTCTATACTAACTAATACATCTAACTGCTATAAACTATGTCATTGTCTAGATATGAAAGAAAGGAAGGGGGTCTCATGCCCCCCCTCAAATTGAAAAATACACTTTTTACCATAGATAACCAAACATGTAGTTAACGCCAAATCTTTAGTCATTGAACTCAAAACCTTCACAACATTCAACTCGACTTCCACATTGACTCCCTCCTCCTCCTTGTCATGGCACTTAGAGTTAACCAATATAGCTTCATCAAGAAGTGTGATTTTCAATCTTAGGGTTACTTTCTCTACTGCACACTCTAAACACACTTGCCTACATTTAATTGTGTGTAAATGCTCTAAATAGAAATCAAAATGAACCTCTGAATGATGTAGAATGTCCCCAATATCATCATCCAATGGAAATGAACTCGTAGCACTCGACAACATTGATGTACAAGCCAAAGATTATGCTGCATTGATGGTGTCCTAGTATCCTCTAGTATACCTAGGATCAGGTAAAAGGTTATCCTTTGCTTTCCTGATGCCCACTCCTAAAGGCCTATCCATCTCCTTTTCCATTAAACCCACATTCTTTGCATCCATAAATGTAGGCTAGGGTTAGAAATCTCTTTCTCGATCATGGCCATAAAACCTGCAAGTGCCTCCTCGCGAGATATGCTTTGCTTCTTCTTCCTTTCCATACAATCAATCATCACACCTTTCAATTTTGTGTCTTTCATCTTCTTCCTACCCATTCTCTTCCCATCAACTAAAGACACCATTACCAAAATAAAAGCACCAGGGAGAATGCAAAATAAGACATACATCTTTCACCAATACCACCTTCCCTCTTACTCCTTCACATATAAAAAAATGAATGATCAATACTCTTAAGTATGATTAACATGACACCTCTCACCACCATCTTCTGTTATCATTACTATCACATCACCACTTATGACATTTATTGCAACCCATTATCAGGTAAAATATTAATAATTATTGATTCATTAATATTCCTTCTATTAAAAATACCAAATATTAAAAGTACTTATAACATATAAATATATATCCATTCATTAATGTGCATTTTATAACATATAAATAATAGACATCAAATTTCAATTGTCCATAACAATGTAACTCGATGCTTCTGGATTAAACTGTGTGATGGTATTTTTCCCTTATAATTTTGAGGCCCATGGAAAAATACCATCACATAGTTTAATCCAAAAGCATCGAGTTACAACATATAAATAGATATCCATTTATTATTATACATTTTATTGAAATAATGTCAAGTCTAAAAATATATTTATAATATACTAATATTAAATCAATTCATTAATTTACATTTACATTTAATTAAAATGAATTATTAATTATTGATTCATTAATATTATTCTACATTCATTAATAGCCCATGATTCATCAATTGCATTCTAATAAAGGAATGTTAAGTTTTAAAGGATTCTTGTCCATAAAGAGTATTTCTTTGTAATTAAATTATAATATATGAGTACCCTCCTCCATGGCCCTTCTTATGTTGTTCCCTCCCATTGATGTGGACCCTTAGAGAATTAATATGTCTTATCTCCCCTCTATTTTTGGGGCTCTCCATTTTTTCATTGTTCTATTTTGGCTCTCCTTGTTGGGATTCTCATTTCAGGTTGGTCTTTTTGTGTCTTGCATGGCTAGCCACCCTCGTTCCTCTCTCTAATACTTTTATTATTAATCGTATGGGTGACTTTGTCACCTTTTAAAAAAAAAAATCAATATATGAGTAAACTCCCATGTTAGAGCTTATGTATATGTGTATATATGATATTATATTTTCTCCTTATTTGTGTGTTTTATTATTTAAAGTTTATATTAAATTTAATTTTCATAGTAAATTTACATTGAAATTAATTTTTTTATTCAAATTGTACAATTAAAATACTCATATAAAAAAAAAAAATTATTTATAGTTTTCAAAATGAACCTCATAGATAGATAGATAGGTAGTAGGTAGGTAGATAGGTAGGTAGGTAGGTGTATATATATATATATATACACACACATAGATAGATAGATAGATAGATAGATAGATAGAACTCAATAATTAAATTATTTTTTTTAATTTTTTCGATTATGCTAAAGTAAAAGTAATAATGAGAAGTTTTATTTAAAATATTTATTACTTTCTGATCACCAAAATTGAATGGGAGCAATGTGAGATCATATAGTGAGTAAATATTTACATTATTCACCTCTTTTTGATCACCCAAATCTTGTGAGGGAAAGGTGAGAGCATACAATATATGAATAATTAATGTTATGCTTCCCAACAATAATAACACCCAAAGATAAAGACAACTATAGTTTACAAAAACTAAAATAATTATGTAGAAACTAAGGAATCACATTCAAAATAAATTTACAATACCCAAAATTCCCCAATACTTGATATGAATGTTGATTCCTTCAAAGTTGGAGTGCTAATTAGATCTTGTGTCAAATTCACCATTAGATAATCCAATGAGTTCTTCCTTCTCACAACCTACAAGTTTCATTCCAAAATTCTAACAAGATAAAACCAACATCCCCAAGTACATAAACGAACCTTAATTTATAGTAGAAAGAGGGTAACTTGAAGATAAATTCCCACTCCATTTTTTAAATGATGATTATATTAAGATCCACTCAAAAAATGGTTCTACTTATCCATAAATATAAAACTATCTACCATAGTAGGTACTCCATCATCACCTCCCTTCCTATGGCTAGGGCATCCTGACCACCTGCAAAGGGTATGTCATGATGCGAAGAAGGTTTACTAATAATTACAATAAGGGGGCCTAATAGATTCTCCGCTACTTCTAACCGTTTCTTGCTCTTGAGGTGGATATGCTTGAGTGCATCAACTAATGTTTCAAAATCAGTGAGCCAAGCTCCTTCTGCCTAGCTCACTGGCTCCTTCATTATTGCCTTGGGAGATGACTCTTTTTTAATTGAGACCTTAGGCATATTCCTAGGTTTTGTTTTCTTGGCTTGCTTTCTTACCCTTCTCTTTCTTGCCATTCTGGCACAAGAAGAATCATTTTATCATTAGTATATCTTGTCAATCTATGAAATCTCACAATGAGCTCTTAGGTCCAAGTTGTAATGCCCCGCCAAGGAACCTAGAGGATAACACAACTAAGCTTACAAAAAGGACAAATATAATAAATATAAAACAGTCACGGAGTGAAAGAGAATCGCAACATTGTCGGACGCTCACAAATGAGTGGTAAAACATTGTCTCTTTTCACACCGCACAATAATCAGATCATCCTATAATATAGAATCAATCACATAACATCAATTCTAACATATGACAATCATAATAAGATCAACATCATAATCACTTGAATATAAAACAATGTCAGAGCATATGAATTATTAGTGTTGCAACAAGGATTATCAATAAAACATACTAACTGTCATATGAACCACACATGAGCATAATCAGGAATGTCATCAACTTGAATGTAGCATCTACCAACATCATATAATGTACAACATCAACTGTGTAACATACCTTAAGTATTCTTATTATTTTACCTTCATCTTCATTCTCCTTAGCCAGACTATCTACACATCCAAGATGAGAATGGAGGGGCACTACATCCTCCCCCCCTAAAACTTGACTTACTCCTAGAAGTCAAAGACTAGGGTGGAAATATAACATATTAGTTGCAATTTTCTATTGCCAACATACGCATCCATATTAAGCAATTGTTCATAAGATAGGCACAATCATTCAATAAAGACAAGAAGGACATCAATTCCTCATCTTAAGACATGTCATGTGATCTACTTATAACCAATCACACATAT
The DNA here is from genome assembly GCA_027924645.1 of Cunninghamia lanceolata. Taxonomy (NCBI): domain Eukaryota; kingdom Viridiplantae; phylum Streptophyta; class Pinopsida; order Cupressales; family Cupressaceae; genus Cunninghamia; species Cunninghamia lanceolata. Next base: position 10,539,616 of record BSBN01000334.1, on the reverse strand, counting down.
TTTGAGAATTTCATATGATTTAGAGAATTGCATTCACATTTTAACAAGGAAAAATACATCTCATCTCTTGCTTCCACTATGGTTCCAACTAATTACTAAACATGCAAGTACAATTCTCTGCGGAGTCTTCCCTTGTACATACTATTAGAGGCTCAAAATGAACATGATAGAAACAACACTTAACATGAAATGGGATCAACAAAAATAAACATTCGGAATAGCCACCATAGAAATTTTAAAAAGGTGCAAACCCAAGTGGGGAAATAATCAAATTCAATCTCAAGTCACAAAATAATCATGTATCTCCAAAATGAAAAACTGGGTAGGGATGATTTTTAGATATGATTTATATAACTAGGTCATACACCATATATAAAAATTATAGAGGAACCCAATTCATAAAAATAAAGTTATGGCTAACGCAACAGACTAGGTTTAGAATATGTAGAAGAGAATTCACAGAATAATATAAAACTTGCATATAACAAATTCATTGTTAGCCCACCAAAAACACATGAAACAACTATCAAAATTTCAAAACAACCAAATTACAAATAAATCCACATCACGATGTGACTAATTTAAGCCACAAAAGGGAATATCCGCTACACAACACCCCAGGACTCAAAGTCTAAAATGTGTTAGAAAATGTACACCAAACACATGGACTACTAAGTTTTCTACATCTTCATATCTAAACAACTTTTATATATGAATTTAAGGCAACATAGTCTCTAATTATATACAAAAATTTTCTATCCTTAATGCAATACAATTTCTTTTTACCAAGCTATGAACATATACAATTACTTCCTTATGCAAGAAGATATTTACAGAGGAAATGTATGATGCCACACACAAGAGTAATTCAAAACTCTAATTGACTTACAGTATCACATTCATGATCTCATGGGTCCAACACAAGCTCCAATTTGATCTTCTGCACACAGTTCTTACATAGGCATACACAATGTTAACTTTCATAAATCACAACAGAACTTCCTCATGAGGTCATGGCTAACTAGGAGATAGATATCAGATTATCAAGAAACCATGTAAAAATACCCCACATACGGCAACACCACATAACCACATGACTTACGATACATGATGCCACCAAATGATTAAATCATTCCAATACTTACACATATACAAAAGCAATGCAACTAACAGTAATCATGCTTCTTTCTTCTAAAGCACTAAAGACCACAAGAGGAACTCAAGGCCTCAACAAATCAGCAAGCACTAACATACAGGAAACACATACTGTCAGATACATCATCACATTTTCAGAAAAGGATGGAGAACACATAGTAGACACATAAGTAAAATAGGGTATAAAGAATTTATTTCTTCCAGAATCAAAGAACAAGTCTGTAAATTTATCAACCTTCTAACATCATACTAAGACACATAGGTGAGAGGTACTATTACCAACTCAACACAACCAAAAAAATGCTTAACCTAGAGCAACAACAACAATCCAGAGGCCCCAGTGTTGCAAACCTAGCTCTGATACCAAATGTAATGCCCTACCTAGGAACCCAGAGGATACCACAACTAAGCTTACAAAAAGGACAAATATAATAAATATAAAATAGTCATGGAGTCAAAGAGAATCACAATATCTCTAGACGCTCATGAATGAGTGGCATGACATTATCTCTTTTCACACTACACAATAATCAAATCATCCTATAATATAGAATCAATCACATAATAATCAATTCTAACATATGACAATCATAGTTAGATAAACATCATAATCACCTGAATATAAAACAATGTTAGAGCATATGAATTATCAATGTCACAACAAGGATTATCAATAAAACATACTAATTTTCATATGAACCACACATGAGCATAATTAGGAATGTCATCAACATGAATGTAGCATCTACCAACATCATATAATGTACAACATCAACTATCTAACATACCTTAAGTATTCATATTATTTTACCTTCATCTTCATTCTTCTTAGCCATACTATCTGCACATCCAAGATGAGAATGGAGGGGCACTACACAAGTGTTGAACCCAATAGCTCTGATACCATGTGTAACATCCCAACTGGAATATTAAATAACATTAAATACAAATAATGTAGAAATCTCATTTCTCTTTTTTTTATATAACAAAATCCAATAATATTACATTCGCAATTTCCAAGTACAATACATTATTTCAAAAGATGGTTGCTTCAAACGTGACTAGAAAATTTAACATTTTTATCATGAACATATAACAAATGGTCACATTCCTTGTAACTTACAATATTTATTAATTTTATTTACATAATAAGTAATGTTTCCTATTCATAGGACTTCAACAGTCAACTACAGGAGAGAGAGAGAGAGAGAGAGAGAGAGAGAGCATCACCCTATTGCTTTTTCTCCAACCACAGACTAGTAGTCCCACACACCTTCCTTCTAGAAGTGGCCCTTCCCTTCGTGAGGGTATAAATAATGAGAATCAATTGATTCTTTGTGCCATTTCAGAACTAGTGAAGTGTCCTAGCTAATAACAATGGGGCTTACAACTCTAATCTAGCTCTAGCTATGTATAATCTATTCTGAATGTTCAGTTATCTGGTACATAGTGAACTGACAATGCAAGCAGTAACTTTTGTATTACTTTAACCAAAGATTCATATAAATAAAGTCATATTTTCACTCACTCCTTTCTCAACTTGGATACAACATTCTTATAATTCAATAACTAATATATATGTCGACACACAATGACTTTTTTACTCAATATTAGTCTTAAAGACATAAAATATATGCTTTACTCTTAGTCAATTAGACAAGTATAAGGTGAGAGCTTAGGTAACTTAAGAAGTGTACTTTGAGCCCCTCTTTGTATCCTTGTAATCATAGGTCTATGACAACCTGTCATCTACTCAATGGCTTGTCAACCCATTTCCGTGCTCATCAATAAATTTAGTATTCTAAGTTCAGAATGATATGCAAAATTTAGACATTAAGTCATAGGTTTGATCGTTAAAGACTCTATCTATCTTAGTCTAGGAATATATATGACTTATGATTTGTTGAAGAAAAACAATTACTTCATAAACCTTCATATTGAATACATTTCCTCTTGTCTATCAAAAGAGAATTCTAAAATAATTAGTCTCAATCTTTAATGAATAACTATAGAAAATTGACCTTTCATTGCTATAGTGAGTGTATTTAATGACAATCTTGTGGCTATTTTTAGCCTAGATTTGGGTAAATAACATTCCTTTTCAAAACTAGGATAAAGATAGTTTCTGATAAATATTAATTACCTAAAAGAATAACATCTATAGAAAACTAATATTCTTTTACATATTAATAGAATGAGAAGTCTAAATATCAAGTGCCTTTAAACAAAGACATTGATTAATATCAATCTTTAAGCTTTTAATAACATTAAAGTGATAATATCTTCCTTATCAGTTACCTAAGACTTTTAGATAGGGTACAATAAAAACATAATGTTATTACTTTGGTTTGTCACAAGGGAAAATAAAACTCTCAGTCTGTTGTAGTTTACTAAAAAGCTCTTATTAGTTGATATGATAAAATTGAATGACTTATATCGACCTTTACTCAGGTCATTGAGCACACCAACATTTAGTCTTAATCAGGTTGAATTAATCAAAGCATAGCTTGTATATATTACTTAGTCTATATGTACAGTCGGCCCTATAAGGTTTCTATAAGGTTTATTTAAGAATAACATTATATGGTTTATATATAAAACATAATAGCCATTTGGTTTGACAAACATAGTCATATGATTGTAGCTCAGTCTGTAAGCTTGTATAATATTCACAGCATTGAGTAACATATATAATATAAAGATATTAATACATAATACAATTCTTATTGTCAACTATTATACGGTATAAAAATACAGACAAAGACTATTGTCAAAGAAGTATCAACAATAAAGTTATGTACTAATACAATATTTTATGATATCATTCATATCATTCGACCTCTTAAGGCACATAAAAGAGGATTTAACAATATAACTTCAATGTATTGTTTCTTGCAAGTATAAGCTAGTGTACACAATGAATCTACCTAGTACATTGAGGATGGTATGCTTACCTGTGATGCTAGACCAAGAAGAATGATACCCCACAACTTCATTTCCTTCTTGTTTCCCTCCAATCCAAATATTTGATTGCTTTCTTATTTCTTCCCTCCAAACCAAAGATTCAATTGCTTCCTTATTTCTTCCCTCCAAACTAGAGATTCGATCGCTTCCTTCTTTCTTCCCTCTTTCTTTGTGTAAGAAATAATCCTATTAAATACTTTTTTCCCCACTACCATTGATTATGTAACTGCATACTGACCTACTCTCCACTATTCCCTCAGCCATCCATGACCTCACATGCTAGAAAAAGGGGATTATGGAGCTACTACTCCTCCCCACTCCTCCAACCATCTAGGGGAAAATACAATGGGAGTCTATCTACCATAGACTTTACTCTTACTCAAACTTAGACATTATATTTAACCATAACTAAGCTTAAATAATAATAATTTAAAATAAACAACATTACACCTATTTTATAGATGTCACTAATGCATTCTTTTGAATGCTTTAATTATGCTTATCCATGAGCATAATTATTGATGACGCATTCTCACAAAGTCGACTTAGACCTTTACAACAAAATTAAACTTGTTTAGTCGATTACTCATGTCGACTTGGCATTCAAAGATGTACACTACCTTAGTAACTATCAATGTAGAAGATTAAGCCATCGAGATGATGATGACAAAAACAAACAAGTCGGGAATGATCTGTATGGTAAAAAAATTTCTAAGACGATGAAGAACATAAAGATTAAGACTTGATCTAAAATTGACATATCATCTAATGAGTGTGTGTGTGTGTGTGTGTTTCTAGATAGCACAAGGATCATTGTATTCATGTGATCTAGCACCCTCTCCATGGTGATATTGTCTCTCCTCATCTTGGAGGGCTCAGAAAAATATTTTTCCTGCATACAACTCACATACACAACATGTAGTCAGTCCATTAACTTAATAATAATAACTTTTAAATAATAAATTTCATCACATTTTCAATAAAATGTATTCATGTATTCACTTGATCTAAAATTGACATATCATCTAATGAGTGTGTGTGTGTGTGTGTGTGTGTGTGTGTGTGTGTTTCTAGATAGCACAAGGATCATTGTATTCATGTGATCTAGCACCCTCTCCATGGTGATATTGTCTCTCCTCATCTTGGAGGGCTCAGAAAAACATTTTTCCTGCATACAACTCACATACACAACATGTAGTCAATCCATTAACATAATAATAATAACTTTTAAATAATAAATTTCATCACTTTTTCAATAACAAGAAATAAACTTATATTCTTAACCTATTATAACTTCATAATCATCATATTTATTTCACTTCTAACTAACTCTTCTTGAAATAATAGATGAATTATGTTTGTGTATAAAAATGGGGTGTAACAGTGGTGCTTGCAAGAAAAAGGATAATGTTTAGGTTTAGGGAACATTTTAGGGGCTAATTATTTTTATTTCCTACCTTTCTGAAGAATGGGTTGCCTTTTTTTGGTGTTTTAAATTGTTAAAGTGTCCTTGCTTGTCCCATTACATGATATTCACCTTAGTAAAATAATATCCAAAAACATTTTTGTATCCTAAGATTTGAGTTAGATTTTTTATTTTGTGTTATTTCAAAGCATTTTTATTTTTGTTTTTATAAAAATATAATATCGACTTTTGAGAATTATGTAGTTATGGTATTTCAAAGAATTTTTAGTTTTTGTCATAAAAATATAACATCCTAGTTTGTTCTAGAACAGTAGCATACATCAAGAGATTCTAAGAAAAAATTATTTAGAATAAAAATATTTTTACACTCATGTATAATTGGACTCTAATTTTCTTCTTAGTTCATTACATAATTTTAATGAATATTTCAATTTGTTCAACAAAAATGGCTTTCTCTTGTATAATTGAACAATATTATATTTTTGAAGAGAAAGAGTGATTGAAGCACCTAGACATATATTAATATAAGGAAGATGTACAAGGTATGTCGATACAATAAAAGCCACTAGATACATCGCATATGTGGCTTGCTAAAGCCTTAGAATATATACAAAAACTTATATCAAAAGACTCCTATACATGATTTTGGCTCAGAAGACGCACCCATCCGGGAAACCAAGCACAAACAAAAAAAATAAACATCGTAGCCATCAAAAATCATAGAAAAGAATACCCCCCATCACTAGTCTGTACTAATAGGACCTTCCATCTTAGTAACAAAAACAATGGAGTTATCAGAATCCTCCTTCTGGCCTAAATCCAGATCTTCCTCCTCAATTACTAGAACTCTGGGTAATCGGGGTGCCCAATCGGGAGCGTACACGCGAAGGAAGTGGATGGAAATGAAAACATCCTTGCATCCTCTTCACATGGGCCTAGTTAAAGTAAACATATGTCTCTGCAAAGCCCTTTCAAGACCACAGATACAGCTGTTGGTGTTGGAAATAAGCCACACCCAGATCAATGATGGACTGGTCCAAGAGGGGCCAGTAGCTCAATGGTAGAGCACTACAGCAGCGAATGGAAGGTCCTAGGTTTGAGTCCTAGTTGGTCCATGTCTCAACATGGTATCAAAGCTAGGCCCAGGCTAGAAGCCCCAAGCACACGAGAGGTGTGGCTTAAGGGGGGGTGTTGGTGTTGGAAATAAGCCACACCCAGACCGACGATGGACTGGTCCAAGACGGACCAGTAGGTCAATGGTAGAGCACTCCAGTAGTGAATGGAAGGTCCTAGGTTTGAATCCTAGTTGGTCCATGTCTCAACATGGTATCAGAGCCAGGCCCAGGATAGGAGCCCCAAGCACACAAGAGGTGTGGCTTAAGGGAGGGTGTTGGTGTTGAAAATAAGCCACACCCGAACTGACGATGGACTAGTCCAAGAGGGGCCATTAGCTTAGTGGTAGAGCACTCTAGTAGTGAATGGAATGTCCTAGGTTCAAGTCCTAGATGGTCCATGTCTCAACATGGTATCAGAGCCAAGCCCAGGCTAGGAGCCCCAAGCACACGAAAGGTGTGGCTTAAGGGGGTGTTGGTGTTGGAAATAAGCCACACCTGGACCGACGATGGACTGGTTTAAGAGGGGCTAGTAGCTCAGTGGTAGAGCACTCTAACAGTGAATAGAAGGTCCTAGGTTCGAGTCCTAGCTGGTCATGAGAGTCCTCGTTGCATTGCATTATAAACACATTCAACCACTTGAGATGTGCATAGCATCTGGATAGGAAAGAATCCCCCAACCATAGCCTCTCCACTAGCCAAATCATAACTCTATGTGGCAGCATTCCATTACTTGGGATTGAATAGATATTTAAAGATGAGGCCAGTAGCTATGGCATACACAAAGTTGCAATCTTGAACAATGTCCATGATATCAAATAACAAAGTTGAAACGATATGAGACCAACACAATGTCCTATCTCTATACTCCTTCAAGCCATACTTGTCCGTAGATATTTTTGTTAATGTTAAAGTAGCTCGGACAGGTGTTCTAGTCTTGAGTGGTGATTACGAGGCTAGAAACACAACTGGAATAATTATCTCTATACCTAGAAAATTAATTTCTCCAGAGACTTCTAGATAGTAGGGTTTGTTAGAGTCTAATTAATCTTAGCCATTGATTGAGATTAAATCATGGCCATTGGTATTCAATGAGAAGATTATAAAAGAGGATTAATGGGGATTTGCAGAGAACACATCTGAAAAACATTTGCAATGATAGCAAATAAATAAATTTGCAGTGATAGCAAATTGATTTGCAGTGAGAGCAAGGGCGCAGTGATAGCATTGGAGACAATAGCAGTGGAATTTTTGCAAGAGAAATTGGGTGATGAATTTCTGGAGGAGAATATTGGCGGAGTTCAGCCAGTAAGAGGCAAGCAGTTTATGTATCACTTGATTTGTTGGAGTTTAATAAAATTCTTCATCTATAGTACTAGTTTTTCCTTTAGGGTTTTTCCAAAGACAATTTGTCCAAAAATATTGTGTTCATTATTTTGCATATTTTATTTTTCTATCTTTGTGATTATTTGTGAAGTTGCAACTATATTATTTTTCAATATTTGTTGTAAATTAATTTTCAACGGTCAAATAATCTATATAAGATAGGATATTAATAATTAGTAGCTACAATAGAATTTTCACAATTTCTAATGGAAAATTGGGCGAGTCTACAGTCGATCTCAAAAATCTGGTTGAGATCCATAATCCTCACGCGACCTTTAATTTCAGGGTCCCACTGAAGTGGCGGGAACAATAACCTTGAGTTCATCATGTCATTCTCCATAATACCTGCAAACAAAACAAAGCTTAAAAAGGAATAAACTTGATTGAGAATACTGATCGGGACAGTTGTATATAGGCTGAGAGAGGAAAAATTATAGGATAAATAGCCAGACGGTTTCCAAGAGCAACGTCATTCATGTACTCCTTCCTTTATGGGGATATAAATGAGCAACTACCGTCAAAAGATCTCAGGATTTTGTTTGGATATGAGCATATGATGGCAATGAAACTATTAATATCCTTCAAAAAGAAACACCTTGAGTTGTTCCATCAAAAAATTATTTATGTCATAGAGACGTAGATGAATGAAGGCATCTTGATCGTAAGTTGTCATGTCACCAGAGAAACCCCAAAGGCCACTTAGAGTACTTTTAGAGGATAATTACATCTCACCAACCAAGCGCATGGAGGAACCCGAATGCTCACTTTCACATTTAAGGATCCGTGCTAATGTGAAATGGAAATGGGTACATAGATCCAAGGAACAATATTATTACCTTGAAAATTTTATGTTAACAAAAGGTTTTGATTTGTATGTAAAAATTGTTCACTTCTTTTTATACTATCGGTAAACATTTCTAAATGATTGGCTTTAAAAATTGATTATTGACCAACACTCAATTCCTTTATAAGAAGTTTTTAATTTTAGGTAATCATAAGAAATATTTAGAATTTCTTAGCTTGAAAACTTTATATTTAAAATACCTACCATATTAAATTCTTTACATTCAAGAAGCTCTAAAAATTACACCCTTTCTTTAGTAGACATTGAAAATGTATGCTTTAATACTTTGTAAATCATAATATTTGGTTTAATGCTTCTAAGATTGTGAAGCTTGGAGGTTTGAGAAGACTATTAGATGGGTCACAAGGAATCTTAGGTTAAAATTCATAGTAAATTCATATCCAAGATCTTGAAACCGTGAATTTTTAGATCATAAGAAAGCTAGGTTCCCCTGTTAGCCAAATTATTTTTACTTCCTTGCATTTGTGGAACTCATAGATTGATTTGAAGGACTAATAAAGTTTAATAGAGATTGTCATGTGTCCACTCTTGATTCCCTTAGACTAGAATCCATGTCACTACTCTGCAAAATGTCAAACCACATTTCACTTAGGTACTAGCTTACTATAGGTGACCTTAGAGTATAATACTATAGGTGCATAAGTATTTTGGGGTCCACCGAGAACATAAGAATTGAGCAAAGAAAAGTTTAGATGCAAGGCCCTTCTAGAATCCAATGAATGAAACTTTTTTCAAGCCCCCAAAAACTCAAATTGATATTCTAGACTTCAAACATCTACTCAACTTAGTTATATACGATAGCTTGGGTTTGCAACAAATAGGAACATGAAAAGCCTTATAGATTTCACTCGATAAAGGTTGTGGAATGTCAATTATAAGTTGTTTGAACTTTGTTATGTGTAAGGCTTTCAAAGTTTTATGTTTGTAGAGTCCTTTTTCTGTATAGTTCACTTGCCATTAGGTTAGAAGTTGTTCTTGTGTTCAAGTCTAGTGTTTCAAGTCTATAAGGTTTCGATGTTCACTGACCCAAAATTTACATTAATGAAGTTTATTAGGTTTTTCTCATGTCTAGGGATGTCTTCCATGTTCTTTACCTCAAGCTCTTATATATAGCCTAGCTATTCAACTCACTCGACTATAGTTTCAAGTATGCAGTGCCAAGTCTTTTTCATATCTAGAGGTGTTCACGGGCCAAGAACTTTATTTCAATGGAGTTTGGTGAGAAGGATTGTCACTAGTGGGGAGCTCAACTCTTGAGGTCTAGAGGTGTTGATGTTAGTAACATGGCACTTTAGATCAATTTTAATTGGTCATTCAGAACAATCTACAAAATCCTAAGGCATTGCCCATGTGCGGTGTGGTGATCAAGTGAGTGCCACATAAGCACAAGAACTTTATGATATATCTATGCTGCATTGAACGATTCAAAAAATGTAGTGTGAAAATTATAATTGCTACTTTCCTAATAAATCATTGATATTAGATGCATAAATTCCACTTCACATAAAATCCTTATCACATACAATCCATAAAGATTTAAGAACTCCTTTTAAAGGTACTCTTTTATGGGTAAGTTGTTGCCCTCAGTTGTTGTCCTTGATGTCAAAGACACAATCTCTCTTAGTTGGATATGGTACCTTGACATGCATAGTATCTGTATCATGACAATTGGTTGAATGGTGTTTACTACTGGTCTTGGTCTTATGATGGTATCATCATTGCTGGCATATATTGTTGACATGTTGGCATATGGTTGATTATTGCATTATCATGGTAGTTGATACATAGAGGTGACAATGGAGGTGATAGTGGCATTTGACAGAAAGTGACAGTGGCATTTGACAGTAAGTGAGTGACATTTGACAGTAACATTGGTAGATGTATCATACTATGTGTTAGTTGCTTTTCATTGTTTCATATTTGAGGTGACAGTTTGGTTTCCTAGCTTGTTCATGTTCATGACATACATGAGCATATACATGACCATGATGATGGTTTGACATACAGGAGCATATTGATAATGATTGATACTCTAGTTGCCATATATTTGTGTGGTGTCTTTTTGGTGGTATCCTTGGTATGGTATTATTGTGATATCAGTTAATGATTCATACTCTACAGGACAATAGTTTTTAGCTTTGATTCCTACAGGTGGCCCATGTAGTTGACACATATTTGGTATTTGCTCTCATGATCATGTTGTTGATACTTATGCTCTTTGATGCGGTATGTGATGTTACAGTTGTTTCATATCAGGTGCATATTTGGTATGCTACAGGTGCATGATTGATCTTTGTCTTCTCTTTGGCATCTTCAGTTTCATAAAACAAGGATGATCACATTGTAATCATTGTTCAATGGGACACTACAGGAAAGGAGACATTTGATTGCTATTTTGTTTTATTTATTTCTCCAAGAAAAATTTAAAGGTTCTATCACATATCTCACAATTTTCATTTATCATGTGAGTAAAGTCCTAGAGAGGGGCTTATGTTGTGTAAAGGTTTTTATATAGTTTGAAATGTTTCAAAAAGCACCATATGAAAAAGGCATGATGTTGGGCTTTTTAAGTGTATAACCTGTTGAACAAGTTTCGAAGGTAGCAAATAGGTAACAAGCTCGAATTAGCGATTAGTTTTCACTGGCCCTTTTAGGGCTCACCAGAAGTTCACGTCATCAGGCAAAAAGACCTTATTTTTTCATAATGAATAGTTTAATCTTGTGATATGAGGCTTCAAGATAGGGTTTGATGTGTCAATGTTAATCATGAAAATGTATGGGTATCTCTACGTAAGTTTGAGGGACATCTTGAAGATTGACAGCGTAGCTTGCTCGTTTTTGACCGAATCTTTAACAGTACTGACTGTGGAAGGAACTTAGTTTTTGAAGGCTTCCAAAGCATGATTCAATTAGGTGACTTTGTTTAAGAGATTTCATGGGAAATTTATTGTGCTTCAAAAGAGGTTAATAAAGAGCATTGATAGTTATTTCATTTTAGTTTTGAACAATTTTTTCATTATGGGGTTTCGACTGCATGAACTATTTTTCTATATTTGTTACCCAAGTGGCTAGGGTTTTAAAAACTAAACAAGGTTTTGATCTCAGATGTTTAAGGGCAAAGATAATTTTCCTTGACTGTGATAATATGGAAAGGTGTGTAAAAGCTTTCTTGTGGGTTTGTAATACTCTATTGTAACTGCTCAGTTATAACTAACCTCTCGGTGATATGGTAGTTTCTTTGATAAAGGGTTTAGAAGTTATCAACTAGGGTTTGACAGTTTATCCTAGGGTTTCTCACAAGCTTGAAGGCAGTTTTGAAATTGGTTAACAAGATTTCTTTAAGTCTACATACATTTTTTGAATGATATATTACAATGGTTAAGGAAGCAGTTAAACAGTTGTTTGATATAACCTCTCTGTCAGTTGTAAACTACCAAAAATTGGTTTCATTATTTCAGTTGTCTCTCAAACTGTTTGTTGAGAGAAGAAGAGGCTTTGTACTATGAAATGATATATTGATATATATCCAATGTGTTGAGTTGCAGATATAAGAGAGAGTATTATTATTGATGGACATATCAGAGTTATTGGGTTTTTAGAGAAACGGAGTAACCCTCTGTATTAAATTGTATTATTCTTTGTTTGGTTTGAAATATGCCAGTGAGACAAGGACCTTTTCCAGTGAGGCACAATAAGCCAGTGAGGCACTATTATCAGTGAGACAATGTTGAAAAGCCAGTGAAGCACTATTGTTAGTGAGACAATGTAAGCCAGTGAGGCAAGATTATTAAATAAGCCAGTGAGGCACTTTTACTAAGTGGTTTTCTACCCCAGAGGGTTTCCACTCCTGAAAATTTCTATGTTATGGTGTCATCAGTTATCTGTTTCATTTGCCATCTATCTTATGATGTTATTTGTTATTTGGTTCATATACTCGTGGTACTTGTTTACTTGTCTCTTTAATGCTTTTTTACACGCATTAATAAGCATATGAGTCAGCATTCACATCTATTGTTTAAACCTGCAATGAAAGTGTGAAAATTTGTCTTGTTCTTTGTAACACTGATTCATCCCCCACTCCACCCCCCCTCTCAGTGTTACCAAGTACTCCAACATAAGTGCTGTATGTATTAGTTTGATTTGTAAAACAATATGGACAATAACGCTTATATAAGGAGATCATAACTATGTGATCACAATCCTCTTCATTTCTTCATCAACAAAATAAGTTGGATGATAAAGTTTAACAATTCCTTCCGAGCATTCGCTGTTCCAAAAGGATTGCTGGGAAACCTTTAGTTAGTTCCCTGGGGGTGGAGGGTTCTGAGGACTCCGAGTTTGTGGAAGAGATAGTGGATGAGGAGGGGGAGGAGACTCCTATTGAATTTGTGCATGAAGTCGAGGGCACTAGCCACTTTGCCCCGATGAATGAAAGCCGCTTGAAAAGCCTGGAAGGCATGAATAAGGCTACCATTGGGAAGGATGCTGTGGGGGAGACTGTTGATCAAGCCAGTAAGGGGAAATGTGCCCTTTTTGTCAAACATGTGAAGGATATCTAGAACCTACAGAAAGGAATGGAGTCTATGCAAAATAAATGGAAGGTCATGACGGAATTCACGGCCAAACCTTTGCACCAGGTAGCTTCCATCTTCGTCACAGTGAAGGATCTGGATGATAAGGTTAAACAAGTGGGCATCGACAACTTGGGCAACTACAAGGAGATGGTGGAATTTCCGGCCAAGCTTGGGGTGACTGACAACCCATAGTTTCCTGTTTCTCCCATTTTCTATTTTCTCTGTCGTTTCGTAGGGTTTTGTTCCGTTGTTTTGGTCTGCTGTTTCTGTGCTGTCAATCTACTATTTTTGGCATGTTAGAGGCCTGATGCCCTTGGAACTGTTTTGTTAAAGGGATCTGGACCCTGGTTTCCAGCTGAACTTATAAAAAACAATTCCTTCTAGTGATCAATTAAAGGAGAAATACATCTACACACAATCCTTATCATATACAATCCATAAAGATTTAAGAACTCCTTTTAAAGGTACTCCATTTATGGAAAAGTATTGTATGTATGAGTTTCATTTGTAAAACAATATTGCCAATATCTCTTATCAACAAAATAAGTTGGATGATAAAATTTAGCAATTCCTTCTGGTGATTAATTAAAGGAGAAATACGTCTACAAAAATGAAGTAGCTTGAAGTGACTTGACCCTTTTCGGAATTTGAACGAGTCATCTTCTACCAATCACCCCCAGTATTACTTACGAACTCCTCTTGAAAATCCCTATTGCCGTGCTGATTGCTAGTAAATATAAATGTCTCTCACAAATCGACTAACCAATCCATTTAGACATTTCTGTATAATATGATAGTTTATTTATGGCATCCATCAAAAGATACATAACAATCATAACGATACAACACAAAGAGCTCCCTTGCACGCTTACTAACAATTGTGCATCTTACAAGACCATACAGACAGTGTGTGCAAGTGCGTTCCTTTCCACCTTACAGTTATAGCAGATCCATTCGCCTCAATAGTTATGGCAGATCCATTCGCCTCGATGGTAAAACTTTCTGCATGATTATATTGGTTGAGCAATAATCTTGCCTGATACCAAGCCTGATAGCTGAAGCTCATTTCTTTGAATCTCGCCCGTCTGAAGAAAGATCTCCACATATCCATTTTAACGTGTCTCACCCTCCTGTCCTCCCCCTCGCAGGCTATCATATTGCTTATTTGATTCCCACAACATACTTCTTCAAAATTAACCCTCTTAAAATCATTTCTGTCGGGCAACACAACCTCCAAACAATCAAAGTAAGCGCTGTAATAGAAAAACTTCAATGAACCGATTCACGAAGGAGGGGGAATTATGCTGCCCTTCTACTTCACAATTCACCAAAATGTGGGGCTTTAATTTCTTGATAACATTAACAGTTTTTACCAGAAGAGTAGGGTCATATAACAGAGTTTTGAAAACATAACGAGCATACACCGCCACGAACTCACCGGCTTTAACGTTGAATAAACCTTCGTTAATCTCGTCCAACTTTGAGATCTTGACTGAATGGTAGGAAAAGGGAATCGCCATAGCTTCAGCAAACTCCGTAAGCCTTCTTCCACTGTCTTTTAGCTCGTGGGAATTCTTTCCAACAGCTGTGATCTTGAGATGCTGAACGGATGAAGAAGAAACTCTTAGAGCGAGAGACTGAATCAACGGTATCCATTGGCAACCAGTTCAAATTTCTAGATCAATCACATGAATTCTTTTTCTATGCCCCATGGCGTCAATGATAGCCTGGATGGCCGTGAATTGTAGCATTCTGGCAAAAGGATGCATCCTAGTACAGAGAGCCACTACAGAATATGATTCACCTTTTCCATTATCATTTGTGAAATTGTTGGCTAAATGAGGGGTTATTTGTTTCCCCTATTCTGGCTCACTGCAGATCTGGCGTTCGATTCTCTCTTGAAGCGCTTCGGAAAAATAATAACAGTGCCTCTGTATGGGGTTCCCCAGCTGGGAAGAGAGTTCCTTGCATTGGCTTAGCAGGGTGGAGGCTTGTTCAAACTGTTTGTTGCCAACCAACTCTGCCGAGGCAAAAAGAAGATGAGTCAATTCAATCCCGTTCTGTTCTTCTGCTTAACCTTGCATTCCTAATGTTCATAATTATTAAGTGTTTGCATTTACTTATTATTTTGTCCCCACATGAGGAGTGGGGCATCCCAGTTTGAGGTGGCACTCTTGGCCATGTGTTATCGATCTTTGAATGTGTGGAAGAGCTTGTAAGAGCATCTAAATGTCATTGTGACATTGTAAGATGGTTGATACTTATGACAAATTCTCATAACACATAAGAGAATGATGAAAGGTGGTTACATTGGAACCTTGACAATCTTATAATGCATGTCATAGAGCATATCCTTTGAATCCAGAACGAAGTCAAGTTGCGGTGCTGAAGTTTGGGTGGGAAAATATAACAAGTTACATGGGTTGCTGCCACAATAATGGGTAACACTTTCTGGGATTGTTGAAATCACATATGTTTAGAAAATATAATGATTTAAGCCTTGAAAGGTTCCATTTAAAGGATTTTATTAGAAGAGGGTTTGATCAAACCCCCTTAGATTCAAACCACCTTAGATAGAACTCTGCTAGTTTTAAACCATACTTATAATGGAGTCTCCTCTACACCTATCAAAATGCTAATAAAAAAACACTTTTAATTTACCTTTTAGTGGATCAAATGAATTCATTTAAAATTTATGTTTTGTAAGTATGTAGTCCTTATTATAAGCTTCCCAGAAAGTATAATTTTAAATATATTTAATTTTATTATTATATTTATTTTTTATTTCTTGTGAATGTAGGTTTTTCACCGAATATCAAGTTCACTGTTCTACACACATGGAAAATCAGTAAATTAGTGGAAAAAAAATTCTGAAAAATATCTATGCCCTAGGTATTGATGTCCTTGTTTCAACAAAAAAAATTAAATCTTGATACATATAGAAAAAGTTATGTTTTACATAATACACCTATGTGTAAATTATACTTGGTTTGACTTCAAAACTTAATTAAAAAAATATTCAACAAAACATTATGAAACCAAATGCATGCCCTATATATTAGTGTTACCAATCTAAATTCATAAGAATCAGAATTTTATCCTTTGTAGGAAAAAAGTTATGTGCTACAGAATACACATGACTTTAAAAAAATGTTATTTACTATTAAAAATTAGTTATCAAAGGAGATGCAAATTTTTTTACAACTTAACTCTAATTTAAAAATATATATATAGAATCTACAAACAAAATCTCACAAATCACTAGTTCACATCATCTTCAAATTCCTAATAGTTTAGAGGCTATAAGTGTTAGAAAGTGAAGATTTAGTTCAAAATGTTGATTTCAATGTCAAGTTTGGCCAGAAAGTGTAACCCATTATTGTGGGATGACCCTATGACAAAATTACAATATGTAAGGAATGTGACAAAAATATTCTAGAAGACTAAGACCAAGGGAGGTGTTGGAATTTATGCCATGGGATTTGGGCATCATACCTCCTTTGGTATTTATATGGTTTGACAAAACCATTTGATGGTTTCTAGTTTGTGCTTCATCTATTTATTTATAATTGGGGATGAAATAGTGTATGAGTTGGATGGTTTGTTTATAAGTATTGTTATACTACTAAAATTACTCTAGATTTACATGCCCATTATAATCCTATAGAGCTATAACGTAGATATTGTATTGTAATTGTTGCTAAATAATAAAATTGTTCATTCTTTTGAAGTGTGGGGTTTCTCTCTTGAAAGAGTTTTCCCCACATAAAATTTGTGTTATGTTATATTTATTGTGTATTATTTTCTATATCTACAAATATTATATTTATTTACATGTATACATCTCATGATTGATTAGTGTAGGAAGCACTTTTTGTACTATTGCTTTATCTCATTTGGTATGAAAGATTGATCACCTTGAATTCTAGGTGTTAGGGACAAGGTTTTTTGTACTAATCTTTCATTGAGTGGGAGCTTGCACAAAAGATGATATTGTTATAGGAAAAATGGCAATCACATTGAGTATAGAGATGTAAAAGTTCCCAGGCACTAACTTTGAGTTTTTAAAGCTTGAGATGAAGGATATGCTTGTAGATAGAGACTTGTGGACTATAGTATCTAGATTCAAACCCAATCCAATACCACAATAAGATTGGTATAAATTGGAGAAAAAGGTGGAGATCCCTAGTAGGCTTGTTATGATAGACATTATGTTGTTATTAAATGTACATGAAGAAGCCACTATAAGATCCCTTTTGTAGTTGGGAGAGATTTAAAAGGGTAAATCCCTAGTAAATAAACTTTTCTCGTCAAACAAGATTTATACCCTCAGGATCAAAGATGTTAATTCTATGGATGAGGTCTTAAATGTATTCAATATGATTTTGACTTAGTTACACTTTGTTGGAGTGGAAATGGAAGAGGAGGATCATTGAATGACAATTATGTGTTGTTTTCCAAAGTTGTCAATTCATTTGGTGATAGAAACTAGGAGCATTGTCTCTAAACACAAGATGGTTGAATTAGTTGCAACATTACTCTTAGAGGAGATGTAGAGAACAAGTTTTGAATCTACCAACAAATTCCTACATATTTGTTTAAAATTGAAACATAAATGCAAGAAGAAGGACAAGAAGAAAGACAAGTCTAGATTGAAATCTCATGGGAGATCAAAATCTCTAGGAAAGACCAAGGCTAAGTGTTGGAACTATGGCACAATTGAGCATTTTATAAAGATTACAAGGAGGAGAAAATGAGAAAAATGATATAGATGATGAATCTAATAAGTCTTTTTAGGATGATGGTGATGTTTTTATTGTGGCCATAGCGACACATGAATTAGAGGGTGTATGGTTGATAGACTCTGTAGCTTCCCTCCATATAACTTCACATTGAGGTTGGTTTTTAAAGTATGAAGAATATGATAGAAAAATTTACACCTTACTGATGATTCTCATTTGAATGAACTATTCTCCATGGTTGTGTTTTGATTAGATTCCTTGATAGGAGAGCTAAAGGGATCAATGGAATTTTGTACATACCTTTTTTGGCACAAAAACTACTTTTAGTTAGCAAGCCTGATGATGTACGTGTGTAGGTTATTTTGTATAATGAAGGGTGTAAGATGGTGCACGGAGCTATGGTACTAACTAATGGTGTTTCTATCAATACTCTAATTTGGTTGGATGCACACATATTTCACTACAATAATTCTTCTACTCTTATAGTGAAGAGACCTTCAAAATCTACACCTTCACCATTAGAACTAGAAATAAAAAAGATTGTTTCATCTTCATCCCATGGTCATGCTTTCTAGATACATATGGTGTTCTTACTTTAGAGCCCCATTTATATACATGGAAGACAATATTGTGACACCAAATAATGGGATAGAAAGGTGAGAAGGGTCTCAAGACCATGAAAGATAAAAACTTGTATAGTGGTTAACTGATTATGCTCTTGAGTTTGATTTATGTGAACATTGCATATATGTAAACAAAACTATGTTTAGTTCTACTCTTAGTGAAACACATATCTTTTGATGTGCTAGAATTGATTCATTTTGATGTATTTTGTCCAAGTGTCTGTTTTGTTATAGAACTATTTACCCAAAATAATAACAGAAGTGAAAATAAGTATTATATGGGTTAAAAAAAAAATCTAAAAGTGAAAATAATTTATTAAATATTGACATATTAGAGTAAAGAAGTGAAAAGGATGTAATTCATTTAAAAATCCTAATATTGAAAAGTAATAGCCATTTTATGAGTGAAAACATAAAATAGTCATAAATAGATCATTTGATAAAAGAAAGTAATAAAACCCTTTTTATTATGAAAGGGTATTATCTATTTTATGGGTATGTTGCTTGGATAAGTACCCACCAAAATATTATAAATATGTACATTTTGATGAGTTGAAAGAAGGTGAGAATTATCTTTGATAATTTGAGAAAGAACCAAGAAGTGGGCACAAGAGAAGGGGGCATACAAAGTGCATCCAGCTTGGGGCACATAGTACACTTGAGATTGTTCTAGGCAAGGATTTTGGTATGTAGGCCTAGTGCATAAGTACACATTGTGTCCTTACATAGGTTCTCCATAGTGTGTCAAAACTTAGTATATCATGATCAAACAATAGGAGAACATAGAAATAATGGAGCCACTCCCTAGTGACAACCTATTTCTCCCTTTGCTGAAAGAAACCTATAGTAGTTGGACACCACTTCTTGCCCAACACAATAGTTGTTTTAGGTGGCTTAAATTGACCCACAAACACACTACCCTATTTCTACAGGTTAAAGACAAGGAGACATGTAGTCCTATAGTCACCCAAAACACTCTCTTTGATTTACACCTTACAATTTGGTTGTTGTAGGAAACCTCAATCCAACACGATGCTAAGCCCTATTGTTATAGGCAACAAGAATACACACAAGCACACACACATATATATATACATATGGTTACCAATTAAATGTAAACAAGGCAACTTACAAATATAGTCCCCATATGGGTCAAGGTGGGTCTGATTACACATATCAAATGAAATCACAAAGGCAGAATCACATGCATATAATGACAAATTAGGGAGAACCACATTAAAATAAAGATTTCTTATTTTATTAACACTAAGATAATCTTATACATTCATCATTCCTCTAGTGAGCTTATATAGGCTTTGGATCTTATGGCCCAATCTCAAATAGAACTCTCCTTTGTCTTGTTATACTATCTTACACCTTCTCTTCTCTAGTTTGTTATCTTCTTCTCCCTCTCACCATCATCAGTTTGTCCATATATTTCTCCTCTTCACTCTATTCTCATTCCTCCATCTCTATTCCCATGCCATACTCGTTGGGCTATATGTCAACAACATGAAGAAAACTCATATTTTGATTGCATGGCACTCTTCCTCTTGTATCTCCTTTCTACACCTTCCACATGTGGCTCTTTCTTATGATTATTTTTTTTCTTTTCTCTCTACATTCTACTACCTATTCCTCATGCATCTCTCTCACTCTCACACTCTCTCTCTTCACCTCCATCCTCTATACACAAACTTGTCAATCCTGCCATTCTAGAATTGTTTTGGGCCTTGTACCTTTCCTAGAATTGTTCAAAATTTCCACTTGGACTGATTTTAGCACTCAAATTGGGGCCTTTTGAATACTGCACTTAGTACATGTCAATTTCTCTCTCAAATCTAACACTCAAATCTTTGATTTGGGTGCCAAAACTAATCACACTAACTATGGGAGTGGCCAATGTAACATTTCAAATCACCTATCCTTCGTACTCTTTCCTAGATGTGCATATATGCTTCTTGAAGTTGGATTGAACGACTCCTTCTTTTTCCTCTACTAGCGGTAATAAGATAAAATTGATTTCAAAAGTGGTGGCAGAGAGAAAATTAATCATAGCTCAAGGGTGTTGAGACATGGACCAGCTAGGACTCGAACCTAGGACCTTCCATTCGATGCTGGAGTGCTCTACCACTAAGCTATTGGCCCCTCTTGGACTAGTCCATCGTCAATCTGGGTGTGGCTTATTTCCAACACCAACAGCCCCCTTAAGCCACACCTCTTGTGTGCTTGGGGCTCCTAGCCTGGGCCTGACTCTGATACCATGTTGAGACATGGACCAACTAGGACTTGAACCTAAGACCTTCCATTTGTTGCTAGAGTGCTCTACCACTGAGCTACTGGCACCTCTTAGACTAGTCCATCATCGGTATGGGTGTGGCTTATTTCCAACACCAAGACCCCCCCTTAAGCCACACCTCTCATGTGCTTAGGGCTCCTAGCCTGCCTAGCTCTGATACCATATTGAGACATGGACCAACTAGGACTCAAACTTAGGACCTTCCATTCGCTGCTGGAGTGCTCTACCACTGAGCTACTGGCCCCTCTTGGACCAGTCCATCGTCGGTCCGAGTGTGGCGTATTTCCAACACCAACAAAGGGAATGTGGCCGATGCCCCTGCATCAACTAATCACTTAACACATACTTAATAGATATGTACTTATACTTGAACAATATAAATTATTGAGGACTATTCTAATATTCTTTTCCTTGCTTTCATTTTCATGCACATACTCCAATTTATTTTTTCATGAAATATGTGAATTTCAATGCAAAATTTCAAAGCAACAATTAATCATATTAATAAGAAAAAAAGCTTACAGCCAAAACATCCTTAAAATTTCACATTACCATAATAAAACTGTTTAAAATCTCCCATACATCTTCCAGGTTCTACATGGCCTATTTTGATGAAAAACAATCATTCGAATTATCTCCATGTTGAGTAATACTCACTAGGTCAATCTGGCGATCGTGTAAATAGAAATACAGATGTTCCATTAGCTTTAATGGAATAACTAGTCACCCAGCAACTACTCCAATTCACTATCTGCTTATCCTTAAGACACAAGATTTAGCGATTTATCATTTTTATAGTTTCACAATTTAACAGTTTACAAAGGTCATAGTAGCAAAAGAAAGCTCTAAGAGGAAGATTTATTAAATTTATATCATTTATCATTCCTTGAGTAGCACCGATACATTTTTTTTCTATAGTATCTTTTTCCCTGTAGTTTTTGGCTGTCCATAGTGTATTGAACAACAAGAATACTTCATGCACTCAATTCTTTAAATAATACAAAAACTTGTCAAACATATTCTGCAAGACATATATGAACTTCAATTTACCTTTTAGCCCATACATTCAGCATTTTTCCTTAGTATTTATCAACTTGAACCCTTATATATATTAAACAAATTTTAGTTTCTTATACAAATGATGTAAGATTTATCCATACTCTTAAGATCTCAAATTTTTTTGAATATGCACTTTATACTATTAGATAATTAAATCCACACACATTACATGTTTAGAAATTTCACATATTAGAATTTAATCTGCACCCTTACATATTTGAAATTCTACATAGACTATAAAACAACTACAACAATTTATTTGTTTTATATTCCTCTCTAAAGATTTATAAACCTTTTTTGGGATAATTTTTTAAATAATTTCAACTAGGAACACAGTACAATGAAACATATCAGCAAATCCCCTTTTTGTGCCTTTAATTACTCACCTAAGTAAGTATGGTAAAACACCAATTTATTTCATTGCGCTATTTCTAGTATTTCTATATAACCCTAGCAGTTTAATTAAGTTTTTCTATTGCTTATATAGTATTTGACTGATTCATTGTGTCAATGGAGTGAATTACAAATTTAGTCGACTAACTAATGCTTGACTCATGTAGAAAGAAGTAATAATTACAGCCATTATTATTGGTACCTGGATAAAACTAATCTAGTTATAAAACTAAAACATTTGGTGTAGAAGGTAAAAACTATATATGTTGTTGTTATTATATTTTCATACATTCTATCTAACAACTAAAATTTAAACATTAAATAAAAGAACTCTACCTTTTAATTAGAGTAGATGATTAAATAAAAGAACTCTACCTTATTTTAGGCAACATTTAGGCAAGATTAATTAAAGTAGATGAGTAGTCATTTAACTTACTATATGTCTTCTATGAAATTAGAGATATTTTGTTTTATCTTATTGTATTAAGAGACATTATTTTTTATATAGTAGTACAAACTGTATAATTTATTTGCCTTTTCACTGATAAAATTTCAAATAATTGTAACTTCAATGTTTAAAAATGAAAAATGAAGTAGTTAATACAAACACAAAGATGCCAATTTTGTTCTAATATTACAAAATTATTTGTTAAAAATAATTCTTTTTGTGATCAATTAAGAGAAACTTTAGTTATTAAACTTGAAGAACCTTACCTTCACTTCAAAAAACAATTCTTATTTTCTTTATAAAAAAATTCTTAGGAAACTTCTAATTTTTCCTAGGCTAGTAGGAATCTAGAAGGTGTTTACTTATTTAGAATATTGCAATGTCACAACCCACTTTTACAATTTGATTAGAATACTATGTCTAATTGTACGAATTTTAATTAGTTTCAAATAACACACATAAAAGCTAAATTAAATAATAAAAATATAGTCTCATTTAAAAGAACAAAATAATAAACAATTTTAAATAAATAAATGAGATGGGGTACACTTCTAGAAAGAGCAATAAATAAGGAACTTCCCCCCCTCATTCTCAAGTAATAAGCAACTCCCCCCCCCCCAATTCTCAAGTCAAGACTGAAATTTATAAAATGAGATTTTTCTTCTTTAATTTATGACAATTGGAAAAATTGGAGAGAAGACATGAGTCCTTTTCCACAAAAATTGAATGGCAATTTGGAAAATAAAGAGAGAGCAATTAATTGGAAGACTTGACTCAAGACTTAGATTTTCTTCCATATGGGTCAATCTTTTTTACAAATTGCATGGATCTTTGAAGGAGAGAGACAAAAAAAATCTGGTTGGACTGCTAGAGAAATTTGTAAAAGCTCTCCTCTCCATCATTTTGTTCTTTTCCTTTGAAGTTTGGTTCTTGAAATTTTGTTAATAAATTATTTTACTTCAATTTATATTTGAATTCATTTTTTTATGATATGTTTTAGGATAAATTTAGAATTGTAAACTGTGTATAAGTTTTTGTGGAAGTTTAGGTGAAATAAACCCCTTTTCCTTTATGCTAGAATGGATGTTCATACTATGTTCTTGAATTTTGTGTTTGCGATTTTAATTGCTTACACTATTCTAAATCCTTTTCATCAAATCCATTTTGTGCGATCCTACAATCATTGCATTCCATGAGGCAACATCTCCTGGAGATATTCTGTCAAACAATTTTCATGCATTGTCTATGCTTCCACTTTTGGCATACATGTCTATCAGAGTACGCCCAACTATAATATCTGACAAAAATCCCCCCTTCTGCTAGGCTTGGACGGCTGTCCATAACCTGTTTTAGAGCCCACATAGGCACAGGTAGGGAGGACGTTAGCAAGGGTTGAGGAATTTGGCTTTACACCTGCCAACTTCATTTGTTTGAAAGTTTCTAATCCCTTTTCAACAAATCCATTTTGTGCAATCTTGCAATCATTGCATTTCATGTTAGCACATTTCTTTAAGCATTTTGTCAGACAGTTCACATGCCTTGTATGTGCATCCACATTTGACAAATTTCTCTGTCCCTTATGGTTTGATGGATGTCCATTCCCTAGTCCGAAGCTTCGATCTGAGCATAGCTATGGAAGATGCTAGCAAAGGTTGAGGAGTGTGGCTCCAGTAGCATTTTCTTAAAAGTTTTTAAGGCCTTTTCAACAAACCCATTTTGAAGGTACCCTGCTATCATGGCATTCCATGAGATCACATTTCTTTGAGTCATTCTGTCGTACAGTTCACGCCCCTGGTCTGTGCTTCCACTTTTTTTTTAGTAACTATTATTACAACATTTGATAAAAATTCTCCACCTACTATGTGTGAGAGATGTCCATACCCTATTCTAAGGTTCCCAATTGGTGTAGGTAGGGGAAATGATAATCACGGTTTTAGAATTTGACTTTATGCCTAACAGATTTGCAGGAAATAGTATACAGTTCTAAGTGTTCCAAAGTCATTGAACGAAGCTGGTTAAATAGGAAGTTCATCTTATAATATTAAAATAGCATCTATTATGTGTTCAAATACTACTATTGAAAAAAAATGTTTAGATAGTTAAGATAGATAATACTCAACTACATTGTAATCATAAATTTACCAAGTCCCATCAGGCCGAACTTAAACAGACGATTAAAAAATAATTTATCTGCTTTCTTGATCATCTTAATTTCCTTCAAGATTTGATTGCTTTATTATTATTACAAAATTAATATTAAATTGCATTTCTAATAGCATAACAAATTTAGTTTTCAAGACAAGCTCTTTTATAAAAGATTGTAATTAAATACCAATGAGAAGTACTCCCTTTCAAAACTATATATATAACCAAAAAAAAATCTTAGTGTGATAACTAAATTTATTTAGATAATATCATTATTTATTTTAGAATTTAGTACAACAAATAAATACTATAACTGATGTTCCAAAATCATAAAAATGGTCACTTTGTTCTTTATAAATAGAGTAAATGTGTATTAGGTAATTTTTTTCTATGGGACCTAATTTTAATTAAATTCAATTCATGGAAGTTAGAACATAAATTAAAGTAAATGGGTAAAAAAAAATTGGGTCAATTTTTTTCTCTTTATCAATTTCAATTTATGTTCTACTTTTTAAAGGAACTCCATTTATTTATTTTTAAATATGAGATAAATAATTACTCATTAATTAATCTTATAGATTTATAGAGCTTTTTTACATGAACATTTGAAATTATACTTAGTAATCTATTATCAAAATGAAGAGAGCTAATTGAGAGATGAATTGCAAACAAGGCTTATGATGAAATATTTCTAAAGGTATCATTAAGTTTGTTAAAAGATCCATAATGTATTAGCATAATAAAATGTGAGAACCAAGGTCTTCTAATCCTTTTGAATCTCTATAAATATCATAGGCAAAGAGTGGAGTATAACATCTACTACAAAGTAGTCTTTCAAGGCACCAAGTGAATTCTAAAAGAATTCTATCTTGTCCAAGATTACGAATGTCATCATAAGAAATTTCCTTTTTGTGTCCATGGTAATTGACAAATCTACAAGAGTATACCTCTTACTAAATCTATCTATAATCTCTAAGTATCAAGGAATTGTTCTCAATATAAAAGTATATATATATTAACTTTTTGTTCAGATTTTGTAATGGTCATTAATAAAATTAACTTTTTTTTTCAAAAGATGAGTCAATTATAAAATCATATCCTATACAATCTATATATACATGTTACTAAAAAAAAATTGGTCTTCTAGAAATGTTATTTTAATCTACACTCTAATATATTCTTAGAGCATCTAATTACAAATTATTTTCACATTTGACATGAAACACAAGCTTGTTACAAAAGTAATGCCAATACTTTCCCAACACAATCTTATGTTTTACCGTCAAAAACTCAACATTCAAACAAAACAAAAAAACACACAATACAAACTAACCCTCCTCGAAGAGTAGGTTGGAAAAATTTATACGTAGTGGTTAAAATATATTGCAACATCATGCACACATTAGTCATAGACTCTAAACATATTAGAATAAATTGATGCTTACTTTGGTTAGTGTAAAGCAAAGCCACCATTGTTGCTCATCACCATTAAAATCATTCAACCAACTATTGTCAGTAATCTAAAACATGGAAAATGTGAAATGTAAAATATGCTCATGTATTTGATTTTAAAGCCTTAGAGCAACTATTGACTAGTTTTGGGTAACAAGAACCTTTGTCAAATTTTACTCACAATTTTATTGACAATGAAAATAAAGTATAAATTCATTTAGGAAGTTTAATATAAACCTCTTATTAAGAGATTTTTCATATTTTACAACCTTTTGGTTTCAATTTAAAAGTAATGAAAGAACTTGATGAATGACAAAATAAGTTATCTAGATTTCCTTGTTTTTACAAAAAATGAATCCTTTACTAATAGAATATCTTTTCTCTTTATGTTACGATCAATTGGATTAAGTATTCTCTCTAAGTAAATTGATCAAGCATCTTTACTGTACTTTACTTCATTATGCCTTAGAGAAGTATCTTAGCTTTGATAATTTCTTTATTACTTATTATGCAAGGTTTTCTTTTCTAGTAGATAGGTAAACCTTGTAAATAAACATCAAAACTCAAACAAATCATAGTGTTTAGTATTTACGGTACCTCTATGTCATGTTTACAGATAATGCCGTCATGTTGAACCAAGTACCTCGTGCCTAACATAGCTGCAACAATGATGTCTAGGCACCGTCCCTCTAAATCATCAAGGAGTAATAAGGGACAGGTCGAAGTTAAATCCGCAGGAAGGGAAAATCTCCTCAGATACCTCATTAAAAAGATTAACTAAAAATAAAGGATGAGAATATGGAAAATAGTTGTAGGATGATTACCACGATAGAAAACCCCTTTTTAACTATCAATAGAAAAACCTCATCGGACAACTATGCTTATTAAGTAAACTATTCACACATGAAAACTTAAACGGACCAAACACTCCCAGCAGGTGTGTTTGCAAACTAGTTTCTTAGGAATTCTGTCACTGTATCACTCGAGTGGGTGGCAGTCGGTGAAGAATTGTGTACGCACTCATAGTTGCATGAAACATAGTGCAAGACAGAACTACATGCTCGCATTCCTAGTATCGATCACATTCAGAGAGGGCCTTGATCTTGTGGATACAGGCTATGTAGGCAGTTTGGATGGCAAAGGATGCCCCTAGTACTTAGGTCCCTTGGATATAGGATACTCTTTTATAATTAACATCGTAATCTTGATCCCTAGTTTAAAGGTTTATCTAGGTAACTTAAGAAGTCTCCTAGTACTCAAAAGAATCCTCGGGGTGGAATGATGGTTGTAGAAGCTCTAGAAGACTAATTTGCAAGAAGGTTTGATTATGGTTAACAAGAAGGATGATTCATGGAGAATACACCTACATTATAAGGAGCTCAACAAGCTCACTTTTAATAACAGGTTTCATATTCCTATTATTGATGAATTGGTAGATGAATCTAATAATCAAGTTTTCTTTACTAGGTTAGATTTGTATTTAGATTATCATCAAATTCAACTAAAGGAAGATGCTATAAATAAGACTACATTTAGAACACATGAGGGTCTTTATAATTTTTTATTTATGTCATTTGGTGTCATTAATACCCAATCAAGTTTTCAAAGCCTCATAAATTCAATGTTCCACCCATTTCTTCAAAAAAGGTATTTGTATTCTTTGAGGACATCTTAATCTATAGTAAAACATGGAATGGCAAACAATTCATAGAAAAGATTTTAGATTTGCCAAGTGTTGAGAGCAATACTTTTTTTAAGGGGATGGGAATATAAGAATCTTAATATGATATATTCCTAATTATAATAAGTTAAGTGATTGTGGCATGCTTAACCTTAATAAATGCATTTATTAGTCTTAGTTATTCTTTAAGATAACTTAGTTAGGATGGAGTGTGTCCCTACATAGTTATGGATATAAATAATGAGAGAGACACTCTCAAACCATCATATCTTCTAATATTGAATTCACATATTTTTTATGATTATTCGAGGTCATCGCCTCAAAGTTGTATGCTATTTAATAGATTTTTACATTTATTTCAAAAAAATATCATAAAATTATTGCGTGGAGTCAACTACTCAGTCTCCTCCACTTATTTTGCATGGTGATTACTTCTTCTCCTCCTATATATATGTACATATCTCATTGGTAAATGTATTGAGTGGATAATTGTCACTTATTCTGGTATTTCTTTCATTCTTATTTGTATTGCATAATCTCATGAACTCTTGCAGGAGCGTTCGATTGTTTATCTCTTGCGGCTCAACCAAGTGCCATAATTCTTCCAAAAGATCTTGGTTCTCACATGGTATCAAAGAAAAACGGGTTGATTTGTTGGTCTGGTTAAACTTTTTTATAGTTTAATTCCAAAATTAGTGTTTCCATTGAAAGAAAATTTATGGTTATGTGTGCTCTCAAGTGTATTTTCTTTGTAAAAGCCCAATTTGATGGGCTGATCTATAGAGGAAAGGGCATCATTGGCAACCCACAACTTATTTTTTCTGACCCATGGCATGTTGAAGGGCCTATCCAAATACCCAAAATATCATTGCAAGTGTAGAAGGGCCAATCCATAGGTGATTTTCTAGGTTGTTTAACCCTTGTTGCATGTGGGGGCAAAAGGCATTTGAGGCAAATATAGGGGAGATTGAATCCCCAACCCGATCCATTCCCTACCCTAATGTGCAACATAGGTTTGAACCTAGGGAAGAGGTGCATTTTTTGTTGTTCCATAGCCTATGGAAAGCTCAGATCTAGCATCCAAGTCTTTGTACAAGGTGTCAAGTAAGGAAACATATAGAGGCTTGATTCTCGTGAGTCAATTGGTTCCCTTGAGTCGGTTGGCCATCCTTGAGTTGTTTGACCTCAAAGAGTTACATAGAATTTCAACAAGGCAAGGGTCATTGGAAGACTTGCTAGAAGAGCACATTGCTTTTGGCAAGAGATCACAACATACATCAAGAGGTTTAGCCTGAGTAAAGAGGCATTGGGCCTGCACAAACTTGAGATGACCTGCACAAAGGTACCATAATCTGTAGAGAGGGTATCATAATCTACCCCAAATTGGCTTGTATTTTCCCTTAGAGGGATTGTATTTTCCATAGAGGAGAGGAGGGTGGAACTATTTTGGGGTTTCTTGTGCTGATGTTAGCCTCTCCCACATTTTCCTCAATTTAGTTTTGTAAGGCAATTTTTTAATTTAATTTTACAAAAGAAAATTTTTAATTTTGTAATTTAATTGGAGGGATTGTTTATGCATGTGCACTCAAATTATAAAGTTCCATTTTATGTATCATTCTTAGGGGGGACCATACACACATTTTATAATCAATGAACTCTTGTAAAGTTCTAAATTTGTTAAGGGGGTAATCTATCTAAGTCAATAATGGGGATAATATATCATCCCATTGTCATTAATTTGGAAGAAGGAAACTACAAGTCCTAGCACGATGGCATCCTAAAGCACTACCAATGAAATCATCTATTGCAAAATTTGTATTGGCTTATTCCTAAACCATGTACATATTGGTAGAAATTTGTATGTGAAAATAAAAATGTTCATGTCATAGGATTAATTAGTTTAAGTGTCGGGAACCACACATTGTGGGCTCTATCACACATCGAGTGCCTTCGCACTCTCTAGACCACACTATGGAAAATGTATAGAGATCCCAATGAACCTCCATTCCTAGATGATCCTAATATGAACATACTTATTCCTCTTGATGATGTTAAAAATCCTTTGTATGATGATGATAATGAAGAGGAACATGCTTATTTGCAAAATCTTGAATGTTTGGATGACATAGAAACATATCCTCTTGCTTCTCCTCTTTGTACACCTCTAGCATTAGTAGCTATTCTGCCACCTCTACCTACCACTTTGATAGAGATCTTAGCTTTTGCACATGCTACTTCAGATTCTCTCCATCAAGTTCACACTTTTCCTCTTGATCAACAAGATATCATCTTATCATACATCCATCATTTGTTTGTAGAATATCTCATAATTGATCTTGACGACAACATTGAGGACATATTGCTTCTCTTTGATGATAGCTCACATCGAGTTGCATCATCTCTTGTTCTCTCTCTACCACTTCACGCTACTATCTTGACACATATTGATTCACATTGGTTCAAAACACACACTTCAGTGGCCACTATTCTCAAATCTTACATGACATAGTCATAGTTTAGCATTAGATTTGAGAAACACAAGTAATTTCCAGAATCATACATCTTGATTCCTTCATACATTCCACTTGAATGGGAATTCAACAGTTTGATAGTTTGGGATTTCAATCTTCTGAAAGGAAGAGGCATCATTAGATGTAGGGGGACATACTATGACATTATCCATGTGACATTCCATGTTGACTTTATTTCTCTTCTTTATAGAGGCACACATGGGCCTTGTCTTGTAGGGATTTTAGGACTATCACTTCTAGGGAGGCATTTCTACCCCTCTTCATTTCACTTTATTTTATCTCTTTTCAAGGGATGTTTTTCCCACTTTATTTTATGAGAGATTGCATTGTACTTGGGTACCTCATCAAGCCTAGTTCTTAGGACGTAATTTTTACTTTGTACCCACCTACGATATTCTTAAGTGGGTATGTTAGTGTATATTTTATCTCATGCACTATTTATATGCATATGGATAATTCATATATTATCTCATGCATTATTTGCACGTACACAATATAATTGCACATGGCATTAGGCCTACTTAGGTGTCTTAGTTAGTGAGAGTTTACTTGCCTTTGCATGTGAGTCTTGAGGAAGTTAACTTGCCATCAGTTTCTGCATCTAGAGTCAACTACTCAATCATCTCTACTCATTTTGCATGGCAGTTACTTCTTCTTCTCTGATACAAATGTACATCTTTCATGGGTAAATACATTAAGTGGATAATTGCGACTAATTCCAGTTATTTATTTCATTCTTGTTTATATTGCATACTTTCATTTTCTAACTCTTGTAGGAGCATTCGATTGTTTATCTCTCATGTCTCAACCAAGTGTCATTATTCTTCCAAAAGATCTTAGCTCTCATAGGAGGGATCAAGTGGATGAGGCCTAGAAGCAAGGAAATTTCCTGCAAATTACTTGGGAAGAATGCAAAAAAATGGTGATGGATTGGACCTATAAATATCTTACCTTTGTAGAGAAATTTCTATAGATAGGATGAAATGCAAAAGGGAGAAATACAAAAGAAGGATGAAGGACTGGAGGTTTGGTAATAGAAGTAAAACTGAAGAAGCCAATCATAATTCTACAAAATACTAAGTGAAGAAATCTGGGAGGAAAACAAATGAACAAAGATTTACAAAAAAAGGGAAGGGGATGGAGGACAAGATTTTGGAGCTTGAAAGATGAAGTCTAGTAGCCAAGCAAGATTCCACAAACTAGAGGAAATAGGTGGACTAAAAAAGTCCATGGGCTTGATAAATTTTTGTAGAACCTTTATGCAAACCAAGAGGTGGATACACAATATTGAATAGGTAGAATACCTCTGGTAGTAGGTTGAAAACCCATAAAATAGAAATGAAGGAATCAGAAGAAGTGAAGGGTTTAATGAATTTTGATGGAAGTTTTATATAGAAGTGGAAGGAGGAGCTTGATGAAAGGCAAAGAGGAAATGTCCAGTAGCACCCAGGAAGTCTTAAAAACACTATAAATTGACTCTAAACTTCTCAAACTTAGAATTTTCTTAGATTTTTGCAACTTCAACATACAATAGGGACATGGGGGATGACAAATAGCAACCTCAAGATAAAATATAACTTAGAGAAAAACCATTAAAATATTTCTCAGATCAGTTAAATATGATGTGCATAAAAGGGTTTAATGCACAAAATGGGCAAGGACTTAAATGATTTTGCATTTTACAAGTTGCGTCCCAACACACACAACCACTACAACATAAGGATAATGAACCTATCAATGGCTAGTGTATACATAAGTTAACCAACCAAAACTTGACATTAATAAATAAAGCTACTATGATCTAGTAATATAGCCAACCACATCATCACTGATTGTATAACTATTCCTCACTTGGAGATTATAAACGCATAGGGAAATAATAAAAACACTCCCGAAGCCCCTTAATATTTTTTCTGCTAGAAGGTTGCTACTAACTAAACAATTAAGATAATGCCACATAAGTTATGTGCAACCAACTACGAACATCAATTTATGATTAGACTATAACAAATGTCTTAAGCAAATAGATAGAGTTGTCATGATTACAAGTTTAAATCTTAATAAATCATAGGGGTCAAACAATTTTGGCAACAAACTAATTTATTATATTGAGGCACCATAAGAGCTCAATAGATTAATCTCGATGTGGGGTTCATTTGATTAACATTGAAGTAAAACATGTCACATAAGAAATTATTGACCAATTGACTTAGACAAAAGTTGACAAAATGTGTTACCTTGACATAGGCTAAGTGCAAGTCTAGTTTCTTATAATCGCTCCCCTATTTATGGGTCTAAAGCACAATTCTTTTGTTTAGTTTTCTAAATAATTGCTAACACATGATTTACTACTTTACCAATTGTGGAATGTTAGAAAACTAATTGCTACGAACTCACCGGCTGTAACGTTGAATAAACCTCCGTTATTCTCGTCCAGCTTTGAGATATTGACCTAGCAGTAGGAAAAGGCAATCGCCATAGCTGTACCAAACTCCGTAAGCTTTCTTCCACTGTGTTCTAGGTCATAGTAATTCATTCCAACAGCTGTGATCTTGAGATGCTGTACGGGAGAAGAAGAAACTCCTAGAGCCAGAGACTGAATCAGAGCTGTCCATTGGTACCCAGTTCGAATTCCCAGATCAATCAGATGAATTCTTTTTCTATGCCCCACGGCGTCAATGATAGCCTGGACGGCGGTGAATTGTAGCGTTTTGACATACCGATGAACCCGAGTACAGAGAGCCACTAGAGCATACAATTCACTTTTTCCATAATCACTTCTGAAATTGTTGGCGAAATCATGAGTTTTTCGCTTCCCGGTCTCTGGCTCACTGCAGGTCTGGCGTTTGATTCTCTCTTGGAGAGCTTCGGAAAAATAATAACAAAGCCTCTGTATGGGGTTCCCCAGCTGGGAAGAGAGTTTCTTGCATTGGCTTAGCAGCCTGGAGGCTTGTTCATATTGTTCGTTGCCAACCAACTCTGCCGAGGCCAAAAGAAGATGAACAAATTCAATTACGGCAAAGGAGGAGTTCCGATTGAAGCCCTCGTCAGCAGAGGCATGCATTAATTATTTCTTCAGACGAGAAGGCATTCTCATTGTCAAATTCAGCTGTCGCCACAGAGAATTCATGACTGGTCTGGACATTAGGTAGTGAAGGAAATTCCCCAAACTGGCCAAACAAAATATGATTATTCATGCCTTGATGCAGCTGATCCTCTGCGATGTTTATACATGGATAAACTTGACTTTCTACTATTGCCAATCTACCATCTATGGCCGGGTTGAGGTAACGTGGAGGCAGGGAAGTGAGATTTTCCTGGTCAAGTAGGCTGTCAAGGGGATAATGTGAGAGAGATGAAAATGGAAGTCCATCTGGTTCTACTTCCATATTTTCTGATTTCTCTGCAATGGTTGCGACGAGGCATAATTAAATGAAGTATTTAACTCTCTTTGCGCATGAAAGAATCCATCCGACCTAAAAGGATTTTTTTGGCTTCTCATTCCTTACAAAGAGCTACATACAAAATATCTGAAAAACTTCGAAACACCCGGTAAAGCTGTTGTTTGTTCAACGTTATTTGGTCAAATCAATCTATAGAAATTTATTTTTTATTTTTTATTCTTTCGGCTGTGTGACGGTGGTTTTAAGTTATTGCTATTTAATTAACCATTCATTCATTTGTGTTACATAAGTTAATATTAAATAATTGAAATAACATTTATTTTAAGAAATAACTTAACTAATATAAAGTTAAGAAATGGTTTTCTTTTATTAATATTTGGTAAATTGAATATGTGTTACAATGAATGAATTAATGAATAATAAAATACAAGGATATTGGTACATAGTAAAATGTTATTGAGAGAGATAACAAATTGGTGTCATGCTCGCTATAAGTTTGGATGAAATCATAGTTCCTAGACA
This sequence comes from Cunninghamia lanceolata, assembly GCA_027924645.1. Taxonomy (NCBI): domain Eukaryota; kingdom Viridiplantae; phylum Streptophyta; class Pinopsida; order Cupressales; family Cupressaceae; genus Cunninghamia; species Cunninghamia lanceolata. The sequence goes on along the minus strand of BSBN01000334.1, from coordinate 10,504,835 downwards.
TTGTTGGATTTGTGTTATGGACCAACAATTGTGCTAGTGTCAAAAGCAATTAAAAAAATAAAAGTGCTTGGTGGAACCTGCACAGAGGCAAAAGAGTCTATAGACAAGGTTATTAGTACAATAAGGTTCTTAACAAAATAGCCATGCAATCATATAATAAGTTTAAAATCAATATTAAATGATTGGAATGACAAGAGGATGAGAAATATCAAAACTTCCATTGGTGATGCTAGATCTCGAAGATAGAAATTTATATATAGATATATATTCTTAATCTAGAGTATATTTTAGACAAAGAATAATCTAAAAATATGAGGAAAAGAACACGGGGACTCACAAAGTCCTAGAAATGTGAACAATGAAAAATATAGAATATTAAGATCAAAGGAATGCTAATCTAGATGAAGGAATAAAGAATTTCAGATTGAAGACAAAAACAATATAACCTTATTCTAAGAGTTAGAGAAGGACTCCAAATAAGACCTGATAAGAATTTATCTCTCACAAAGAGATCATCTCCCAAGAAGAATGACAATAAGTAATAATGAAGAATAGGGAAATTTCTAGATTTCATAGTGATAGAAGTATAAAATGATGAAAATTGTAATGGCAATGCTGACAATATCAAAGGAGTTGCACCCATAGTACTCTAGATTGGTAAGAGTGTAAGAGAAATATAGAAATTATAGGAACATTGAAGCTCTATGTAAGTTAGTCATGGAGGTTGTCTCCCTCAACTCCTCCCTACTTACATGCAAAAATAGCTAATCTTAGAAGAAGGAATCTCAATGATGGTTGTTGAAGGTGTACTTACTTGGGCTTGGGTTAGTTCAAATAGAAGGCATTGGAAATACTTATATTTTGATTGTTAAAGAGAAACCATGTCGCTACACTACATGGGGATAATAGCATAGTTTTGTAAACATCAGTGCAAATGTAGTTTGGTGTAAAAATAAAAACAAATAGGAACATAAAAATTGACATGGAATATGAAGATATAAATGAACATAAAAGTTCTGGCATTTAAATCATAGGAAAAACTACAAAATGGTCTAAAATATATCCTAAAACACACAAGAAATGTAGGTACTAAATGGGTACCACTTCATTTTTAGTCATTACAAGCTAGTAAATAGCACCATCCTAGCAAAAGATTTACTTTTCAATTTAAAAATCATGATCAATTTTCTCTATTAAGTTAAAATATTTCAATAAAATTTTATTGGATAGAATTGTAATATCAAAATTCTTTCCCCAACTTGCTTGAACAATGAAAAATAAACAATAATACATTTATTTGTAAAGAAATATACTTTACATAAATTGTGTATAGGCTAATAAATAAATTTAAATGAATAGTCTATTAACCTAAAATAAATATGGAGTTGGTATTAATAAATAAACTATAAATTTAATAGTTGCATAGGAGGACAAATGCACTTAGTTTTTGGGAACAATGATGAAACATTAATGTTGACATTGTGTAGATATATAAGGGGATTCATTGCAGAGAATTATGCTTTTTCATGTGCATTCATAGGTTACTAAATAATACTTCTATTTCCATTTCTACCTCATAATATTTGATTAATAACTCCCATCACAATACATAGTAAATTAGTTAAAAATACTTTTTACTTTACCAAATGTATCAACTACCTATCTTTTTTATGACAACTTTAATACCACTTTTTATTTTTAACTCTTTTGTTTTCAACAATTTTATATCCATTTTTCTATATATTTGAAATAATATTTGGAATTTAATTTCATAATATTAGTAATATTTATTGAGATATATGAAATAATAAACCCATTGCTAGGAAAGCATTCCTCCATGTCTATTCATGTAAGATAAAAATGTTAATGCCTGACTATTATATTAGTGTAGTCTATCTTTCACCACATATCAAATTGTATACCATGATCAATTTACCTCCCTAATCCTATTCACACTTGAGCTAAGAAATTTTATCATGGCTCTCTACATTTCTATTTAGTGCTTCATGTTTATAACTAATCTAAGAAGTTTAAATAAGGGATTTTTTTTCTTGTAACATCATACTCCATGAATTATGCCCTTAAATCTTGTGCTTGTAGAACATATGGTATGATTCTTTCAATATATATAGCATTATATGGTATATGGTAATCATTATTCTTTCATAACATAGTAGAAATGCACTACTTTAGTTTCCATCTTTTAAAATTTTGTTAAGTGGGAAAATGGTAGATCATAGATTCATGGGGCCTTCTAGGGCCTCCCTTCTCCACTGGAATGTGGACAATAGAGCTCTATACCTCGGTGGCATTGGAAGCATAAATGTTTGTTTAAACTAGATTAAAGTACTCCTATCTTTGAGCTCTTCGAATGCCTTCATGACTTAGAAATGATGTGTCCTGATGAAGTGGCCATGTTGGCTAATTCAATAGATAGAATTGCTATAAATTTTCTTGATTCAATGGTTTAAAGAGTGGTGTTTGGAATAGAAAATGTTCTAGTGCATAAGTTATGTTCTTCCAAACCTAGCATAGATATGGTTGGAAAATAGATTTCTAGGTTATGGAAGATAAAAGGAAATTTCCAAGTTTGTGCTCCAGTAGGTGGCTTGTTTCATTTTCTCTTTTTCACTTTTCTTTGTAGGAGGACCTTCTCAAAACTCTGGTAGAAGGCCCATAGTTCTACATGCGATGTAATCTTTCCTTGAGCGACTAGAGTCTGGGGTTTGACCCTATAATGGATCTATGTGTGGTTACCTTGACTTGAGTATGCCTCCCCTACTCCTCAAGTTATGGGATGTGGAAGTGATAATAGAAATAGTGGGTTCTTTTGTTCAGCTTTTGGCTATAGGAAGTGTGACAAAAAAAGACTAGATTAATATACATACCAGGTTTTGTGAAAATATGGAAATTTAAAAAACCCTCCCTATCTTCATAACCTTGGAATCAAAATACTGGAAATGGACTTAGGATATCCTTTATAAAAACTCAAGACTTTCATGCCAGAACTATGCCATATCCAAACATCTTATCTTTGATTTTCCTAAAACTGAGCAAAAGAAAAATGTTAGTCCTAGCATAACCAAAGAAAAGGAAATTTGTTCTCATACCAATATGAGAGATTCTTAAACCTTTGAAGATGGCTTATTGAAATGATAGAGGGTAATGAAAGAGTTGAGTGGAAGGCATTAGAAAAATCCCCAAAAGATCTGGAAAGAAGAGAGTCCATAGGGAAAGACACGAAGAATGGAAATGAGTATATGAAAAGACATTTTGAAGGTTGTGGACAGAATTATTGGATCTAACTCAGGATGTCAAGATAAATGACCTTGTTGGTACTATATTTGTTGAACATGATGCTATGTGTTAGGGAGTGTCATGATAAATTGGCAAGGGAAAGACATCAAATAAAATAGAGGAAATAATGATTAGCATGAAGTTGGATAACAAGTCTAGTGGTTTTCCTATCATAGAGATGATTAACAAATGGTCAATTATTGTTGCTGAGACAGTTGATTCCACTAGGTATGCTAAGAATGTTATTGAAGAGTATATATTTGATAAGAAGTAGTGAGGTGTTATTGATGGGATGTTATATTTGAAATTCAGAGACTTCTCAAAATAGCAAGTAGTTGAGAAAATAGCTAGTGGGAATATCCCAGATCCTTAATATTGAAATACTCCCAATGGAGAAAGAAAATTACAATAAAAAGGGGAGGAATGGTGAACAACAAATGTAGGAATGGACAACAAAGGTTAGCCTTCTAATATGGAGACTAGATCAAGGGAGACTGAAAGAGAGGTGGCTAATGGGATGAAAAATACCTTGGCTCTATCTGTCTCAAGGGACCATCAATGAAGATTTTATCTTGGAATAGAAAGGGATTTAATAGACCCCACTATAACATCCATGTTCTAAAAACATAGTAAATTTCCAAAATTCACTATTGAGTAACTCAACAAGGTAAAATGAGATAGAGAACATTTTTCTTTTATTTAACAAATAATCAAGTAACTACGATTACAAGATTTCTTTTACAAAATACAATGTACCCATATTGTCTTTTTGTTTACAATGTTTACAAATGTAAAACCATTACATATAAAAATTTGGAATCACTACTACATCTGAATATCTAACATCTTTATCACAAGTCCTAGAATGTTTCCTACTTGGAGAGAGAGCATCTTTTAGTGATTTACCTCCAACCACAGACTGGCGGTCTCCCACACATCTTCCACATAGGAAGTGGCCCTACCCTTCACAAGGAATATAGACCATAGGTGAGCAGTGGTAATTTGCCTTTCCTGAGTACATAGTGTTGTATTCTACTAAACTCTATCAATCATACAACCCTAGATACCCTCTAGCTAAATATGATTTCCAATAGGATGAGTAATCCGAATACAGTAAACCGACAATGCATGCAGAAAATAAAATGCATTACTTTGGCCAAAGTTTTTAATATCAATATCATTCATAATGAATGTAGTTGTTGTGTTCACCCACCCCTACTCGACTTGGATATTGTCTTAATGTCACAGTTTACAACCCTTATTCACTCTAATCATGTATGAGTCATAATAATACGTTTGACTTAAATAAGTCTATATAACATAACCATTCATTTGGTTTGAAAATGACTTTAGGGTTTACCTATTACCCTTTATTAACATGATATTACAATGTAACTATATTTCTTTATCTAGGTGTCCTATATTCACAAGTAACTCTTGATCATCTCATCTAAGGTTAAGAATACTATAATTTTTAAATAGATAACATTACCCATACTAGGAATGTTGAATAACTTGTTTATGTACTAAAAAATAATATATATTCTGACTATATAACCCTACAAGTTCATTCTTATAGACTTAGCCTACATCAATGTATTGGATCTTTCCAATAATGATAATATCTAAAGATAAATACATAAGGGTTCTCCCATAATCCTTATTTCATCTATCACATTATCTCTAAGTTACTTCATTCAAGGAGTACTATATTTATCTAAGAATACTCTTGATTCTAAGTTCTCATGAATAAAAATTATTTCCATTATTCTTTTAATAAGAATCTAAACGAGAGAAATACTTTAAATTAGTGTTGTCCCGACTCAAGGTCTTAACTATTCTACTCAAATCAAACAGTATACTATCATAGTTCAATCAACTCTAAATAAATTTGAGAGTAGATATTGTTTAGTTTTCTCAAAATTATTTCATTGGTTTGCTTCTAACTTAATCAGTATAAAGACTATTTTCCAAGCTCACGACAACTATGTCTATCTCCTAATAAAATGGTCGTTTAATCCTCATACTAACATTTGTTATGATTATCTATTTAGCAATCATTTAAACAATTGGTCGATTCAGAATACTTCAACAAAGTACTCACTTGTATTACCAAGCATCGGTCGTATTACTTTGCATTCGATGCCTTACTAGTTTGCGAAAAAGATCAGAATGGTTTATCGAAATGGTATCTGCATTTCCCTAAACCTACACTTAATAGTTTACGTTTACAAACTGAAGCATACAGGAGGTTATACCCCTTTGGTGTACTCACATAATCACCAATAACACAAGTATGAATAGTTTAGACGATTTCCTCATTGATATTATATAGAGCAAACTAAGGAATACTTGGTAATCGATGATTCCAATTGATAGTATCAGCCAAAAGACACAAAAGTCAACCCTTCTACTTGCGTATCCCTATCTCCTTAGTTGTGACTCTCCTTTTCTATTATCGGTCTGATGCCTTACTCTTAAGTTTCTAACCTTTTTAACCTATACCTATGGCTCAAACTGGGTCGCCTTCCTTAATAGCTCAGGCACGACTCCCTTATTGTTCACCCTACTATGCATCTTTTATAAAGATATAGTTACCGACTCAATAAATACTTAACAGTCCATAACATTTGGTTTTAACAATCACCACATTTTATGTAAAGTTTCCCACTTGTCAATTGAAGATAGCCATTTCTTGGCTTGTCGGTTGTGGTGATTATTATCACAGTCCTCCTCTTTGAATGAGGTTGACACATTGCTTAAACTTTGTTGATCATTAATGGATCATTAACAAGTGGTTCGATCCATCACTAAGATTTTTTGAAGACTCTACTTTAATGAAAGCCTTCGACTACTCTAGCAACATCATTGACTCATTATGAGGTATTATCCTCACTCGATGCTTATATTCTAGTATATCAAATATACATAAAATCACCTCTATATTAGATAGTTATGGTTTAATAAAAATAATAATTATAATATTAAAAAAAGGATTATGGATATTGTGATTGGGTTGAGCTTGTCTCCCCATCACAATCTGTTGACAATAACATGTCTTCTTAACTTGACAAAAACATCTTAATATTACGAATCATTTATAACACGTCAAAATATCTAATAATGAAAAGATGACCATTTTACGACAATAATGTCATAATATTTACATTAAATGTAATAGTTACAATCAAGCTCAAACGACGTCGTTAACATCATTAACGACTAAAATGACTTAATTTTTTTTGAAAATAATATCGAATAACTGTCGATTAGGTTCAGAAGCAAACTGACAAGACAAGGCTTACCTCTTACGACACATTGGTTCACATTTTCATTAAACACTTATAACTCGGTTGGGTAAATAAACCACTCGTAACCAAAGGTCTATATCTCTCTCCTAGAAAGATTCTCTCTTTTCACCGAGAGTCATCTGATAACCTATAAACCTATATCAAAATTGTTACCAAAGAAATTATGATCAGTACATCATTATTCAGATAATTTAAATAATAAATCAATTCTCATAATGCGAATATTAAATTGATAAAACATAATCATTCCTATAATTTCAATAAATGACATTCAATATAACCCATGTTTTCTCCTTGTCATTAATCTAATCATCATAGTAAATTTACTTATGTCCAAGTAAAAAGTAAAAGTATAGCAAGACAAAAATTGGGGATGTAACATATCCTTCCCCTAAAGATTCATCGTCCTCGATGATATAAAGTATTAAAAGTAACTAAAAGGTAAGTTCATTGTTTTCAACTAGTAACATTATTAAATAAATGAGGAAACTTTTGATAAAAGTCATGGTAATCCTCCCATGTAGCATTTTCCTCAGCATATTGGTCCCATTGGACCTTGCATTTCAGGACCTCTTTGTTACACAAGCGAAGCTTGCGTGTTTCTAACACCTTCAGTGGATCGATTGTGACCACCCTTAGGTCTTGCATCTGTAAAAAGTTCCAAGTCAAAATATGATTAGTTACCTGCAATATATTTCTTCAAATAAGACACGTGAAAAACATTGTGCATTTTAGATAAGACTGGTGGTAGAGCAATTCTATAGGCAACTAGATTGACTACTTCAAGCACTTCAAAGGGTCCCACGTATCGAGGGGCCAACTTAGAAGATTTTCCAAACATAATAGAACTCTTCTGAGGTTTAACTCTCAAAAGAACATTTTCTCCAACATAAAATTGCCTTGGAATACATTTTGCATCTGCATAGCTCTTTTGCCTATCATTGGCTTTTGCCAATCTTTTTCTGATCAGCTTAACTTTCTCTTCCATTTTAGCTAGCATTTCTAGCCTGATGCTAATCCTATCCTCTAGCTAATCCCAGCTTATAGGAGTTTGACATCTTCTTCCATACAATGCTTCAAATGGTGCCATCTTAATAGCGGAATGATAGGAATTGTTGTAAGCAAATTCCACACGTGGTAAGTATTCTTCCCACTTATATTACTGATCCATACAATACATACGCAACAAATCTTCCAAGACTTGGTTAACTCTCTCAGTTTTCCCATCAGTTTTAGGATGGTAAGATGTACTCACATTGAGTTTAGTCCCTAGTGCAGAAAACAAAGTTTACCAAAACCTTGACGTTACACGCGCATCTCTATCTGAGATAATCTTTTCAGGGAAACCATGCAATCTAAACAATTCTTGCACAAATTTACGAGCTAACATAGGTGATCCATCTATCAAATTCCATGGTATGAAATGTGCTACCTTTGTGAGTTTATCAACCACTACTAAAATGGCATCATGTCTATTCATTGACATAGGAAGACCTTGAACAAAGTCCATGCTAATAACTTGCCATTTCCACTCTGGCACATCATGTAGGTACAACAATCATGTAGGGTGTTGATGCTCTACTTTTACCCTTTGAAATTCTAAACAGTGTGCTACAAATCTTGCAACATCATTCTTCATTACTTTCTAGAAATAAAGAGGTTTAACATATGTTAGAAGTTTGGTCACTCCCAGATGCCCTGAATATGGTGCAGTATGAACTTCTTTCCATACTAAATCCCTCAATCTAGCTAAATCAGGTATATAAATTCTATCTTTATACCTTAATCATCCATCTGTTTCAAATAGAAACCATCATACCTTGGATCTTTAGGATTATCTTTTAGAGCCTGCTTAACCTGCTCATAAAACTCATCGCTAGATAAATTTTTCAATACCAAATCCTTGAAATTTCTGCAAATAGAAATAATAGAAGCTATATGTCTTCTACGACTCAAAGCATCAACTACTCTATTCTCTTTTCCTTTGATGTAGTTTATCTCAAAGTCATAGTCAGATATCAATTCTAACCATCTCCTTTGTCATGCATTCAATGCGGCTGAGAGAAAATATAGTTAAGACTTTGATGGTCTGATTTAAGTACAAAAGTCTTTCCCAACAAATAATGTCTCCACATCTTTAAATCATGAATTACTACTACCAATTCCAGATCATGCGGCGCATAATTTTTCTCATAGGATTTCAATTTCCTAGATTCATATGCTATAACTCTTCCATCTTGCATAAGCACTCCTCCTAATCCTTTTCCCAAGGCATCAGTAATTACCTCAAATTGTCCTTCAGGGTCAGGGACTTTCAAGATTGGAGCTGTAGTTAACTTTTCCTTTAGGAGATCAAAAGCTTCCTAACATTTGTCTATCCATTCAAATCTCTTTCCTTTCCTCTGCAGGGAAGTGATTAGACTAGCAATACTGAAAAAATTTAGAACAAACTTTCTATAATAACCGGTCAGGCCCATGAAACTAACACTTCATGCACATTTGTTGGTACAGGCCAATCTAGAATAGCTGTGATTTTTGTAGGATCAACAGATATTCCATTAGCTGATGTAATATGCCCTAGATATTGTATCTCCTTCTAGAAGAATGTGCACTTAGACAGTTTCCCATATAACTTATGTTCTCTTAACCTTTGCAGAACTATTTGCAGGTGCTATTGGTGCAGGGGCACCATAGTAAAATCTTCTATGTTGAAATAAGGACTATTTGGCCATGTCATTTTGTTCATGTCTTGTTTTCTAAAAACCTAGGAGTTTTTGTTTTCCATTTGGCAAATAATGGACACATTTTGTAGAATCTGAAAAGATCAATAGGAGTCGGTTGGGATTCAGGGCAGTTGGCCTTCCCTAACCGTTGAGCAACCATTGATCTTCCAACTCTGGCTTAATAAAAGCACAGAGGAACAAATGAGGAAGAGTGGAGTAGATTTGGGGATTGCATTTTGGAAATCATCTGAGAAATAATAAAGCTCTGTTCCATCACCTTTGTGTTTTCTTGCTTTTAGATTCAAGATTTTGTAATTGTGCTTAATAAATTTTCCTTTTCAGTAGTTTGTTGCAGCATGTCGATGTGAAGCATTCCACTGGTAAGATTTCTGTTGAAATTAATGGAATGGCTTCATTGTACAGTATTTGTTTTTTTTTGTTTTATGTCATGTTTTTGGTGTTCAATGGCATAGAGGATCCAGACAGTGCATGTTGCATAGTAGATCGACCTAGCATCTCCATGTGCTAGGGTTTGGTTGAAGAGTAGATGAATTGTAGGGCTATTGGGTGGCTGAAGACATTATCGGTGAGACCAAGGCCATTGGCAAAATATTTCTCTCAGAGTGATAAGGATGGTCTAGCCAAAGAAGGGTTCAACTTGTTGAAAGGAAGTCGTGGCCTAAGGATTTACGTCAAGATGACAAGGTCATCGGGTTGATAATTTGGTGTTGGACTGACAACATTGGTCATACCGATCGAGGCGTATCGAGGTGATAAGGGGTAAGTGTTACCAATGGAGACCCATCAGGGGGAGTTGGCTAGCGGCAAGAAATCTTTAGGTTTGGCCGATAGCGTTTGTCACGCTGATGAGTGCTTGGTCCATCGGCACATCAACCGAAGGTTACAAGTGCTTGCCGATGTTAATGGTCATGGCGATGAGAGGTTGGTCACTGTTGATATAACTGTCGGCTGAAGAAGAAAAAGTCTCTCCAATAGGAGGTTATCGGGCAGACTTGGCATTTGGCAAAACATTTAAAAAAGTCGTTGATAGCATTTTTTTCTTGCCGATAGACAAGAAACATGGAGCCACCCATTGGCGAGAGGTGCAATGTCAGACAGACATGAGTCGAGGAAGATCGATGGTATTTTCTGGCCGATAAACAAAGGCTATTGTTTCACTTGTCTTTTAGCTTCTCATCATATTGGTATCAGAGCTTGAAAAGATTTGGGTGGCAAGTTGAATTGAGGATTTGCAGGAGTGTTAGTGTTTGGGTGTTGTCCGTGAATAGTATATGTCAGTAGAGGAGAGCGAAGGAGAGGCTAGCAATATGCCTCCAAAGGGGATGACCACCGAAGTGGTCAAGAAAATGAAGGAGATGGAAGAGTTAATCAAAACTGGAGTCAGGGAAGCACTCCAAGCATAATTGAAGGCAATGAAGATAGGAAAAAGGATAGAGGAAGGTTCAGATGGAGTAGAAGAGAACACAGAAGAAGAAGAGGAACAAGAAGAGACAGAGATACCTGTATATCAAAAGCATTTCCTAGAAGCCATTAAGGCTATTGGCAAGGACTCTTCGGAGGTTCAGATAGATATCCCCATGTTCAGTGGGAAGATGAATGCTGATGAAGTCATGGAGTGGATTAAGGCTCTAAACAACTACTTCGAATACAAGGAAATTCCTGAAAGTAAGAGAGTTAAGTTTGCAAAAACTAAACTCAAAGGTGCTGCCCTTACATGGTGGAATTACACCCAAGGAGAAAGGGTAAAGAATGGGAAGAGTATGATCTCTTCGTGGAGTAGAATGCTAGAAAAGATCAAGTCCCAGTTCCTTCCATCTGACTACGAGGTGCAGATTTACAGGAAAATGTAGAACCTCAAGCAAAAAGATATGGATGTAGCTACATACACCGAGGAGTTCCACAAATACACTCTTCATTGTGGGTACATGGAGGATAAAAAAGCCAAGGTAGAAAGGTATCTGAATGGTCTGAGGTTCAATGTTCAAGATGAGATAAGTTCATTGACCCTTGAAACCATGGAAAAATGTTTTCAAGTAGCATTAAGAGCTGAAGAGAAGCTACAAAGGAAAGGTGAGCAGCAAGGTAGAGGAAGAGGTGGCACAAATTTTAGAGGCAGAGGTAGTTTTGGAGGAAGAAGTCCTAGCCAGAGGCCTAATGGTGAGTCTATCCAAAGAGAGCAAGTTGGGGACTCAAGTAGCAGAGGAGGCTACTAAGGAAGAAGGCCTAATGGAAGAGGTGGGACAAATGGATCAGGCAAAGGATCCAAGTTCTCCAATATGAGATGTTATAACTGCAATCAGATAGGGCACCCGGCATACAAGTGTCCTGAGAAGGCCTCAACTTCTCATGGTAATGAGAGAAGAACCACATTGACTCAAGAGGATGCAGGGAGTGTGACATCTCCTGAAGTAAATTTGACATCAGAGATGGGAGAAAATCTGATGATCAAGAGGATGCTACTCAAAGAACTAGTGCGGACTAAACCGTCTCAGAGAAGGGCTTTGTTCAGAATCAACTGCAAAATACAAGCTAAGGTCTATAAAGTAATCATTGATTCTGGTTCTACTGACAATATCATAGCTCTAGATGCTGTAAATAAATTGAAATTGGAAAGAATACCCCATTGCTTCCCTTACAAAGTCAGTTGGTTAAACAAGGGTCAGCATATTCTCATAAATGAGCAGACATGGGTAGAGTTCAACATAGGGGGATATAAGTATTAGATCCTATGTGACATCCTTCTAATGGATGCTTGTCATCTGTTGTTAGGTAGACCATGGCAGTTTGACACCAAAGCTTGCCATGATGGAGGAAAAAATACTTATTCTTTCAAGAAAGATGGAGTAACCTATAGGATACAATCATTGATTGAGGAAAACCCATAGTAGGTAGGGTCTAGTATAATAATGGTAGGAGAGAAGGAATTCCTTGAAACACTAGAAGAATCAGGTGGAGTATGTTTTGCTTTGATTGTGAAACCTAAGGAGAAGAAAAGAGAAAATATGAGAGAAATAGGACCTATGGAGGTTAGAGAACTACTTGAGAGTTATAAGGAAGCAATTGTAGTAGATATACTAGATTCACTACCACCTATTAGAGATATCAGCTATTAGATTGATCTCATACTGGGAGCTATACTTCCCAATAAGGCAGCCTATAAGATGACCCCTCAATAGAATGAGGAGATAGCCAGGCAGGTTCAAGAACTTTTAGACAAGGGCTTAATAATGAAGAGTTTGAGTCCATGTGCAGTCCCCATTATTTTGGCACCAAAAAAAGATGGGAAATGGAGACTGTGTACTGATTCTAGGGCAATAAATAGGATAACCATCAGATATAGGTTTCCTATTCCTAGAATTGAAGACCTAATAGATTATTTGGGGGGTGCTACCTATTTCTCTAAGATAGAATTGAAGAGTGGGTACCATCAAATAAGGATAAGAGAAGGGGATGAATGGAAAACAACATTCAAAACCAATCAAGGGTTATATGAATGGCTTGTATTGCCTTTTGGTCTATCTAATGCTCCTAGCACTTTCATGAGGTTAATGAATGAAGTATTGCAGGATTTCATAGGTAAGTTTGTGGTAGTATACCTAGATGACATTTTGATATTCAATAAAAGTAAAGAAGAGCATTTGAAACACATAGAGATAGTCTTGAAGAGGTTGAAAGACTAGAAGCTGTTGATAAACTTAGACAAATGTGATTTCATGAAATAAGAGTTGATCTACTTGGGTTTTGTCATTTCCAAAGGTGGAGGCTATTCTGAATTGGCCCACACCTAAGACAGCAGGGGAGGTAAGGAGTTTCCATGGTTTGGCCACATTCTATAGGAAATTCATTAAGAACTACAGTGACATCTGTGCACCTATGTTGGAAAACATCAAGGGTGGTTGCAAGGTGAAGTTTGTGTGGACAAGAGAACCAAATAGGAGCTTTGAGAGTCTAAAATAGAAAGTTGCTAAATTCCATATCTTAGTACTTCCTAATTTCAATAAGGTTTTTACCATTGAATGTGATGCAAGTGGGCTGGCCATTGGAGCAGTGTTGAGTGAAGAAGGTAGACCAGTAGCCTTTTTCAGTGAGAACTTGAATGAAGCTAAGAGAAAGTACTCCACTTATGACTTAGAGTTGTATGCTATGGTACAAGCTCTGAAAAAGTGGAGGCATTATTTGCTTCCCAAATAATTCATTGTGTACACTGACAATCATGCTCTCAATTTTCTGAATGGGCAGGACAAACTCAGCCACAGACATATGAAATGGGTGGAAAGTCTGCAAGCATACACTTTCACCATTAAGCATAAGAAAGGAGTCACAAACAAGGTGGTAGATGCTCTCAGCAGGAGGGTGTTGACAGTCCAAGAAGTGCAGTTGCAAAGCATGGGTGTTGAATCACTCAAGGAATTGTATGGAGAAGATCGTGATTTTAGAGAAATTTACAAGGTATGTAATGTATTTGCTAATACTTTTCATAGTGAGTTTTCATATTTTATATTGCAGAATGGACTATTGTTCAAAGGATGTTAGTTGTGTATCCCGAAATGCTCAATGAGGGATAATATTGTGAAGGAAAAAAATAGTGGTGGTTTAGGAGGACATTTTGAGTTGAATAAGACTTTAGATTTGGCAAGGAGATTTTATTTCTGGCCAAGAATGTAGTCCAACATCAGAAAATTTGTTGAAAGTTGCATAGTATGCCAAAGAGCAAAAGGAGTCTCGACCAATGCAGGATTGTATCAACTTTTGCCAATACCCAACAGGCCTTGGGAATGTTTGAGTATGGATTTTGTGATGGGGTTACCCAAAACAAGGGCAGGTTGTGACAATGTGTTTGTAGTGGTAGACCGATTCAGCAAGATGGCTCATTTAAGTCCTTGCAGGACCACTAATGATGCTAGTTACATTGAATGTTTGTTCTTTAAAGAAACTATCAGGATTCATGGGCTACTCTTGAGCATTGTGTCTGATAGGGATAGCAAATTTGTAGGACATTTTTGGAGAACCTTGTGGAAAAGATTGGGTACAAACTTATCTTTTAGCTTAGCCTATCATCCTCAGACTGATGGCCAAACTGAGGTTGTGAATAGGTCATTGGGCAATCTCCTTAGATGCTTAATAAAAGAACATGATAGCAGTTGGGATGTGATTTTCCCACAAATAGAATATGCTTATAATGACTCGACAAACAGGAGCACAGGTCTGAGTCCCTTTGAAATTGTAAACGACAGTCACCCCAGGGGTATTTTTGAATTGAGAGACATCTAGAGGTTGGATAAAAGGAGTGGTTATGCTAATGCATTTGCAAAAGCCATGAAAGAAATACACCAATAGGTCAGAGATACTTTACACCAGAATAGTTAGAAGACAAAGGCTCGAATGGATCAAAGGAGGAGGGATGTGTAGTATCAAGTAGGCGACTTGGTCATGGTTCATCTAAACAAAAATAGGTTGCCAAAAGGAGGCCACAACAAATTGATGATGCAGAAGATTGGACCCTATCAAATTATCGAGAAGTATGGTCCAAATGCTTACAAGATTGAGCTTCCTAATGATATTGCCATTTCACCCATATTCAACATTTCTAATTTGGCATTGTATAGAAGTCCTAATATAGGGGAGAATGCAAAAGACCCTATCCAGGAAAATGAAGACTAGCTAAAGCACTTACCTTCTAGGGAGCCTTTAAAAATGGAGTACATTTTGGATAGTAGAGAAGCTAGGAAAACAAGGCACAAAACATACTTTGAACATTTGGTTAAGTGGCAAGGGCTTCCAGATTCAGAAGCTACATGGATGCTGGAGGAAGACATTCAAAAGCAAGGTGGTGATGTACAAGAATTGGTCTCTAAGAGGACTTGAGACATTTTTCTTCTGGGGAGTATGGTGCAGATTGAAGAAAGATAAATGTTTTATTCATTCATTCGATGATCGAGAGAGATACAAGACACAGCTAAATACTGTGACGATATAGTTATGCAACCATCACATAGTTAAAACTGAACCAAAACTAAACCAACCAAACAATGTAGTAACCATAACCATAATCAACGCTAACATTCCCCCCATTATTACATTGTTCCTACAACAGTACCAAGGTACCCCCCTTAATGCTAAAAACTCAACAAAGCTGATTACATAGTATGAATACATATTTTATAGAAGATCTTCTCCCAAAGCACAAATCCTAAACTAAGTGAGGCTCCATCATGCTGTCTCGTCTACCCTCAGAAAGGTGTCACTTCGACCTATGTTCTTGAGCTCTTTAGTCCCAAGCTCTCAAATCACAGAGTCTTGAATTATTCAACAGTGGCCCCTAAGAGATACAACAGATCTCTGCCATGTTGTCTAGTGACCGTAAAAGGGTATAATTCAAGATCATATACTCTTTGAAGCTCGCTGGACAATAATCCATATTGAGCTCAACACCAAACCCCAAACTTGTCTCCAAAACAAAATCTTCATTCATGAAACATACATTCTTCAAATCTGTCAGCTCTGTCAGCATCAACAAAGAAATCAAAAATAAAACAACCAAAACCAAAAATGCTTCTCATGCAAAGCATCATCTCAAAGCGAGAAGCTAACTTGAGATGATGGTAAATCCTCCATCCTCCGATGCTGCCAGCCTCCAATATGACCCTGCTCAAAGGGCATATCCGCAGAAATTAATAGTACCATCTGGTGGATCCTCATCCTCAATATCTAGTGGGTCCTTATCATCTTCAATGCAAGCAAGATTTCCTTCATTTTTGAGCTTTCCTTTAAGAACATCACTCGCTCGAGTTTTACAATCCCAAGCTATGTGACCATTTTTCTTACAATAAAAACATTTGATTCTCTCTAATCTCTTGTAATTGCTTCTTGAAAATAATGCTTTCTCCTGAGGATCATCTTCTGAATCTTCTGTTGTTCTCTTCTCTTCTGATAGAAGAGCAGAAATCATACCTTCTAGAGTTTGTGAAGATATTTGACTGAGAGTAAAAACAACATTGTTGTATTTTGAAGGCAAGCTATTTAATAGGATGGCCCTAGCATCATCATCATCTACTATAACCTTAACCTTTGCTAGCTGTCTAATGAGAGACTGCAAGTTACTTATATGATTTGACATTGTGATTCCATCTTCCATCTTAAATCGAAATAATTGAAGTTTTAGAGAAAACTTTGCATTAACAGCTTTTGCTCCAAACAATTTATTCAGATTATCCCAAATTTCGGCTGATGATTTATCCAAATCAATATGGTGCAATTTGGTGTCAGAAAGAGCAAGACCAATTATAGCCTTGGTTTTATCATCTCTACTACTCCAATCTAATAACTTATTTGCATCTGTAGGTGCTTTTTCTTTTCCATTTACTATTGCCCACAAATTTGTATTCATTAGTTGCATTTGAATTTTCATTCTCCAACTATGAAAATTGAAACCAGAATACTTGTCTAATGGAATCTCCATGTAGATAATACTCCAAAAGATTGACTTCTTATTCAGACTTAAATACACACTTCAATACATACCAATGATTGCCAGATTTTGTAGACTATGTCTTCCTCATTCAAATGCCTTATGGAGAGTGCTACACATGGCTTGGATAGAGAAACTTCAGTTCATGCAACAACCGCTACATCAGAGAGCACAACAACAATGAGAATGACTTTAATCTCTGTGCAAAGACCTCCAAACAATGCTTCCTTTCAACATAAGCTATGCACATTGTTTTACATCAGACACTAATTAAGGGTATTATTTCAAATTATACTTACCCAGGCAGCCATGTGCTAAGATTTAAAAGAAGAATAGATAGCAGATTTAATAAACACCAACCAACACATCCAAATCGCCTATCAAAACTGGTCACCAGTGGCACGCAGAAGAGATGATTCTCATGATACAACACCTTGTATCAAATGACAGATACAGATTTTGATGCCTATCTTCAAACAACTCCGAAAAAAAAAACATAATCTTCAAATACCTTTATATTCCATGTTTGGAATTCTCCTCCACACACAGCAAGTCTTCTTCATTAAACACGCATTCTCTGCCTTCAAATGCATACAAACAAAGCAAATACGGTTGCTCCTTAGAATGCTGTTATGTTTCTTCATTCATACGGCACTTGTTGGCAGCAAACTCTATGTCTTCAAACATCGATCTCTGTTACTCCTCACATCCCACAAGATCATATGCTCTAATACCAAATGAAGAAAGATAAATGCTTTATTCATTCATTCGATGATCGAGAGAGATACAAGACATAGCTAAATACTGTGACGATATAGTTATGCAACCATCACATAGTTAAAACTGAAGACATTTAAAACTGAATGAAAACTGAACCAACTGAACAATGTGGTAACCATAACCAATGTAACCATAACCATAATCAACGCTAACACAGGGGCACCATAGAAAAATCTTCTATGTTGAAATAAGGCCTATTTGGCCATGTCATTTTGTTCATGTCTTGTTTTCTAAAAACCTAGGAGTTTTTGTTTTCCATTTAGCAAATAATGGACACATTTTGTAGAATCTAAAAAAATTAACAGGAATCAGTTGGGATTCAGGGTAGTTGGCCTTCCCTAACCATTGAGCAACCGTTGATCTTCCAACTCTGGCTTAATAAAAGCACAAAGGAGCAAATGAGGAAGAGTGGAGTAGATTTAAGGATTGCATTTTGGAAATCATCTGAGAAATAATAAAGCTTTGTTCTGTCACCTTTGTGTTTTCTTGCTTTTAGATTAAAGATTTTGTAATTGTACTTAGTAGATTTTCCTTTTTAGTAGTTTGTTGTAGCATGTCGATGTGAAGCATTCCACTGGTAAGATTTTTATCAAAATTAGTGGAATGGCTTCGTTGTATAGTATTTTTTTTTATGTTATGTTTTTGGTGTTCAATGGCATAGAGGATCTAGACAGTGCGTGTTGCATAGTAGATTGACCTAGCATCTCCATGTACTAGGGTTTGGTTGAAGAGTAGACAAATTGTAAGATTGTTGGGTGGCTGAAGACATTATCAGTGAGACCAAGGCCATCAGCAAAATATTTCTCTCTCAGAGCGATAAGGATGGTCTGGCTGAAGAAAGGTTCAACCTATTGAAAGGAAGTCACAGCCTAAGGATTTATGTCAGGATGACAAGGTCATCGGGTTGATAATTTGGCGTCAGACCAACAACATTGGTTATACCGATTGAGGCGTATCAAGGTGATAAGGGGTAAGTGTTACCAATGGAGACCATCGGGGGGAGTTGGCTAGCGGCAAGAAATATTTAGGTTTGGCCGATAGCGTTCGTCACACCGATAAGTGCTTGGTCCATCGGTGCATCGGCCGAAGGTTGCAAGTGCTTGTCGATGTTAATGGTCATGGTGATAAGAGGTTGGTCGCTGTTGATATAACTGTCGGCCGAAGAAGAAGAATTCTCACCGATAGGAGGTTATTGAGCAGACTTGGCATTCGGTAAAACATTTACAAAAGTCACCGATAGCATTTTTTTCTTGTCGATAGGCAAGAAACGTGGAGCCACCCATCGGCAAGAGGCGCAATGTCAAAGTGACACAAGTCAAGGAAGACCAATGGTGTTTTTTGGCTGATGAACAAAGGCTTTTGTTTCTCAAGTCTTTTAGCTCCTCATTAGCTGTTGATGTTCTTCCTCATTCTTGGAATAAATGAGTATATCATCCAGAAAGACTAAAACAAACTTGTCCAAACAATCTTTGAATATACTATTCACGAGATTCATGAATGCAGTAGGTGCATATATCAAACCAAATGGCAACACTGTGAACTCATAGTGTCCATATCTAGTTCTAAAAGCTATCTTATGAATATCTTTATCCTTCAGTCTTAACTGATGATATCCTGATTGCAAATCAATCTTTGAAAACATAGAAGCTTCACTCATCTGATCAAAAAGATCATCAATATGTGGCAAAGGGTATTTGTTCTTTACCATTTCTTTATTAAGCATATGATAATCTAACACAAACAAAGGGCTCCATCCTTCTTCTTAACAAAAATAACTGGAGCACCCCAAGGTGAAACACTAGGTCTGATTATACCTTTTGCCAACAATTCTTGTAATTGTGTTTTCAATTCCATTAACTCTGTTGTTGTCATACGGTAGGATGCTTTTGATATAGGCTCAGATCATGGTTTAATGTCAATAGCAAAATCAAAAACCCTATTGGGAGGTAATCCTAGAAATTCTTCTGGAAACACATCCTAAAATTCTTGAAGAAAAGGATACTTTTCCCCAAAAGATAAACTAGGGTTTTCTACCCCTTCTTCCACTTGTTCCATCTTTACTGCAAACAACTGACAACCTTTTCTTCTAGCCCCTTTTAATTGCTTAGCAAAGATAGTCCTGATTTTAACTTCTCTTTGAATCCCTTGGAATTGGGTTAGATTTCCCAAATCATCTAAGCATTCAACTATTTTTGCAAAATAATCAACCTTACATCTATGTTTCCATAACCAATTCATTCCTAGTATCACATCATAGGAACCTAAAGGGACTACATACAAATTTACTTCAGTTGAGAAACTAGGAAGGTCAACTTTGGCTTCAAACAAACATTGCTCTTCTTGAGCCTTAGATTGGTTAGCATATTCTACTGACCAAGGTTTAGACATGTAACTAGCTTTTCTATAAAATTTACTCAAGATTCTTGGAGAAACAAAATTTTTAGTGGCTCATGTATCAATCAAAATAGATATAGGGACTCCAAACAAAGTACCTGTCATCTCAATGGGTGTGATTTGATACTCGGCTTGACGATTGTTGAGAGATGCATGAATCCTTTGCTGGAATGCTTCTTGTTGAGTAGGTAGTGTAGTACCTCTTTGTTGACAATTTTGATTCTTGTTAGAGCAATGATTTGCATAGTGGTCGCCCCCACAAGTAAAGTATCCTCCAATGGGTCCTTTCTTATCTGAAGTCTTCCCATTTTTATCCTCATTTCTTGAAGTTGCCATTCTTCTTCTCATTACTAGATCCACCTTTGCTCTTCTGAGGTCCTTTATCTTTTCTATTATTATCATAACTCTTTTCATATCTTTTCTTGTAGGGTTGATTGTTAGGAGTTCCATTAGACCTCTTGCAGCTTCTATCACAATAAGCCAAGATGGATTCCAGCTTTTGCTCTTGCTTGATTGCCTTCTCATACACTTGGTCCATTGTTGTGGGACCATGTACATCCACTTCACCACCAATTTGAGCATTTAAGCCCATGATGAATTTTTTGATCCTAAATCTCTCAACCTTTTGATATTGTGGAACATACTTTAGGAGTTGAGTGAATTTTTCTCTGTATTCCACGACTGTCATATCTCCTTGTTGAAGATTCTAAAAATTAGTCAGTTTTTGATCAAAATAAAGTTGTGGTAACCACCTCTTGTGAAAGAGTTCCACAAACTCATCCCAAGTTACCCTTAGAGAGCTTAAATTCAATTCCATATTTTTATTCATCCACCAAGTGGATGCTTCGCCTCCTAGTTGGAATGCTCCCCATACTACCTTGGTCACTTATGAGTAATTTCTTATCTCAAAGTACTTTTCCATCTCTGTTAACCAAGCTTCTGCAACATCTCTAGTTTCTATCCCATCATATTTTGGTGGAACAACCTTCTTCATATCCTTTGAGAGCTCCAAGGTCAATCTATCCCTTGCCTATTTATGAGGTTCAATACTCTTACTTTGATCTTCATGATTTTCTCCACTTTCACCATGAGAATTTTCACCTCCTCCCTTAGTATTCCCTTTGTCATCCACTTTCTTCTCCAAATCACCTAATCTTTTCTTGGTTTCCTCAAGCATGGTTATGATTTGGTCCATCTTATTATTTGACAAGTGGTTTTCCTCTTCACTTTCTCCTTGGTTAGTTCTTGTCTGCACCATGTTTATCAATTTCTCACACCTAAGAATTTTGAGTTGTCCATTAGTTCTAGATTATAATGTAACCAATTAAATCTAAACATAATACTCAATTTAAACATTAGTTTGGCACAAAAACAACTCTCTTTATTTATTTCTTTTCAAAAGTAAAGAGTTTTCTTCTTTAATACAAAAAATGACTTCAAAAGTTGTGCTCAAGAGGAGTATATCCATCAGACTCATTTTCAGATACATAATCTCAAGGTATATAACACTCTGACTCACTATCAGACCTAACTTCTATGATCTCAATAGTTGTGGGTATGCGTGGATCTCGCCTAACCAAAGTTATTTCCTCATCTTTAACCTTTTCCAAGTACTCCTTTCTCACTCGCTTGATTCGAGTTAAGGTAGTCACTAGAGTTTCAGTATCACTCAACCAAATATCACTCTCATCATTGGTTCCATCAAAGGTTTTGATAATGGCCTCACGTTCTCTTTTAGCTTTAAAGAAACATTGGCTCAAATTAATAGACTTTCTTGTTGTCTTATTAAAATGTACCATCCTAGCATAGAGATTTTCAAACATTTAGCTAACCGCATAATGTTGACTATAGGCAAGCATAGTGGTCTCATAAGCCCTAGTGCTGAACCTGGTAGCTCTGATACCATATGTAACATCCACATTCTAAAAACATAGTAAAAATCCAAAATTCACTATTGAGTAACTCAACAAGGTAAAAATGAGATAGAGAAATTTTTTCTTTTATTTAACAAATAATCAAGTAACTACAATTACAAGATTTTTTTTACAAAATACAATATACCCACATTGTATTTTTGTTTACAATGTTTACAAATGTAAAACCATTACATATACGAATTTGGAATCAATACTGTATCTTAATATCTGACGTATTTATCACAAGTCCTAGCATGTTTCCTGCTTGGAAAGAGAGAGCATCTTTCTAGTGATTTACCTCCAACCACAGACCGACGGTCTCCCACACATCTTCTGCATAGGAAGTGGCCCTACCCTTCACAAGGAATATAGACCATAGGTGACCAATGCTAATTTGCCTTTCCTGAGTACATAATGTTGTATTCTACTCAACTCTATTAATCATACAACCCTAGATACCCTCTAGCTAAGTATGATCTCTGATAGGATGAGCAATCCAAATACAGTGAACTGACAATGCATGCAGAAAATAAAATGCATTACTTTGGCCAAAGTTTCTAATATCAATATCATTCATAATGAGCATAGTCATTGTTTTCACCAACCCCTACTCAACTTGGATACTATCTTAGTCTCACAGTTTACAACCCTTATTCACTCTAATCATGTATGAGTCATAATAATACATTTGACTTAAATAAGTCTATATAACATAACCATTCATTTGGTTTGAAAATGACTCTAAGGTTTACCTATTACCCTTTATTAACATGATATTACAATGTAACTATATTTCTTTATCTAGGTGTCTTAGATTCACAAGTAACTCTTGATCATCTCATCTAAGGTTAAGAATACTATAATTTTTAAATAGATAACATTACCCATACTAGGAATGTTGAAAAACTTGTTTATGTGCTCAAAAAGAATATATATTCTGAGTATATAACCCTACAAGGTCATTCTTATAGACTTAGCCTACTTCAATGTATTGGATCTTTCCAAGAATGATAATATCTAAAGATAAATACATAAGGGTTCTCCCATAATCCTTATTTCATCTAACACATTATCTCTAAGTTACTTCATTCAAGGATTACTATATTTATCTAAAAATACTCTTGATTCTAAGTTCTCATGAATAAAAATTATTTCCATTATTCTTTTAAAAAGAATCTAAACAAGAGAAATACTTTAAATTAGTATTGTCCCAATTCAAGGTCTTAACTATTCTACTCAAATCAAAGAGTATACTATTACAGTTCAATCAACTCTAGATAAATTCGAGAGTAGATATTGTTTAGTTTTCTCAAAATCATTTCATTGGTTTGCTTCTAACTTAATCAGTATAAAGATTGTTTTCCAAGCTCATGACAACTATGTCTATCTCCTACTAAGATGGTTGTTTTATCCTCATACTAACATTTGTTATGATTATCAAATTAGCAATCATTTAAATAATTAGTTGATTCAGAATACTTCAACAGAGTACTCAAATTGTATTGCCAAGCATCGGTCGTATTATTTTGCATTCAATACCTTCCTGGTTTTCGAAAAAGATCAGAATGGTTTACTTGAAATGTTATCTACATTTCCCTAAACCTTTTATGTTTACAAACTGAAGCATACAGGAGGTTATACCAGTTTGGTGTACTCACACAATCGCCAATAACACAAGTATGAATAGTTTAGACAATTTCCTCATTGATATTATACATAGAAAACTAAGGAATACTTGGTAATTGATGACTCCAATTGACAGTATCAGCCAAAAGACACAAAAGTTGACCTTTCTATTTACGTATCCCTGTCTCCTTAGTCACGACTCTCCTTTTCTGTTATTCGTCTAATGCCTTACTCTTAAGTTTCTAACCTTTTTAACCTATACCTATGGGTCAAACTTAGTCATCTTCCTTAATAGCTCAGGCATGACTCCCTTATTGTTCACCCTACTACGCATCTTTTATAAGATACAGTTGCTGACTCAATAAATACTTAACAGTCCATAATGTTTGGTTTTAACAGTCACCACATTTTATGTAAAGTTTCCCACTTGTCGATGGAAGATAGGCATTTCTTGGCTTGTTAGTTGTGGTGATTATTATCACAGTCCTCCTCTTTGAATGAGGCCGACACATTGCTTAAACTTTCCAGATCATTAATGGATCATTAACAAGTGGTTCGATACATCACTAAGATTTTTTGAATACTCTACTTTAATGAAAGCCTTTGACTACTCTAGCAACATCATTAACTCATTATGAGGTATTATCCTCACTCGATGCTTAAATTTGAGTATATCAAATATACATAAAATCACCTCTATATTAGATAGTTATGGTTTAATCAAAATAATAATTATAATATTAAAACAAGGATTACAGATATTGTGATTGGGTTGAGCTTGTCTCCCCATCACAATCTGTCAACAATAACACGTCTTCTTAGCTTGACAAAAATGTCTTAACGTTAAGAATCATTTATGACACCTCAAGGTATCTAATAAAGATAAGATGACATTTTACAACAATAACATTGTAATATTTACGTTAAATGTAAATAGTCACAATCAAACTCAAATGATGTCGTTAATGTCATTAATGAATAAAACGACTTAAAAAGTTTTGAAAACAATATCGACTAACTATTGATTAGGTTCAGAAGCAAACTGACAAGGTTTACCTCTTATGACACATTGGTTCACATTTTTGTTAAACACTTATAACTCAGTTTGGCAAATAAACCAATTGTAGCCGGAGGTCTATATCTCTCTCCTAGAAAGATATTCTCTCTTTTCTCCGAGAGTCATTTGGTAACCTGTAAACCTATATCAAACTTGTTACCAAAGAAATTATGATCAATGCATCATTATTCAGATAATTTAAATAATAAATCAATTCTCATAATGTGAATATTAAATTGATAAAACATAATCATTCCTATAATTTCAATAAACGACATTCAATATAATCCATGTTTTCTCCTTGTCATTAATCTAATCATCATAGTAAATTTACTTATGTCCAAGTAAAAAGTAAAAGTATAGAAAGACAAAAATTAGGGATGTAACACCCACAAATAGTTCTTGCTGAAAAACTATATTTTCGTAAATAAACTTGATAGTCTACTTATACAAGAAGTCAAAATGTCTGAGACTAATTTTAAGGATATTGTTGTGCATATTTTTCCTAGGGATGAGTATTGTATTAGTGAAGCTCAAGGAGATTTGGAAGAAATACTTAGTATGTGGAATCCTTCAAAATTGATTTGGTAGAAACTTGTTTTCCTCTAGGTATAATTTGAACTAGTTGATTTTTTTCCTATTCTGTTACAACCTAATTCCAAGGAACAAAAAAGAATTTATATTTATAATAGCAAACACCAATTTTTTTTTGAATAAATACAAACTTAACAACATTCTAATTCCATAATGTAACAAGAGATAACATCATTAATTTACTTTATATCTAAAAGAATTATTACATCAAAGTGTATTAAGCATTGTCATTTAACTAATTCTAAAGTCATTCAATGATTACATATAAAATCATACAAAATATTTCTAAATTTTAGCTAATACATTTATTTGATCACATATTTCTTTGAGATCAAGCTTCATGGCATTGTGGCTAGCTACATGGAGGGAGATTATCATTTGACCACTTTTCCTCCTACCAAAGACTAAAGGTCCCTTGCACACCTTCCTACTAGATGTAGCCTTACCCGTCATGAGGGTGACTAATTAATGGATCTACAAATGTACCATAACCATCCAAGAACCAAGTGAATAGTGTACTAACATCATTACATGCACTATACCATACAACCCTAGATACCCTCTAGGTAAGTGTAACAACTAACTGACATGCAAACCTAACAGCACTATGAATTGACAATGCAAGTAACTATTGCACTAGTTTGGCCAAAGCATTTAATATAATTTTTTTTTTTCTTAAGGAAATATAGGTCATATATTTTCAAACACTACAATCTTAGCTTGACTCAAAACTAGGCCAATATAGTAAATTTCATCATTAAAATTATCCGCTACTTAACTAAGAAAATTAGCTTCATTTACTACATCAAAACAATATTATTCAATATTATATTGGCTTCCATGGAGTATATACATCCCTCATGAAAGGCTATTGAATATAAGGGTGAATAGTCATGTTGAAACAAGTAAATCGGTCATAAAAAAATTGTCATAAACTACTAACAGTCTTGTAAGAATATTGTTTTCATGAGATTTCAAAAACTTCTAGACTCACAACTGTTTCCTAACTAGTTTTACTAAATATTCACACTCAAATGAATTTCTTATAAATTAATAAAATTTGACATATGATGTTTGTGAGTCTAAATTTAGTTTCCCGCACTATACTACACTCTATTAAAATTTAACAGTATATTGGTTATCATAACCACATTCAACTCGCAAGAATATGGCAATGATCACCATTTTACCCAAAAGAGCTCAATGTTTATACACAGTTAGGTACAACTAATTGATATGCTTTAAAACATCATGTACAAGTACTTATGTTTATGACTCAATAGTATGACTACAAAATAAAACTATCTCAACATATTTTATAACTCCTACTTAGAAATGGTTCAGAGTCAAGCTCAACTAATGCTTCCAAAAATATAATACAATATTTGAATTCTTCTAAATAATTAATCCACTGAGTAGGCAACAAAAGCATTTATACAAGTAATCCAGCAAATCCACCTAGATCAAAATAAGAGTTATATCAAGAAGAGATTTAATCCAAATAGATTTACCTCTTAAATTAAGAAATCTATAACACAGGAAGGAGGTAGAAAAGTTTAATACAAACATCTATCCCTTCTAGAAAGTTACTACAATATTTCCTAGTTTAGGTTAATAGATGCATACATAAATCACATATGTTACAGAAAAGAAAGACTATGTACCTCATATAGGGTATGTCAACCTCACAAAGATTAAAAATAAAACCTTGTCATGTTCACAAAGAATTTACACTGATGAAAATTGAATTAGCTTAGCTTGGACAAAAAATCATCAAAAGAAAAAATACATATTTTCCCAATTTCTATGTGTTGGCTTCTAAGATGAAAAACCATAATAATATAACAAGATTTGATGTATATAAGTAATTTTATGACCTTAAGGATTTCTATATATTTTCTAGAAGGAACAAATCATCTTGAAGTAAAATACAATAATCTCAAAGTTGTGGGTTAGCTCGTGACAATACGTAGCGACCTAGGTTTTAGAGCGTATAGAGTGTTTTATTTATGGCTCTCTCTCTCTCTCTCTCTATATATATATATATATATATATATATATATATATATATATATATATATATATATATATATATATATATATATATATGAAGTATCGAAGGATCGACTAAGAGAATGTTGGCATAAAATTGGAGTAAATTGATAATGAAAAAGTGTGTACATATAATATGAAGAATCTGAGTCACTTCAGTTGTTGACTCATGCACTCAAGTAGTGGTGGCAAGAAAGTTTTGACCAAGTGGAAAATGAGTGTCGACATGTATCCTAGAAGAGTTTGATGGACTCTCCAAGTCAATAGATAACCTACCTAAGGTGGCTTAAATCCATGTGTGAAATATATAATTACTTATTAAATAATAAGTAATAACATTTGTATTTCTACACTAACACCTTCTTAAGCACAACTTAGGTGGGCACAATAAAGATGGGTTCTAGCTACTAGGACTAATGAGATAGCCATGTGCAAATCCATCTCTCATAAGGTGGAGAAAGAAAGATAACCCTGTGGGAAAAAAAATTTTCCTCCAAAAGAGAGAAATGTGAAAAATTACATGCCATGTGGCTACAATGAAGTCCTACTTTGAAGATTCTCTGGAACCCTTTTGTGAAGTAACTCTGAAATCTATAGAAGCAAAGGAACTAATATCAATCTTATGTTGTGATGAATCTATGGAATTTCTCTAAGAATCAACTCTAGATTCACATGTAGAATTAGGTGATGGTGATGTGGAAATGTTCTTGACACATCTCAATGTAATGAGGAAAAATGTATAAGGACGATGGAGTAGTGGATGTGATCTTGACATATCTCTATGGAAGTGTTCTTGGCACAACTTGGAAGTGCTCTCAAGACACAAATCTATGAAGTGGAAGTGTTCTTGACATATCTCTTTGGAAGTTCTCTTGACATATCTCTATGGAATTGTTCTTGGAACAACTTAGAAGTTCTCTTGACACAACTCTATGAAGCCCCCATAATTCAATATTTTATCCCCTTTTAGATTTGTGGCACTTTATAAGTTGAGTGTGTGTATTAGAAAATTGCTTAATTAACCCTCCTTAACTAAAAGTGTTATAAGAAGTGCAGAAGTGTTCTAGACATGACTCAAGGAAGTGCTCTTGACATGACTCTGTGGAAGTGCTCTTCCCACAACACAGAAGTGTTCTTGGCACGACTCAAGGAAGTGCTCTTGACACAACTCTATGGAAGTTCTCTTGGCACAACTCAGAAGTGTTCTTGACATGACTTTGTACACCCCCTAGATTTAGTATTAGGTGACCCCCTAGATTTGTGGCACTTTATAATTTAGTACGTCTTACAATGCAAAAAGGACCAATGCATGGGAAATGAAAAAGCATTAACAGTTGCAAAAAATGGTGATCAATTTTGAGCTACTGATCAAAAGTTATTACATAATCAATTTCCCGTAAATGAGGCCTATTTAATAAAACCTGCACTAAAATGTTTAAAAAATGCTCTATGGCAAGATGAACCTAGCCTTCAAACAACTTGTTGGAATTGAAAAAGAGAATAGTATACAATGGTTTAACATGTGAAGAGGTAATGGTTTGGCCTACTTAATAAAACCTGCACTAAAATGTTTAAAAAATGCTCTATGGCAAGATGAACCTAGCCTTCAAACAACTTGTTGGAATTGAAAAAGAGAATAGTATACAATGGTTTAACATGTGAAGAGGTAATGGTTTGGCCTCCTACCAAACCGGCCCTCTCCTTTAGTCTTCATTAGGATAAAATGGATAAAATACAAGAGTTAAAAACCAAAATTGCTTTCCAAAGCAATTTACCGCAATTTTAAATGTCTCCCCTAAATTTTGCATTTGATATTGCTCAGTGTTATTAGACAATTAAAAATTCCTTTTTTAAAACACTAAAGAAAGCATAATTTTAAATGCTTGGAAAAGTTAAAAACAATTTTTAGGAGCAAAAATTAGGGAAAATATAGAGCAGCGGAAAAATTAGGGTAGAGGCGGAAAATATAGAAAAGCACCTCAATGAACCGATTCACAAAAGAGGGGGAATTATGCTTTGCTTCTACTTCACAATTCACCAAAATGTGGGGCTTTAATTTCTTTATAACATTAATAGTTCTTCGGAGAAGAGCCGATTCATATAAAAGACTTCCAAAAACACTCGGAGCATACACCGCTACAAACTCACCGGCTGTAACATTGAATAAACCTTCTTTAATCTCGTCCAGCTTTGAGATCTTGACTGAGCAGTAGGAAAAGGGAATCGCCATAGCTTTAGCAAACTCCGTAAGCCTTCTTCCACTGTGTTCTAGCACATAGGAATTCATTCCAACAGCTGTGATCTTGAGATGGTGAACGGAAGAAGAAGAAACTCCTAGAGCGAGAGACTGAATCAGAGTTGTCCATTGGCACCCAGGTCGAATTCCAAGATCAATCACATGAATTCTTTTTGTATGCCCCACCGCCTCAATGATAGCCTGGACGGCGGTGAATTGTAGCGTTTTGGCATACGGATGCACCTTAGTACAGAGAGGCACTAGAGTATATAATTCAGTTTTTCCATAATCACTTGTGGAATTGTTGGCGAAATCATGGGCTTTTCGCTTCCTGGTCTCTGGCTCACTGCAGGTCTGGCGTTTGATTCTCTCTTGGAGGGCTTCGGAAAAATAATAACAGAGCCTCTCTATGGGGTTCCCCAGCTGGGATGAGAGTTTCTTACGCTGGCTTAGCAGCCTGGACGCTTGTTCATATTGTTCTTTGCCGATTAACTCCGCTGAGGCCAAAAGAAGATGAGAAAATTGAAGCTCGTTCTGTTCTTCCATGGACAGGGCCGGAACGGCAAAGGAGGAGTTGCGATTGAATCCGTCGTCAGCAGAGGCATGCATGTACTGAGCGCCCACCGCTTTAATTATTTCTTCAGACGACAAGGCATTCTCGTTGTCAAATTCAACCGTCGCCACGGAGAATTCATGACTGGTCTAGACATTAGGCAGTGAAGGAAATTCCCCACACTGGTAAAATAAAATATGATTATTCATGCCTTGATGCAGCTGATTCTCTGCGATGCTTCTACATGGATAAACTTGATGATCTAATATTGCCAATCTACCATCTATGGCTGGGTTGAGGTAGCGTGGAAGTAGGGACGGAACATTTGTCTGGTCAAGTGGGCTGTCAAGTGGATAATATGAGAGATGAAAGTGGAAGTCCATCTGGTACTACTTACATATTTTCTGATTTCTCTGCAATGGTTAAGAAGAGGCATAATGAAATGAAGTATTTAACTCTCTTTGCGCATAAAAGATTCCATCCAACCTAAAAGGATTTTTTTTTGGCTTCTCATTACTTACAAAGAGCTACGTACAAATACAAAATCGGAAAAACTTCGAAATACCTTGTAAAGCTTTTGTATGTTCAGCGTTATTTGGTCAAATCAATATATAGTAAGATGCTTTTTCTTTCAGCTGTGTGACTGTGGTTTTAAGTTATTGCCATTTAGTTAACCATTCAATCATTTTGTTAGATAAGTTGATATTAAGTAATTGAAGTAACATTCATTTTAAGAATTGATTTAACTAATGTAAAGTTGTTTTGTTTTGTTTTTGTTGTTGTTTTTTTTTTTTAATATTTGGTAAATTGGTATTGTGGGTTGATTGAATTTCATCTGAATTTCTAAAGTGAGGTGTTAGAACTTATCATAGAGATGGCTCAAATAATATTATGATTTGGAGCGATGGATGGAGTGATGGCGATGCAGGGATTTATAGGATCTTAGGCAGCATCTGGTGTTTGATCTGGGAGTGCCTTGGTTGTCTGTGTTTGTTTCTAGGGCTTGCGCCCCTCCCCTCCCCTCCCCTCCCCTCCCCTCCTCTTTCTTTACTGTGGTGAGCTATGTCTGTGTGGTTTTTTGTGGTATGTGGTTTGTGTTGGGTGTCTGTTCTTTTGCAAGTCTGTAATTCTTGTGGAGATTCTTGGCAGGATCTATCTACATTGAGGTTTTCAACGGTCTCCAGGATCCCCTTCCTCTATCCTTTAAAGATTCAATCAATTGGGAAGAGCCCTCATCATCTAGGTATTCAGAGGTTGTGCATGCAGTTGAAGGTTCTAAATTGGGTCATTTTCTTGGACGTTGGGAATCTTAAAATGCTCAAAATTTAGGGATTTGGTCAAAACCCAATGGATGGTTGGTGAAAAGCAATGGCCACCATGTTGTCATGATTCATCCAGATTCTATTGCTAATGATGTGTTGTATTTGACTGAGCATGCATTAATTTTCAAGCTCATGGGTGTTTGTATTTCTTTGCCTTTTTTGGAGGCATGGGTTCAAACAAAAAGAATCCTGAAGGGGATATGTAAATCATCTTGGTGGCACATGGCTACTTTTTTGTGGTGTTCTCCCAAATGGTAGATCAGAATATAACCTTTGAAGGGGGTCCCTACTTCCACAATCAGCCAGGCCTTTTTATCAAATCCTGGCATTGGGATTTGATCCTCTGGAGGAGACTCCTTCAATGATTCTTGTATGGGTTCGGCTTCCTCAGCTTCAGATGGAGTTCTAGTGTTAAGATATTGTGCATTCCATAGCGGTAGTTTTGGTAAAACCCTTGGGTCCTTCCCATCAAACCCTTGATAGAAAGGTAGTCACTTTTGCTCATCATTGTGTTGAAATTAATATGAATAATCCTCTTTCTAAATCTTTTGAGATTATATTCGGTAGCATGAGATGGATACAATAGGTTGGCTATGAATCTCTCCTTTTCATTTCCATGTGTGCCATGAATATGAACACCTACAAATAAATTATCCAAAAATGGGGAACAACTTCACCAACTAGCTCTTGAGAAGCATGCATCTAGTTTAAAAGCAAAAGAAAAGTTTTTAGCTCATAATACTGGGCTAGACCTGTTGGATCTAGGGCATACAACTGAGAGGGGGGGGGGGTGAATCAGTTGTATAGAACTTGTTCTATTTCAAACACTTTATTCTCTGTTGTTAGTTAGCAGCATATCAAATAGTCATTCATGGAAGCACAATACATAAACACAAGAGTAGATAAGCATCAACACATTGAACACCAAGATTTTGACGTGGAAAACCCGGTTAAGGGAAAAACCACGGGGTGATTAACCCAAGAATTATTCTCTGTTAGAAGAATAAGGAAAAATGAATGGCACATGCCAATAAGGGCTCACTGCCCGAGCACACTGCTCACAAAGAGGCCCACTGCCTACAAGGAGACACACTGTCTACAGAGTGATAAAAATCACAGTCTTGAACTGGAGAATGACATCTCTACCATGTCCGGATCAGTTCTAATTAAGCCCAACAATCTCTGCTCTGCCTTTCACACCTTTCTTCGCTACACCATGCTCATCCACATGCTACACACTGAAATGAATTCACAAATCATTATTTATACAAGACATTGACTTAGGAACAAGCATCTAAGTCGGCAAACAACCATAGGAGTATCCGCAAGATGAATAACACATCCGGTCGGCTAAACAGAGCAATAACTTCATCCGGAAGAATAACTTCAATTCTGGGCTCTACCATCAATGCGGACCAACAACACAACCTAAACATGATCCAGGAGCCTTCACAAGCCTGTCTGAATGTCCGGATACATCCGCACTTCCTCTGCTTACTGGGATCTCTTGTCTTCCTCATCCGGAACTTCAAGAACACAGTCTGTCGTCACTGTCATAATGCAAGAGGTACTTCCGGACCTCCAAATCACACACAAATCAGGATGACACATCACAAGGACATCTAAAACACTCCTTCCAATCCGCAGATTATGATAATACAATTCCGGACCTCACCGGACCTTTTTGTGATCCTCTGTCACCTCCGGATACTTGCCGGACCCGGTTCTATACCGGCAGCCATAACTCCTTCAGATCTTCATGCGGACCTCTGAAATCTTAACTGTAGCATCTCAAGACTCATATCTACTAACCCTTTAATCCGCATCCTCCGGTTCTCATCCTATACAGTATATTTACCTTCTTCTCATCACTGTTCTTCACTGTTCCTGACTGAGGCTAATTTTCTCAATATCCTTAGCACAAAGCTCATCAAATCCTTCTTGTCAATGCAGTATGAGTATGTTGACATCAATGACAACAATGGCTCACCTCATACTTGCAACAATCTCCCCCTTTGTCATTGATGGCAACATATGATGTGAAAAACCATCAAGACAAGAACTTCTCTTTTCTGTCACAGCTCCCCCTATCAACAACAACTCTTCACATGTCTTCCTTTGCTGCTCCCCCTTTGATCATCAACCACTTGTTTTTCACATCTCTTCTCTCCCCCTTTGACATCAATGGCAAAGGGCTCATACTTGCAACTCTCATGCATCAGAATAATACCAGCTGCTCCCCCTTAGTTGCAGCTCCCCATTAGTCCGGATCACAAGATATGACTGTGATAGCCACCGGACTGATGCACATCAGTGCATCTTAGCTCATCACCGGAGGGGCCATGACCCCTAACTTCTCGCGGAGATATTCAAAAGAGTCCTTGGGAAGAGGTTTTGTAAAGATATCTGCAATCTGATCCTTGGAGGGAACATACTCCAATCTGACTTCTTCCTTGTTTACTTGTTCTCTTAAAAAGTGAAATTTGATAGATATGTGCTTAGTCTTGGAATGCAATACCGGATTCTTGGAAATATTAATTGCACTTGAATTATCACAGAAAATTGTGATAGGCTCCTCATATTCAACTTTGATGTCTCTTAGCATCTGCTTCATCCATAAGATTTGAGTACAACTACCTGCTGCTGCAATGTATTCTGCTTCTGTTGTAGACAGAGATATTGCATCTTGTTTCTTGCTTAGCCAAGAAACCAATCTCTTCCCCAAAAAGAATGCTCCACCACTAGTGCTCTTCCGGTCATCCACATCTCCTGCCCAATCTGCATCTGTGTAAGCATGAAGAGAAAAATCCGGATCTCTAGGATACCATAGACCATACTCAACTGTCCCTTTCAAGTATCTAAAAATTCTTTTGATTGCCATAACATGAGATTCTCTAGGATCAGCCTGGAATCTTGCCACAAGACCAACAGCTTGCATTATATCTGGTCTAGTTTGAGTGAGATACAACAATCCACCAATCATTGATCTATACTTTGTCTGATCTGCCTTTGGAGAATCATCATCTTTGCTTAACTTACATCCGGTTGCCATAGGAGTGTTCATAGGCTTTGAGTCTTCCATACCATATTTCTTTAACAATTCTTTCACATATTTGGTCTGAGAAATGAAGATCCCTTCTTTTGTTTGAGTAATTTGCAGACCCAAGAAGAAATTCATTTCACCAAGCATAGACATTTCAAACTCACTTTTCATCTGATTTGCAAAAGTTTTACACATACTATCTCTTCCTCCAAAAATGATATCATCCACAAACACTTCAACAATCAGAATGTTTTCATGATCAATTTTGAAATATAAGTTGCTGTCAGCAGTACCTTTGTTGAATCCAATCTGCACAAGATGCTTATCCAACCTTTCATACCATGCTCTTGGGGCTTGCTTCAATCCATACAAAGCTTTCTTCAACTTGCAGACCATATCATTATTATCAGACAATTGAAATCCATCCGGTTGTTCAATGTAGACTTCTTCTTCCAGATCACCATTTAGGAAGGCAGACTTGACATCCATCTGATATACCTTGAAATCTTTGAAGGCAGCAAATGCAAGAAGTAATCTGACTGCTTCAATTCTTGCTACCGGAGCAAAAGTCTCTTCAAAGTCAATTCCTTCTATTTGAGAGTAGCCTTTGCAGACCAATCTAGCTTTGTTTCTGATTACTTCACCAGCTTCATTTAGTTTGTTCCGGAAGACCCACTTGGTTCCAATTACATTCCTGTCTCTAGGTCTGGGAACAAGATCCCAAGTATGATTTTTCTCAATTTGCATCAGTTCATCTTCCATTGCTTTGGTCCAATTTTCATCATTGCAGGCTTCATTTATTGTTTTAGGTTCAATCCTTGAAATCAGACAACATTCATTCTGATCTTGAGCAATATTCCTTCTAGTTTGTACACCTTTGCTTCTGTCACCTATGATCTGATCTTCAGAGTGATTCAGTTTTACATACCTTGGAATTTTGGGAGTATCCAGTACTGCTGTTTCTTGATCAGGCTCATTTAAACCTAACTCTTCTTCCTGATTTACCGGATCAGGCTGACTCTGTTTCACCGGAGAGGATTGAGTTCCTTGAACACTATCTTGGTCATCTTCATCAAATTCATAAAATCTTGAAGGCTTCTCAATTCCTTCATCAACCTTTACATTGGTACTTTCTATCATCTTCCTCAATCTCTTATTGTAACACCGATATGCTTTGCTTTGAGTGGAGTAGCCCAAGAAAATTCCTTCATCACTTCTAGCATCAAACTTTCCTAGATCTTCATCTCTTTTAATATAACACTTGCTACCAAATACCCTGAAATATTTCACAGTAGGAGTGATGCCAAACCAAAGTTCATAGGGGGTCTTACCTGTGTTGTTTCTGATTTGAACTCGATTGAGAGTGTAGACTGCAGTGCTGATAGCTTCTTTCCAAAACATTTGAGGAACATTTGCTTCCAACATCATTGTCCTAGCAGCTTCCTGGATGGTCCGGTTCTTTCTCTCAACTACTCCATTCTGCTGTGGAGTCTTAGGAGCAGACAACTGTCTCCTTATACCCTGTTTCTCACAAAAGTCAATGAATTCACCAGATGTAAATTCACCACCTCTATCAGACCTTAGACACTTTAGTTTCAATCCGGTTTGATTCTCCACCATAGCTTTGAAGATTTTGAACTTCTCAAAAGCTTCTGATTTTTCTTTTAGAAAGGTAACCCACATCATCCGGGAATGATCATCAATTAACAACATGAAATATCTATCACCTTGCAGACTCTTGATTCTTGTCGGACCACATAGATCAGTATGTACTAATTCCAACAATCCGGTAGAAGACTGATCTTTGCTTTTAAAAGAGACTCTGCTTTGTTTGCCTAACTGACATTCTTTACACACACTGTTTGTAGGTTTTATCAACTTTGGAAGATCTCCCACAGCCTGAGTATTGCTTATTTTGATGATGTTATCAAAATTTACATGACACATTCTTCTATGCCATAACCAACTCTGATCAATTTGAACAAACAAACAACTTTTATTTGAACCAACCAGATGAAAGATGTTACCTCTTGTCTGAGTACCGGATGCAATTTCAGTTCCGGAGCTTGTAAAGATTCTGCATTTTCCATTCTTGAACCGGAGATCATAGCCTTTGTCCACTAACTGACCAACACTGAGAAGATTGTGCTTCAATCCTTCAACATATAGTACATTACCTGTTTTGCTCTTACCATCAAAGGAAATAGTTCCCCTACCTCTGATTCTGCCAGCAGAATTGTCACCAAACTTTACCATTCCTCCTTCATATCTTTCCAAGTCTAAGAACTTATTCTTGTCACCAGTCATATGGTGAGAGCATCCACTGTCAATAACCCAATCATCCTTTTCTTCCACTTGAGCAGCCAAGGCTTTTTCAACAACTTTGTGATTGACAGATTCAGAGAGCAAGGAATCTTCTTCCTTGATGGCTATAAACACCCACTCATTTCCGGATTTGCTTCCTGGATCTGATTCATCATCTGTTACTCCTTCATTGTCATCTTCTTCATGAACATAATAGCAATTCTTTTGAAACCTTTGTCTGTGAGTATTAGATCTTGCAGATCTCTCCGGACATCTTGAGGCAAAATGACCAATCTTATTGCAGTTAAAACACTTAAAGGGTAGTTTTCCTTCATACTTACCGGATCCTCTTGGCAGTCTCTTTGCAATGAGGGCTTCAAGTTGAGCTGTTTCTGCTTCTTCTTCTTCCATGTCTCTTCTTGCTTGATCATACCATGACATTTTCCTTGATGAGTTTTCACCCGGATCAAATCTCTGTTTGCCTTTCACATAGGCACTGGCTTTAAAAGTAGACTCAGTCTTGGGTGGATCATCTCCAAACTCGGTCATTTCAAATGCAGCTAGTTTGCCAGCCAATTGTTCTCTTGTGACAGTTGTGTGGGCTCTGAATTCATCAATGGCAGCAACTTTGATTTTGTAGGCAGCAGGAAGGGATCTTAGGATTTTGCAGACAATCTCATTTTCATCTAGGGTTCCACTAGCATTTCTGATTCCACATACCAGCTCATTTACTCTTGGCATAAAGGTAGTAATGTTTTCATCATCTCTCATTTTCAATCTTTCAAATTTCCCTTTCAGACTTTGCAACCTTGCACTTTTGACAAACTCATCTCCTTCATACAGAAGTTCCAGTTTAGTTAGGATCTCATATGCAGTTGGTAGGTCAATGACATTCGAGAGATCTGAGTCATTCAATGCGCTTAGAAGAGCTTCCTTGGTCCGCAGATTGTTTTCAGCTTCTGTGGTTTCATCAGGAGTTGTCAGACCACCTTGTGGGGGTATATATGGTTTTGAAATCATAGCCAAGTATGCTTTTCCCATACATTCCAAATGACACTTCATGCGACCTTTCCAGAGAGTGAAGTTGGTTCCATCGAACTTCGGACTATCCTTCTTGTATGACGACATCCTGGATCACCTCAAGCGGTTAAGCTCCTATCAGAGGAACTCAGCTCTGATACCAATTGTTGGATCTAGGGCATACAACTGAGAGGGGGGGGGTGAATCAGTTGTATAGAACTTGTTCTATTTCAAACACTTTATTCTCTGTTGTTAGTTAGCAGCATATCAAATAGTCATTCATGGAAGCACAATACATAAACACAAGAGTAGATAAGCATCAACACATTGAACACCAAGATTTTGACGTGGAAAACCCGGTTAAGGGAAAAACCACGGGGTGATTAACCCAAGAATTATTCTCTGTTAGAAGAATAAGGAAAAATGAATGGCACATGCCAATAAGGGCTCACTGCCCGAGCACACTGCTCACAAAGAGGCCCACTGCCTACAAGGAGACACACTGTCTACAGAGTGATAAAAATCATAGTCTTGAACTGGAGAATGACATCTCTACCATGTCCGGATCAGTTCCAATTAAGCCCAACAATCTCTGCTCTGCCTTTCGCACCTTTCTTCGCTACACCATGCTCATCCACATGCTACACACTGAAATGAATTCACAAATCATTATTTATACAAGACATCGACTTAGGAACAAGCATCTAAGTCGGCAAACAACCATAGGAGTATCCGCAAGATGAATAACACATCCGGTCGGCTAAACAGAGCAATAACTTCATCCGGAAGAATAACTTCAATTCCGGGCTCTACCATCAATGCGGACCAACAACACAACCTAAACATGATCCAGGAGCCTTCACAAGCCTGTCTGAATGTCCGGATACATCCGCACTTCCTCTGCTTACTGGGATCTCTTGTCTTCCTCATCCGGAACTTCAAGAACACAGTCTGTCGTCACTGTCATAATGCAAGAGGTACTTCCGGACCTCCAAATCACACACAAATCAGGATGACACATCACAAGGACATCTAAAACACTCCTTCCAATCCGCAGATTATGATAATACAATTCCGGACCTCACCGGACCTTTTTGTGATCCTCTGTCACCTCCGGATACTTGCCGGACCCGGTTCTATACCGGCAGCCATAACTCCTTCAGATCTTCATGCGGACCTCTGAAATCTTAACTGTAGCATCTCAAGACTCATATCTACTAACCCTTTAATCCGCATCCTCCGGTTCTCATCCTATACAGTATATTTACCTTCTTCTCATCACTGTTCTTCACTGTTCCTGACTGAGGCTAATTTTCTCAATATCATCAGCACAAAGCTCATCAAATCCTTCTTGTCAATGCAGTATGAGTATGTTGACATCAATGACAACAATGGCTCACCTCATACTTGCAACAAGACCCACATGAATTCATTCTTGTGAAATCTCAAGCAAAGACTAAGTAGGTGAATCATCAATTCAAAGCTAGTCCTAAAGGAACTTCAAGTAACAGATATGATGTGCTTGAGAACTTTGAGCGGTTTGACACAATGGAGCACAATAGCAACATGGAAGGTCAAGACATACATTACATGAGCCTAGGTATGCCCAATCCTCTTGCTTTGGATCCTACTATCCAAAAGAAAGACATAGAGTGAGAATGGGATGTCCCTTCTTCTGGTGAGGCAGAGACTATGTATGGGGTGCGGGAAATAGTGGACATCTCAATGGTGAGACTAGATTTACTTCTGAGGATGGAGAATCAAAAGGAGCCAGGGATAGACAAGGTTATTTCTAGATCAAGGACTGAGTCTGTGGACAAAAGAGATTGTAAAAAAAAAGGTTCCTCCACAATTAGGACTTTAGTAGAAAAACCTTAAGTAATGGGCTGCTTGGAAAACCTCTAAAGTTAGGAGGAAAAAGGATTGAGAGAAGGTCTAGCAGACGGGTGAGTCATTGGCGGAATCTAGTGTTATTAAGACATTGGACGCTCACTTCTAATCCTCTCAAAAATGATTGTGATCTCTAGGAATGCTAGGGGTTTGAGTAGCATCCCTCGAGAAAAGGCTACTTGTGACTTGATTCATGAGCATAAACCTGATATTTTATTTATTCAAGAGACTAAGCTTTCATTGGAGGATATGACTAGAATATCCTCTAGAATTTCGAGTAGGGGTCTTTGTAAGTTTTTTCTCTCCCAAGGTATAGATGGGGGTGTTGCTTTCTTATGGGACACCTGTAGTATCATGACTGTTTGGTAGTGGGTAAGTAGGAACTCAATCTTGCTTACGGTGACTAGCTTCAATTTTGGTGAGACTGTTCTTTTCACCACTGATTACGCACCTAATGTCTTTTCTAGGAAGACTTTTTTTTGGTCTCATATTAGATTTGTTTGGTCTCTTTCTCTTGTTTTCCCTTGGATTCTAGAAGGAGACTTCAATGCTATATGCAGTTTGGAGGAGAAATCTAGGGGAGATAATGTTTTCTTTCATAATTTAGTGGATGTTATGCCAAACAATGGGACATTCACCTAGCATAATAGGTATGGCAATGAGTCTATTTTAGTATGCTTGGATAGGTTTCTAGTGTCAGTTTTATGGATTGGCAATAATTGGACCACATCTTCTGAGATCTTGGAGTGGAGGGGCTCAAATCACAGGCTGATCAAGCTATCCTCCTTTTTGTTGTCTTTGTGCAAAAAGCCCCCTTTTAAGTTTTGGCTCTTGTGGCTTTGTGATTTGCATTTGCAGAAACTTGTAGAGGCATGGTGGTTTGAGGGAAGCTATCTTTTGGTACTGCTATGTTCTCATTTTTCAAATGGCTCCAATTTGTCAAATTCAAACTCAGGAAATGGAATAGGAACTCTTTTGGAAATATTTTCCATATTAAAAGCCATTTGTAGGAGAGCCTTGAAAGGGTTACTTATATAATTAAGGAAGAGGAAATGATAGAGGAACTATTGCAAGACAAGACTAGGTGGTCAAAAGAACTAGTTGAATATAAATCACGGGAGGAGATTTTTTAGAAACAAATATCCTAGGTTGATTGGTTCTAGGAAGGGGATAAAAACACTTCTTTTTTCACCTCTCAGTGAAAGATCATAGAAGTGGTAATGTAATGGCTTCTATTATCTTAGCATGAGGAGAATGACTAACCTCTTTTCAAGCTATTTTTGAATTTAAGTGGTTTGGTTCTATTTTTCTTTGCTCACTGAAGTTGGTTCCCATGCCCTAGTCGAAGAGAATCTCGTGCTTGAGTGTATACCAACTTTAGTTTCAGAGCACATGAAGAAAGTACTCATGGTATTTGTTACTATGGAGGAGCTTGAGAAGGTGGTGTTTTAGATGAAGAAATGTAAAGCTGCTCGTCCCGATGGATTTCCCATATAGTTCTTTTAGGAGTTTTGGGATGTCATTATATCAGATTTATAGGAGGTGGTCGGAGAATCATAGTCTAACAAGTAGATGCTTAAATCCATTAATTTTACCTTTCTTGCTTTGATACCCAATAAACAAGGTGCTTATTCTTTGGATTAGTTTCATCTCATTTCTCTATGTAATGTTATCTATAAGATAATCATAAAGCTCATTACAGAAAGGTTGAAATAGTGTTTGGATTCCTTCATTTCTCTAGAATAGGGGGCTTTGTTCAAGGGTGACATATTTTGGATGGTAGAGTGGTGGCTACTAAGGAGATTAATTCTATGGTTTCTTCTAATGAGATGGCCATGTTCATTAAATTAGATATGACTAAGGCCTATGATAGGGTTAGGTGGTCTTTTCTCTAGCATATTTTATTGGCTTTTGGGTTCTATTAAGAGTGGGTTAGATGGATTATGAGTTGTGTGATGTCCTCATCATTTTATGTTCTAATCAATGGTATTCATGCCTCTCCCTTCACCATCTCTAGGGGAATACGTCAAGGATATCCTTTATCTCCTATTTGTTTATTCTAATGGTGGAAGGATTAGGACATTTGTTTAAGTAGCATAAAGACACAAGTTCTTTTCATGGCTGGAGTTGGACTTAGGAATTGGCTTCTCAAACTCACCTCCAATTTATGGATGACACAATTGTTCTGGGTTTGGCTAGAAACGGCAAGGCTTCTAACTTGAGGAAAACTCTTAATACCTATTTACTTGCTTCTAGTCAACAAATTAATGAAGATGAGTTTAGTATCTTCTTCAACATAGCCAGAGCCTAGTCAACACATAATTGCTAATATTATTCATTTTTAGATTGGAAGGATTTCAGTGGAGTATTTGGGTATGCCTTTGTCTTTGAGTACACTTGATAAGGTTCAGTGGAAGAGGATTCTTGAGAAATTTTGGGTAAATATTACTCAATTGGACCTTTTGGTGGTTATCATTTGCTGGCAGGTTCACCCTTCTTACATTTGTCCTTCAAGATATTCCTTTATACATGTATTTGTCATTATATACTCCTAAGAATTTTATCAAGGAGTTTGATGCTCTTGCTAGGAAATTCTTATGGGAACAAAGTATTAATGAGCAGAAATGGAGCCTTGTGAGTTGGGACCAAGTGTTCAAAGCAAAGGAGATTGGTGGACTCAGGATAAAAAATGTCTAAACTCAATAGCTAGGCCTTAGCTGCTAAGCTTTATTGGCATTGGTACAAATTTCTAGATCAACCTTGGCCAAGAATCCTTAACGATAAGTATTTGGGCAGGGTAGCCATTATTGATATTCCATGGATGGAATTAATAGGAAAGGGATCTATGGTATGGAACACTATTAAAAGGGGGTCATTTTCTATTAAGGAAGGTCTTTCCTAGATTATTCAAAAGGGAGATAAGGCTCTCTTTTGGATGGACTCCTAGGACAATCACCCCTATTCTTTCTTCTTTTCTCCAACTTCAGACTTTGATTGGCATTTTCTTAGAAGTTGGGTGGATCAAAGTGGTTGATTTCAAATCATCTTCTCCAATTTGGAGATCCTTGGTTTGTCACTGGTAGGACTTTGATAGCTGGCCTAGAGGAGGGTCTCAAGGAGATTGGGATACTTTGTCCTCTATTCTTGATGAGGTCCGCTATTGTTTTTATAAGGATAGGGATATATGCTTTCTTGGGGACATAAATCCAAAGGTGTCTATTCAGTTTCTTCGAGGTACTCCTGTTTAGAGTAGTATGTAGTGGATCATAGAGAACTCCCTTGGTGGAGACATATCTAGAACACATTCAGCTAGCCTAAGTGCAACCCATTCATGTGGATTTTGAGTCCAAATAGATGCCTTACTTGGGATAATATCAGGAAAAGGGGTTTAGTTGGTCCTTCTATCTATGTCCTTTGTGGTTGCATTGAATAAAATATTACCCACCTCTTCTTTCAGTGTCCCTTCTCGATGGAAATTTGGGGTTTATGGTGGAAATTATGGAGGTGACCTTTCTTGTAGCCTCCTCCTTGTTTAATTTTTTTGATAATATTAGACACCCACTAGCCTTTGTTTTCTTCCTTACGGAAGCTTGGGAGTTTGGTCCTTCCTTTGTTTTTGGTAAATTTGTTTAGAGCAGAATCACTGTATTTTCTAGGAGTTTCAAAGTGGGGTCCCGTAGGTTTGGTTTAAGGTTAAGAGTAACCTCAGGGACACTATTGAGGCCAAGTTTTCTCTGAAGGAGCCTCTTTCTTCTTCAAATGCTTACATCACTAACCTTCTTGAACCGTCTCTTCACACTACTTTACAGGCCCATTCTGGATGTAGGGGAAACATTATAAGAAGGTGAATAGATTGGGTAAGTGGAGTCCTCCCATTGGCATTTAGAAGATTAACACTAATGGTTCTACTTGTGGTAGCCCGAGTGTGGCTGGGATTGGTGGAGTCGGTAGAGAGAGTAGTGGATCTATTCAATTCTTTTTCCCCAACTACATGGGAGTTCACTCCAATAATTAGATGGAATCTTTGGTAATGCTAAAGGTGGTGGATAAATCATGTGAGCTAGCTTGGAGAAAGGTGGTTTGTGAAACTAATTCTATGATTTGGGTTCTTATTCTTAATAAGATAAATTTAT
Organism: Cunninghamia lanceolata; assembly: GCA_027924645.1. NCBI lineage: Eukaryota > Viridiplantae > Streptophyta > Pinopsida > Cupressales > Cupressaceae > Cunninghamia > Cunninghamia lanceolata. The sequence continues at coordinate 10,461,095 of BSBN01000334.1, read as the reverse complement.
AGGGTTCCTCTTGGTGACTGGCTTTTGTTGCTAGGAAAACCCTTCAATTAGCCTCATCCTTTGAGTATATATCCTTTGTTCATGTTCCTAGGGAATGGAAGAAAATAGCTTATTGCCTCACCAAGTGGGCCTCTGAAGAAATGGATAGGTGGTAGGTGGTGGAATGTGGGCATTTGGATCAAACTAATGTCCAACAATTGCTTCATATTCTTTATGATGAGCAAGAAGATTAGTTTTGTGTTGGACATGACCATTTGTAATCTGATCTATAGTGCTTGTTTGATTATTTGTATCTTGGAGTGGTTTTGTAATCTCTCCCATTGGATTCCTCTTACTTTGTATGACCTGAGGGTTGTTATTGTTTGGAAGTCATCATCATGTATATATTAGTATTTTTCTACGAATAAAGTCTTTTTACCCCCTTTTTTGAAAATATTTGGTAAATTAAATATTTTACAATCAATAAATTAATGAATAATATGATACAAGAATATTATTACATAGTAAAATTTTATTCAGAGAGAACAAATTATTGTCAATCTTGACTATGAGATTGGATGAAATTGTAGTTCCTAGATGTTGTTCGATTTGTGTTGTAGTCAAACAATTGTGCTAATGTTGAAATCTATGAAAAAATGAATGTGCTTGGTGGAACCTCCATATAGGAAAAAGAGTTTTTAAACAAGGTTATTAGTACACTAAGGTTCTTAACAAAATATCCATGATATCATATAATAAATTTAAAATCAATATTAAATGATTGGAATGACAGGAGTTTGATAAATATCAAAACTTCCATTAGTGATGCTAGATCGGGAAGATAGAAATTGATATATAAAGAGATATTCTTAATCTAAAGTATATTTAAGATAAATTAACATAAAAATATGAGGGAAAGAATGGCGATTGACAATGTCAAAAAAATGTGAATAATGAAAAATAGAGAATATTAAGATAAAAGAAATGCTAATCTAGATGAAGGAATAAATAATTTCATATTGATGACAAAAATAATATAAGCTAATTCTGAGAGTTAGAGAAGGAAGACTCCGAATAAGGTGATAAGAATTTCTCTCACAAAGAGATCATCTCACAAGAAGAATGACAATAAATAATAACAAAAAACAAGGAAACTTCTAGATTTCATAGTGATAGAAGCATTAAACGATGAAAATTGCAATGGTAATGCCCAAAACATCAAAGGAAATGCATCCACAATACTCTAGGATGCTCAAGAGTGTAACATGAGGTTGGAAATTGTAGGAAGATGTAAGATCTATGTAAGTCAGTCATGGAGATTGTCTCCCTGAAATCCTCCCTACTTACATGCAAAGATTGCTAATCTTAGAAGGAATAAAAAAAATGGTTGTTTAAGGTGTACATATTCGAGCTTGGCATTAGTTACAAATACAAGGCATTAGAAACACTTATATTTTAATCGTTAAATAGAAACCATATGACTATACTATTGAATGATGTTAACACAATTTTGTAAACATCATTGCAAATCTATTTTTGTGTAAGACTAACAATAAATAAGAACATAAATATTCACATATGAAGATATAAATTAACATAATAGTTTTGACATTTTAATTTGAAAAAACTAAAAAATAGTCTAAAATACATCTTAAAACTATCAACAAAATTTGGTGCTAAATAGGTACCACCGCATTTTTATTCATTACAAGCTAGTAACTATCACCATCCTACCACATGATTTATGTTTCAATTAAAACTCATGTTCAATTTTCTCTATTAGAATTGTAATTCAAAATTCTTTGTGCAACTTTCTTAAACAATGAAAAACAAATAATAATACATTTATTTGTAAAGAAATACATTTTACATAAATATTTTAATGGATAATAAATTAATTTAAATGAATGGTCTACTAATCTATAATAAATTTGGAGTTGGTGTGAAAAATAAACAATAAATGTGATAATTACATAGGAAGATAGATTCACTTAGTTTTGGGAACAATGAAGAATTACTACTATTGATGTTGTGTACAAACATGAGGGGATTCATTGAATAAAATTATGTTTTCAATGTTCATTCATAGGTTACTAAATAATAATTCTATTTCCATTTCTACCTCAAAACTTATTGACTAATAACACACATCACAATACACATTTTTAGTTGTAAATACTTATTGCTTTACCAGGTATATGAACTACCTATAATTTTTATGAAATTTTTAATACCCCCCCTTTTTTTTAGCTGTTTTCTATTCAACATTTTTATATCCATTTTTCCCATATATTGAAAATAACTATTTGGAATTTAATTTCATGAGATTATTAATGTTTATTGAGATGTATGAAATACAAAACCCATTGCTAAGAAAGCATTCCTCCATTTCTATTCAAGACTGTAAAATAAAAATGTTAATGCCTAGCTATTATATTACTTTAGTCTACCTTTCTCCAAATATCAAACTATATACCTTGACTAATTTATTGCCTTGATTCTATTCACACTTGAACTCAGAAGTTTCATCATGGCTCTCTATGTTGCTATTTTGGTGCTTCATGCTTATAACTAATATGAGAAATTTAAATAAGGGATTTGTGTTTTTCTTGTAACATCATGCTCCATGAATTATACCATTAATGCTTGTTCTTGTAGCACATATGGTATGTTTCTTTTAATATATAATACTAAATGGTATATGGTAAATATCATTCTTTTGTAACACAATAGTAATGCTCTACTCTAGTTTCAAATTTTTTAAATTTTGCCGAGTGGGAAAAATAGTAGATTGGAGATTGCAAGAGAATTTTGGGGCTTCCCCACTCCATTAGAATGTGGATGGTGGGGCTTTGTCCCTTGGTGGCACTAGCAATAGAAAGGTTTCTTTAAACTAAAAAAAAGTATACTCCTATTGTTGAACTCTTCCAATGCTCATGTGACTTCAAAGTCATATGTCCCCCATAAAGTGGTCATGCTAGCTAATTCATCAAAAGGAATTGCTATAAAGTTTCTTGACTCAACTATTGATATAGTGGTGTTTGGAATGTAAAATTCTTTAGTGGGTAAGTTCTTTTCTTTCATACCTAGCAAGTTGACAAGGTGAAAATTACACACAAAGAAAAGAGAACAACAACAATACTTTCTTCAATGATTGTATTGCAAAGGTCTTCAAAATAACTTCTAAATAACATATTCCTAGTAATGGTGCCATTCTATTTGGTCTTGAAATCACTACTCACACTCCTAGGGGGATAAATTCATTTTGGGGCTAGGGATTGTCATCTTGAAGGTGAATCAATCAACTCATGAACATAGTATGAGTGATTAGAGGCCAATTGTTGAGAGTCGATAATGTGCCCTTTTCTTTGAGCTCAGCTAGAATTGGAAGGGTGTTCCTACATGCGTCCCTAACAAAATGGATTATAAAGAATGATAATCAGGGTAAAACTAATATAGTTGTATCAATGGTACACTTTCTACCACAATACTTGTCATTAGGTGAAAGACTATTTAATTTCTTCTAAAACCTCTAATTAAGAAAGAACTACAATCTTGCATATGCACATACATATGATACCAACATGATATCTCCAAAATTGAATCCAGTTTACATTTCATACATAATTTAACTATTTGAGGTCACTTACAATGTTCCCTAGTTTGCAATTATGAATAATGAAAGCAAGTGAAGCCCTATTCTAGTTCTAAGCTATAGGGGATAGAGAGGATATAAATTGAAAGATGTTTGAGCTCTCACCAATTAGACTGGTTCATACTCTATTGGGTAGTAGAGTAATAAAAAATAAGTAAGAGAGAGATATGCCTACAAAAATAACAACTAGATGTACATAAATAAATCAAAGATAACACTTCATGCATATATGCATAATAATGTGATCTCAATACTACAAGAACCCACATGATAACAAAGGATAGACCATCGCAAAATCTTTGAAATGAATAAGAATTTATCAAAAATTCATCTAACACTTGTTTCATCAACAAACGTTGCAAGAGGAAATCCATAATTGTGATAGAGAGTTTCCATAAATAGTTACATATTTCAATGGACACATACCATATACATGTATTGTGATCATTACATAACCTTCCTATAGATTAAAATTTAGATTCCATCCCTTATAGACAAGAATTCCAACATTTGATACTGTAGAACCACCTTGAAGCACTTACAATAAAGAAATTAGCTCATCGACCAACGCTTTTTACATCCTTTTTTACATGTATATATAGCATTTTAGTTTCTTCCCCTTGGTCATCTATCATGAATTTGGTGTACTATAGGGTGTTCCAACATTGAATTTAAACTAAGAAGAAATCCCATGAAATCCATGTCTAAGATGATTCTTGTTCAAAGGAATGATGTGGAGCTCACATGATGCAAAATGGTAGTTAAAACTAAATGATGACACTCATGGTGACTGATGCCTTCATCATTCACCATTACAATCTACAGTTAGAAGCATTGGACCTTGAGATGTGTGATGGAATTTCAAGGGATATAAAAAAATACATTCAATTAGTGTTATGGGTCAAATCTAGTAATTAGTGGCAACCTAGGAAGTTGTTTAATTGATCTGGACAGTATAAGACAATTTTGGAAAAAATATGAAAATTGATTTGGGATTGGACATGAGGACTTGACATATAAAATCGTAGAAAGAGATCCTATAGGATTGGAAAGTTCTACAAATGTAAGTGAGTGAATGAGAAGATGAAGTCAGAAACACATGAGAAAGAGAGATAGGACTAGATATGGAAACTATGAAGGAAATCTAGAAGTCCGTCGAGTTTTTTAAAAGGAGAAAAATGAGTGATTGGAATAAATGTAGGGGTTTAGTGTAGAGTAAGAGACTAGGATGGGATAAAGGATAGGATGTGAACATATTTAGTTTGGATGTCTAAAAAGAATCTGTATACAAAGAAAATGGGAGAATATGGTCAAAGGGAAAAATGTGGGATTTAAACATGGGACTAGACATGGGAAGTTAGGGTATGACATCTTGAAGTCTATGAAAATATAAAAAAGACAAGGAGAATGAAAGGTTAGACCAAGGAAAACATCACAAAAAAATCAACATGGAAATAAATGTTGGAAGTGGAGGCATAGAGTGGATGAGGTCTGGAGAAGAAATTCAATCTCACACAAATGGGTCAAGAAGAATGGAAAAAAATAGAGTGGATGAGGTCTAGAGAAGAAATTCAATCTCACACAAATGGGTCAAGAAGAATGGAAAAAAAATGTGATGGATGAGAGGTAGATATATCTAGCAAGTAGACAAATTTCTAAGAATAGGATGAAAGGTGAAAGAAAGAAATGCCAAAGAGGGTATATGAACAAATATGAGGGACCAAAAAGTTGGCACATGAATTTTTGGACCCATATAAGTCATAACGCGATTGCATTATAATGTGACCGTGTTTTCCAAAATCAAAACTCTCTCTCTGTCTCTCTAGAGAGAGAGAGAGGAGATAGATTGGGAGAGATAGAGGAGACAGAGGGAGAGATGGGGAGATAGAGAGTGAGTGAGATGTCCAAAGAGATAGGGAGAGAGATTGAGAGGTTGAGGGATAATAGAAAGAGGAATATAATGGAGAGATAGGGAGATAGAAGTTTAGGGGTTAGGGATTAGGGGTATTATTTATGGTTGAGGGATTTAGAGAGAGAAAGAGACTTCTTTTGACATGCAATCGTAAACCCTGAGTAAGGCCCCTACACCCTAAATTTGAGAAACCCTAAACCTCTAAACCTTAAATAAGGCCCATAAATCCTAAACCCTAACCCCTAAACTGTTAATGATTCCCCTAATCCCTAACTCCTAACCCCTAAACCCTAAACACTAATCCTAAGCAACCCTAAACCTTTATCTCCCTATCTCCCTTTCTCTATGGTTCCTCTACCTCTCAATCTCTCTCCCTATGTCTCTAGCCATGTCCCTTACTCTCTATATTTCCCTCTTAACCTAAGAAACCCTAAACCCATCTCTCTCTCTCTCTCTCTCCCCAAACCCAAGCAACCCTAAACCCTTGAACCCCAAACCACCACACCCTAAATTGAAGCAACTCTAAACCTCTATTTCCCTATCTCTTCCCTATCTCTACCATCCCTCTACTTCTCTTTCCTTGGCCATGTGCCTCACTCTCTATCCCCCTATCTCTCCTTAGTCTCCTCTATATCTCCCTATCATTTCTCTCTCTCTCTCCATAAACCCTAAACCCTAAACCTCTAAACCTGAACCCCTAACCCATTAACAATAAACTCTAAACCCTAAATAATGCCCATAAACCCTAACCCCTAACCCCTAAACTCGAGAAACCCTAAACCCCTAAACCCTAAACCCCAAACCCCTAAACCAGTGATTTTTTTAGCGGCTAATATTTGTCAATTAGCTAATAGTTGAAATTGGGGATTCAAATTTTGGCTAATAGTTCAAGTTCTAAGGTGACCTAAATCACCACATTTTTACAAAATTTTATTTTAGTCCTAGTTAAATTGCCAGAACATTTATTTTATTGAGCTTTTAAACTAAAAAATTTGCCAAGATATTTGATACCTGATTAGATCAGATTTGCATGAATTTTATAAGTTATAGTAGAATATGGAATTAATTCACCAATAATATTATATAATTATTGGTTACTTTAGAGCCATATCACCAATTTTTAATCACCACCATTGATTTTATTTATAATCTAATGGCCGGGATTGTATTCCATGGGTTAAAATGTACTCATCGAGCTCGAAATTCTATATGGGTCATTGACCTCAATTTATAATCTAACTGTTGGGGTTAAATTCTGTGAGCCAAAATCTACCTGCGAAGCTCCAATTCTCATAGGGCCCAAAATTACATTTGGGTAGTTTGTATTTGAGATCAATGGCCTGAAATATAAACAACCCAAATGTAATTTTGGGACCCATGGGTATTGGATCTTTGTAGGTACAATTTGACCCAAAGAATAGAACCTAAACTGTTAGATTATAAATAAAATCAATGATGGTGAAAAATAATTTAGCACTGATTTAAAATATTAAGGAATTAGGGAATTATAGACACAAGAACTACACCTTAAACTAGTAACTGCCACCCTTAGGCAGAGAGAGAGAGAGAGAGAGAGAGAGAGAGTAACAACCTAACAAGACAAGATGCAAAAAACACCCAATTTTTTTTTTAATATAAACCTTGGCCTATGGGTTATGACTCTTACATGTTAACACACTAACATGTAATTATAATGCTAACTAATTAGTTTAAGGAACAATATAGGCATAATTCATCCACTTCAATAGTGACAAGACATGACTGGTGGGGAGACAAAATAAGAGACACAAGAAGATCAATTGTGCATAATTGCTTTGTGTGTTATCATTTATAAAATATATGCTTAATGAGCTTGATACATGTTACCATTTTTCACTTACAACTCAAATCAGTAGAGCTGGTTCAACAAGTTCATTTTTTAAAGTGAAGGTTTTAACATTTTTTGTTATAAGTTATTTGCATAGTTGGAAGGTTTAGTGACATTGCAATTCAGTTGTTCAACAAAATAGAATAATTATTTATTATCATTTATTTGTAGAAAGGTGCATAAGAGCTAAGTTATTTCATTTCACTACAATGATTATTCATTTTATAAATGAAATACATCAAAAGAAATAAACATTGCATTGAATGAAAGAATGATAGATCAAATGTCCCACACAAGCCATGGGAATAGATGAACAAGTGCAAATATAAGAAACATATTATGCATCTAAGAACGAGAGAGAGAAGAATCATAGCCATCATTGCCTTTTAAGTCTTCAGTCTCTGAGGTTGCTTTCGGTCCTTGATCCTGATCTCCAATGAGTATCTGCAAAAAATTGGAAAAAGACATGTTAGAGCTCCAGTTATGATTTCTCTATGTGCCTATCAAAAGATGCATAAAACATTGCCTATAATGCACTAGATCAGATATACATCATTCACCTATACAAGAGCTGACAATTAAATAATCATTGTACTTCACTAATTTTATCTAACATGTTTGTTTCATGTACAGGTATAGGATAAGTTAGGTAGCCTTTTGAAGACATATCAATATGTGGTGTCAAATGGGCTCCCACAAGGGTTGAGCCCAACATGCCGCCCCTGAATCACAAAGGGGATGGAATGAAAAGAGATCATTATTCATATTGCTTAAATTGAATAATTGAACTGAAGGAGTGTCAAATCAATCAGGTGCATCAGTTTCGAGAACATGACACACTCATGATTGCAGTTCAAAAAAATGAAGTGAACCCATAAGGATGAACTGAACTCATATAAGACATCATCCAATGCATAAGAATAGCTGTCATTATTGCTTCAATTGCCATTGAGGAAGTGAAAGTCATAAATGAGCATTGAAACAGCTCAATGATGTTTAGAAGTGAGTACAGAACAACAACAATCAAAATAGGATAATCAAGTGGATCATGTGTAAATATGGAGCTCAACTCTCATCAAATTCTTTTACCATTATGAAGGAAAATTTTGTTTTTCCTATCTTTAGAGTGACAGGAAGTGGATCATATTTCCCTTTGTCTATCATAAACATCATAGATCCATGTATGGGCAGCCAGAACATCAGGTACATTCTCAACATTTGTATGCTAAATAATTGCCAATGGACAACATCATTCAATAAAGTATGACTATTGCTAGTCATATGATAGCATGAGAATAACATCAGATATATGCGTGATTGAACAATTGAAGAATGCAAGTGGATAGCCATAGTGATATAATTGCAGGATATACTGAGTGCATATTACTTTTGACTGTCAAAAATGGAAGTTGTAGTTGTGTTTAGGAGATTCCATCGTATATTATGATTAGAACATGAGTGTATTCAATATGTTATAAAGAAATAGATTGCAGATTAGATCACATATTATAGATTGAAAAGAACATTGCCAAGTATATGTAGAGATCAAAATGCACCTTACCAAAAATGGTGGTAATACTAAAGCTTCGACATAGTCATCTATAGGAAGTGAATGCATTATCATCAAAGTTACAGTAAACGAAGCAAGGAAACATCATGTTTAAGATTGAATGTAACCATATCAGTCAAATGCATTGCCTCAGATATATGATTGTATAAGTTTCAAGGAGCAATTATCAACATGATAACATCAACTAAGATAGCAGCTTTGGTTGATATATTTCAAGATAGAGGAATTTTAGTGTTATATAATGCTATAAGAAAGAGCAATAAAGCATTTAGATGCTAACTAGAGGTAGATTTATTAACACCATATGTTACCATGTTACAAGAAAAGAACATCTACAGGAGAAAATAGATAAATCTAGACTATTTTTTGCATGTACACTCAAAGTACAACATTCAGAAAGGAACAATATTATTTTGTTTCTGCAATAAAGATCAAATGGAGATAATTGTCCATCATGCAGTCATGTAGTAATAAATCATGATGTTACAAAGACAAAATTTCAGTGCTGAGAGCTTGCAGCCAAATATACAGTGATTCTTCAAAATTTCCAAACCCATTTCAGTTTACATTGAGTAAGCACAGTTAAAGAAATAAAGAGTAGGGTTTTGAGCTATGTAGGCTCGAGAGACATGCATGATTGCTCAAATATGCCAAGTATGCCCATGGGCCTATGACGGAAAAAGTAAAGAAATGGCAGATGTAAAAGAGAAATAAGAATCTTGAAACTCATTTTAGCTAAGGTACTCCAAATAATAATAAACATGTATACATATAGCCACGGGTCCAAGACTGGGTTTTTCATAGTAAATCAAACCCATTTCCATTTAAGCAAATCCAGTTTGCATCTTGCCTAAATTTCATTGTTTCTTTTTGTATAAGAAAAGAAGAATGCTGATACAAAAGACAAAGAAGGGTTTCATCCGGAGCAAGTGTAATGTTCAGGAAACACTTAAATCCACGGAGATATCATTATGCAAGCTACGGCCTCATGGAAGGAAGTGAACATGAGATACATCTATTTAAATTCATTTTCCATACAGGCATCATAACCCTTATGGGTTTTAAACATAGGTTCCAAATACAAGTAGTATAAGTGCACCTGTGACCTTTCAAAGGGTAAACATAGAAAATAAATATATCTAAGGCACAAGATATCATGTATAACCCCAACAAATATAGAAAAGACTAAAACATGGAGTTAGAGCTATGAAAATACAACAGAGCACTATAAATACATATGGTCGTGGCCTGCCAAAATAAGTAGGTTATGATTGTAAGATTCAAATGATGTAAAGTTCAAGAAATGAAACTCACCTTACCAAATACTCACAGCCAAAAAGATTCTTCTTCTTTTTGTTTCATTTTTTGCCCTTGAATGGAGCTCAAATAGTTATAGCAATGGCGACCCAAACATAGGAAATGAAGTGGCAAAGAAACAAAGGTTAAAATGTGTACAAATCCATCTGAAAAGTGCAAAGGTCGTGGCTTGAAAAGCCTTTTTGATCTTAGAAATTGAGAGGAAATCAAGGATATGAGTATCAGACTAAGTCTTACCTTCATTTTTGTGTGAAATCCATGGAAATCATGCTCAGAGACACCAAGAGATCGAAGAGTTTCAGCTCAAACCCTAGGGTTTCATGTCAGCCACAGAGAGCCTTTCTCAAAACTTCAAAAGTCAAATGAGCCTGAAAGAATAAGGTTTCAGATATGTTTTTTCCTTTAGGGTTTCTTTACCCTAATTCGAGTTGTGATTTTATTCACATTTTATCATTTTTGAAGGAACAAACTAATACCCATCATGGTATTAAGTATCTCTTGCATTTTGCCTAAGTCTCAAAGACATGAGGAGGGGTTGAAAACCATAGAAGACTTTAGGTCTTTCCTTGCACCTTATGAAGGTTTAATACCTTATGAAAACTTTTAGTCCCCATTTGAAGATAATACAAATGGAAAGGGCTTTAAGCCTTTTGATGTTTATTGCCTAGGTCATATGCCCTTAGTAAAATTTGCAAACCTTTTTGAAATATGAGATAGGTGCATATGCCTTAGGTGATTTTCTTTTGTAGAGATAGATGAAGATAAGCCCTCAAAGGATTTTATTTTTCCAAATTATATAAAATATCTTTGTATATTTTTATGATTTTTTATAGAAAAATCAATTGCTATGTAATGTATATACTTGGCAAAATTATAAGCCTTGTATTTTCATTTTTGAAAAATTCAAATCGAACCATGATATATTTTTAAACTACAATAACAATGTAAGGTTTTGTTTTAAAGCAATGATTTATAAATTGCTTTAAAATTAAAACTATTTTATGCAGTTAAAGCTATTAAAGCAATTCAAATATCATTTTCTAGATTTGCTTTATTTTTTAGGTAGATGTGGACAAAAAATTGAGTTTACTTGGGTAGACAAAGAAAATTTTGGGTGGGGCCACATGAAAGGATCTTTTTGGTAGTTTGTTTTCATAGTTTGGAGGTGATTTGAAAGCTTATTTGTTGGCTTTTCTGAGGAGCTCGAAAATGGATTGGTATATCTATTATTAGGAGCCTTTTTTTAGCTTTTTAGAGGGATCATTCGACAAGATATATGGCAGAGAGAGTTTTTCTTGGGAGTTCCAGTCAGAGTTAGAGTTTTTTTAGAGATCAGAGTTCATTTCTTCAGAGTCTTCTTCTCACACTGAGAGAGTTGTACTTTCAGATTTTGTACTCATTATTCCATCCAGTTTATAGAGCAGCAGTTTTCCTTCCCATTTGTGGATTCATTTGCAAAGTTAATTTGATATTGCATTGTGATGGCCTTTTATCCTTTGTTTTGTCTTAAATTTTGTGATGGGTATGTAAGTTTTCTATCTGATTTAGGTTGCATGTTATGTTCAGATGATCCTTCATGTGAAAAATTTATGAATTGGGTATAAGCAAGGGGTTGTGAGAGTTAAGTTCTGTGAATTGATTGTGAGTAAGATCAGGTAGGGAATTAAATATTAGTGCATCACTTAAAAGTTATTTGTTTTATTTATAGTTATCTTTCTATCCATTTTCCCCTGCAATGCAATTAGATTAGGAAAATCATAAGGAGAACTAGCTCACTCTAGAGATTCACTCTCAATATAGATTACCCACAATCTGAGAGTGTTTCCATGTTGCAACAGGATAGTAAAGTTTATCTTTGGTATGGGTGCAATCTTGATTGCCAATAGATTTTGGCATGGTGGGACTCTGAAAGTGTTTTCAGAGAAGTTTTATAATTTTCAAGCTGTTGTTTTGGTATATGCAACAGCATTCTAGCCTTTGGAGGCTTTTTACAATTTACCTGGTGACTCATTTTCTCTGGTCTTATATGCAGAGTAGTGTTTCTAGCTTATGAAAACTAGATCTAGTTTTGATACATTTGACTATTTATAGCTATTTCTGCCAAGAAGAAGAGGTAGATCAACAAGCAGAACAACTAGTTCATCAAGGAGGTCAAAATCAACACCCTCGAGACTCAGTCCTCCAACTCCATTACAGAGAAGAAGGAGTCTAGTTATGATAGTGCAGATACCCATAATGGCTAGGCAGTACACATTTGATCCCTTTAATGGAGGTAGCCCACTACAACCTGCCCAACGTGATGATATTTTAGTTACATCCCTTAAAGGACTACCATATTTCACCAGAGAAGACCATACTACAGCTGCTGAGCACATTCAAGATGTGGCACATTCAAGATGTGGCACATTCAAGATGTGGCAACTCTGTGTTCAGTGCATAATGTTACTCAAGAAAATGTAGCAATCAGACTCTTGGCTACATCATTAAAAGGTAAAGTTTTCCAATGGTTCAGAGGCCTTGTGGAGAATTCAATAACATTGTGGGATCTTTTGGGAGATGGATTGCACAAGCACTTTCAAGACAAATCTAATCATCTCTCATTGCTGGAGCAGCTGAGTACCATCAAAAGGGCACCCCATGAACACATGGTAGATTTTAATTACTGATTTTAGAGAACTTGGGACATGATTCCCATAACAGTAAAACTCCTGCCAAGGCATGCATATTTGTTTTATCTTGAACCTTTGAACAAAGAAACTTCTGTAATGATCCATTATATGGGAGGATCCACCCTTCTTGATTATTTTAAAATTATTGTTAGAGCAGAAGCCTCATTCAAGCAGGGAAAATAGCTCCAAGACCTCCTTTACCCATTTTTCTAGAAATCCAGTCAACTGTGCCCACAGAAGTTCCCCCTTTGGCTATTGTCCTAGCTGTTCTAGCAATAGGACACCAAGCTACAGCCCAAGAAACCCCTACCCTAGCTCAGTCCCAAGAAATCCAAGAATTAAAAGGCATGATTCAGTCCTTCGTTAAGACTTTTAGCAATGAAATTGTTAATATCAAGAAGCAATTTGGTGAAGAACATAAAACTTACCAAGCCCCGTACCAGCCCAATCAGTAGAATAGGCCACCTTTTCGAGCTAATCCTTAGGGTCAAAGAAGAAATTACAACCCTTGACCATTCCACTTCAAAGGAGCTTGTACCCACTTAAAACAACTTAGCTCAAGATAGTGACAGGTGTTATCCATGTCACCAACCCCATAACCAAGTTGTATGCACAAACGATGTCAGCAATCAAGCTCTTATGGTGCAAAATAGTTATGCAAGTTTGGAAGGTGTTTCTGGTGAAGTTTCACCTCAACAAAATAATGCTGATGTGGTCTTGATGAACTGGCAAGACACTGATTTTTGCGGTGTAAATTAACCCCAAGGCCAAAATCAGCAAAATACACTTGTTTCAGCCAACACAAGGTCAAAGCAGAGGGCTACAGATCTTAATCAACAAGTTGCAGTTATACAATAGCAGCCTGTGAGAGATAAATTTTAGACTTTTCCATCACAAGCTTCCCCTATAGCACAACAAAAAGTGCAAATTCTGCAAAGAGATCTAACTGTACTGGGGAAAGATCTGTCCAAAATATCATTACAACCTTCACAAAGGCAGAATGATGTTACTACTATGAAAGGATAGCAAAAGGTAAATCTTGTTTCTTTCAATATAGTAGATCATCTCAAGAGAGCTATAGTGAGTATGTCAGTAATGGATGCATTGTGTATTCCTAGCCAAAAGAATCTGTTACAAGAGGCATTGGTTGAACTATCAATTTCTGATTGTTCTAATCAAGAAAAGGCCAAAGTTGTACTTGCCAACAGATTAGAAATTAAGAGTGGATAGCTCGAAAATGAGGTAAAACCTCTTCCTTTTTACCTAAGTCTATTTATTGGTGACAAGTTTGTTCATAACTGCATGATAGATTCTAGAGCAAGCAGTTCTATCATGTCCAAGAGTCTAGCTGATTCATTAGGATTGGTTTATGAGCCCCTTTTGAAAGGAGTAGTCCAATTAGGTGGGTCTACTGTTAATACTAAAGGAATAGTTAAAAATCTACCACTTATACTGCATTTTTGTCCTAATTTTTCCATTCATCAGGTCATTTATATCATTGATCTACCACCTAGCTTTGCTATATGGCTTTCTAGGTAGTTTACTACTAAATTGGGTGGGTTTTTATCTCCTGTTTGGTCCCACTTGTGTTTTAGAACAAGATATGGTATAGAAGTAACCATACAATCTGAACTACTAGCAACGGATCATGTCAAACCCTATGTTCCTAGCCCAATAAATGCTAACCTCTACATACCCATGGGCAGTAGGATCAATCCATGAGCCTAGATCCCAATGCACCTATAGAAGATATAAATTTAGATGACTGGGTACCTGGAGATCATGAAGAAGACCCTTTCCATCACACTGATGAGGTAGGATTAGGCATTTATATGATACAAGAACCTGATGTAGTGATTCCTAATTTGATCAAGGACTAAAGTTGGTCTAAACCACAAGAAAATTAGCTTTGGAAGCTGTACTTTGATGGATCAGAAATAAAACAGGAGCTAGTGGAGGGACCATGTTCATTTCACCTGAAAGAAACAAATACTATGCAGCATTGAGGTTTGCTTTCAGATACATGAACAATGTGGCCGAATATGAGGCCCTGATTCATAGTTTAGAAAGGGTTCAGAAAAGAGGTATAAAATGTTTACAATTTTATGGTTTTGAGTTGATTGTAAACCAAGTTAGGAATCTGAATGTTACTAAAAATGATCTACTCAAAAAGTACAAGTATAGAGTTTGGGATTTAATTGAATTTTTTTATGCATTTAATCTATTTTCAATTCTTAAAAACTAAAATAAGTATGCAGATAAGCTTGTTGCTTTGGGATCTTAGTTTATTTCAGATCAGATTCCTAACATAAAGGTACAACCATATGTCAAAGTGGTTGTTAGACCATCTGTGCCTAACAATAGTGTTTCTTGGCAAGTCTTTGACAACGATGAGCAAATCTTGAGTTTTTTTAGCTTAGAAGCTGAATTTGTAGTTGATAATCAGCACAAGTACCAACAGCAGTTTAATAATCAGATTGTGTAGCTAAGATCTAACAAGCTGCCTAAAGGACTAGTGACACTAGAATTAGTCTTTAATTCAAATGATGAGTTCAGGAAAGCCAAGTGCAGCATGACTGTGAAGAAAGACCACTATGAGGTAGTGGAGATATTCAAGAATAAACTGCTAAAATTGGGAAAGGTATGTACTAAAGATGAACAACAGTCCTTTGTTCAGTTATGTCAAGAATTTTCTAATGTTTTTGTATGGGAATATAAGGATTTAAAGGGGTTTGATCCTAGTTTAGCCTAGCATACCATTGAATTAGAGCCTAATGTCAAGCTTGTTAGGCAAAAGCAAAGACCCCTTAACCCACAACTTGAGCATCTAATGAAAGTTGAGCTAAATAAGTTGATTGAGAGCAGCATAATATTCCCAATCAAGCATACATCTTGGGTCTCCAATTTAGTACCATTCAGAAAGAAGAATGGGGAGATTTGACTTTGTGTCAATTTCTATGATCTAAAATAGGCTTCATTGAAAGATCAATACCCTCTTCCTTCAATTGAACAAATATTGCAAATTATTTCTGGTTCTGACAGATATTCCTTGTTAGATGGCTATTCAGGTTATAACAAGATCTTGGTGAAGGAAGATGACCATTATAAAACTACACTTACAACTAAGTGGGGTACCATGGCCTAGAGAAAGATGCCATTTGATTTGTCCAATGTAGGGACAAACTCTCAGAGGGCAATGGATTTGGCCTTCCATGGTCTTACGAATAAAATAGTGCTGGTATATTTAGAAGATATAACAATTTTTTCAAAGGACTCTAATGATCATTTTGACCACTTGAAGTAGATTTTTTAGAGGTGCAGAGTGTTTGGAGTTTCTCTTAAACCCTAAAAAGTGCATATTTTTAGCTCATGAAGGTAAACTCCTGGGCTATATTGTTTCAAAGCAAGGTATTTCTATTGACCCTGAAAGAGTGTCTACAATTTTGGATTTACTACTACTTGCACATAAGAAAGACTTGCAGAGCTTTCTTGACAGGATTAATTTCATGAGGAGATTTATTGCAAACATTGCCGCTTTATTACAACCTCCACTGCCATGCTAAAGAAGAATATACCTTTTACTTGGACTAAGGAAGGAAAAGGAAGCTTTGAGCAGATCAAAGAAGATCTCACAGCTTCCCCTACCCTTATTAACCCTAATTATGAGAGGGATTTTGTTTTATATGTTTTTGGAGGTACAAGTACCATTTCAGTAATGTTATGCCAGCAAAATCATGAAGTCTTAGAGCAACCAGTGGTATTTATCAACCAGGTACTACATGATTATGAGGTAAAGTATTCTTTTGTTGAGAAGCATGTTTTTGTTGTTGTTAGAAGCCTCAAAAAATTTAGACACATGCTTCCAAGAATAGAATTCATTTAATGGTTGTTCACCCAACTGTTGAGAGTTTTTTACTTAACAGACATATAAGTGATAAGAGGGCTAGTTGGATGGTACAGGAGCACCTAGAAAATCATGTTTTGTGTTGTAATAAGGTCTATTTGACCAATGCATGTCATTTCAATTTGTATCTAGGTTCTTCAAGACCTAGAACCAATTTTGTAAGTCCCAAGTGACTTAGGACACTTTTGTCAAATTGCTAATCACATAATGCCAAAATAGGACAGTAGGATAGTTTGGGACACAAGACGGTTGGTTTTCCTCAGAGTGAGTTGATAAACCTAGAGGAATGAATGAAATAATCATCGGAGAAGTGTGTGAATGTGATAGTGTATTGTTCTGAGGAGAGAAATAAAAGAAAACTATTATGTTCCCTCAATTTGGATTTTCGTTCCCTGTAACTGCAATTTGTATAACTATAGATTTCTATTCTTTTTGTGATTTCTATTGTTGTAGTATGTCGATGTGAAGCATTCCACTAGTACAATTTCTATCAAAATCAGCGGAATGGCTTCATTGTACAAGTATGTGTTTTTGTTTCCTATTTTTTTTCCTATTTGACAGCGCAGAGAATCCAAACGGAGTGTCTTGCACAATAGATCACCTAGCATCTCCATGTGCTAGGGTTTAGTTAAAGAGTAGATGAACTGTAGAGTTAGAAAGACATAAGGGTCATCGATAGTAAGACCGGGACCATCGGGGAGTAAATTGGCCATTAGACCGACAATGGTTGTTTGACTGAAACGAGGAGATGGAGAGATTTCTATCAGCGTGAGTTCTGTCAGAAAAAAGGTTCAAGTTGTTAAATGGAAGTCGCAATCTAAAGATTCATATCGGGATGATAAGGTCATTGGGTAGATAATTTGGCGTTGGACTGACAGTATTGCTCTTAGCGATCGAGGCATATCAGGGTGATAAGGGATAAGTGATACTGACGAAGATCCATTGGGAGAAATTAGCTAGCAGCAAGAGATCTTAAGGTTTGGCCGATAGCATTCGTCTGGCCGATGACTGATCGGAGTGACTAACATATCAGAGACACAAAAAGGAAGTTCACCAAAGGTTGAAGTCATGCTAAAGAGTGGTTGGTCCATAAGCACATCGGCCAAGATTCGTAAGTGCTCGCCAACGAGAAGAGTCTCACCAAAGACAAAAGTCATCAGTGTATCGGTGAAGAAAATTCTAACATGGCTGATAGTAATTATCTTGCCGACAAGTGAAAGTCAAAGGTGACATTGGAGTGATCAGCATATCAGTGAAGCAAATTCTAATGTGGTTGATAGTAATTGTCTTGCCAATAGGCAAGAAGCATAGAGTCACCCATCGGGAAGAGTTGTGATGTCAGAGTGACAAGTTTGAAGATGATCGATCATGATTTTCTTGCTGATAGGCAAAGAGTGTTGAACCTCACAATATTTGATCAATTGTCCATTCCCGCTGTGCGCTCCTCATCATATTGGTATCATAGCCATAAAAGGTTCTGTTGTTGATCTGGTATATGTCAGTAGAGGAGAGTGAAGGAGAGGCTAGCATCATGCCTCCAAAGGGGATGACAGTAGAAGTGCTTAAGAAATTTATGAAGATGGAAGAGATGATCAAGATTGGAGTCAAGGAAGCACTCCAGGCTGAGTTGAAGGCACTAAAGATAGGAAATAAATTAGATGATGAATCTGATGGAGAAGAAGAAGGGGAAGAAGGAGAAGAACCCCAAGGGAAGGAGGCAGAGATACTTGCAGATCAAAAATACTTTCTTGAAGCCATCAAGGCAACTGGGAAAGACTCTTCGGAGACCAGAATGGAGATCCCAATGTTTAGTGGGAAGATGGATTCCGAGGAGGTTATGGAGTGGATTGAGGCTCTAAAAAATTACTTTGAATACAAAGAGGTACATGGGAACAAGAGGGTGAAGTTTGCAAAAACTAAAGTCAAAGGTGCTGCCCTTACATGGTGCAATTACACCCAAGGAGAGAGGGTAAAGAATGGGAAGAGTATGATCTCTTCATGGAGAAGAATGTTGGAGAGGATCAAGTCCCAATTTCTTCCATCAGACTATGAGGTACAAATCTACAAGAAGATGCAAAATCTCAAGCAAAGAGATTTGGATGTGGCTACTTACACCGAGGAGTTTCAAAAATACACTCTTCATTGTGGGTACATTGACTCAAGAGGATGCAGGGAGTGTGACATCTCCTGAAATGAATTTGACATCAGAGGTGGGAGAAAATCTGATGATCAAGAGGATGTTGTTCAAAGAACTAGTGTAGACTGAACCGTCACAAAGGAGAGCACTTTTTAGGACCAATTGCAAAAGCAAAGGTAAAATATGCAAGGTAGTAATAGATTCTAGTTCAACCGATAATATGGTGTCTAGGGAAATGGTGGATAAATTGAACATAGAAAGGATTCCTCATCAAACTCCTTACAAAGCATCTTGGGTAAGTGATAGTCAATCACTTTTGGTAGATGAGCAAGCATATGTTGCTTTTCAGATTAGAGAATATAAGGATAGAGTTTTATGTGACATTTTGCCCATGGAATGTTGTCACCTACTTCTAGGTAGGCCATAGCAATTTGATAGACAAGCATTATATGATGGATATTCTAACACATACACCATCAAGAAGGATGGGAGGACTTTTTTGATGATACCATTGTAGGAGGATGTTGAAGCAAAGAAGGTAGCCAAGGCCATCTTGGTGGGTAAGAAAGAGTTTGTGAAGATCAATGAAGAAGATACAAGGAAAGTTAAGGATACCTCAAGGAGTGGGGTTACCAAAGATCAAAGTTTGAAGGTGGTTTCATTTTTGAATGATGGAGATCAGATGGTGATGTTTGAGATGGATCAAAAGAAGGTCAAAGAGTAGGTCTACAAGCAACCACAAGGTGGTTGGAAAGAAGAAGATGCTATCATAGTAGGGACCATTGTTTGTCCTCTAGATCCAACAAGAGTTGAAAGGCAAACATATTCTACCATAGTAGCAGTACAAGAAGCATCAAACAAGGTTTTGAATGAAGGTGTTTAGGCAAAGATCACAACAAGGAAGAATGGCAAACAAAGTATAGGTCTGGTTGTAAGCACTCACTCATGGCAAGGTGTGAGTAGAGCCTACAATGCTAGGCATGAGTTTTTGCTTCCATGGAAGAAGGTTGTAGTCTAGAGATCATGGAGAGGACATGGAGTAGCAGAGGATCATGGTGGAGGAAAATAGAGAACCAACTCATGTGACATGAGTTCTTTTCTACCCCGGGAGTATGGTGCAGGAGCACCTAGAAAATCATGTTTTGTGTTGTAATAAGGTATATTTGACCAATGCATGTCATTTTAGTTTTTATCAAGGTTCTTCAAGACCTAGAACCAATTTTGTAAGTCCCAACTGACTTAGGACACTTTTGTCAAATTGTTAATCACATAATGCCAAGATAGGGTAGTAAGACAATTTGGGACACAAGAAGGTTGGTCTTCCAACTGTTTGAATCAGTTGGTTTTCCCCAAGACGAGTTGATAAACCCAGAGGAATGAACGAAATAATCATCAGAGAAGTGTGTGAATGTGATTGTGTATTGTTTTGAGGAGAAAGAAATAAAAGAAAACTATTTTGTTCTATCAATTTGGATTTCTGTTCCTTGTAACTATAATTTATATAACTGTAGATTTCTATTCTTTCTGTGCTTTACATTGTTGTAGTATGTCCACTGGTATGGTTTCTGTCAAAATCAGTGGAATGGCTTCATTGTACAAGTATGTGTTTTTTTTTCCTATTTTGTTATCTTATTCGATGGTGCAGAGAATCCAAACGAAGTGTCTTGCACAGTAGATCGCCTAGCATCTCCATGTGCTAGGGTTCAGTTGAAGAGTAGATGAACCATAGAGTCAAAGAGACATAGAGGTCATTGTTGGTAAGACTAGGACCATTGGGGAGTAAATCATCCATTAGACTGACAATGGTTGGTTGATCGAAATGAGGAGACAGAGAGCTTTCTATCGGCATGAGTTCTGTCTTGTTTCACTGAAGAAAGGTTCAAGCCATTAAATGGAAGTCACGGTCTAAAGATTCATATCAGGATGATAAGGTCATCAGGTAGATAATTTGGCATTGGACTGATAGTATTGGTCTTACTAATCGAGGCGTATCGGGGTGATAAGGGATAAGTGATACCGATAGAGATCCATCAGGAGAAATCAGCTAGCGGTAAGAGATCTTAAGGTTTGGCAGATAGCATTCATCTGACCGATGGGTGATCGGAGTGACTAATGTATTGGAGACACAAAAAGGAAGTTTGTCAAAGGTTGAAGTCACACTGAAGAGTGGTTGGTCCATCAGCACATCGCCCAGAATTTGTAAGTGCTTGCCAACGAGAAGAGTCTCACCGAAGACAAAAGTTATCGGCGTATCGGTGAAGCAAATTCTAACATGGCTGATAGTAATTGTCTTGCTAACAAGTGAAAGTCAAAGGTGACATTGGAGTGATCGGCATATCGGTGAAGCAAATTCTAACGTGGCCGATAGTAATTGTCTTGCCGATAGGCAAGAAGTGTAGAGTCACCCATCAGGAAGAGTTGCGATGTCGGAGTGACAGTTCGAAGACAACTGATGGTGATTTTCTTTTCGATAGGTAAAGAGTGTTGAACCTCACAATATTTGATCAATTGTCCATTCCCGTTGTACGCTCCTCATCATTGGATAACCAAGGATATGGAATTTGATGTTGATATTAAGGTAACTAAACTGATTAGGGGCAAAGGTTTATGCGAGTAGCTTGCTGGAAATGAAGGGTATAGTTGAGAACATGAAGAGAATATAGAAATAGTACTGAATAATAGTGAACCAGCTATTGTAATAGCTCCTATAAATACCTAGGTACAGTAGATGATGCATTATCTACAGACTGGTCAATGCCCCGAAGGTTTGGATAGGGAAGGAAGAAGGTATTTAAGGTTACAAGCTACTCCTTATGCTATGATTGATGGTATTTTGTATAGGAAAGACCTTAATGGTGTGTTTCTAAGATGCATTGAACCAGATCAAGTTAATAGACTGTTAGAAAAGTTTCACAATGGACCTTCAAGAGGTCACATTGTAGCTAGGACAATTGCCTTGAAGATTATGCAGGATGGTTATTACTGGCTTGATTTGTTTAAAGATGCATTTACTTGGATAATAAGATGCGAAAAATGCTCATTATTTGCAGCTAAGCAAAGGCTTGCAGCCGTACCTCTACATCCTATCAAAGTTGAATAGCCATTTGAAAAATGGGTCTTGATTTCATAGGATCAATAAACCCACCTTAAAGTGCAGGCCACAAGTGGATTTTGACTACTACAGACTATTTTACCAAGTGGACAAAGGCTATTGCTTTAAAAGAAGTAAATGAATCTATTGTTTTAAGTTTCTATCAGGATTTGGTATCAAGATTTGGTACACCAGATTTGATTATCTCTAACAATGGTTTGGCTTTTATTGGTTTAAGGATTTCAGATTGGTCTATTAAAAATAATATCTTTTTGAATACATCTTCTACCTATTACCCATAGGGTAATGTGTAGGTAGAATCCACCAATAAGAACCTGATAAGGATCATCAAGAAGACTATTGAAGACAACTAGAGGAGATGGCACGAGAAGTTGAACTTAGCTCTTTGGGATGACAAGATCACTCCCAAGAGAGCTACTATTTGTTCTCCATATGTACTTACTTATGGTAAGGAGGCTAGACTACCTATTTCAATAGAATTACCAACTTTGACTTTCATTAAGGAACTTGAGTTGCTAGAGGAGCAACCTTTAGTTGTACGGCTAGCTTAGCTTATGGAACTAGAAGAAACCAGGAAAGAAGCCTTAAGGAAGCTTTACATCCATCAAGTTTAGATGGAAAATTCCTTTGATAAGAGGGCAAGACCGATAAGCTTCATTGTTGGTGATTTAGTTTTCAAATGGAATCAATTGAGAAGCAGACCTTGAAAGCATTCCAAGCTTGATGCAATTTGAGATGGGTCTTATGTAATCATAGAGTGCAAATAAAACAATGTATTTCAGTTATCCAAGTTGAGTGGAGAGGTGCTATCTATCCCAGTAAATGGGATCCACCTCAAACATTGCCTCTAAAGATAAGTACTACCTTATATCATAGTAAAGTAGTGTTGCAGTTAATAAGTGCTCATACACATTTAGTTTCAATATTTTTGTTTCCCTAAGTGTTACTACACATGTTTACTGGCCACCAGGGCCTTCTAGTTTGTTTTTAGTTTGGTTTGCTTTTATTTTCTACTACTATTTGCCCTGTTGAAGTGCTGAGTTTAGTGTTTTCTAAGTTTGAGATGAGAAGAGTATGACTCAATGCCCAATGGATAGTTAAGGTAACTGGTCCTGATGCTTAGTAGGCATGCATATAGCAGAAGTCACCAGAAATGTTACCATTTTTTTACCTACATCTCAAATTGGTAGAGCTAGTTCAGCAAGTTCATTTTTTAAAGTGAAGGTTTTAACATTTTTTGTTATAAGTTATTTGCATAGTTGGAAGGTTCCGTGACATTGCAGTTCAGTTGTTCAACAAAAGAGAAGAATTTTTTATTATCATTTATTTCAAAAAAGGTGCATAAGAGATAAGTTATTTCATTTCACTACAATGATTATCATTTTATAAATCAAATACATCAAAATAAATAAACATTGCATTGAATGAAAGAATGATAGATCAAATGTCGCACACAAGTCATCGGAATAGCTGAACAAGTGCAAATAGAAGAAACATATTATGCATCTAAGGATAAGAAAGAAAGATCATAGCCATCATTTCCTTTTAAGTCTTCGGTCTCTAAGGTTGCTTTCGGTCCTTGATCCTGATCTCCAATAAGAAACTGCAAAAAAATGGAAAAAGACCTGTTTGAGCTCCGGTTATGATTTCTCTATGTGCTTATCAGAAGAGGCATAACAGATTGCCTATAATGCACTAGATCAGATATACTGTTGGCAAGAGACACTATGTGTCTTCATAAGTGTTGTCATTGATGGAAACAAAGACTATTCTACACATCCGTAATACATAATATGCCTATACCGGAAGTCAGAGTGAAGATTATTTTAGTCTGGTTGATAAGAACAAAGTATGCAACATGGTCCAACAATCAGGTCTGGATCTCTAAAATGGTGTAACTCAGTAAGTTATGGACTTGGACAAATCAAGAAGGGTATCATGACTATTGTATTCCCAAGATTTAGCCTCCCGTGATAAAGCATTAAAAAGATATGAGCTTCTGAGTGATGGGTTCCAGTCAGACAGACTAGACAGAGGAAGAACTAACCAATAGAGTACCAGACTTCAATCCGGATGTATGAAAGGTGTTGATCAAGCAGTTTGTGGCATTATAAATTATTGGCTAACATGATTAATGACTTCTATGTCTAAGTTTTTGATGCACATCATCAACCAGGCAAGGATTCAGCCAATAGAATAGAAACCTACAAATATCTCAAATGTTCTTGTTGCTGACTATGAAGTTGTTGGAAATCCTTGATGCGGATATATAAACTCGATGTATTCAAGCTTGTGGCAAATATGTGAATTGTGAAGTGGAAGATAATAAAGAAAAACGTGCAAAAACAAAGATCTGAATCCAGAATATGACTGAAAAGTGATATTGAGCAGAGGAAGAATGAAATGTGCCAGATCAATATACAGTGCCTAACCAAAACTTAATTCTTGCATGTACGGATGTTGTTCATTAGTTCAAATACTTTGGTATCATCTGTAAGCATTTGTAGATAGTGAGTGTTTTGTAGGCAGTGTGCCTCTTGTGAGCAGTGTGCTCAAGTAGTGAGCCCTAATTAGGAAGTGTCAAATTTGTACTCATTCTTTTAACAGAGAATACAATCTTGGGTTACTCACCTCATGGTTTTTCCCTTAACAGGGTTTCCACGTAAAAATCCTTGTGTTGTGTGTTAATTTCATTTCAATTCTATGGTTCCCTTTGCTTTCATGTTTTGATATAGCACTAAATGTTAAGATAAGAAAAGAAAGTAAAAAGAAGAAAAGTTATAAGATAACTGATTCAACCCCCCTCTTAGTTATCTACATTGTTTTCAATAATTGGTATCAGAGCTAAGTTCCTTTGAACAAGCCTCACAACTTGAGGAAGATCTAGGAATCTCAATGGATGCATATGGTATGAAAGAACAAATTCAGTCTGCCCTAGATGATCTTGAACAATCCCACTTTGAGGTCAATAATTTGAGAGAATGAATCAAGGAAGCTGATGATTTCATCAATGAGCTAAAATAAAAGTTAGTAATTCTATGAAAAAGAGAAAGGAACTACTCCAAAAATTAGCAAATCAGAATGAAGCCAATAATATTGATGAAGATCTGAATGAGAAAACTAAGCTATGTGAGAAGATGTCAAAAGAAGTCATTATGATAAGACATGAAATGGAATCAGGGGTTATAAAATTCACCCAAGAAATTGAAGAGAAGAGAAAGACTGAAGATAACCTAAAACAATCCCTCAAGGAGAAAACAGAGGACTACCACAAAATGGACAGAATAATCAGACATCTTGAATCTGATCTTGAAGAAGCTAGAGACAATGAATAACAACTTGAGAGCCAGATAAACACTCTTAAACAAGATCTTCAATCTAGAAATGAATACAAGGAAAAATTCAAGATAAGCTCAGCCCAACTTGAAGTTCTTCTTGAAAGTCAAAAGAGGGTAGATGATAAGCATGGCCTAAGATATGAGAAAGGTGAAAGCTCTGGATCTGGTCAAAGGAACTTTGGATCAAGAAGTCAAGGAAATATGCCTAGAAGACCTCTAGTAAGGCAACCAAATGCCCAAAGATATCCATCTTTCAATGGAAACTGCTTCAATTGCAACAAATTCAGTCATAAAGCAACTCAGTGCAAGAACAAAATGAATCAGAACAATTCATCCTTCTCCAATCAATGTTTTAGATTCAAAAGGTATGGTCACAAATCTCATGAATACAGAAATATGCAAATAAACAATTCTTTCAATGGTAGATGCTTTACATACAATAGAATGGGGCATATGGCTAATCAGTGTAGATCAAAAGGATATCAACCAAATAAGCAAAGAAATGTTGTATATTACAATTGCAATAAATCTAGTCATATAGCCAGATTCTGTAGAAGTAGAAATCATGATAAAAGGGGTCCAGTAAAACATGATCAAAAACTAGATAAAGGCAAAGGTAAAGTAAATGTAGATAAAGTTCAAAAGAAGATGAACAAGATTTGGGTAAAGAAGAGTACAACGAATATTGAAGATGGATCCCTACCAGAACCTAGTGCTGATAATCCTTCCAGAAACTAAAAAGTGAGCTCTGGCTCAAGGGGAGGTATAGAGAAATTCATTTTCCCCTAGCAAGTTAGTAAGTGCCAAAATTTGGCACATTGAGTAAACATCTAATGTTACAGATTAAAGGGTTCTTATAATATCCCCTAAAGAACTTTCAGTCAGAATGTGAGAGGTCTGCATGAAGTTTTACAAGGTTTATGACCACTTGAGTAGATCTAGTTTTGGTAACCATCTAGGACTGACAGAGCAATACACATTGATCCAGTATGATCTACAAATACAATACTCTAATCTATAGATCTAGAGGAAAGTCTTTAAGGTACCTGGGTGTTATCAACACACTAAGGTACTAGTTTGAAGATCCGTATGATGATTCATGAAAATCTCACTTGAGAAGTAGGGTAACTGGATGACTTAAAAGTTTGTACATTTATTACAAAAGGGAATTAGGTTTTGTGCAAGGATAAAAAGGTTTTTTCACTCATTATTTACACACTTGCACTCATGAAGAAGAAAGAAGAGGTCTATGAAGAGATCCTACAATTTCCTCAAGTTCAAGTTAAAGATCGAATTCAATCAGAAAATCACTGCGACATCTACTTTAAACCCTAAGGCATGAAAAGGTACTTCTCTTCTGCAAATTCTCTTCAGATTTCTTTGGTATAATGCCTAATACAATGGTTGTTAATATCTCTGAAAGGCCAAGACCAAAATTCAAGAAACACCCTTACAAGTCACTAGAATTTGATCCCTTGGGTGCGTTTTCTAGTATTTTGCACGGTGTCTTGCATGTAGAAGATATTTGGGTTTATATCCATGCAAACATCGAAGATTTTGGAGACTCAAAATTCATTGACATCTATCAAAAATAGTTAATAAATGAGAATTTTGAACTCAGACATGAATTCAAGACCCTAAGGGACAAACACTTCAAACATTGCATACATTTTCCATCTTTTGCAGAAGACGAATGGGTCCAGTATGTTCTAAGTAGGATGAATGATAATTTTATGTGGCTAATGAGGCCATTCAAGATAACCAAAGATGCCACCAGGGCTCTAACGGGACTCCATTCAACTGGTGGGTTACTCGCACTCAAATCCATAAAGAACCAAACGGTAACTGAAGCCACCGGATCAAAATTTGACAAAAGACCAATGACTATAAATGACATCATGGATCCAGATGTCAAGTTTGCTTTAATAATAATTGGCTACAAAATCTACCACTCAAGTAGGGAAAACTCTTTGTCTGGTATAGCAATCTATGATGCATATCAGATGCTGAAGGAAGATGTAGATTATGATTTGTGTGAGCTTCTACTGAGTCAACTAATGGAAAACTTGCAGAAAATCAAGAAAGATAAGAAAAACTCTTTCAAATATGGTAGTCTAATATTGTGTCTATTTCTCTACTATATGAATGAGCTGCCTGGATCAAAGGGTTGGGTCTGGCAAAATGATAAACTTGTTGCAATTCAAATAAGAGATTACATGTATGGACTTGGTAATGCTCAAGCCCAAGACTCAGCTCTCTGGGGTTACTTCAAAAATTTCCAAAGCATGATGCATGCCAGAGAGAAAATACTACAATCAATAGTTGAGAAATACAAATACATGGTCTGCTTCATGGTTGACACTGATCAATGCCTAATGGAGGCAGTTGAGCCAATAACTGTGCAGATAATTCCCATGGGATATGAGGTTGATGAAAACATTTTGGAGGTACATGTTCAACACTTGTTGAGCCAACCTAAAGACACTAAAGCACAAAGGTTTGGCACCTTTGTAGAACTAAGCATAAAAATACATGTTGAATTGAGGTAGCTTGAGATAAAGAGAAAAGTAAGAAAGGAAGTTGAAGAATTTTCCAAAAGATTTGTCATATCAAAGGAGGCAGTAGATGCCAATAGAGAGAATATGGAGAAGACAAAAAAAGAAAGACAAGAAGCAAAGAAAGAAAGCATTCCGGTGTAAGCCTCCTCCCAGACTAGATCTTCCAAAAGTTTTTCTCATGTCACTACTATAAGCTCAAAGACTACCAAACCGAAAGTCAATCCATCCAGGAAAGGAGAAAAGAGAATGAAGACCAAAGACACAAGGTCATATGATGAAGAGACATAATTAGATGAGGCAATGAAGAAAATGAAGAAGAAAAGAACGTCCGGGAAGTCCTTTGATGGCAAAAATGAGGAAGAGAAAACAAAGGAATTTGTTGAGAAACCCACTCTTTCAATTGAAGACATCATTAAGGCAGTCACTGTGGATGGAAACTTGTAGCCACTAATAGAATTTTATGATGAATACAATGATGCAGGCAAGATAATATTTGAGGAGGCAACTGTTAGGTATTTGAATATCTATAACAAAGCATACATTGAAATAATTTCATTAATTTGTAAGAGCCTAGAAGAAGTATTGGAGAAAAGAAAAGACAATGCGAAGGCAAAAGACTTAGAGATCCAGGAGCAGATAGTGATACATCTATTTCCTTCTATCACTCCAAAACAAATGGACATGGTTTTCAAGGATTGTAAAGATGATTTCCGGAGCAAGTCCCAAATGAATAAACTCATGATTGGAGAAACTGGTCAAATAGCTAATGAAAAAAAAGAAATTCTTCGGAAAGCCTTGAAGAGATTTAATCTTCCCATTGTAGAGGAAGCAGATGAAGAGGCTTCTACCATGGATGTTAAAGGATTGAAAGTAATCAATGAAGGATTCTCTGACAAGGATGTCGAAGGATTAAAGAAAATAGATGAAGAGAAATATGAGGACTTAGACTCCTCTATTCTGGAAGAGGAAGTTCACAAAGCAATAAACTCTGGTAATGTCATTCCTCTGGATCCCACAATTGCCATGTAAAATCTTCCAAGGACTGAAGAAGAAGGGGAAGGAAGAAGAGAAGAGAAGGAGAATCAAGAGAAAGAGGATAAGGTAAAAGAAGAAGAACAAGCAGAAAAGGTTGGTGATGACTTATCCAAACCAGTCAGTCCTGGTATCTCTAAAGGAAAGAAGTCTTGATCACCAACAAGAGACACTGCAGAGATAGTACATAATTTCCTAGACAAAGAAATGATGGTGTTGGATGAACCTGAGTTGATTCAAGGGCCACTAAATTTTGACTCTCTCTCCTGTTCAGATAATGAAAGTAGCATCTTTTGCTTAGGCCAAAGCAAAAGAGAAACTTCTAAAATCACACATGGAAGATAGTGAACTGTTGAATATTACATCTAGTGTACTAGAAAAGATCATACCTACATATCAAAAGGATGCATCTACCTCTCCATCTAGTAACTTGAAAAACTTGGTTAATTTTGTCAATTCTCACTTTGAATCTCTTGAAAAATCTACAAAAACTAAGGTCTGGAAAGAGTTCTCTAAAAAAAGGTTCAGTGAGGTACAAGGACTAATTAACAATGACAAAAGAACCTTAGACATTGGAATCAAGAGCATTGAAAATGCTCTTAAGGATGGAGGAGATATATATAATTTATGTTTATCTTTGCCTGAAATTTCAAAGGACATCGAAAAGAAAATGAAAGAACAAGAAGAAAAGTTACTAAGCCTATCTCAGAATTTTGATCCTCTTACCATCTCTCTGGTAAATCAAGAATGTCAAGCAGTTGTTATCATAAATGAGATAAAGGAACTAGCTAAGGAGAAGAGGCATCTGATGGATAGAATGGGTGAACTCAGGGGAATAATCCTTCCTAAGTTAGAAGTATTGCATGATGCTTTAAGAGATGCTCAAAGTATATCTTGGACTAGTAATCTGATAGATTTGAAGAGGGAAGAAGCATATGTGTTTTTATTAAGTGGACACATCTCCATTTTCTATAGAATGAAGAGGAGTTGGGCCACAAAAATTATACAGTTGAAGACAACCTTTGCGGATATATTTAAGTATATGTAAGTATAATGTATGATTTGTATATACATATGCGGCCATGCATATAATAATTTTTGCACAATTTTGGTATGTGGATTCCACCCTTTACCATTGATGTCAAAGGGGGAGTGAAGAGTAGTGAAAAATGAGGAATTCAGCAAAGGGGGAGCTCTGGTAAAGAATGCAAAGAAATAGAGCACAAGCAAAGGTGGAGTTCCTGTGACACTTAGCCATTTTTCACTAAGTGTTGCCATCAATGCCAAAGGTGGAGATTGTTGGAAAGAGACACTGTCTAGCTTCATAAGTGTTGTCATTGATGGCAACAAAGTCTGTTCTACACATCTGTAGTACATAATATACCTATACCAGAAGTCAGAGTGAAGATTGTTTTGGTCCAGTGGACAAGAACAGAGTATGCAACATGGTCTGTCAATCAGGTCCGGATCTCTCAAATGGTGTAACTCAATAAGTTGTGGAGTTAGACAAGTCAAGAAGGGTATCATGACTATTGTATTTTAGATATTTAGCCTCTGGTGATAAAGCATGAAAAAGATATCAGCTTCTGAGTGATGGGTTCCAGTTAGACAGAGCAGATAGAGGAAGAGCTGACCGACAGAGTACCAGACTTCAATCTGGATGTATGAAAGGTGTCGATCAAGTAGTTTGTGGCATTATAAATTATTGGCCAACATGATTAATGACTTCTATGTCTAAGTTTTTGGTGCGCATCATCAACCAAGCAAGGATTCAGCCGATAGAACAGAAACTTGCAAATATCTCAAATGTTCTTGTTGCCGACTATGAAGTTGTTGGAAATCCTTGATGTGGATATATTTATTGAATGGATTTAAGCTTGTGGGAAATATGTGAATTGTAAAGTTGAATATAATATAGAAAAAGTTGCAAAAACAAAGATCTGAATCCAAAATAAGACTGAAGAGTGATATTGAGCAGAGGAAGAATGAAATGTGCCAGATCAGTATACAGTGCCTAACCAGAACTAAATTCTTGCATGTATGGATGTTGTTCATCAGTTCAAATACTGTGGTATCATTTGTAAGCATTTGTAGATAGTGAGTCTCTTGTAGGCAGTGAGCCTCTTGTAAGCAGTGTGCTCAGGTAGTGAGCCCTAATTGGCAAGAGCCAAATCTGTACTCCTTATTCTTTTAACAGAGAATACAATCTTGGGTTAGTCATGCTGTGGTTTTTCCCTTAACAGGGTTTCCACATAATTTTTTTTGTGTTGTGTGTTAATTTCATTTCAGTTTTATGGTTACCTTTGCTTTCATGTTTTGATATAGCACTAAATGTTAAGATAAGAAAAGAAAGTTAAAAGAAGAAAAGTAATAAGATAACTAATTCATCCCCCCTCTCAGTTATCTACATTGTTTTCAACATATACATCATTCAGCTATAGAAGAGATGAAAATGAAATAATCATTATAATTGATTTTATCTAGCATGTTTGTTTCATGTGTAGGTATAGGATATGTTATGTAG
Source organism: Cunninghamia lanceolata (assembly GCA_027924645.1). Lineage (NCBI taxonomy): Eukaryota > Viridiplantae > Streptophyta > Pinopsida > Cupressales > Cupressaceae > Cunninghamia > Cunninghamia lanceolata. The sequence goes on along the minus strand of BSBN01000334.1, from coordinate 10,429,521 downwards.
CTGTTTGAAGACATATCAACATGTGGTGTCAGGGAGCTCCCACAAGGGTTGAACCCAGCATGTTGCCCCTGAATCACAAAGGGGATGGAATGAAAAGAGATCATTATTCATATTGTTTAAATTGAATAACTAAACTGAAGGACTATCAAATCAATCAGGTGCATCAGTTTTAAGAATAGGACACACTCATGATTACAATTGAAAAAATGAAGTGAAACCATAAGGATGAACTAAAGTCATATAGGACAATATCTAATGCATAAGAACAACTATCATTGTTGTTCAATTGTCATTGAGGAAGTGAAAGTCATAAATGAGCATTGAGACAATTCAATGATGTTTAGAATTGAGTACAGAATAACAATGATCAAAATAGGATAATCAAGTGGATCATGTGTACAAATGGAGCTCAACTCTCATCAAATTCTTTTGCCATTATGAAGGAAAATTTTGTTGTTCCTATCTTAGGAGTGACAGGAAGTGGATCATATTTTCCTTTGTTTATCATAAACATCATAGATCCATGTATGGGAAGCTAGAACATCAGGTACAATCTCAACATTTGTATGTTAGATAGTTGCTAATGTACAACATCATTTAGTAAATTATGACTATTATTAGTCATATGATAGCATGAGACTAGAATCAGATATATGCATGATTGAACAATTGAAGAATTGAAGTGGATAGGCATAGTGATATAATTCCAGGATATATTGAGTGCATATTGCTTTTGATTGTCAAAAATGGAAGTTGCAGTTGTGTTCAGGAGATTCCATCATATATTATGATAAGAACATGAGTGCATTCAATATGTTATAAATAAATAGACTGCAGATTAGATCACATATTATAGATTGAAAAGAACATTGCCAAGTATATGTAGAGATCAAAATACAGCTCACAAAAAATGGTGGTAATACTAAAGCTTCGACATAGTCATCTATAGGAAGTGAATACATTATCATCACAATTGTAGTAAATCAAGAAAGAAAACATCATGATTCAGATTGAATATAGCTAGATCAGTCAAATGCATTGCCTCAGATATATGATTGTATAAGTATCAAGTAGCAATTATCAACATGATAGCATTAGCTAAAATAGTAGCTTTGGTTGATATATTTCAAAAAAGAAGAATTTTAGTGTTACATAATGCTATAGGAAAGAGTAATAAAACATTCAGATGCTAACTAGAGGTAGATTTATTAACACCATATGTTACCATGTTACAAGAAAAGAACATCTACAGGAGAAAATAGACAAATCTGGACTTTTTTTTGCATATATTGTCAAAGCACAACACCATATTATTATTTTTTTTTACAATAAAGATCAAATAGAGATAAGTGTCCATCATGCAGTCATGTAGTAATAAATCATGTTGTTACATGACAAAATTTCCGTGTTGGGAGCTCGTGGCCAAATATATAGTGATTCTTCAAAATTTCCAAACCCATTTCAGTTTGCATTGAGTAAGCACAGTTGCAAAAGTAAAGAGTAGGGTTTTGAGCTATGTAAGCTCAAGAGACATGTATGACTGCTCAAATATGCAAAGTATGCCCATGGGCCTGTGATGGAAAAAGTAAACAAATGGCAGATGTAAAAGAGAAATGAGAATCTTGAAAATCATTTTAAGTAAGGTACTCTAAATAATGATAAACATGTATACATATAGTTGCGGGTCCAAGACTGGGTTTTTCAGAGTAAATCAAACGCATTACCATTCAAGCAAATCTAGTTTGCATCTTGCCTAAATTTCATTGTTTCTTTTTGTATAAGAAAAGATAAATGTTGATATAGAAGACAAAGAAGGGTTTCATCCCGAGCAAGTGTAATGTTCAGGAAACACTTAAATGCACAGAGATATCATTATGCAAGTTGCGGCCTCATGGAAGCAAGTGAACATGAGATACATGTGTTTAAATCCATTTTTCATACAGGCATCATAACCCTTATGGGTTTTAAATACAGGCACCAAATACAAGTAGTATAAAAGTAGCCACGACCTTTCAAAGGGTAAACATAGAAAATGAATATATATGAGGCACAAGATATCATGTATAGGCCCAACAAATACAGAAAAGACTAAAACATGGAGTTCGATCTATGCAAATACAACAGAGCACTACAAATACATATTACCATGGCCTGCCAAAACAAGTAGGTTATGAATGTAATATTCAAATGATGTAAAGTTTAGGAAGTGAAACTCACCTTGCCAAATACTCACAGCTGAAAAGATTCTTCTTTTTGTTTCATTTTTTGCCCTCAAATGGAGCTAAAAAAATCATAGCAATGGTGGCCCAAACATAGGAAATGAAGTGGCAATGAAATAGAGGTTAACAAGTGCACAAATCCATCAGAAAAGAGGTTTTTGTCTCCACTCTTGGCCAACCGGATGATTGGTGCCTATTGCAGATGATCTAAGAGAAGTTCTATGGAGCATGGCATGTTGTTTGAGGAAGATTTGAGTCCCAGCTATGTTTGGCCAACAGTGTAATGGTTTGTATGAAGCGTTTTAAGTCATGTGATTGTAATTTCTTGTAATGCCTATCTTGGAGAATGTTCCAAATAGATGATTGTAAGGCCAACTTTGATGTTCATTCCAAAGTTGATGTCATGTATAAATAAGTGTTGTGAAGTCATCGAAATGTGAGGGTGTGAGTGAAGATGTGGATGTAGTGAGGAAGTGGGTGGGGACAAAGAAGAGGTGTTGTAAACTTCAATGGAATTGAACCTTGACATGGAGAAGATGTTTCTTAGTTCAACCTTTCAGTGTTAATCTTGTGAATGTTTCTAAAGGTAGTGAGCCTCTTTTGAGCAGTGAGCTCTAGCCAATGCACCTGAAGGCAAGTGCCTTCCTTTTTTTCTATTTTTTTAATAAAGAATAAATCTTGTGGGTTAACCGCCACCATGGTTTTTCCCTTAACCGGGTTTCCACATAAAAATCCTTGTGTTATGTGTGTTGATTATGTTTCTGCTCATGTGTTGTTGATTTGTGCTTTCATGATTATATCATTAATCTATTAATAAGTGGTTAAGAAGATTAAATGCAACAAAAGATAAAAGCTTTGTGACAACTAATTCACCCCCTATCAATTGTCTGACCTAATTTCAACAATTGGTATGAGAGTCGTTTCCTCTAGAAAAATCTTGATCACTTGAGGAGATCCAGGATGATGACATACATAAGGACAGTCCAAGATTTGATGGAACAAATTACTCTCTTTGGAAGAATCGCATGGAGTGTCATTTACAATGCATGGGTGATCCTTATTGGTTGATAACTAAGAATGAGTATACTCCTCTGGAGAATGGTCCTACAATTCTAGATCAAATCAAAGAAGCTGAATACAACATTTTGGCTAAGGAAGCATTGTTGAGTGCCCTAACTGATATAGAAATGACAAATGTCTTGGAATTGAAAACTACTCATGGAATCTAGAAGAAGTTGGAAACTCTGTATGAAGGTGATGCATATGTCAAATGTGCTAAGCTACAAATCTTGAAGGGTAGATACAAAATTTTGAGGATGAGTGAAGATGAAAACATCACTTCCTACATGCAGAAGGTGAATGAACTTGTGTGCAGTATTAGGTGTACTGGTGGAAAACTAGAAGAATTAGAGATCGTTGGCGAAGTGCTCAGATCCTTACCTACTTCATACAAGCACAAAGTGGCTGCTATTGAGGAAATCAGGACTGTGACAGATGTTACAAGGGATTGGTTGGTTGGCAAGCTTTCAGCATTTGAAATGAGTGAGTTTGGTGATTCTCTTCCTAAATCAGAATCTTCTTTTAAGGCCAGTGTTTACTGGAAGCAAAGATTTGATTCAGGTGAAAGTTCTTCAAGAAGACTAACTAGATATGAGAAGACAAGAAAGGAACTTGAAGCTCTTATTGGAAAAAGATTACCAAGAGGATTCGGTAAGTATGAAGGAATGTTTCCGTTCAAATGTTTTGCTTGCAATAAGATTGGTCATTTTGCTTCAAGATGTCTGGAAAGGGTTTCAAAGCCAAACCCTAATAGACCTAGGCTTAAGAAGAAATACTATTATGTCCAAGAAGCTGATGATGAAGGAGTCAAAGATGAAGAATCTAATATGGGAAGTACCTCTGGAAAGTAATGGGTGTTCATTTCTATCAAAGAAGAAGATCTATTGCCTACTGAATCTACAAGCTACATGAATGTGGAAAGTGCCTTGGCTTCTCAGGTTGAAGGAAAGCATGAATGGGTGATTGACAACGGATGTTCTCATTACATGACAGGTGATAAAAGTAAGTTTGTAAGTATAGAAAGATATGAAGATGGAATTGTGAAGTTTGGAGACAATTCAGCTGGTAGAATTTGTGGCAGAGGATCCATCTCTCTTGATGGTAAGCATAACACTAATGATGTTTTGTATGTAGAAGGGTTGAAGCATAATCTTCTCAGTGTTGGATAGTTGGTTGACAAAGGGTATGATCTTCGATTCAAGGATGGAAAATGCAAAATTTTGGAAAGCTCTGGAACTGAGATTGCATTTGGTACATAGACTAGAGGTAATATCTTTCATTTAAGTGGTATCGGTAAGAGTTGTTTGATTGCTTAGATTGATCAGAGTTGGTTATGGCATAGGAGATTGTGTCATATAAACCTTGATAATATTTTCAAGATAAGTACTACTCAGGTTGTGAGGGATCTTCCAAAGCTTGTAAAACTTGCTAATAACATGTGTAAGGAATGTTAGTTGGGAAAACAGAGCAGAACTACATTCAAAAGTAAAGAACAATTTTCAAGTGGATTGTTAGAACTTGTGCACACTGATTTGTGTGTTCCTGCCAGAGTTAGGAGTCTACAAGGAGATAGATATTTTATGTTTCTGATTGATGATTACTATTGGATGATGTGGGTCACTTTCTTAGGAGAGAAATCAGAGGCTCTTGACAGATTCAAGGTATTTAAGACTAGGGTGGAGAATGAGATTGGTGCGAAGATAAAGTGTGTGAGATCTGACAGAGGTGGAGAATTTACCTCCAGTAAGTTTAATGCATTTGTGAAAAGCATTGAATAAGAAGAGAATTATTTTCTCCTAGGACTCCTCAGCAGAATGGAGTTGTGGAAAGGAAGCATCGGACTATTCAAGAGGCTGCCAGAACCATGATGATGGAGGAAAATGTTGCACATGTCTATTGGAGAGATGCTGCTAGTACTGCTATCTACACTCTTAACCAGGTGTTGTTTCATGTCGACTACAGAGAGCCTTTCTCAAAACTTCAAAAGTAAAATGAGCCTAAAAGAATAGGGTTTTAGATGTGCTTTGTGCTTTAGGGTTTCTTTACCCTAATTCGAGTTGTGATTTTAATCACATTTTATCATTAATGAAGGCACATGCTAATACCCATCATGGTATTAAGTATCTCTTGCATTTTTCCTATGTCTCAAAGACTTGAGGAGGGGTCAAAAACTATAGAAGACTTTAGGTCTTTCCTTCCACCTTATGAAGTTTTAATACCTTACGAAACATTTTAGTCCCCTTTCAAAGATAATACACATGGCATGGACTTTAAGCCTTTTGATATTTATTGCCTAGGTAATATGTCCTTAGTACAATTTAGAAACCTTTTTGAAATATGATATAGGTTCATATGCCTTGGGTGATTTTCTTTTGCAGAGACAGATGAAGATAACCCCTCAAAGGCTTTTATTTTTGCAAATTATATATAATGTCTTGTTATCTTTTTATGATTTTTTATAGAAAAATCAATTGCTGTGTAATGTATATACTTGGCAAAATTATAAGCCTTGTATTTTCATTTTTGAAAAAAATCAAATCAAACCAGGATATACTTTTAAACTGTAATAACAATGTAAGGTTTTGTTTTAAAGGAATGATTTATAAATTGCTTTAAAATTAAAACTATTTTATGCAATTAAAGCTATTAAAGAAAATCAAATACCCTTTTCTAGATTTGATTTATTTTTGAGGTAGATGTTGACAAAAAACTGAGTTACTTGGGCAGACAAAGCAATTTTTTGGTGGGGCCACATGAGAGGATCTTTTTGGTAGTTTGTTTTCACAGTTTGGAGGAGATTTGAAGGCTTGTTTTTTGGCTTTTCTGAGGAGCTTGAAAATGGATTGATATATCTATTATTAGGAGCCTTTTTCTAGCTTTTTAGAGGGATGATTCTACAGGATATATGGCAGAGAGAGTTTTTTTTCACAGTTCCAGTTAGAGTTAGAGTTTTTTTTAGAGATCAAATTTCATTTCTTTAGAGTCTTCTTCTCACATTGAGAGAGTTGTACTTTCAAATTTTGTACTCATTACTCCTTCCAGTTTATAGAGAAGCAGTTTTTCTTCCCATTTGTGGATTCATTTGCAAAGTTGATTTGATATTGCATTTTGATAGTCTTTTATACTTTGTTTTGTCTTAAATTTTGTTATGGGTACATGCAAGTGTTTTATCTAATTTAGGTTGCATGTTGTGTTTAGATGAGCCTTCATGTCAAATATTTATGAATTGGGTATCAACAAGGGGTTGTGAGAGTTAAGTTCTGTGAATTGATTGTGGGTAAGATTAGGTAGAGAATTAAATATTGGTGCATCACTTAGAAGTTATTTGTTTTATTTATAGTTATCCTTCTATCCATTATCCCCTGCAAGTTAATTAGATTAGGAAAATCATAAGGAGAACCAGCTCAATCTGGAGATTCACTCTCAATATAAATTACCCACAATCTGAGAGTGTTTCCATGTTGCAACAAGATAGTAAAGTTTATCTTTGCTAAGGGTGCAATTCTGATTGCCAATAATACAATTTTGAAATATAATCCATGTCAAAAGAACTAGTTTATGAGGGTCACTACTTCTAAACATAATTAGTCTAGGAGGGTACAAGGCATCATAAAGAGTAGAGTTCAAAATGCTCCTTTGAATGCAACACACAATTTAAAGAAAAAAAGACAAATGTATGGCAAGAGGAAAGGACTTATGAAAGAAATAATTGAGTGAAGATAGAAATATCACTCATGCAATACTCAAGCTACTACCTATGCAGCATAGCTGAAAATTCCTTATTAACAATATTCTAAAGTTATGCATTATTTTTATTATCTGATGATCCTTATGACATTATTTATTTACTAATAACTAAAGGGGAGTAGCATTGCCCAGCTAGGTTGATGCAAAAGTAATAAGGTTAAAAGATAAAAATAATATTTATGACCTTTTTATAGTGAGATTCCTACCCTAATTGATGGTGGAGGTCTTTCTTCGCTTTTGACCTAACCCCTAGCGGCCCATAAAGAAAAGATCTCTCTGCCCTAATGAGCCACCATACATAGGTTGAAAGCACAGGAGGATGAACCAGTAGTACCCATCTCATCAACGACTAAGCAGTCGGTCAAGGCAGCTGAAGGAAACGTGGTATGAGGAGTAGGATTAGCACCTTTGCATAGATAGTGTCCATAACCGAGAGGCTTGGAATGATTTTCTTCTTTTTTTTATGTTTTCTAGCTAGTGAATATCATGAATGCTTTTCTTTTTTGTGTTGAATCTTAATTTGTGTTGGTTTAGGCCTCCAAGAGGAGCGGTGACCCACTGGCACCACACTCTAGAAAATGAATAGTCTCATAGGCAGATAGACACCCCGTTCAAGTGAGATAGCATGGTCCTGTTGCACAGGTTCATCTTGAATATCCCTTGGGTCTGCTTTACCTCTTTTTGTTTCTTCTTAGGGTTTTCTATAGGCTTCTATATCATTTTGGTACAATATTTAACTGGATCTGTTGTTCCTTGAAGCATGAGAGTACTCTCTCTTCTCTCTTTTAGCTCTAATAGCTTGGCTTTACGCATGCAAGGACAATGTAGAAGATCTAGTGCCCCTAAGAGGTGGTCTCAACCAAACCCAAGGCCAGGCCTTTCTCCAGTTGCAGAGCACAATTTAAGAAGGGGGGTTTTAAATGCATTTGGATACATGTATTTTTTTTCTATCAAGCCCATTGCTGATAGGTACTAGTTTAAAGCTGAGTTTTAGCTTCCCTTCAAGAGCAACATGGTAGTGCCCTTATGTAGTTTAGTTCATTCTAAGTGAAACATACTATCTTTCCTAAGATATTTGGTTGGTTCTACGTATAAGTTTCTGAATCCCCTTTGTAGCTATAGGGAGTTCAAATTTAATATTATGATTAGAAGATGTTATCTGTGAAACCTTAACTTCAAGTTTACACAAAACTAAATATGAGAATCTTTTTTCTAAGAGCTATGGTATAGTTATTAGAGGGCATTCTTTCTTTCATAGCCTTTGAAACAAGGCTCTACATGTGTGAGTTATGCAGCGAAGTAAACACTCCAGCTATAAATCGAGTCATAAGAGCAAGTTTTCTTTGGTGTTGATTTTGTTGACCACATAATTTCTTGCCTAAGTGATGCCCTTTTGTACAGGAAACTTAAGTTAAACTCTTCCTTGTTTGCAACACTATTGGGTGATTGAATCGGACTGCCATATTTATAAATTTCAATGTCCTCTATCTTTAAGAAATTTATAGGGACACTTGAAGAGTATACACATCTCATATATTTTCCTTTCTAAATGCTATCAATTCATGGGAGAGAAATCTGTTTGCTAACTTAGTGAGGAATTGTACAAAATGTTGCATTACTTGCACTATAATTTAAAGAAATGAATATTACCAAGTCCTATTTTTTAGTAAATTATATTTTTCTAGTTTCTTTATTTATTTTTCTTGTGGGTATATTTTTTGTTAAACAAAGAATTCTTTTTTTACAACCAACAATTTAAGATAAGGTTAATTTTTTTCTACTTACAGAAAGGAAATTACTACTATCTCTTGTATCTAATAAAATGCATAATACAGGTACAAATTACATCAGATATTTGCTTTCATTAAATATAGTCAATACAGTTTTCAAACTTCTTATACAGTCTCAAATTCCTTACATAGTGGAAGCAAATCACATACTACATAATATATACATAACATAGAACCACATTATCATAGAACATCAGTTTTCTCAAGAAACTCTTAGGGACACCCAAACATTATTGGGTTGCACAGATGTAGTCTTTTCTTTGGTATTTTTGCTTCTGAGTGATTTCATTTCACCAGGTCACTTTTTCCAACAGTCTTCCAACCTTCAAGAGAGCCAAAGATTCTTGGGTGTAGCTAGTGGGAGGCTCACCTCCCAACCTAGGGCAGTAACTACCCACCTCCGAGCTAGGGGAAAACACAAGGAGACCCAGGTACACTTTACACTCATTCGATAGACCCACACAATTTATACTTGCATAAACTCATAATAACAAATTGCATTCAAGATACTCTACACATTCATTATGTATTCACATTTACATAGCCAAAAGAAGGCTTTGTAAAAAAAAGGCCTTCATAAGGGTAGAAAGAGATAGCATCCTGTAGGATAATTTTTGCCTTCCATAGATAGAATTTTCTTCATTTCAAGGGTACTCATACCCCTTTTCTTTGTTGTTGGGTACTCTTACCCATAAACTTGAGCTCTTTTAAATCTAGTTTCTTGGGTATTCATACCCCTTCAAAAAAAGAAATTCAAGAACCTGAAATTGAGTACTCTAACCCATTAATTGTTCACTTTTAGAATTGTGTATAAAATTGGGTACTCTTACCGATTGAATATTCAGATTATAGTAGTGAAACACTGGGTACTCTTACCCATTCAGAACTCCTACAAGACCTCTTCCTTCTGTCCCACAAACATAATTTTACACAACAATACATAACAGTTTGGAACATTCAACTTTATGGCGACAAGCATTACAACAACACTAAGCACATCATACAGACTGATATTTTTTTGTTTTAAGAGTAACAGTAATAGGATTTTAACAACACAATTGTCATTCCAAAACTAAAATTCAAGGTAAAGTGAGATGTTAGATCCTACCTAGAATTTACTTCTGAAATGTTCAATTCTACAATTAGCTCCTGTTCCTCTAGATTGATGTGTTTCTATCCCCTCTCCTTCCTTTTTTTTTGCAGTAGTCAGTAAAAATAGAAGAAAACCCTCCTTCTACTCTTTTTACCCCTCCTTTATACCCTTTATTCACACCTATCCCTGTAGGCAGCATGTATCCTTCCAAGTGGACAACATGTGTCTTCCTAACAACCAGGTTAAATAATTTTTAAATTAATTCCATTCCAAAATAAAAATGCTAGAAAAATATTGCCCAAAATATATTTTTTTCTTCATTTTGTGGTGTATTTTAGAGGGGCCCACCTAGGTCTAGGATAGGGATACCAAATTTTATTTTTATCTTCTTATTTTTCAAATGAGAAAGGCATTAATTTTAATTAATTAATAATGAAATTAGACCAACAATTTTATCTTATATTGACAAGTCTAACACATTGGATAACTAATATTCTAATGACTCATATAGACAATCATGACTCACATTAAAAACATAGAATTTATATATGCATGACACTACCATAATACAATGACATCACATTAACAGGGACCAACATACTGGATACTGATGCACAACATACGAATACACAAGGGACCTAGGCCTATCCATATAGGCTAGGTCAGCTAACCGGGGAACTACAACAGGTCTCTGGGTGTTTTTCATATTTCCACTGGCTTAACCTGTACACTCATTGTTACATCACCAGTACAATAATGATAGTTGAAGCGAAAGATAAAATTAACCATTACTACATCAAATACATGTATTCTAAGAATTCTAACAACATGACAAAATCAATTCAAGACCACATTAGAGACTACACATATATGTATGTCAATGAAGTCTAAATAATAAAATTATATAGCAACAATAGTCACAACTCTACTGCAAACTATATATAGCATTAAGAACAATATATAACCATATCTCGAGAAGCAACATAATCCACTAACAAAATACAAAGCAAGATCCAACATCATCACATAAAGTCAAATGAGAGTATGTATTATCAAAGTATGTGTCATCCATGAATCCAAAACAAAATCAAATAACTAAGTTGCCAACCATAGAATGTCTCATCATAGATCTACTACAGGAAAATGCGTAATCACTTTCCACCATAATGGCCGTATTGAGGAGGGGCTTTACATCCTCCCCCCTAGGCTTGGACTTCCTCCTAAAAGTGCTCAAAAAGGTGAGGATATAGAATCCTCATAGCAGAAGTGCCCTCCCAAGTGGCTGTAGACTCATCATATCTGTACCACTGGATCCTGACTTGTTCCAACTCTCATCCTCGAAGGCCCAACATCTGACGAGCCAAGATATGAGGGGGCTCCAATCTTAGTTGTCTGTCCTCCTCTACATATAGATATGCCCAACCCAAAACATGAGAAGGATATGGATATAACATCTCAAAATAGAAACATGAAATACATCATGGATGGGTGATAGGCTAGGTGGCAAGTGTAAACAATAGGCTACAAGTCCTATTCACTCCAATATCTCAAAGGGGCCCACAAAATGAGGTGATAGGTTAGAGCCCTTTCAATAATGGATTGGATTCTTAAGCAGCCGCGCTCTCAAGAAAACTCTGTCAGCCACTGAAAAAGATTGATTTGTCCTCTTAGTGTCTGCATACATCTTCTGTTGATCTTAGACCTCCTATAACCTCTGGCAAATCACTATCACCTATTGCTCCATATCCTACAATAGCTCTAGCACAAAAGCAACTCTATCCTCAAAATGATCCCATCTCAATGGAGTCTTGCACAGTCTGCCATACAACGGTGCCATACCCAATGAACTGTGAAAATTGTTATTGTAAGTGAACTCCACTAAATATAAGTACTCCTTTTACCTAGACTGATGATCCATAATGTACATCCTCAGCATGTCCTCAAGCACTTGATTAACCCTCTCTATCTAACCATCCATCTCAGGATGGTAAGTTGTACTAAAATTAAGCTAGGTGCCCAAAGCTTGCTGAAGTGTTGTCTAAAAAGTAGAAGTAAACACTAGATCCCTATCTGAAATGATCCTGCAAGGTACCCCATGCAATCTAACAATCTCATCCATGAATACCCGTGCCATGGATGATGCTATATAATTGGTGAAAAGTGGGCTAGCTTGGTCAACTTGTCAACCATCACCATGATGGCATCATGGCGTCAGGCAGACATGGGTAGACCAACTATGAAATCCATGAAAATAGTATCCCACTTCCACTCTAGAATCTCATGGGGATATAATAGTCTTATGGGGTACTTGTTGATGATTGTTTTGATGCAATCATAACAATAAGTTAAAATTCACATAAAATGAACTAAAACTATACTTGAAAGACAAGAAGGAATCATTTGGTGATTCAACTAATCCCAAGTCTACAATGGTTCGGTTGGTCAAGTTCAGTTGGTCAATGTGAAGCTGTAATGTTCAAGGGGCCTTACGTAGTTTAGGTTTGTTTGGTGGCTTACTGGACTAAGAATATGCAAAAAGGTCATAGATTTCAACAAGTATTCTGTTCATTTGCATACAAGTGTTATCGGGCTGCAAGTTTTAGATGGTTTTCTTGGATTTTTGCAGCTGTCTTCCTTATCTATTTATGAAAACTGTCTACTTATAGCTCTGTTATCATGCTTCTTCAAATTTGAGACAATTTCCTCTGGATTTCTACGTTTTCAGCTAAATATTTCAGATGGGTTGGGAAAAGTTAGAAAGATCTAAACTATACCTCATTTAACCTACCGAAGGATCTAATTGTTTCTGTTATGCACTATGTAAATACCACAGTAATTTGATCAAATCCACAGTAAAAACCTTAAATGTAAGTCCTGAGCATTTTCACAAACATACATTTAAAATTGCAAGCTCTCAAAGAAGATATTTCAAAACACAAAGAAGAGCAGGAGAACACTCAGAAGATAGATGCAGAACTCCAGATTCTATTGTATTAGAAACGAATAGTCATACATGATTTACAATGTAGGAATGACTCTTAGTTTCATTGATCATACTACAGAGAACTTACAAGCTTTACAGATACAGTAAGGCAGCTAGACATTCCACGCGCACCTTACTGCAGACAAACAGGCGACCTCCTTCTTCTACTTCTAAACTATTCTAACTTGCTGTATGTTCCTAAAAAAGAAATTCTATTGTAGCCACTGTTGCCTTCCTAAAATCCCTGTTGTAAAGTATTACAGTGTAGAGAGGCACAATATAAAGACATTTTGATTGTCCTCACTACAGCAAAAAACCTAACTGAACCCCTGGTTCAAACCCCTGATTACAGCAATAAATACAGGTGAACTAGTTCTCAAAAATATCTCTGAGCAGTTGTCAAATCTGGGTGAAATATTGCCCCTTCTGAGAAGTTCCGGCAGCTGGGTAATAACTTCTGTCTGTCTTTTGTGATAATACTCTCAGCTGCAACTCTGTTCTTCACTTGAATGGCCTTGACTTTTTCGCACTTCATCCTTATCTTCTTGCTCCTGAGATCAGATCTTCTACCTCCATGAGGTCACTGTGTTGACCTTCCAGCTGCTTCCTCAACTGCAAGCCTGCAAGACAAGACAAGCAATAAGTATTCCATTTATCACATAAATAGCAGGAAATTAAAATAAGCATTTAAACCCAGGTGACTGCGCAAGATTGTGGAAATCGGATCAGAATGCACTCAAAAACGCATCCAAAATGCGCTCAGACTTCTCAAACTTCATCGGGTCAACCATCGCTGACCGAAAAAATGCCAGAGGCGCCAAAAAAAACACTTTAAAACTCCACTGCTTCATTTCCCGCCCATCGGCATGATATTCACTGTCGGTGCGTCAAAAAAACATACTGGCCGACATTCACTTCATCATCATGATATTTCGCCTCTGCATATTGGAGAAAAGAACAACATCATCATCATCATCATGATGAAGGAGAATAGGAGGATATGAAGATAATCCTGCTGCCGAGGAAAGGAAGATGATGGTGACGTCATCATGATATTCGGGCTTCATTGAAATGCTAAGGATGATGTCATCATCATGTTCAGTTAAGATCAGGGGATAATTGTGATATCGGGTCACCTAAGGACCATGATCAGGATGATGAATGTAATATGATCCTTTTGCGGCCAAGGTAACCCTCTCGAAAGATCAGGATGATGATGATCATCATCATATTTGGGGCTTTTGTCGAACTTGGAATAAGACGTCATCATCATATTTTGGCAAACGGATCGTGCTTGAAAAATATCCTGTTTGAAGAAAAAATGATGATGATGATCATCAGGATATTAGCTTTTTCGTTTATCAGATCGGGATGACGTCATCATGATATCCGGGGCCTTCGTTAAACTTAAAACATGACGTCATCATGATATTTCGCCAACCGGATCATGTTTGGAAAATATCCTGCCGAAGGGAAAATGTGATGATGATGATCATCAGGATACTTGCAAAAGGTCTTACTTCATCGGCAGGAGGACTTTGCGAAATATCAGGTGAACAAACAAGATCATGATGATCTTGACAACAGGATAAAAAATATGATGATGATCCTCCTTATTGATTTATCATGATGACATCATCATCATGTTCATTTTCGGAGCACAAGGATGAGTTGAGGTCATCATGATATTTGCGCCAGGGTGATATTGTAAAATTTGATCATGCTGTTTGAGGAATGCAATATCGACTTCTTCTGAATAGATAGGGTGATCATCATGATATTTCGCTAAGCGGAGATCAGGAGGATATGAAGATGATGATCCTCCTTCTCGAATTATCATGATGATGTTTCCAGCACTCAGCGAATTTCAGCAAATGACCCGCGAAAGATCAGGATGATGATCATGATGTTGCAAAAGGAGACCAGGAGGATATGAAGTCGTCATCATCATAAATCGAACTTCAGCAAATATCATGATGATGACCCTCCGAGAGGATTATAATACGCGCACGCAAATATGCCGAAGGTGGATTTTTCTAAGTCTGGGTGATCAGCATGATATTATAAGATTAGGTAATGTTGAAATATCATGATGATGCTCGCGATACAAAGGACCACTCGACGGGGGAACTTACCTTGACTTAAAGTTGATATCATCATGATATTTGAACCTCAAGATATTATCGGGGGGGTGCGTTTCAAATATGATGATGATGTCCTCATACAGCAAAACCAAGTTTATAAAATATGACGCTCCTAAGAAAATCATGATGCTGCATAATGCGCACAAGGCCTTTTGACGGGTAAAGGGTACTACCACCTAAGATTGACGTCCGGATATTGCGACTGCATGATTCTTAACGGGTGATAGACCAAGATCATGATGATCTTGACAACATGACTTAGGATATAAAAAAATATGATGATCCTCCTGCGAATATCAGGTTTGACCAAGACTTTGACCGTGCATAACTTTCACATATGGACGAATTTTCAAGTGAAGTAAAAGGCAAACCTGCATGAAATTTCAAGCTCTTTCTAAATATGAGGTCACAACAATAAAATATGAACTTTGACAAACTGACCTCATGATGATGACCAACCTGATCCAATATCATGATGATGAAGCACCTGACCTTCATTTTTACCAAACCGCCAGAAAGCAGAAAAACACAAGCAGAAGCAAAAAGCAAAACATCAACAGGGGTCCCCATTTTGCTAAGGAGCATAATGGGGCGTGTTGTGAACATCACAATAGTACTGGTGCTTGGCCTTGACTCTCTAGCACTGAAGGCGTCAAGCCACAAACTCCGCAATATCTCTATGCATGCCTGGCCATTAATATAGTTATCAAAGATCATAATGCATCTTCCTAACCCCTGGGTGTGCTATGTATGGTGCTATGTGAGCCTCTAAAAGAATTAATCTCCATACATCCCCACTCTGTGGCACATAGATTCATCCCCTGAATCATAACAAACTGTCTTCCTCAAGAATGAATCCTAAATACTTGCCCTCAAGGCCCCATAAGACTGCATCACACACTAAATCTCTTGATACCAATCATCCTCTGGCAACTACTAAAGAATATGTGACCTCAAATTGGTACCTAGTGTAATGGCCATGATCTCATGATGTCATCATCTCAAAGCATCTAATACCACATTCTCCTTCCCTTAGATGTAGAGCACATCGAAATCATACTCACACAGGAACTCCATCCATTGTCTATGTCATGCATTTAGATTCAGTAGAGTGAATATGTATAGACAACTACAATGATTAGAATGAATCTCAAAATGATGTCCAAGTAGAAAATGTCTCCATCTAGTGAGAGCATGTACTAATGTTGCAAGCTCTAAATCATGTCTAGGATAGTTTTTCTCATGGGTCTTGATTTTCTGTGACTCATATGTGATAACTCAACCCTCCTGCATAAGCACTACACCTATACCATCCAAAGAAGCATTTGTACAAATCACAAAATCCTAAGTCAGATCCAATATGGCTAAAATGTGAGCACTAGTAAGACACTCCTGGAGGGTCTAAAATGCCCTCTCGGACTACTCTATCCACTCAAATCTCTTCCCTTTGCACTGAAGGGAAGTAATAGGGTGAGCTATCCTGGAAAACCCCTCCACAAATCTGCAATAGTAACCGGCCAAGCCCATGAAACTCCTAACCTCTGTAACACTGTGTTGCAAATATGTGCATATGGTGTGTTGTCATTGATGTTAACATATCTCTTTGTCAGAGACAGTGAAGACAGTGTAGGTTAGCAAAGTAGATTGCTCTACATTCTTAGTGAAACAAAGACTAGAGTTTGTGGATTAAAGGGTTTGCAGAGGATTGTCTAAAGTTGCTCCAGTTAAGATTTGAGAGGTCTGCATGGAGTGTTGGTGAAGTTATGGCCATCTAAGCATAACTAGGTTTTTGTAATTATTTAGAAGTAATAGAGTGAAAGGAATTTGGTCTGGATTGCTCTACATTGGAATATTATGATATGTGGATCTAGAGGTATGTTTGAGATGTTGGTGTGTGTTTGTAACTCAAGTGGTTTGTGGTTTGGAGGTTTGCAAGCAATCTTTCAAGTGTGATAGTCATGACAGTTAGTGTTCTTGAGTTCCCGTATGAAGATGCAAGTGATTCTAGTGATTTGAGATGGTGTGGTTGTTCTTGTTGATTTCATTGTGCTTGTGGTGGTCTCTAGATCATGCGCCTATTGTGTTGGTGGTCTGCATTGAGGATTAAGCTCGTGGTTGAAGATTTCTCCTTGAATGTTGCTGTTCTCTCTAGTCTTGGCTGACTAGATGATTGGTACGTGTTGTGGATGTTCTAAGAGAAGCTTTATGGAGCATGGCATGTTGTTCAAGGAAGATTTGAGTCCCAGCTATGTTTGGCCAATAGTGTAAAGATTCACATGAAGTATTTTAAGTCATGTGATTGTAATTGCTTTTAATGCCTATCATGGAGAATGTTCCAAATTGTGAGGCTGACTTTGATGTTCATTCCAAAGTTGATGTCATGTATTGTTTAGGGTAAAATTTGTATTGTTTAATGTTTTATTGTTTTGATGTTTGAATCCTCCTTTCACCCTTTACATTCAAGGATCTAGGGTTGAGTGGCAATTCACTTTCATATCCTACGTCACTGTGTGTTGTTATATGGAGCCTAATCAGACTCAGAGGTTAAATTTTCCCCACTTTTATCATCGCAGTTTCCCCCCCAAATTATTTAACAGGGGCTCAGGGGAAGTGCCCTCGAAGAAAAAAATTCCTATTGCTTTATAAATGTGTCAGGAGTTATTTTTCTATTAGCCGACATAAAAAAACCCTATTTTTGTAACTACCATAAGGCTTGATAAAAGTGGCTAAGGGTTATGGTTTCTGTTGATTGTATTGTAGTATTTGTAGTAGTATTGAGTTGCAGGGATTGTTGGTTGTAATCAGTTTGATTTACTAGATAATAATATTGGACTCTCTATTGGTGGATGTAGCCCGAGTTTAGATGAAGCATGTTAAAACTTGTCTCTCACTGTTATTATTTCTTTGTATTTTCATTCCTCTGTTTAATCTTTATTTGTATTTAATTGATATCTTATGTTGGCTAACCCTAACAAGTGGTATCAGAGCCGGTTGTGTTCGATTATCATCTGCATAAAGGTCTCATGGTTGAGTGAGAGTTTCACAATTGAGTGGGAGCAAAGGTGGATGAGGTTAAATTAAAGGTCGATAAATTTAATGGGCAGAACTATCAGTTATGGAAGATGCATATGGAGGATTACCTCTATTAGAAGGATTTATGGAGGCCATTGGAAGGAGTATCTAGGGAACTGACATGAATGATAGATGAGGATTGGGAACTTCTAGACAGAAAGACACTAGGAACCATTCGGTTGTACCTGGCACCATATGTGGCATTTAATATAAAATAAGCAAAGACAACAAGTGAACTGATGAAAGATTTGGCTAAATTGTATGAAAAACCCTTAGCCTCAAATAAGGTATTCATTCTCATGAAGAGTTTGTTTAATCTGAGAATGATTGAAGGTGGATCTGTGATAGATCATTTAAATGAGTTTAATACGATTGTCAGTTAGTTAACTTCTATAAAAGTGAAATTTGATGAAGAGGTGAGGGCTCTCTTGGTTTTATGTTCTTTGCCAGAAAGCTGGAATAGCTTGGTAATGGCTGTAAGTAACTCTGTCTCTAGTTCAAACACTTTAAAATTTTATGATGTTGTTGGTGTTATCCTTAGCGAGGAAATGCGATGGAAAAGCTCAGGACGGTCCACATTAGGTAGTGTTTTGAATGTAAAAAGTAGGGGTAGATCAAAGGAGAGAGGAAAAGGTTCTGGAGGTCATGGGAAGTCACAAGGAAAATCAAAGGACAAAAGATCCCAATCCAGAGGATAGAAGGATTGCTGGTACTATGGGAAACCTGGTCATCTAAAGAAAGATTGCTGGTCTTGGAAGAATAAAGAAGGAGACAAACAAGAAGGCAATAAGGAGGCAAATGTGGTAAGTAATAAATTTGAAGATGATGCTTTGATTCATTCCCTAGATAATGTTGATGATTCATGGGTTTTAGATTTAGGGGCCTCATTTCATACTACGCCCCATAGAAATTATTTTCTTGATTATGTCCAAGGGGATTTTGGGCTATTTTATTTAGGAGATAACAAACCCTGTCAGATTGTTGGAAAGGGAAGAATTAAGATTAAGTTGCAGAATGTGAATCATTGGCTACTAGAAGAGGCAAGGTGTGTTCCAAGGCTTAGTAGGAATTTAATTTTAGTAGGGTAGCTAGCTAAAGAAGGCTGCATTGTTACATTTACTGATAAAAAATGGAAGGTTTCAAAAGGTGCCTTAATAGTAGCAAAAGGTGTGAAAGTAGTCACCTTATATCTTTGTACAGGACATACTATTCCTTCTCCTTTCATTGTTGTAGAGAAAAAACAAATAGGTTCAGGAACAGTTGTTGTAGGTTCACAGGAAGAGATTGAAATAGTTGCTGTAGGTTCTGAGGCAATGTTGTGGCATAACAAACTTTATTCTAAGAAAGTTTTACCATGTCTGAAATGTATTAATATAGATTTCTGTGAAAGTTGTGTGTATGGAAAATAAAAGAGAGTTCATTTTCTCAAGGATGGAAAGAAAAAGAAAGATGAAAAGTTGGAGCTTGTGCATATAGATGTATGGGGACTGGCTTAAGTATCTTGTGTTGGTGGCTCTCTGTATTATGTTACATTCATAAATGATGCAACTAGGAAGGTATGGATTTATTTCCTTAGGTAAAATTCTGATGTATTTGAAACATTTAAGAAATGGAGAAGCTTGGTTGAGAATGAGATGGGTAAAAGATTAAAATATCTCAGATTTGATAATGGTGGTGAGTATTGTAGCAAAGAATTTGAGGATTATTATTCCTTTAATGGAATTCGTAGGAAGAAAACGGTTCTAGGGACTCAATAGGAAAATGGAGTGCCTAAATGCATGAATACGACAATAATAGAGTGTGCAAGGACCATGAGATTGCATGTTGGGCTGCCTTTAAACATGTGGGTAGAGGTTGTCAACACCACTATATATTTAATTAATAGAGGTCCTTTAGTTCCTTTGGGCTGTGGTATTCTAGAGGAAGTATGGATAGGTAAGAAGGTGAGTTATTCTTTTCTCAAACTCTTTGGATGTAAAGCATTTGCATGTGTAGATTTTGAAAATAGAACCAAACTGGATACAAAATAAAAAAAAGTGTACTTTTGTTGGATATGGCATTGATGAATTTGGTTATAGGCTTTGGGATTTTGAAAATCAGAAAATTGTGAGAAGCAGGGATGTTGTATTCAATAAGAAGGTGTTGTACAAAAGATTAGTTGCAGCGGCGTGAGAAGAAAGAAAAGGATTATGTGGTGCTGGATGATACTCCAAATAGTGATGTTCCAGTGGTTCCTCATGCTCCACAACAAAAACTAGAAATACCACAAACTCTAATGAATGTTAGATGGTCAACAAGGCTAAGTAGATCTCCTGAAAGGTTTTCTCCCTCTTTGTATTCTATTTTGTTAATAGATACTGGTGAACCAAAAGGGTATGATGAAACTATGCAGGTGGATACAAAGGTTCAGTGAGAGCTTGCAATGAAAGAAGAAATGGACTCCTTGCTGAAAAATCAAACTTGGGAATTATGTAAGTTGCCTGCAGGTAAAAAGGCTTTACCAAACAAATGGGTTTATAGGATGAAAGAGGAAGATGGAGGTAAGAAAAGATTTAAAGCCAGGTTAGTTGTAAAAGGATTTGCATAGAAAAAGGGCATTAATCTTGATGAGATATTTTCTTCGGTTGTCAAGATGACTTCTATTCATATTGTTTTAAGTATTGTGGCTACTGAAGATTTGCATTTGGAATAGCTAGATGTGAAAACTATCTTTCTCCATGGTGATTTGGAGGAGAAGATATACATGGAACAACCCCAAGGATTTGAGGTCAAAGGTAAGGAGAAATTGGTGTGCAGATTGAAGAAGAGTTTGTATGGCCTGAAACAAGCACCTCGGCAATGGTACTTGAAATTTGATAGTTTTATGGCTAAGCAAGGATACAACAGGTGTAATTCTAACCATTGTGTTTATTTTAAGAGGTTGGATAATGACAACTACATTATTTTATGTTTATATGTTGATGACATGCTTGTAGCAGAGTCTAACATGGATCACTTAAGAGAGTTAAAACAACAGTTAGCATAATCATTTGTTATGAAGATTTTCGGGGTAGCAAAACAAATCCTTGGTATGAAAATTTATAGAGATAGGTAGAGCAAAAAATTGACTCTATCTCAGGGTGATTATGTTGAAAAGGTGTTGCAGAGATTTCATATGGAGAATGCAAAAGCTGTCAGCACACCTTTGCCTAGTCTTTTCAAATTGACTAAGGAGATGTGTCCTAAGACACTAGAGGAGGAAGAGAAAATGTCCAAACTACCATATGCTTCAGTTGTAGGAAGTTTAATGTATGCCATGGTATGCATGAGACCGAATATTGCACATGCTGTAGGAGTCGTAAGCAGGTCTATGAGTCATCCTAGATTGGAGCATTGGAATGCAGTAAAATGGATTCTTAGATATTTGAGAGGTACATCCAATTAGCACTTATGTTTTGGGGGATCTAATACTGATTTAGTAGGCTATGTAGACTTAGATTTGGTAGGGGATATTGATACCAGGTGGAGTACTACAGGTTATGTCTTTACCGTAGGTGGGATGGCAGTGAGTTGGATTTCTAGGTTGTAAAAAGGTGGTTGTTTATCCACCACAGATGCAGAGTATGTAGCTACAACAGAGGCAAGCAAGGAGATGATATGGCTGCAATATTTCATGGAAGAATTAGGTAAGCAACAAGCTAACAATTATTTGTTTACGGATAGCTAGAGTGCTATACATCTTGCAAAGAATTTTGCCATGCATTCAAAGACCAAACACATACAGTTGAGGTATCACTTCATTCGGTTGGTGTTGGATGATGGACAGCTAAGGCTCGAAAAGATACATACAGATGAAAATCCAACATATATGTTTACAAAGGCAGTGACAAGGGAGAAGCTGAGCTCCTCGTCAACTTAGTTGGTCTTCAAGACTGAAAAAAACAAAAATAGAATAGCAGAGTAAAGGGTGCTTATATCTAGTAGGAGCTTTAGGGTCAGTGGTGTTATGATCAGTCTCCAAGTGGGAGATGATATGGTGTGGAGTATAATCAGTCTCCAAGTGGGAGATTGTTGTTATATGGAGCCTAATCAGACTTGGAGGTTAAATTTTCCCCACTTTTATCGACGTGGTTTCCCCCCAAATTATTTAACAGGGGCTCGGGGGCAGTGCCCCTGAAGCAAAAATTGCCTATTATTTTATAAAGGCGTCAAGAGTTATTTTTCTATTAGCCAACATAAAAAAAAAACCTATTTTTGTAACTAACATAAAGCTTGATAAAAGTGGCTAAGGGTTAGGGTTTCTGTTGATTGTATTGTATCATTTGCAGTGGTATTAAGTTGTAGGGATTGCTAGTTGTAATTAGTTTGATTTACTCGATAATAATATTGGACTCTCTGTTGGTGGATGTAGCCCAAGTTTGGGTGAACCATGTTAAAACTTGTCTCTCACTGTTATTATTTATGTGTATTTTCATTCCTCTATTTAATCTTTATTTGCATTTGATTGATATCTTTTGTAGGCTAACCCTAACACTGTACAATGTAGGGAAACTTGGATTAGGAATTTAATTATCAAATTTTCTTCTCTTGTGCTTAATTGACCACTAAAACTTGAATTTCGTAAATACGACTATAAATGGAAGAGTGACAACAAAAGTTCTTGCAAACAGAAGTAAAATATCAAATCACAAAGTACCTATTCTTAGGGTTCTGAGGTTGAAAAGTCAGGGACACTGGAGTGGGAGACCAGGTCCAAGGCCCTAGTTTTTGTCAAGATTTGGAAACTTAGTCTACAACTCTTCCCTATTATTCCACAGATTTTCTCATCACAAAAATTAGAGTACTAATGAGCGGGTGCCCAAGTCTAGGGCACTATTTTTCCTTCTATTCTACAATTCTGATACTCGAAGCTGCCTTCCTACAACTTCACTTTGTCCAGCTCCGCAACCTGTAACCTACAACAATAAAAACTTTGGGAGGGGTTGTGGTGTTTAGAGGCATGCCTTAATCAAGCCCTAGAGGACACTTAAATCTCCGAACACTATTGTCAGATAGAGAGTGCATACCCTTGTGAGGCAGTGGAAAAAACTAAAGGAAATGATGATGAAAACACAATATGATGTCACCTTGTAGTGAAGATCTCATGGGAGGAAGATGGTCTTCATTCCATGAGGAAATGGATGCTCAAATCTACAAATACAAACACATAAACCACACAATTCTACTCTTATAGCATAATGAAAGCCTTGAATCACCTTGAGAACACAATAGCTTGCTAGTAATCATCTAGTTGAAATGGAGTTTACAAATGAATGCCTAAACATGCTTTTATATGCAAGTACAAACACTCCCGCCAAGATTTCATAAATTCAAACTTACTATGTTAGCATAGGACCCAACTTACAGTCACAAGTTGACACCCAAAAATTGGGACTGCCACAAAATAGGGCAAGACTAGGGCGCAGGTGCCCAAGTCCTCCCCCTATTTTGGGCAAGGTAAGGCTCAAGGGGTCCTTCTAGGTCCCATTTGTCATGTTACCTAGGGCTCATTCCATCGGGATGTCAAATTATGATGTAAGCTGTCCTAAATGTATGCAAAAGACCCGTGACCTAAACCTTATGAGGGAAAAGCCGCCAAGGGGGCATTTTCTGACGTTACATTTAGCCCCCACTTTAATGTATGTATAAATGCAAGGCCAATACATGCATTAAAGTATGGTTATAAACACATCAAGCACGAAGAATACATGCCAATCACATGGAAAATAGTAATAGGCATGCAAAACATGGAGAAGACAGTTATAGTCATGCAGAACACGGAGAAGATAGTAAATGCATAGAAGACAGGCATGATTTCTTTTCTTTTCTTTTTCTCATATATATGAAATGCAGATGCAAGTACTGGAAAGTAAACAAACCTCCCATAATACATCATGCACTCATCACACAGGTCTTTGTATATATGGGACAACACACATGTAAGACACGCAAAACCTCCCAAAATGCAGGAAGCACAACCCTAAGGCACCGGTCTTTATACTGCATATGGGGTAACAAACATGCCACATAAAACAAGCACATCAAAACACAAACACTTGAAGACATGGAGAAAACATGGTAGACAAGTGATAGTGTGTTCCCTATTTCTAGGCTCATCACAATCTCAGGCATATTACAGGCACACATCGATGATTGCGCTTTGCCACAACAATCATCAAAGACATGCTTAAGGCTTGAGTTAGCAATAGAACTGCTCCCCGCCTCCACATAGGACTTTTGAAAATGACAAGATGATGCAATTTGCTCTGAGAAAGACACCATCCTCGCCTCCATAGAGGGCTTAAGAAAAAGGATATGTTCAATATCCCACCTCTGCAGAGGGCTTACATGATTGATTGATTGATTGCAAACAAACTCAGGATGCATAATGCACTGATTGTACAGGTCTTTACACCTAAGCTCAAACACATTGCTAAGATCTATAGCAGATAGATTACCTTATATATCCCCACCTTAAGGTTGTTGATATCAGTTATCGATATCAAGCATGTTAAGTTAGGAATAAAACATACAAGGGAACACTAACTTTCACAAAGCCCATGCCCCTAGAGGCGACATGTACTTTACAATAGTCAAATGTTCCCACAAACACATCCCTGTCAGAAACATGTTAGTTTCTACAAGATCATGATAAACAACAACATCAATGCATATGATTAACCACAAAAAGAGCCAAGGTTATACAATGAATTCAGAGTTCAAGGATAATTGTGGGGCTATTTCATGAATCTCTCCAAATTGAGTATCGCCAAGGCTAGATTCAAAGATGAACAAAGGTGCACAGAGTAGTAGTATTGTTAAGGTTTGTAAATGTGATAGAAGCATCAAATTGACTACGTGGAAAGCACAAGTGCTTCCACTAGCTAAGCATCAAATAAAATATACAACCCCATCGTCATATTATGAACTAAGTCCATTTTTTTAATTGCTCTCGAAAGGGACACTAGGTTCACATTAGTATAAATGTTTGTCGCCATCTGCCCACTAGATGGAAACACTAGAGAAAGAGAAATAATAAATAAGAGAGGAAAAATAAGTTTCTTAGGGACAGTCACGTAGGAGGATTCCCCCAAGTCACCAACCACAATGCTATGTCTGTAAGACACAACACACAAAAATGAAATCAGAGAGAGAGGCAACTTAGAAAAATGATGATACAAATAGAAGAAGGTCACAATAGAGGCAGTCTCCTAGTATCCTGGACCTTACAAGAGAGTCAAGGGTCATCCTAGGAGGCCTAAACAACACATAACACATCACGGGGGAAGCACATCACGAGAGAGATAAAGGGTTAGAGATACTTACCTTTAGGGCCCCTTTCCAGGCTAGAGATTGTCTATAAGCAAATCATCGTCATCATCTTCCCACTCCCTAATGTTGGAGGAAAGTGGGACATAGGGTACCTTAGCCAAATTCATTTCTTCTTCATCATGTTGTTCATCGTTAGGATCATTATTGTTTGGTTGAATGTTAGGATAAATGTTTTCTTATTGAGAGGCAAGGTTTATATCATATGCTTGTCTTCTTTTTCTTCTTTCTCTTGCTTTTATATTTCATTTTCTTTTACCACTTATCTCTTGTAAGATAGGGCTATCCTCTTTCATAGGATTATGTAATTTAGAAGATGAAGCACCAGCATCAAACCTCATTTGTCACAGTGAAATACTTTGTTGTCGACAATGACCTCCCAATCCTTCTAAGGATTTTGGCGGAGGAACCTTAGCATAGGGACCTTGTCTGTTTGGTCTAAAGTTCTCTTCACATGTAGGTTGTTTATCTTTTATTGTTTCTTGTATAGAAGGACTAGGTATTTCAATTTTATACAAAAAATAATTCAATCTATGATGCTTTTTCTCAACCAAAGGTTTATGTCTATTGCGGGGGACGGTAATCATGCATCCATCAAAAGGGAATTTTAGACAATGGTGTATTGTTGAAGGGATAGATTTCATTTCTTTTATCCAAGGATGTCCCAATTTGATATGAAAGAGGCCAGAAACAGGGACAACATCAAACCATTGTTCGACATGTTTTCCAGATAGTGTTACCAACAATGATATCTTACCCAAAGGCTTGATGAAGGTTCCCTTATGTGTCTTAATCATCATGTTCGAGGGTTCATAAGAACCTTGCATTAATTGATGTAAAAAGAGGAACTCCCTAATGGAAACACCAGTCATATAATTAGGATCAATAAGAGTTCCATCCACAGGGTTTCCTAGTATTTTCACAGTGATGTAAAGAGGTCCTTCCTTGTCTCCAATAGTTCTATCATGAGGTGTAAAGACAATTTTAGGTTCAGGTGCTTTTCTTTTCATGTAATGTCTAGGAGGGAACCTATTATTATTGTTTTGATTAGAGGCCATGTTTTTATGCTCAAATCAGATTTGAAAGTTTTTCCAAAAGTATGCAAAAGACAATTGCAAAACTATATGCAAAAAGTGACCTAGATGCTTGATTTTTTGTACTTTTTCCAATGCGAATGAATGAAACAAAGGACGTTGTAAGGATTTTGATCAGAGGAAGCAAGTTATATGTCTAATATCAATCCAGAACAGCAATAAGATCCTTCCCATCACACTCTTGATGCAAATCCAAGATAATGCCAAGTCAAACTATAGAGAAAATATGTCAAAATAGGCACTTTTTTCACCAAAACTCAATGCAAGAGAGCATAACAAAGGGTGTTGTGAGAAAAATTATCATGGATAGAAAATAATATCAGTAATAACAGCCACTAGGTGGCAAAATTCCCAACACAACATGCTTTTAGTGTCACTTAAGGTAAAACCCTAGTGAAAATATAGCAAAAATAGGCTATTTTTCACGGTTTTTCAATTCCAAGACCTAGAAAAATGGGTGTTGTAATGAATTTTAGGATGTCAAGAAATAAGTACTGATGATATTAGTCAACACAATCCATAAAATTTGTCACAACATGCTTGGAGTGCAAACTAGGTCAAACCCTAGGACAAAAATAGCCAAAATATGTAGTTTTTCACCAAATTTTTGGTACAAGAGCCCGTTAAAAGGGTGTTGTGAAGATTTTTCAGAGGGCTAAAAAATAATTACCTTGATAACAACCAATTAATTCACTCTTCACAACATGCCTATGGTGCACATTTATAGAGTCGATAAGGCCAATTTTAGTGAACATCAGTGTTTTTGAAGCCCTAGGTTTGAGATCTTGGGAAAAAACACTATGTGAATGTTTTGAAGTCTGATTTATGATGGAAATGAATTAAGCTCATATCTAAAAATAATTTTCAAGCTCTAATATGCAAAATGTCAATGTAAATCTAATGAAAATGCTTTAAAATTGCTAGTTTTGTTGAAATTTTCTATGCAAAAATGCAAATATTTTCAATCTAAATGCAAATTTAAACTAAAATGAAAGCCTATAGAAAAATGAAAGTTTGAATGAGTCTCTAAAATTAGTAGAAAATATGAAAGAAGATTTTTCCTACTAACCATAGATTTTGGAATTACTAGGTTTAATGAAAATTGTCAAAATTTCTACAAAAGCCTAGCAAATTAATGATGAAAATGCAATGCAAATTATTGAATTTTTGTGTTTCTCTGTAGTTTATATCAGATCTAATGCAAAAATCATGAATTAAGGAAATTTAGAAAGAATTGAAGCAATTTAGTAATCTATATGAACATGCAAGCTAGGTTTTCAAATTTTTGCAAATTTTTTTATTTTTTTGTAATTTTCTCAATGCAATGAGATGAAAGACTATATGAATGAATGAAATCAATCCAAATCTGAAGACAGACACTCAACAAGTTACAATTTAAGTCTAAAACATGGGTTCACCAAAATGTTTAGGCTAAAATTTGGATTGTTTAGACGTTTGAATTCTCCTTTCACCCTCTACATTCAAGGATCTAGGGTTGAGTGGTAATTCACTATCATACCCTAGCTCATTGTACAATGTAGGGAAACTTAGATTAGGGAATTTAATTAACAATTTTCCTTCTCTCATTCTTAATTGACCATTAAAATCTTAATTTCGTAAATACGACTGCAAACAGAAGAGTGACAACAAAAGATCTTGCAGACGGAAGTAAAATATCAAATCAAAGAGTAGTTGTTTTCAGGGTTTCAAGGAAGAAAAGTCGGGGACACTGGAGAGGGCACCCAGGTCCAAGGCCCTAGTTTTTGTCAAGATCTGGAAACTCAGTCTACAACTCTTCCCTGTTGTTCTAGAGATTTTCCCGTCACAAACATTGGAGGACTAATGAGTGGGCGCCCAAGTCCAGGGTACTATTTCTCCTTCTGTTGTACAATTTTGACACTCCAATATGCCTTCCTAGAACTTCACTTTGTCTAACTCTACAACCTGTAACCTGCAACCATGAAAACTTTGGGAGGGGGTTGTGGTGTTCAGAGGCTTGCCTCAGTCAAGCCCTAGAGGACACTTAAGTCTCCGAACACCATTTTCAAATAGAGAGTGCGTGCCCTTGTGAGGTAGAGGCAAAAACTAAAGGAAATGATGATGAAAACACAATATGATGTCACCTTGTAGTGAAGATCTCATGGGAGAGAGATTCTCTTCATTTCGTGAGGAAATGGATGCTCAAATATGGAAATACAAACACATAAACCACACAATTCTGCTCTTGCAACACAATGAAAGCCTTAAATCACATTGAGAACACAATAGCTTGCTAGTAATCATCTAGTTGAAATCTAGTTTACAAATGAATGCCTAAACATAATTTATATGCAACTAAAAACACTCTTGCCAAGATTTCATAAATTCAAACTTACCCTATTGGCATAGGACCCAAATAACAGTCACAAGCTGACACCCAAAAATTGGGACTGCCCTAAAATAGTGTAGGACTAAGGAATGGGCGCCCAAGTGCTCCCCCCTATTTTGGGTAGGGTAAGGCTCAAGGGGTCCTCCTAGGTCCCATTTGTCATGTTACCTAGGGCTCATTCCATTGGGATGTCACATTATGAAGTAAGTTGTCCTAAATGTATGCAAAAGACCTAGGAGCTAACCTTATGAGGGAAAATCCCCCAAGGGGACATTTTTTGATGTTACATGTATAAATATGTGTTGTGAAGTCATGGAAATGTAAGGGTGTGAGCGTAGAAGTGGATGTAGTGAGGAAGTGAGTGGGGGTAGAGTAGAGGTGTTGCACGCTTCAATGGAACTGAACCTTGGCATGGAGAAGTTGTTGTTTCTCAGTTCAACCTTTTAGTGTTAATCTTGTGAATGTTTCTATAGGTAGTGAGCTCTGGACAGTGTGACCGAAGGCAAGTGCCTTCCCATTTTTCTATTTTTTTAATAGAGAATAAATCTTGTGGGTTAACCCCCACCATAGTTTTTCCCTTAATCGGGTTTCCACGTATAAATCCTGGTGTTTTGTGTGTTGATTATGTTTTTGCTCATGTGTTGTTGATTCATACTTTCATGATTATATCATTAATCTCTTAATGAGTGGTTAAGAAAATTAAACTCAACAAAAGATAATTTTTTTGTGACAACTAATTCACCTCCCCTCTCAGTCATCTACCCTGATTTCAAAAATTGGTATCAGAGCCAATTCCTTTAAAAGAATCTTGATCACTTGAGGAGATCCAGGATGATGAAATACAATGACAATCTGAGATTTGATGGAACAAATTACTCTCTTTTGAAGAATCACATGGAGTGTCATTTGCAATGGATGGGTGATCCTTATTGGTTGATAACTAAGAATGAATATACTCCTTCAGAGAATGGTCCTACAACTCCATATCAAATCAAAGAAGCTAAATACAACATTCAGGCTAAGGAAGCATTGTTGAGTGCCCTGACTGATATAGAAATGACAAATGTCTTAGAATTGAAAAATGCTCATGGAATCTGGAAGAAGTTGGAAACTCTGTATGAAGGTGATGCATATGTCAAATGTGCTAAGCTACAAATCCTGAAGTGTAGATACAAAATTTTGAGGACAAGTGAAGATGAAAACATCACTTCCTACATGTAGAAGTTGAATGAACTTGTGTGCAATATCAGGTGTACTGGTGGAAAACTACAAGAATTAGAGATTGTTGGTAAAGTGCTTAGATCCTTACCTACTTCATACAAGCACAAAGTTGTTTCTATTGAGGAAATCAGGACTATGATAGAGGTTACAAGGGATCAGTTGATTGGCAAGCTTTCAACATTTTAAATGAGTGAGTTTGCTGATTCTCTTCCTAAATCAGAATCTTCTTTTAAGGCCAGTGCTTAGAGGAAGCAAAGATTTGATCTAGGTGAAAGCTCTTCAAGAATACTAACCAGATATGAGAAGGCAAGAAAGAAACTTGAAGAAGATAAATTGGAACTTGAAGAACTTGAAGCCCTTATTTTGAAAAGATAACCAAGAGGATCTGGTAAGTATGAAGGAAAGTTGCCATTTAAATGTTTTGCTTGCAATAAGATTGGTCATTTTGCTTCAATATGTCCATAGAGGGTTTCAAAGACAAACGCTAACAAACCTAAGATTTAGAAGAAATGCTATTATGTTCAAGAAGTTGATGATGAAGGAGTCACAGATGAAGAATCTGATATGGGAAGTACCTCTGGAAATGAATGGGTGTTCATTGCTATCAAAAAAGAAAATACGGTGCCTATTGAATCTGTGAGCTTTGTGAATGAGGAAAGTGCCTTGGCTGCTCAAGTTGAAGAAAATGATTAATGGGTGTTTGACAGCGAATGTTCTCATCACATGACAGGTGATAAAAGTAAGTTTGTAAGTATGGAAAGATATGAAGGCAGAATTATGAAGTTTGGAGACAATTTAGCTGGTAGAATCTGTGGTAGAGGATCCATCTCTCTTGATGGTAAGCATAACACTAATGATGTTTTGTATGTAGAAGGGTTGAAGCATAATCTTCTCAGTGTTGGACAATTGGTTGACAAAGGGTACGATCTTCGATTCAAGGACGGAAAATGCAAAATTTTGGAAACATCTAGAACTGAGGTTGCATCTGGTACATAGACTAGACATAATATATTTCATTTAAGTGGTACTAGTAAGATTTGTTTGATTGGTCAAATTGATCAGAGTTGGTTACAGCATAGGAGAATGCATCATGTAAACTTTGATAATATTATCAAGATACGTACTACTTAGGCTATGAGAGATCTTCCAAAGCTTGTGAAATCTGCTAATAACATCTGTAAGGAACGTCAGTTGGGCAAATAGAATAGAACTACATTAAAAAGTAAAGAACAATTTTCAAGTGGATTGTTAGAACTTGTGCACACTGATTTGTGTGGTCCCGCCAGAGTTAGGGGTCTACAAGGAGACACATATTTTATGTTGTTGATTGATGATTACTCTCAGATGATGTGGGTCACTTTCTTAAAAGATAAATCAGAGGCTCTTGACAGATTCAAGGTATTTAAGGCTAGGGTGGAGAATGAGATTGGTGTGAAGGTAAAGTGTGTGAGATCTGACAGAGGTGGAGAGTTTACCTCCGGTGAGTTTAATGCATTTTGTGAAAAGCATGGAATAAGAAGACAATTATCTGCTCCTAGGACTCCTCAGGAGAATGAAAATGTGGAAAGGAAGAACCAGACTATTCAAGATGTCTATTGGAGAGAAGCTGTGAGTACTGTTGTCTACACTCTTAATCGGGTGCAGATCAAAGGTAATACTGGTAAAACACCTTATGAATTGTGGTTTTGTAATGCTCCTACTGTGAAATACTTCAAAGTTTTTGGTAGTAAATGCTATATCAAAAGAGAAGAAGATCTAGGTAAGTTTGATGCAAGATGTGATGAAGGAATATTTATGGGTTACTCTAACCAATGAAAGGCATACTGGTGCTTTGACAAGAGATTGAAAAGGATTGTTTAAAGTACTAATGTCAAGGTTGATGAAAGGAAGGAGAGGCCCACAAAGTCTTGCAGATATGAATCAGATGATCAAAATGAAAGTCCAAATGGAGGAAAGATTTAGATTGCTCTGGAGAATCCAGTGACTTAAGAAGCTAGTGCAAATTTTGAGGAACATGTTCAAGATTTAGAAGTTCAAGAAAATCCCAAAAGTACTAGGTATGTAAGGTTGAATCATTCTGAAGATCAAATTATAGGAGATAGAACTAAAGGTGTTCAAACTAGAAGAAAAATTGCTGAAGAACAAAAAGAGTATTGTTTGATTTCAAAGATTGAACCAAAATTAGTGAATGAAGCTTGTAATGATGAAAGTTGGGTAAAAACAATGGAAGAAGAATTAATACAAATTGAAAAGAATCATACTTGGGATTTTATTCCTAGACCTCAAAACAAAAATCTAATTGGAACTAAAAGGGTCTTCCAAAATAAATTGAATGAAGATGGTCAAGTTGTGAGAAATAAAGCAAGATTGGTGTGCAAAGGATATTGTCAGGTAGAGGGAATTTATTTTGAAGAAACTTTTGTTCTAGTAGCAGGAATTGAAGCAATTGGATTATTTCTTGCCTTAGTTGCTTTCAAACATTTCAAAGTTTATTAGATGGATGTAAATTTAGCATTCCTAAATGGAGAGTTGGAAGAAGAGGTCTACATTAAGTAACTGGAAGGATTCTAGTTGTCTGATCAAGGAGATAAGGTCTGTAGTTTGAGGAAAGCACTGTATGGACTTAGACAAGCCCCAAGAAACTAGTATGAAAGATTAGATAAGTATCTGCTAAAGTTAGGTTTTAGCAAAGGCATAGCTAATAGTAATCTTTATATCAAGATTGATCATGAAGACATCCTAATTGTGGAGGTATTGGTTGATGATATCATCTTTGGTGGAAATGAGAGCATGTGTAAAAAATTTGCTAATCAAATGCAAAATGAATTTGAGATGTCCATGTTTGGTGAAATGAATTTCTTCTTAGGTCTACAAATCATTCAGTCAGAAAAGGACATCTTCATATCTCAGCCTAAGTATGTGAAAGAGTTGTTAAAAAAGTTTGGAATGGAGGATTCAAAACAAGTAAGTACTCCCATGATAACCGGATGTGAGTTGAGTAAAGATGATGATTCCCCTAAGGCAGATCAGAAAAGGTATAGATCAATTATTGGAGGACTGCTTTATCTGACTCAAACAAGACCTAATATTATGAATGCAATTGCCATTGTTGCTAGATTTCAAGTTGATCCAAGAGAATCTCATGTTGTAGCAGTCAAAAGAATTTTTAGATATTTGAAGGGGACAAATGACTATGGCTTATGGTATCATAAGGATGTTGATTTCACTCTTCATGCATATATAGATGCTAATTGGGTAGGAGATGTGGATGACATGAAGAGCACTAGTGGTGGCGCATTTTTCTTGGGAAAGAGATTGGTTTCTTGGTTGAGCAAAAAGTGGAAGGAAATATCTCTATCTATTGCAGAGGAAGAGTATATAGCAGCGGCAAGTAATTGTACTCAAGTTTTGTGGATGAAGAAAATGTTAAGGATATCAGAATTGTGTTTAAAGAGCCTATTACAATCTTCTGTGATATTTCAAGTGCAATAAAAATCTCAAAGAATCTGGTGTTGCATTCAAAGACCAAGCACATATCCATCAAGTTTTGCTTTTTGAGAGAGAAGGTAAATGAGAATGAAGTCAGATTTGAGTTTGTTCCTTCAAAGGATGAGATTGCGGATACCTTCACTAAGCCTCTACCTAAGGACACTTTTGAGTATCTTAGAGGGAAGATAGGGGTTATTACCCCTCCTGTTCATAACTAAGGTGCACTAGTGTGCATTAGTGTGGTGGAACTCACAGTCATATCTTGTGATCTGGATTGGTATTAAGGGGATGCTACTCACGGGGAGTAGTCAGTATGTTCTAAGTTTAGTTTAGTTGTGTCTAAGAAATAAAAGGAGTGAGAGGTGACTACAAATATGTGCCCTTTTCCATTGATGTCAAAGGGAGAGAGAAGTCATGTGAAAAACTTGGAAGTAAGGAGTTGTTGGTGAAAGGGGGAGTAGTGAAGAAAGTGGTTGCAGGTGTGATAAGAGAAAGGGGGAGAAGTCCTTGTCTTGATGGTTGAATCAGTTTTTCACATCATATGTTGCCATCAATGACAAAGAGGAGATTGTTGCAAATAGGTGCATATGATGTGTTCTCATTGATGTCAACATATCTCATTGTCAGAGACAGTGAAGATAGTGCAGGTCAACAAAGTAGATTGCTCTGCATTCTCAGTGAAATGAAGACTAGAGTCTATGGATTAAAGGGTTTGTAAATGATTGTCTGAAGTTGCTCTAGTTAAGATTTGAGAGGTTTGCATGGAGTATTGGCCAAGTTATGGCCATATGAGTAGAACTGAGCTTTTGTAGTTGTTCAGAGGTAACAAAGTGAAAGGAATTTGGTCCGGATTGCTCCGCATTGGAATATTATGATCTATGGATCTAGAGGTATGTTTGGGATGTTGGTATGTGTCCGTAACTTAAGTGGTTCATGGTTTCGAGGTCCACAAGAAATCTTTCTAGTGTGACAGTCATGACAGTCAGTGTTCTTGAGTTCCCATATGAAGATGCAAGTGATTCTGGTGATTTGAGGTGGTGCAGTTGTTCTTGTTGATTTCATTGTGCTTGTGGTGGTCTCTAGATCGTGTGCCTATTGTGTTGATGGTCTGCATTGAGGATTGAGCTTGTGGTTGAAGATTTATCCTTGAATGTCGTTGTTCTCTCCAGTCTTTGCTAACAGGATGATTGGTGCATGTTGTGGATGATCTAAGAGAAGTTCTATGGAGCATGGCATGTTTTTCAAGGAAGATTTGAGTCCCAACTATGTTTGGCCGACAGCGTAACAGTTCGCATGAAGCATTTTAAGTCGTGTGATTGTAATTTCTTGTAATGCCTATCTTGGAGAATGTTTTAGATAGATGATTGTAAGGCCAACTTTGATGTTAATTCCAAAGTCAATGTCATGTATAAATAAATCTTGTGAAGTCATTGAAATGTGAGGGTGTGAGAAAAGATGTGGATGTAGCGAGGAAGTGAGTGGGGATAGAGCAGAGATGTTGTGCTCTTCAATGGAACTGAACCTTGGCATGGAGAAGATGCTATTACTCAGTTCAACCTTTCAGTGTTAATCTTGTGAATGTTTCTATAGGTAGTGAGCCTCTATTGAGTAGTAAGCCTCTTTTGAGTAGTGAGCTCTAGGAAGTGCACCCGAAGGCAAGTGCCTTCCCATTTTTCTATTCTTTTAACAAAGAATAAATCTTGTGGGTTAACCCCCACCATGGTTTTTCTCTTAATCGGGTTTCCACGTAAAAATCCTGGTGTTGTGTGTGTTGATTATGTTTCTACTCATGTGTTGTTGATTTGTACATTCATGATTATATCATTAATCTATTAATAAGTGGTTAAGAAGATTAAATGCAATAAAAGATAAAAGCTTTGTGACAACTTATTCAACCCCCTGTCTTAGTTGTTTGCCCTAATTTCAACACACTGGTGTGTGCTGGCCACTCTACAATCGCCTTGACCTTCGATGGATCTACTGAGATACCATTGCTAGATATAATGTGCCCTAAATATTGAAGCTCAGACTGGAAGAATGCACACTTAGCCAAATTGGCATAAAGCTAGTGTCTCCTCAAAAATTACAGTACCTGCCTCAAATAATCCTCATGCTCCTCCTCAAAGAGAGAATAAATCAATATGTCATCCAAAGAGATTAGTACAAAATGATCCAAAAAGGTGTCAAGTACACTATTCGTCAAACTCATGAACACTACAAAGGCATTCGTCAATTCGAATGGTACCACTATAAACTCATAATGACCATATCGAGTCCTGAAGGCTGTTTGATGAATGTCAGCCTCAATAATCCTTAGTTGATGGTAACCAAATTTCAAATCAATCTTGGAAAATACTCTAGCTCCCTCATTTGGTCAAATAGATCATCAATCCTCTCCAAACGGTAACAATTCTTGATCGTTAACTTATTCAACTATCTGTAGTCAATGCACAAGTGAAGGGACCCATCCTTCTTCTTGATGAAGATGACTGGTGTACCGCAAGGTGAGACACTAAGATGGATGTGGCCCTTCTTGAACAACTATTCCAACTGAATCTTGAGCAAACTAAGCTCTTGAGTGGTCACCCTATAAGGTGCCCATGAAACTGGCTCTACCCCTGGAACCAAATCAATATGAAAGTCCACCTCATGGTGGGGTGGCATCCCTATCAACTTTGATGGAAAAACATGTGCATACTCCCTAAGGATAGGGTGATCATCCAATGATACCTCTGTCAGTTCCTCTTATCTATCACTAATGGTAATGGAAAACATTTGGCATCCCTTACACATGCTTTCCTTCAGCTGCATAGCCAATATCATATGAAGGGATACAGGTCTCTGGACTCTTGCTTATACCATAGGCGTACCATGATCATAAAAAAACTCAATCATCTTATGTCTGTAGTCTATCCTAGCCTGATGTGTGTTGAGCCAGTCCATGCCCAAAAATATGTCATAAGATCCCAAAGGGGTAATTCAAAGATCCATTGATGTAGTGAAGGTCCCAAAAGATATCAGATAATCTCTAACCACAAAGCCCACAATCAATCTAGCCCCTGATGCTAACTCAACCTCCCACCTATTGTCTTGCCTACATGCCACTAGCTTGCAACGCTCCACAATAGTGGGGGATATAAAAGAATTAGATGCTCTGGAATCAAATACAACACCAATAGATGCATGACCAATCATACCTAGAGCCTTAATAATAGTGGCCTGATGATCGGCCTGTCAGTTCTCGACCGCAGGAAAAACCTTGTGGGTCCTATCCATATCACCCATTGTCTGCTCTGAACTTGCCATGCGGGGTCTACCTACTCCAAACCCCTATCATCACTCTCTAGCTAGGTGCCCAAGCTCCCCACAAACAAAATGAGCTCTCCTTGAATAACCCTGTGTGGATTGAGCTCTTCCAACTTGAGATGATCCACCTCTGGATATACTACTAGATCCTATCCTTAAAGTTTGCTGACCCCAAGATGGTCCTGGCTCCTGTCCATGTGACCTCTGATCCCTAGGAGGTCTCTGAGACTACCAAGGCCTAGCATGACTACTTTGCGTACCCTGCTATGGCCTAGGCCTATGTCTCTAATGTTGCTTCTATCGCTAAGGTACCCTCGGAGGTGTTGAAGAAGACCTAAATTCCCCCTTAGAGAGGTGTGAAACTTGAGAAGTGGAAGAATCTTGTTGTCTCTAATTGTGGTTTCTAAACCAATCTCATGCCTCCCAAGACCTTCCCTATATCTCCTTAGGTATAAGGGTCTTCTCCACAGCATCAGTGAAGTCCACTGGGTCGGCCATCTGAACGGATCCCACACTGCTGGGGTTTAGACCCCTGATAAAATAATGGACAAGTATAGTCTACATACTTATGGAGCTCATTAAATCTATTCTCTTACTGGGCCACTATTAGGCCCCTCTATTGTAAGGCATGAAACTCATCAATGTACCTCTGTCTAAAATTGTCAGAGATGTAATGCGCTCTAAAGTGCTCCAAGCATGTCTCCCAAGTTAGAGTGTCTATCAACAAGTGATGCTTCCACTCCTCCTATCGCCACTAGGTAGAAGTGGGTCCCCTCAACTGATGAATGAAAAATCTAGCCCTTAGGTTGCTCATGAAAAGTTGCAACTGAAAACACCCCTCTAAGTCGAGTATCCAAGATTCTACCTCCACCCCGTCAATGGCTCCTAAAAATGTGGGATGCTATAACCGAAGCAACTCTTGAATCCTATCTCTAGTGCCTCAGGAACCCCCTAGTACTGTATCTAGTGTTGTCTAACTCTGAGTGTGTCAAAGTGATGGAAAGCGAGGTGGTTCATCCTCCCGCATGTTTAACATATGCGGGGGACTCCTACTCCACTCTCAAAACCCTAGTGATGAGTGCCAATTAGCACCCATAAAATACATCTTTTTACCTCTCTTTTTTTTCCTTTCTAATCCCAACTTCTTGATGTCTGCACCCAAATAGGCTAGCAAGGTTGTTCTAAATAATGATTAACTGAAGATAAATTACTTAGGATCATGATTTCTTATTAAAGGACTAATGTGCATGGAACTAATGGAAATATGTGAAAAAACTTTTGTTTTTGAATCAATAGGTGTAGATGCTCAAAATGGCAATTTTGTACATCTCCGAAGGTAGTCCTAAATATCTCCAGAGACTATACCAGAATCTCATGACAACAGAAGTTTTGAAGTAAGAGGAAAAGAATCTCTGGAGCTGAGCAAGAAGGCCACAATTATATCTATGGAGCAATAGACATATCTCTAGAGCTGCAGACAGAGACATACATCTCTGGTGCCTCTTCAGAATAGGGTAGATTTCTAGCACAGCTGTCGGTCAGGCACTTTTAGCGGCGATCATGATACCCCCCTTTTTATTACTCAAATAATCACCTGAGTAATTAAGGGCCATCTTTAGTTAACTGATGAGAGTTTTTATGTCTTTTAAGTTTTTGCATGAGTT
The DNA here is from genome assembly GCA_027924645.1 of Cunninghamia lanceolata. Taxonomy (NCBI): domain Eukaryota; kingdom Viridiplantae; phylum Streptophyta; class Pinopsida; order Cupressales; family Cupressaceae; genus Cunninghamia; species Cunninghamia lanceolata. Next base: position 10,390,925 of record BSBN01000334.1, on the reverse strand, counting down.
ACTAATGAAACTAATTTAATATTCATATTTTTAGGGCCTCGCTGTCCAAATGTATTAAAACTCAAACTTAGAATTCAGAGTGGACTTCTATTTCACTCATTCTATTCTTATTGCATTATTATTTTTCATAGTTAGACAACTAGTATAATAAAGAGATGGATGTTATCTCATAGAAGAACTGGTAGATAAGATGAGTGAGATGTCATCACTCATTTGATATATATATTTATTGAAGTGGTAGAAAAAGGGATGGATTAATTTTTTTGTGTAATTTCAATTAAGATATCAATATTCCAAGGAATGCAGAGTGAATGGAATTGGACTGAATCTAGTTGTGAGCTTATTCTCTAGTATTGATTCTTTACTATAGCCTTTGGCCCTAAGGGTTTGGAGCAAGGGTCCACTCTCACCACCAAGGTAGAAGGCTAGTACCACTATTTTATTGTTTCAAATTTTGCTTTATAGAGTACTTACTGATTTTGATAGACAGATGCATTTATAGTTGTACATTTCCTTTGAGTAATTTACTGTTCAATTCTGTTTCTAGCATTCTTTGAATTCATTTCATAAGTAGATAGATCAATCTCTTTAAATTTGTAAAAGGCATTAGAATTAGCTAGAGAAAAATGATAACTGTAGAATCCCTATTTGTAGGCACTTGAGGACACAACCCTCGATTTTGGCATTTGAAATATGATTAAATGATGAGGTACAATGACACCTTGTCACCTGGTATGCACTCTCCACCCCCAGGTTGATCGCCCTAAGGTCTCTCTACAACTAGAGGTAGTCTAGCCTTGAGAACCCCCATTAGGCCTTGTAAGGCCTGAAGAATCTTGGGGCCATAGTCATGTCCCCTAATCTGATCAATACTCTTAGAGTGATGAGATTCTGTTGGTCTCTCTGGTGGTCGTTCTCCACCTAAATCTCTAGTGGTAGAATCAACTTTCCCCTCTCTACACAACATCCTAGAGTCAAGGTGAAATTGCATTCAGACAAGCTTCAACATTTGTTCCAAGAGTTCCCAGAGTTGGGAACCATGCTTTGATACCTATGTAACGACCTGACAAGACAAGATGCAAAAAAACACCCAATTTTTTTAATATAAACCTAGGCCTATGGGTTATGACTCTTACACATCAACACACTAACAAGATAATGGAGATTATGCCCCTATACAAGATGAGTTCTCAAATGAAAATTTATTTGCCATCTCCATTAAAGCTCACTGGTTTGTAGACATCGCCAACTATCTTGCTACTTTTTAGATGCTACCAAACTTTACGTCAAAAAGAAAAAAGAAACCCCTCATTTAGGAAAGTGATTAGTTCAAATGGATTAATGGGATGATATTTCAATGTGGCCTTGATTTGGTTTTACAAGATTGTGTTAGATCACATGAAACATATCGCATCCTCAGAGCTTGCATGATGATCCATCTGGAGCTCATTACTCCACCAAGAGGACATCCCATAAAATCTTAGGTGTAGGATATTATTGGCCTTCCATGCATAAAGATGTAAAAAACTATGTTCACCAATGTGATGAATGCCAAAAAATAGGAAGACCCACGACATCCAATGAGATGCCCCTGTAGCCACAGGTAGTTTTTGAGCCATTTGAAAAGGGGGGATTGGATTTCATCGGTCCCATAGATCCTCCTTCATAGGGTAGAGAATACATTTTGGTCTGTACTATCTATTTGACTAAGCGGGTAGAAGTCTAAGCCCTAGGAGTTGCTAGGGAAGAACAAGTTTTTGACTTCCTGTATAATAGGATTTTTCTCACATTTGGAGCCTCTAGATCAATTTTCAAAAATCAAGGACCCTAGTTTATGTCCAAAGTCTTGCTAGCCTTTACTAATAATTTCTAGGTAATCCATAAAAAGTCATTGCCTTATCACCCACAAGAAAATGGTCAAGTAGAAGTCACTAATAGGGAGCTTGAAAACATTTTGACAAAAATAGTTTTATCAAGAAGAAGAGAGTACGCCAGAAAATTACCTGAAGCTGTTTGGGCCTATAATACAACCTAGAAATCAACTCCCATTCTTTCTCCTTACGAGTTAGTCTTTGTGAAGAAACCTCTCTTACACATTGAATTTGATCATCAAATGCTTAGAACAGCAATGGAGGTAGGCCTCAACCTTGATCGAGCCTAGGTTGAAAGAGTCTTGCAACTTAGTGAATTAGATGAACTCCGTTTAGAAGCTATTCACCAGATTGAGTTAGTTCCGCAACAACGGAAGGCCTGGCATGATAAAAATATAAAAGAAAGAGAGTTCCATAATGGCGATTGGGCACTATTATTTGATTCTAGATACAAAGATCAGAAAGGTAAACTAAGAACTAATTGGTTGGGTCCATATGAGATTCTTGAAGAACAACCCAAGTCATACAGTGTGCCAGAAACCCCTAAAAAGAAAGAAAATGTGTATTTAGTGGACTCTAAGGATGAAAATAGTTGGCCAGATAAAAATGAAATGAGGACTAAAATGAAATTGCAGAGAACTCCTGCTTTGAGAAGAAGTAAAATATTGGCTTCTGATTTTAGTTGTGCCATGACTTGTGACCAACTGCATGTACCTAAGAAGAAAAGACAGAATAGGCAACCAAGTGAGAACCCAATCCAATCAAGTTAATGTCAAACCTTGGGAAGTAATGATGTCCCTGCATCTGAGAGAGCAAGTGATCCACCTAAGAAGGATCAAGAAGAAATAAGAGAACAAGTCCCAAATTATGTACTTGTTGAAGAAGAGGCTTAAGAGAATGAGCCTATCGAAACATTTTCTCGCACTCAGCATCCATCTGAGGAACACAAAATTGATATAGTTCCCCCTCTTGTTAATGATTCAGACACTTTTATTCCCCCTCTTGCTACTGATATAGAAATTTTTTTCCCCTTCTTACCAATGATACATAAATGTTTGTTCCCCCTCTTTCCAATGATATAGAAATTTTTGTTTCCCCTCTTGCCAATGATACAGAAAACGAAAAATGTTATCCCTTAAAAGTGGAATTAGAAGAATTAAGGGAAGAAATAGCATAGTTAAAAAACAAACTCCAACTAAATGAGCAACAAATAGCCAAACAACAATAGGAAATGGATATACAAACAAAACATGTGCAATAGAAAGACCAGGAAATCAAAACCCTAGGAACTCAATTGGAACGGAAGGATAAAGTCATTGATGAATTGCAGTAGAAAATGAAGTAGATTGAGGAAAAAGATAAGGAACATTTGGTTAGTTTATCAAAAAATGATGAACAGATTAAAAATTTGGTTGTCAAACTGGAGCAATTCCTTAAATCAGTTGTAGAGGAACAAGAGAAATAGAAATTAGAACTTAATTCAGCTCTTAGTAAAACTGTAGAACTAGAACATGAATTACAAGAAGTTAGTGTTAAGCCAACTATGAAATTAAAAGAAATACAAATTGAACTGACCAAAATGGAGTGGTCTCAAGTTCATATTCCTCTCATGTTGGCCAAGTGGATGGAAAGGTGCTATTTCCTAAGACAAGCAGGGGCAGAAAATGCCAGACTTAAGAATGAAATGGTATTATTGAAAGAATCCTATGACAAACCTCTACCAGGCTAAAACTAATGCATGAAAGATTGGAGACTTGTTATTAGCCTATAGAAAGCCATCCAGATTATATTTCATGTTCCTTAATGAACAGTTATTTAGATGGAAACTTTTGAGAATTTCTTGCAATTTACCCCATGACATAGATGATAAATAGTTCCTAGAAGCATTCAAAGAGGCACCCCCTATTCAACAAAATCTGTTCTGTGAATTTTTCATACATAATCTATTTTTGGAAAAATACAGTGATTTATTTATTAACCTTTTTGTGTGAGAGGTGTAGCTCAGATCCTTCATGTCTAGTATGCAAAATCAACTCCATTGGCAGCATAGGACCAGACAATATTTGTAGGTAGAGAGGACTGTAGAGCTCCAAATGAGATACCCTAATCATAAGCCCTTCACCTTCAAAGCTCAATTCTGAAGGATTAAAAGTTATGAAGCTATGAAGGACAAGTATAATGAAAGTATGAGGATTTGTTTTAAAGATTTCAAAGTTAATGGGCCACAATTAATAGGCAAGGAATGGAGTACCTATGAGGAGTGGTATACTCCCCTACCTATGTTCCTCAAATGAAGGGAGATGATTTGTCCAACCAATCTTAGATGGTCTTATAAAAGAGTAGAACCCTTGAAAGAAATATTACAATATCTCAAGACCAGGTGGATAGGGATGCGATATAGACCTCCATTACTCCTTCAGCCACCCCCTACAGTTTTGGTCACTATAGAGAAAGATCCTAAATACTTACATGCATGGTAGATGATGATTAGATTGAACAAAGGTTTTCTTAAGTACCTTGATCATTTGGATGAGGAGGCAGACGACATGTACGATCTCAACTCCAAATATGATGAACTGAATAGAAATAGGGATGCAGAGAGATAGAGGGCTCATCAGAGAACAAGATGACCTACTTAGGATTAGAAAGGGGAGGGTGATGAGGTATAAACAACGTCATTTTTATAACAAGCCATATAACCCTTTTGTCTTGACCAATCACCTAAGCCATGCCAATTTGTTTATTTTTAGAAACAATATTTATCTATTTTTGATAAAATGATGTATAAATCTTTATTTTCAAATTGATTAAAATTAGCCACTAATTTTAACTTAATTGTTGTAGAGCTTGTCTAATTATGCAGGGTTCCATGTATTATCTAACAGAAGGAGTGGACTTCAAAGCGGTTGGAGTCAGAGCATCATAATTTTAAGGCACTAGAAATTTAGGTATACATCATAGACTTTGTTAAGCAATTCTATTATTTTCTATTGAGCATACCTAAGACTTTATGGCTCCACTCAGAGCCTTTAATATGTTTTATTTCAAAGACATCCAGTTAGTTTGTAATTTTATTTTTCTTTAAAAGACTTCTTCAATGGCATTTACCCACCATATGAAATTTAGGATTTTGTTGCATTGTAGTATATATATTTAGATTCTCAAAATAAGGATCATGTTGTTATGTTATGTTCTAATACTATTCAACTATGTTCTATGTTTTGTGTTCTATAATACTTTTATGACATGAATGAATATCTCCAGTCTTATTCTAAGTAATGGAAGTATTATGAATGGGATTTACTTTGGAGTTGTTGAAGTACTGCATGTGATTTGAATCGATAGTAGGATCTCCCAAGAGTTGGCCACTTGATGGATTATAGAATAGATAAATATTTTTATTGTTGGTGTTGACATTCCAATTTTGTGCATGTTCTGTTTAGATCAATGTCACTTTGTGTTTAGCTCTATTATCTATTCTTGCAGGTTGTGGTTTTAAGTTAATGATCTTTGAATTCTGTTTACTTGGAATTTCCAGAGCATCCACTCCGTTCATAAAATTATTGTAAGCTATTGATTAAAAGATGTTAAATGCACTTCAAGTTAGTAGTTAGTTGTCTTTGTTTTGAATTCATAGTTAAACTAAAAGTGTTGATTCTTAGATAGTTTAAATGCTTTCTAAATTAGGAATTTAAATGCTTTCTACTTTAAAGATTTCATGCTTTCTAGTTTAGATTCAGTTTCAAGATTTTTAAAAATTTAGAAAATTTGTTACTAACTGAGATGTCCAAAGATATCCCCTATTGCGTACAACCTTGGACTCTATCCTATCAACATAATTGGAATATTTTTAGCTAAAGTGTTAGGACCTTACGACAACCTATCACAAAGGTCTTCAAAATAACTTCTAGATTAACATATGCCTAACAATGATGCTATTATGTTGGGTCCTGAAATCACTACTCACACTCTTAGAGGGATCGATTCACTTTAGAGCCAAGGACTTGTCATATTGATGGTGAATCAATCAACTCATCAACATAATATGAGCGAATAAAGGCTAATTATTTAGGGTGGATAATCTCCCCTTCACTTTGAGCTTAGATAGACTTAGGATGGTGTTCCTAGAGGTATCATTAACACGATTGATTACAAATAAGGATAATCACAATAAAACAACTATAGCTATATCCAATGTATGCTTGACTACAATATCAATCAATAGGTCAAAGACTAAATAGCTACCTCTAAAACCTCTAATTAAGTCATCAAAACCATAACCTTGCATATACACATATACATGATTACAACATGATATCCCAAAAAGTGAATCCACAACATTCCATACATGATTGCATGGTGTAGAAATCTATGACATGATTCTCTAACAATATAACTATTAGAGTTTACTTTGGATGTTGCCTATTTTACCATAGTGAGTAATGAAAGCATGTGAAACCCTAATATACTTTTAAGCTAAAGAGGATAGAGATTATATAAAATAAAAGATGTTGTATCGCTTACCATTGAGATTGGTGCATACTTGATTGGGTGAAAATTTCATGAACTGTAAGGAAGAGGGAGATATGTCCACAAAACATAACTAGAACTAGATGTGCACTAGTAAATCAAATATAACACTTCATGCATATAGACATACTTAATAATTTGATCTCAATAGTTAAAAAACCACTTGAAATAAAGGACAAACCATCACAAAATATTTGAAATGAATCAGAAGTCATCACACATTCATCTAACCCCTATTACAATCACACTAACAAATGTGGTATGAGGAAATCAATAACTACGATTGAGGGTCTCCCTGAATAATTACATACTATCATGTAGACATACCATATACATGTATTGTGGTCATTGTATAAACTCCCTATGGATTAAGAAAAGGATTCCATCCCTTAGGGACAACACTTGTAGTGTTTGATGCCCTATAACAAGCTCAAAGCACTTACAGTCAAGAAATTGGCTCAACAACCAAACCTTTTTACATCTTTTTTACATGTATCTATACCATTTCATTTTTTCCCCTGGTTATCCATCAAGAATTCAATGTACTATAGGATATCAAGGCATTGAATATATACCAAGATGAATATATACCGAATACATTTCCCATTTAAAATGAATGATGTGGAGCTCATGCAATGATAATCAATAGCTTAAATTCACCCAATGTATACATGGTGACCCATTCTTTCATTCATCACCAATTATTAAAATCTACAACTATAATCTTTCCCTTGAGGTGAGTGATTGCATTTGGGTGGGAAAAATGTATTTGACTAGTTGTAGGGGTCAAATTTGGTCATTAATAATGACCCGGAAGTTCTTGAAGTGTTCTGGAGAGTATTAGAAAAGTTCACATAAATTGTAGATATTTAATGTGAGACTAGACACGAGGACTAGAAATATGGAGTGGTAGAAATAAATCCTATAAGATGAGAATGTTCTATAAATGGAAGGGAGTGAATGAGGAGAGGAAGTGGGAAAAGTGTGGGAAGGAGAGATAGGAATAGATTTGGAAACTATGAAGCAGATATTGAAGTTTGTTAGGTTTTTGCAAAGTAGACAAATGAGTGATTAGAGTTATTGGAATAAATGTGAGGGTTTAGTGTAGAACAGGAGGCTAGGATGGGACAAAGTATAGTAGGTGAATATATTTGGTCCATATGTTTGACCAAAATCCACATATGAAGAAAATGAGGAAATAAAGTTTGAGGGAAAAATGCAATATTTTGATGTACGATTAATATGGGAAGTGAGGAGATGACATTGTGATGTATATGGAAATCCCATAGACACAAAGATGATGAAAGGTTATACTAAGGTATCATCATGGGAAATTGACATGGAACGAAATGTGGGAAGTGGAAGTGTTAATGTATATTTTACCTCATGCACTATTTACATGCATATGGATAATTCATATATTATCTCATGCATTATTTACATGCACATGAGATAATTCCACATCGCATTAAGCATACTTAGATTTCTTAGTTAGTGAGAATTCACTCACCTTGACATGCGAGTCTTGAGGAAGTTAACGCGCTACCAGTTATTTGTGAGGATCCTAATATAATATACTCCTAATTATAATATGTTGAGCACTTGTGGTATACTTGCCCTTAATAGATGCATTTATTAGTCTTGGTTATTACTTAAGATAACTTAGTTAGGATGAAGGGGTGTGTCCCTACATAGTTATGCATATAAATAATGAGAGAGAAACTCTTGCAAACCATAATATCTTCTATTATTGACACACATATAATTTTTTAATTATTGGAGGTCACCCCCTTGAAGTGGTTTTCTATTTCATAGATTTTTACATTTATCTCAAAGCAATATCATAACAAGTGGTATCAAAGCTACAATTTGGGCCAAGATTTTTGATCCACCATAACTTTCACACCATTGAAAATTTGAACCTGATTTTTTCTCAGTTTTGAGGTATTTGGTAGGTAAGGTTCCATGTACGATTTCATAGTTTTATCATAAGTTTTACACAAGTTATTTTAATTTCATTTTTTTTCATTAATCAGCTCTATAAGCTACAAATTTTTAAATATTTTTAAAAACCTTACATTTTTTGAAAGCTTATTGAAAATTAGGTTGTGATAGTTCTTTGGAATTTATTTTTTAGAGATAAATAGAGTTCATAATTTAGTGGTCAAAGTTAGGTCAATTTATTTTATTAGTCTACTCGATAGGCCAAAAATTTTAGAATTTTTGGAATTTTTTTATATTTTTGGAAAGATATTTAAAAACTAGAGTTTGAAATGCATAAACATAAAAATTCATGGCATCGTTAGGATCCAAATACTTTTATTCTCCACCATCAAAAATTGAAGGTAAAATTCCTCTGAGATGTGAAACAATGGTACATTTTAATAAGGATAATTTGATTTACCCATTTGCATCATACTTCAATAAAAGTTTAGATTGGTTTAAATGATGACTATTGTTAGAACACATTGACATATTGAGAGGGGGATGATTCAATAAATGCCAAAACTTAATCAAAGTTACTTCTATCAACTAAATCCTTTTTCTACCTTAAATGAATGACAAAGAAAATTAAGCAAACCAAAGCAAAACACATGAACATACAACCATAACACAAGATTTACATGGAAAACTATAGAAGGTAAAAACCATGGTGAGCAAGTTGCTTGGATCTAGTATCCAAATCCAACCTCACAAATCAAACAAGATTACAATGTTATTTATGGGCTTCAACCCAAAGGAAGCTTCAACTCCCTAAAATACAATGCAACAACACTTAAAAATTGAGGCTACAACCTTTTTATATGACACTTAACAAATTCCACTGACCAAACACCTCTACAACATCAACACACTTCACACTAAAACAAATCTTCACTTCCTCTTCATAGCAAACACTGCTCCCTTCAACACACTTCGACACACACACTCACTCACTTCAACACTCACACACATATCCTCACACACTCTCGCATTCTCATACACTTCACACTAAACAAGATCTTTTATTTATACCTCTGCAAAATATAAAATCTTTCTCCTATCTTAGCCGAGATGAAACATGTAAACATGAAACGTGCAACGACCATACTAAGTTGGCACCAAATGATGTAGAAATCTAATGCATTTGCAGCCAAGTGATAACCAAGACCAATTATTTCTTAACACATTCTTCCAAGCTAGTGCACACATCCAAACATCTGGTGAGATCATCAAAACTCAACAAGTCAGCCCAAAAAAGACTTATCCTTCCACAAAATATCTTTGGACCTAAAGAGGTACTAAAGAGACAAATTAGCACCATGTGGGCAACTTCACAAGAAACATAAGACTTGTACAAACCATCTCAAACATTCCTACCCCTGAAATATATGTCTACTTTCTAGAACAAACAAAGAGATATTGAACCTGGCATAACTTACAAACATTGAATACATAGTCTTGAGATAGAGCATTGAAAAGCCAACTTGTGGTGCACTTCAACACCTAAAAATTGAAATGAACAAACATATAGACTAACTAAACACATCCTTCAAACATCAAAGAAAACTAATGAAATGTGGTGCCTTTTGCATTCTCTTCTAGACAACATTGATCATCAATATGGTTTGTCTTTGCTCTGCTGACTCTGAAGAACCTCTACAGTACAACTTACCATCTAAAACTTGAATATATCACTCTTCACATCTGTATCTAACTATCCTCCAAGTTGCAAGACCTCATCTTCAAATGCAGAGAAATGTAGAGTAGTTCTTAGACTCATCCTGACTACACCATCACAAAACCACTGTCTTAACTCTGCTAACTCTGGAATCTTTTGTGACAACATCTATGCCTTGAAATCAGGAACATACCTTCTTCATACTTGTCTCTATCTAACTTCCAAACTGCAAGGCCATATCTTAAAATGTGAAGACATGGAAAGCATTCTCTAGAGCTTCTTTAGTGCAACTTCTAGTTACTTGGACTTCCTGAAACTTTTTTTCAAATCTAAATTAATGCTTTTCCTCAGGAAACAACAAGAATATTCAATTCCAACATACTCTTAATCTCAAAAATATCATCTCTTTATGAACTTTAGAAGATAGAGTACAACTATGTACAAATTGTATTGATCCAATTAGTATGTATAGGACATGACTTCCAACACTTTACCCTTGACTTCACAACTTCTTTGTCTTCTTTGTCTTACAACAATCAGCAACAATCTCCCTTAGACATCACTATGCTTTGGCATCTCTGAACACCACTGATCATTAATAATCAACACCACATACAACTACTGACATCATCACTATTAACATCACTTCAACTTCCAACCTTCCTCAACACAACTTTGTTGGCATCATTGATAACACATATGCAACAATCTCCCCCTTTTCCATTAATAGAAACACTTAACCTTATATGCAAATTTCTCCCACTTTGACATCAAGGCCAAAGAGCCAGTGGGCTTCCTCCAAACTGATCTTCCTTTAGCTCCTCATGTCTACACTTTTTGAGATCTTCTTTATCTATCCACCCCCTGACTGATGAAACCTTGTCATCCATCACATCCTCTTATCTACCTATTCCCCAAGAGAGGTAGCCTCCATCAATCCAAGGATAAAGATATGTCTTGAACTGCTCCACTTGTACACATACACCATCTATGCATCTAGTTAGAAGGAGGGGCAACAACCCCTAAGTTATATCTAAGATACTCAAATGTGTCCTTAGAAAGTGCCTTTGTAAAGATGTCCGTAACTTTATCCTTTGTACGGACATACTACAATCTGACCTCTTGATTTGGAACCTTCTCTCTCAAAGAATGATACCTAATAGATATGTGTTTGGTTCTAGAATGCATCACTAGATTCTTTGAAATATCGATGGCACTTGTATTGTCACAAAGAATAGGAATGTGCTCATCATATACTACCTTGATATCCTTCAATGTTTGCTTCATCCACAACACTTGAGTGCAGTAGGTTGTTACAGCTATATATGCTACCTCTGCTATTGATAAGGACATTAAATCCTGCTTCTTACTAATCCATGAGACCAACATATTTCCCAAAAAAGAAATCTCCTCCGCTGGTACTTATATCATCAACATTGTTAGCCCAATTTACATTAATATAAGCACTCAAAAAAAAGTCATCACCCTTTTGATAACACAACCCATGTTCTGGAGTGCTCTTCAAATATCTAAAAATTCTCTTGACTACCTTCACATGCATTTCTTTAGGATCTGCTTGAAACCTTGCAGCGAAACACACAACTTGCATTATATCAAGCCTTGATGTTGTTAGGTATAGTAGTCCCCCAATCATAGACCTATATAGAGTCTGATCAACTTTAGGTAAATCATCATCTTTACTAATAGGAGTACTCACTAGTTTGTAGTCTTCCATGCCAAAATTCTTCAACATCTCCTTCACATACTTTGCTTGAGAGATAAATATGCCATCATTTGATTGAGTAAACATCTTACACATCTCATCACATGCAAAAAATATTATATCATCAACATACACAAAAAAAAATTAGAATATGTTCACCTTCAATTTTGATGTAAAGATTACTATCTGTAATACCTTTCTTGAAATCCTATTGGAGTAAGTACTTATCGAACATTGCATACCAAGCCCTAGAAGCTTTTTTGATACCATACAAAGCCTTATTGAGTCTGCATACCATGTTTGGGTCTTCTAGTAACTAAAATCCATTAGGCTGCTTAATGTAGACTTCTTCTAAGTCACCATTCAGATAGATAGATTTGACATCCATTTAATATACCTTAAATCCCTTATGCACTGCAAATCCAAGAACCTTTCTAATAGCTTCCATTCTTTCCACCGGAGTAAATGTCTCCTCGTAGTAAATGCCTTAAACTTGTGAATATCCTTTGCATGCCAACCTTACTTTATTCCTGACCACTTCTCCATCTTCATTTAATTGGTTCTTGAATACCCATATTGTACCTATTACATTCTTCTTTGTAGGCCTTGGTACTAACTCCCAAGTCTTATTCTTCTCTATGTGATTTAGTTCTTCATCCATAGCTTGTATCCATCCTTCATCCTTGTTGGCATCATCAAAAGTTTTAGGTTTTACTCTTGATAGTAAAGAAAAGTTTACCTATTCATTTGTTCTTTCAAATCTTCTTCTTGTTTGCACTTCTTCATTCTTGTCTCCAACGATCTGATCTTCTGAATGATTCTTCTAAACATACTTGGCAGGGGTCTTGGTAGTCTTCTCTTGAGTTTCTTCCTTTTCTTCAACTACTTCTTCTTCTATGCAGGCATGTTCATCTACCCAATAGTCTTCTTGCTCCTTTGTGATTTGATGTGACTCTTTAGCATGTCTCTTACAACTTGCATGGATCTAATCTTCACAAGGTTATCAAAGTTGATGTGCCCCATCCTTTTGTGCCACAACCAACATTCATTTGTTTGTCCTAGAAGACAAATACTTCTATTAACTCCCTTTAGGTTATACAAGTTGCTCTCTGTCCTAGATCCTTCTGCCACCAATTTGCTAAACTTTGCTCTTCTGATTTCACAACCTTGATCATGAAATATGAGATTGTATCCTTTCCTACACATTTGACTTACAATGAGAAGATTATGCTTGAGATCTTCTACATAAAGAACATCATGTGTTTTAGATTTACCATCAATACTTATGGTATCCTTTTCTAGTGATCCTTGCAGATGAGTTGTCTTCAAATGAGATTGATCCACCATTCCACTTAACAAAATTAATGAATTTACTCTTATCACCTTTCATGTGACTTGTACATCCACTTTCTATCACTTAGACATTTGTTTTCCCTTGAGCACGAAATGTTGTTTGGACAATCATTGAATTTTCAACTCCATTGTTTGTCTCCTATCTTTTGGAAGAATCACTTTCAACTTCTTTCTTAGTAACATCCATCAACTGAGATTCTAATTTTACTAATCCACTCCTACAATATCTTCTTGTATGTCCAAACTTGCTGCAAATTTGACATACCACATTGACATCCACTAGTGAAGCAAGAACATTTCTACTTACAAGATTTCTTCTATTCATTTTAGATTTGCAATTTATGAAAAAAAATTATGTAGATAAAGAAATAACTGAAGAAAGCATGATTGAACCTATTCATGGAGGAATGTCATGCATGGAGAGATCTTCCTTGAGGCATAATGAGATCTGCATCTTCAGCATCATCCAAACTTCTGGAAGCTCCCCCTTTCCAAATCCTTTCTAAGTGACATAATTTCTTTCTCAAGCCTTGTACATTCTTTTCTCTTAGCTTCAATTACAGCCCTTTGTCTAGATTCCCTTTCCTTACACAATCCAAGTCTTCAAGGGTAGAAAAAAGTTCACCTTCAAAATAAACTTCATATTCTTCTTCATCTACAATCTTGTTTGAACCATCTGAGATCACCATGGCCATGAAAAGAGATTCTCCTCTTTCCTCATCAGATGTGTAGTGATCTACTTCTTCTTTGGAGTTGTAGTCTTATTTTGAAAGAAGGTTCCTTTTGAAATTGTTTCTCCTAAAACCCTTGGTGCTATTTTCATTTTCTCCAAAAGGACATTTAGAAGCATAATGGCCAACTCTTCCACATTTAAAATTTTTTAAAGGTAGCTTACCTTTATACTTGCCCAATCCCCTTTTCATTTTTCTCACAAAGTTTACTTCTTCCTCAGCTTCATTGCATACATCAGATGTTCCTTCATTATTCACAGATTTGAAAGCATCTTCTCTTTGGCATGGACCTATAACTTCATTTCTCATCTCATAGGCAGTGAGAGACCCAAACAACTCTTCCATGGTGAGTTTCTTTAGATCTTTGGCTTCTTCAATTACAGAAACTTTGAATCAAATTAGTGAGAGAGAGTTCTCAAGACTTTCTCCACAACCAATGAGTCAGCTACATCTTCACCTAGACTCCTAATTAGATGGACTACTTCATCTAATCAGAGAAAATAGATATCAATGTTTTTCTCTTCTTTCATCTTTAGATTCTCACACACTATTTTGTAAGATTGTAGCTTTGCTTCCTTTACAGTGTAATTTCCTTCATAGAGATCTTTGAGCTTCTTAGATAGATCATTTGTTGTCTTGTACAACACAACCTTAACTAGCTCTAAACTATTCAAACCACTTAAGATGGCATTCTTCATGTTAGCACTATTTCCATGAGCCTTCATCGTATTCAGATCTGTAATAGGATGACTAGATTCAACATAATCATCCATGGCAGCCCTCCAAACATCATACCCTAGCGAGGTAAGATAGGCTTCCATCCTTACACTCCAGAAATCATAGTTACTTCCATCAAATATCAAAACTTTAAAAGAGGTCCTTCTAATCCATGCGTTCTACTCCAAGATCTACCTTAAACTGTTATGTTGCACCAAGAAACCTTTCTCTGATACCAATTATTACAACACACTGATATATTGAGAGGGGGGTGAAACAGTATATGCCAAAACATGATCCAAGTTATATTTATCAACTAAATCCTTTTTCTAACTTAAATGAATGATAAAATAAATTAAGCAAAACAAAGCACGACACATGAACATACAACCATAACACCATTTTTTTGTGGAAAACCCTAGAAGGGAAAAACCACGGTGAGAAAACTTCTTAGATCTACTATCTAAATCAAGCCTCACAAATAAAATAGGATTATAATATTATTTATGGGCTTCAACCTAAAGGAAGTTGCAACTCCCTGAAATACAATTCAACAACACTTATAGGTTGAGGCTACAACCTTTTTGTATCACACTTTGAAAAATTCCACTGACCAAACACCTCTGCAACATCAACACACTTCACACTGAAACAAATCTTCACTTCCTCTGCACAACAAACACTGCTGCCTTCATCACACTTCCACAAACACACTCACACACACATCCTTGCACACTCTAACATTCTCATATGCATCATACCAAACAAGAATATTTATTTGTACCTTCCGTAAACTACAAAATCTTTTTCCTACATTAGCCAAGATAGAATGTGTAAACATATGAAACATGTAATGAACATAACAAGTTGGAACCAATTGATGTGAAAATCTAATGCAGTTCAAGCCAAGTGATAACCAGGACCAATTCCTTCTTAACACATTTGAGAGGTCTGCATGGAGTATTGGTGAAGTTATTGTTTCAAGTATGGGTCTAACTGGTGTTGTCATTGATGTCAACATACTTCTATTACAAGTAATGACAAGGATTGGATGAGCTATGTGCTGAGGATATTGAGAAAATTAGTCATATCAGGAACAGAGAAGAACAATGAAGACAATAAGCTAAAGATCCAAGATAAGTTAACTATCAAAGGTTGCAGTTAAAAGGGTTTGTAGATATGAGTCTTAATATGATCAAGTTAAGATTTTAGAGGTCCACATGAAGTTCTAAAGAAGTTATGGCCGCTCAAGTAGAACTAGTTTCGGCAGGTGTTCAGAGGTGACAGAGCGACACAGATAGGTCCGGTGAGATCCATAAATGCATTATCCTATTCTGTGGATTTAAGGGAGTGTTGAGGAATTCTTTTTGAAGTGTCAAATCGATTTGTTCATGGTTTGAAGGTCTGCAAGCATCTATTCCTTTGTGACAATGATGACAGACTATGTTCTTGAGGTTCTGGATGAAGGAGAGAAGGATTTCAGTAAACAGATGAAGTGCGGATGTTCTCTGTGATTCAGGAAATCTTGTGAAGGTATTTGGATCATGTCCAATTCATGTTGGTGGTTTGCATTGGAGTTGGAGCTCGCAATTGAAGAATAGCTTCCGGATGATGTTGTTCTTTCTGAGACTGGCTGATCGGATGTGTTACACATCTTGCGAATGTTCTTGTAGATGTTTGCCAACTTAGATGATTATTCCTAAGTTGATGCCTTGTATAAATAAAGGATTATAAAGTCATTTCAAAGTGTGTCTTGTGGAGATGTGAGTGTGATAGTGAGGAAGAGAGTGAAAGGTAGAGTAGAAGTTCATGGGCTTAAATGGAACTGATTCATGCATTGTGAAGATGCTATTCTCTAGTTCAAGTATGTGATACTTATTATCCTATAGACATTCTGTCTCTTGTAGGCAGTAAGCCTCTTGTGAGTAGTGTGCTCAGGTAGTGAGCCTTAATTGGCATGTGCCATTTTGTTCTTTCTATTCTTCTAACAGAGAATACAATCTTGGATTAATCACCCCATGGTTTTTCCCTTAACTTGCTTTTCCACGTCAAAATCTTGGTGTCTCATGTGTTGATGTGTTTCTGCTCTTGATTCAATGCTTTATGTTTTTATGATTGATTTATTTATATACTGCTAAATCACAAAGTGGACTTAAGTGTTTAATTGGAAGAAAGTTTTAGACAACTGATTCACCCCCCCTCTCAATTGTCTGTCTTGAATCTAACAATTGGTATCAGAGCTAAGTTCCTCTAAGAGGGCTTAACCACTTGAGGAGATCCAGGATGTCGTCCTACAAGAAGGATAGTCTGAAGTTTGATGGAGCCAATTTTAATCTTTGGAAAAGTCACATGAAATGTCACTTACAATGTATGGGAATGCAATACTAGACCATGGCTTCAATGAAGTATACTCCTCTACAGGGTGGCCCGAAAGCCCTAAATGTAATCACAAATGCTGAAAATAATTTGCGGACTATAGAAGCTCTTCTAAGCACATTATCTGATTCAGAGCTTTTAAATGCTGTTGACCTACCCACTGCTTATGAGATTTGGCAAAAACTGGAACTTCTACATGAAGGAGACAAATATGTTAAATGTGCAAGGCTACAAAGTCTAAAAGGGAAATTTGAAAATCTAAAAATGAGAGAAGATGAAAATATCACTACTTTTATGCCAAGAGTGAATGAGCTTGTTTGTGGAATTAGATGTGCTGGTGGAGTCTTGGATGAAGATGAAATTGTTCGCAAATTTCTCAGATCCCTTCCTGCTTCTTATAAAATCAAGGTTGCTGCCATTGAAGAATTCAAAGCCCATAGAACTATCACAAGACATCAATTGGCTGGTAAACTGGCTGCATTTGAAATGACTGAGTTTGGAGATGCCCCCCCAAGACTGAATCTACATTCAGAGCTAGTGCTTCTGTAAAAGGAAAACAAAGGTTTGATCTAGGTGAGAACTCATCAAGGAAACTATCATGGTATGAAAAAGCAAGAAAAGACATGAAGGAAGAAGAAGTAGAAACTACTCAGCTTGAAGCTCTTATTGCAAAAAGACTGCCATGAGGATCCGGTAAGTATGAAGCAAAATTGCCTTTTAAGTGTTTTAACTACAATAAGATTGGTCATTTTGTCTCAAAGTGTCCGGAAAGATTTTCAAGGCCAAATCCTAACAGATCAAGGTTCCAAAAGAATTGTTATTATGTTCATGAAGAGGATGATAATGAAGGAGTAACAGATGATGAATTAGAGATAGGAAACAAATCTGGAAGTGATTGGGTGTTTATTGCCATCAAGGAAGAAGATCCAATGCCCTCTGAATCTGTCAATCATAAAGTTGTAGAAAGAGCCTTGGCTGCCCAAGTTGAAGAAAAGTGATCTACTATATAGTACTATATGTTGAAGGATTGAAGCACAATCTTCTCAATGTTGGACAGTTGGTGGATAAAGGCTATGATCTCCAATTCAAGAATGGAAAATGCAAGATCTTTGAAAGTTCTAAAATAGAGATTGCATCTGATACTCAAACAAAAGGTAATATCTTCCATCTAGTTGGTACTGGCAAAAGTTGTCTATTTGTGCAAATTGATTAGAGTTGGTTATGGTATAGAAGGAAGTGTCATCTGAATTTTGATAATATCATCAAGATAAGCAATACTCAGGATGTAAGAGATCTTCCAAAATTGGTGAAACCTACAAATAGTTTGCGCAAAGAATTTCAGTTGGGAAAACAAAGTAGAGTCTCATTCAAAAGTAAGGAACAATCTTCTACTGGATTATTGGACTTAGTTCATACTGATCTATGTGGTCCGGCAAGAATCAGGAGTGTGCAAGGTGATAGATACTTCACGTTGCTAATTGATGACTACTCCCAGATGATGTGGGTTACTTTTCTGAAAGAGAAATTAGAAGCTCTTGAAAAGTTCAAAATATTCAAGGCTATGGTAGAGAATGAAACCAGATTGAAATTAAAGTGTCTGAGGTCTGATAGAGGTGGAGAATTCACATCCGGTGAGTTCATAGAATTTTGTGAGAAACATGGAATAAAAAGATAGTTGTCTGCTCCTAGGACTCCACAATAGAATGGAGTAGTGGAGGGAAAGAACCAGACCATCTAGGAAGCATCTAGGACAATGATGATGGAAGAAAATGTTCCTCAGGTCTATTGGAGAGAAGTTGTTAGCACCGCAGTCTACACTCTCAATCGAGTTCAAATCAGAAGCAATACTGGTAAGACTCCTTATGAATTTTGGTTTGGCATCACTCCTACTGTGAGGTATTTTAGAGTCTTTGGTAGCAAATGTTACATTAAAAGAGATGGATATCTAGGCAAGTTTGATGCTAGAAGTGAGGAAGGAATATTCTTGGGTTACTCTACTCAAAGCAAAGCATACCGGTGTTATAACAAGAGACTGAGAAAGATTATAGAAAGTACAAATGTGAAGGTTGATGAAGGTATTGAAAAACCTTCAAGGTTTTATGAATATGATGAAGATGATCAGAATGATGTTCTAACTCAAGGAGCCCAAACTCCTTCTGGAATTCAGAATCAAACAGATCTGGTAAATCAGGAAGAAGAGATGAGTCATAATGAGCCTGATCAAGAGTTAGAAATGCAAGAAACTCCTAAAGTTCCTAGGTATGCAAGAGTGAACCACTCTAAAGATCAAATCATAGGTGATAAAAGCAAAGGAGTACAAACAAGAAGGAAGATTCCTTAAGATTCAGATGAATATTATCGAATTTCAAAGATTGAACCTAAGATAGTAAATGAAACTTGCAATGATGATAGTTGGACTAAAGCAATGGAGGAAGAGTTGATGCAAATAGAGAAAAACTACACTTGGGATCTTGTTCCCAGACCTAAGAACAAGAATGTGATTGGTACCAAATGGGTCTTCTGGAATAAATTGAATAAAATTGGTGAAGTAATCAGAAATAAAGCCAGATTGGTCTACAAGGGTTACTCTCAAATAGAAGGAGTTGATTTTGAAGAAATTTTTGCTCCGGTGGCAAGAATCGAAGCAGTCAGATTATTTCTTGCCTTTTGTACCTTCAAGGATTTGAAAGTATATCAGATGGATGTCAAGTCTACCTTTCTGAATGGTGACTTGGAAGAAGAAGTTTACATTGAGCAACCAGATGGATTTTAATTGCCTAATCAAGGTGATATGGTCTGTAAGTTTAAGAAAGCACTGTATGGACTAAAGCAAGCCCCAAGAGCCTGGTATGAAAGATTGGATAAGCATCTTGTGAAGATTGGTTTCAACAAAGGTACTGCTGACAATAATTTGTATTTCAAAATTGATCATGAAAACATCTTGATTGTTGAAGTGTTTGTTGATGATATCATTTTTGGAGGAAGAGATAGTATGTGTAAAACTTTTACAAATCAAATGAAAAGTGAATTTGAGATGTCCATGCTTGGGGAAATGAATTTCTTTCTGGGTCTACAAATCACTCAAACAAAGAAAGGAATCTTCATTTCTTAGACAAAATATGTGAAATAATTGTTGAAGAAATTTGGGATGGAAGACTCAAAACCAATGAATACTCGCATGGCAACTAGATGTAAATTGGGCAAAGATGATGACTCTCTTAAGGCTGATCAGAAAAAGTATAGGTCAATGATTGGAGGATTGTTGTATCTCACTCAGACTAGACCTGACATTATGAATGCTATGGGTCTTGTTGCTAGATTTCAAGCTGATCCTAGAGAATCTCATGTCATGGTAGTCAAGAGGATTTTTAGATATCTAAAAGGAATAGTTGAGTATGGATTGTAGTATCCCAGATATCATAATTTCTCTCTTCATGCATATATAGATGCGGATTGGGAAGGAGATGTCGATGACCAGAAGAGTACCAGTGGTGGAGCATTCTTTTTGGGGAAGAGATTGGTTTCTTGGCTGAGCAAGAAATAAGAGGCAATATCTCTGTCCACTGCAAAAGTAGAATATATTGCAGCAGCAGGTAGTTGCACTTAAGTTTTGTGGATGAAGCAAATGCTAAGGAGCCTATCACAATCTTCTGTGATAATTCAAGTGCAATAAATATATCTAAGAATTTGATGTTGCACTCAAAGACTAAGCATATATCTATCAAGTTTCACTTTCTGAGAGAGCAAGTAAACAAGAATGAAGTTAGATTGGAGTTTGTGCCTTCTAAGGATCAGATTGCAGACATCTTTACTAAACCTCTACCTAAGGACTCTTTTGAGTATCTCAGGGAGAAGTTAGGGGTTATTACCCCTCCAGTGATGAACTAAGGTGCACTAGAGTGCATTAGTCTAGTAGACATCACAATCATATCTTGTGGTCTAGATTGATGATAGGGAGCTGCCACTCAGGGGGAGTAGCTGGTATGATTCTGAGTTGTTGGAGTTGCAAGTATGAGCCCTTTGCCATTGATGTCAAAGGGGGAGAGAAGACATGTGAAAAACAAGTGGTTGATGACCAAAGGGGGAGCAGTAAAGGAAGAGAAGACATGTGAATGGTTGTTGCTGATAGGGGGAGCTGTGACAATAAGGAGAAGTTCTTATCTTGATGGTTTTTCACATCATATGTTGCCATCAATGACAAAGGGGGAGATTGTTCCAAGTATGGGTCTAACTAGTGTTGTTATTGATGTCAACATACTTTTGTTGCAAGTAATGACAAGGATTAGATAAGCTATGTGCTGAGGATATTGAGAAAATTAGTCATATCAAGAATAGAGAAGAACAGTGAAGACAGTAAGGTAAAGATCCAAGATAAGATGACTATCAGATATTACGGTTCAAAGGGTTTGTAGATATGAGTCTTAAGATGATCTAGTCAAGATTTCAGAGGTCTGCATGAAGTTCTGAATAAGTTATGGCTACTCAAGTAGAACTGGTTCTGGCAGGTGTTCAGAGGTGATAGAGTGACACAGATAGGTCTGGTGAGATCTGGAAATGCATTATCCTATTCTGTGGATTTGAGGGAGTGTTGGGGAAGTCTTTGTGAAGTGTCAACTTGATTGGGTCATGGTTTGAAGGTCCGCAAGCATCTATTCCTTTGTGATAGTGATGACAGACTGTGTTCTTGAGGTTCCAGATGAAGGATAGAAGGATTTCAGTGAGCAGATGAAGTGCAAATGTTCTCCATGATTTAGGAAATCTTGTGAAGGTATTTGGATCATGTCCAGTTCATGTTGGTGGTCCGCATTGGAGTTAGAGCTCACAATTGAAGAATAGCTTCCGGATGATGGTGTTCTTTCTGAGATTGGCCGACCGGATGTGTTACACATCTTGCGGATGTTCTTGTAGATGTTTGGTGACTTAGATGATTATTCCTAAGTTGATGCCTTATATAAATAAAGGATTGTAAATTCATTTCAAAGTGTGTCTTGTGGAGATATGAGTGTGGTAGTGAGGAAGAGAGTGAAACGCAGAGAAAAAGTTCATGGGCTTAAACATAATTAATTCAAGCATGGTGAAGATGCTATTCTCTAGTTCAAGTATGTGATACTTATTATCTTGTAGACAGAGTGTTTCTTGTAGGCAGTGAGCCTCTTGTGAGCAATGTGCTCGAGTAGTGAGCCCTAATTGGCATGTGCCATATTGTTCTTTCTATTCTTCTAACAGAGAATACAGTCTTGGGTTAATCACCCCATGGTTTTTCTCTTAACCAGGTTTTCCACATCAAAATCTTGGTGTCTCATGTGTTGATGTGTTTCTTCTCTTGATTCAATGCTTTATGTTTTTATGATTGATTTATTTATATACTACTAAATCACAAAGTGGACTTAAGTGTTTAATTGGAAGAAATTTTTAGACAACTGATTCATGCCCCGCCTCTCAGTTGTTTGTCTTGAATCTAACAGTTATGGCCATCTAAGCAGAACCAAGTTTTTGCAATTGTTCAGAGGTAATACAGTGAAAGGAATTTGGTCCAGATTGCTCTACATTGGAATATTATGATGGGTTGATGGTGTGTGTCCACAACTCAAGTGGTTCATGGTTTGGAGGTCGACAAGTAATCTTTCTAGTATGACAATCATGACAGCTAGTGTTCTTGAGTTCCCATATGAATATGCAAGTGATTCTGGTGATTTGAGGTGGTGCAGTTGTTCTTGTTGATTTCATTATGCTTTGTGGTGGTCTCTGGATTGTGTACCTATTGTGTTGGTGGTCCATATTGAGGATTGAGTTCGTGATTTAATATTTCCCGTTGAATGTTGTTGTTCTCTCCAGTCTTGGTTGACCAGATGATTGGTATGTGTTGCAGATGATCTAAGAGAAGTTCTATGCAACGTGGCATGTTCTTTGAGGAAGATTTGAGTCCCAGCTATGTTTGGCCAATAGTGTAACAGTTCGCATGAAGCATTTTAAGTCATGTGATTGTAATTGCTTGTAATGCCTATCTTGGAGAATGTTCCAGATAGATGATTGTAAGGCCAACTTTGATGTTCATTCCAAAGTATATGTCATGTATTGTTTAGGGTAAAATTTGGATTGTTTAATGTTTTAGTGTTTAGATGTTTGAATCCTCCTTTCACCTTTTATATTCAAGGATCTAGGGTCACCTGGCAATTCACTATCATACCCTAGGTCATTGTACAATGTAGGGAAACTTGGATTAGGGAATTTAATTATCAATTTTCCTTCTCTTGTGCTTAATTGAGCATTAAAACCCTAATTTCGTAAATACGATTATAAATGGAAGAGTGACAGCAAAAGTTCTTACAGATGGAAGTAAAATATCAAATCATAGAGTACTTATTTTTGGGGTTCCGAGGTGGAAAAGTCAGGGACACTCGAGTGGGCATCCAGGTCTAAGGCCTAGTTTTTGTCAAGATCTGGAAACTTAGTCTGCAACTCTTCCTTGTTGTTCTGGTGTTTTTCCCATCATGAAAATTGGAGGATTAATGAGGGAGCACCCAAGTCTAGGGTGTTGTTTTTCCTTCTGTTCTAAAATTATGATACTCTAAGATGCCTTCGTGTAACTTCACTTTGTCCATCTCCGCAACCTGTAATCTGCAACCATGAAAACTTTGGGAGCGGGTTGTGGTGTTTACAGGCTTGCCTTAGTCAAGCCTCAGAGGACACTTAAGTCTCTAGACACCATTGTCAAATAAAGAGTGCATGCCCTTGTGAGGCAGAGGCAAAAACCAAAGGATATGATGTTACCTTGTAGTGAAGATCTCATGGGAGGAAGATGCTCTTCATTCCATGAGGAAATGGATGCTCAAATTTACAAATACAAACACATAAACCACACAATTCTTCTCTTGCAACACAATGAAATCCTTGAATCACCTTGAGAACACAATAGCTTGCTAATAATCATCTAGTTGAAATCTAGTTTACAAATGAATGCCTAAACATGCTTTTATATTCAACTACAAACACTCTCACCAAGATTTCATAAATTCAAACTTACCGTGTCGACATAGAACCGAAATAATGATCACAAGCCGACACCCAAAAATTGGGACTGCCCCAAAATAGGGCAGGACTAGGGCATGGACACTCAATTCCTCCCTTGTATTTTGGGTAGGGTAAGGCTCAAGGGGTCCTCCTAGGTCCCATTTGTCATGTTACCTAGGGCTCATTGCATTGGGATGTCAAATTATGAAGTAAGATGTCCTAAATGTATGCAAATGACCCAAGAGCTAAACCTTATGAGGGAAAAGCCCCAAAGGGGACATTTTCTGATGTTACATTTAGGCCCCACTTTAATATATGTATAAATGCAAGGCCAATACATGCATTAAAGTACGGTCACAAACACATCAAACACATCAAGCATGGAGAAGACACGCTAATCACATGGAAAATAGGAATAGGCACACAAAACATGTTGAAGATAGTTACAGTCACGTAGAACATGGAGAAGACATTAAATACATAGAAGACACATTGATGCATAGAAGACATGCATGATTTATTTTCTTTTCATTTTCTCATATATATGAAATATAGATGCAAGTACTGCAAAGTAAACAAACCTCCCATAATACATGATGCACTCATCATGCAGGTCTTTGTATATATGGGGAAACACACATGCAAGGCATGCAAAACCTCCTAAAATGTAGGAAGCACAACCCCAAGGTGGTGGTCTTTATACTGCATATGGGGAAACAAACATGCCACACAAAACAAGCACGTCAAAACACACACACTTGAAGACACGGAGAAAACATGACAAACAAGTGATAGTGTGTTCCCTATTTCTAGGCTCATCACCATCTCAGGCACATTACAGGCACACACTAACAATTGTGCTTCATCACAACAATCACCAAAGATACGCTTAAGGGTTGAGTTAGTCACAAAACCACTCCTCGCCTCTGCAGAGGATTTTTGAAAATGACAGGATGTTGCAATCTTCTTTGAGAAATACATCATCCCCACCTCCGTAGAGGGCTTAAGAAAAAGGATATGCTCAATATCTTGCCTTCGTAAAGGGCTTACATGATTGATTGATTGATTGAAAACAAACTCAGGATGCATGATGGACTTATCGAGTAGGTCTTTGCATCTGAGGTCAAACACATTGCTAACATCTATAGAAGACAGCTTACCTTATATGCCCCCACCTTAAGGAGGTTGATATTAGTTATCGATATCAAGCACATTAAGGTAGGAATAAAACACACAAGGGAACACCAACTTTCACAAAGCCCATCCCCCCCGGACGTGACATGTGTTAGATCTAGGGCACACAACTGAGAGGGGGGTGAATCAGTTGTGCAGAAACTTGCTTCTATTTTGAACATTTGATTCTTCTTTGTTAGTTAATAGCACATCAGTTAATCATTCATGAAAGCATAATGCATAAACACAAGAGCAGATAATCATCAACACATTGGACACCAAGATTTTGATGTGGAAAACCCAGTTAAGGGAAAAACCATGGGGTGATTAACCCAAGGATTATACTCTGTTAGAAGAATAAGAAAAATGAATGGCACATGCCAATTAGGGCTCACTGCCTAAGCACACTACTCACAAAGAGGCACACTGCCTACAAGAGACACACTATCTACAAAGTGATAAGAATCACAAACTTGAACTAGAGATTGACATCTTTACCATGTCTGGATCAGTTCCATTTAAGCCTGAGATACTTCTGCTCTGCCCTTCGCTCTTTCGCTATACCATTCTCATTCGCTACTCCACACACTTTGAAATGAACTCACAAACCTTTATTTATACAAGACATTGACTTAGGAACAATCAACCATAAGGACATTCGCAAGATGATTAATACATCCGGTCGGCCACCACAAGAACACTTGCTAGATGAACTCATTCGATCGGCTAGTCTGAACAAGAACTTCATCTGGAAGAATATCTTCAATTTCGGGCTCTACCACCAATGTGGACTAACAACATAACCTCAACATGATCCAAGAACCTTCACAAGCCTGCCTGAATGACTAGGTATATCTGCACTTCCTCTACTCACTAGAATCTCTTCTCTTCCTCATCTAGAACTTCAAGAACACAGTCTATCACCACTGTCATACTGCCAGAGGTGCTTCTGGACCTCCAAACCACATACCAATCGATATGACACATTACAAGGACCTCCCAAACACTCTGTCCAATCTGCAAAATAGGACAATGCACTTTCGGATCTCACCGGACCTTTTTGTAACACTCTGTCACTCCGGAGCATCTCCCGGAACCGGTTGTACTTGATCGATCACAACTTCTTCACATCTTCATGTAGACCTCAAAAATCTGGATCATCTCAAGACTCATATCTACAAACCCTTTAATCCGCATCCTCTGATTCTCAACCTATTGAGTACATTTGCCGGCTTCTTATCACTGTTCTTCACTATTCTTGATTGAGACTACTTTTCTCAATATCCTCAACACACAGCTCATCCAAACCTTCTTACCAATGCAATATGAGTATGTTGACATCAATGACAACACTGGTTAACCTCATACTTGTAACAATCTCCCCCTTTGTCATTGATGGCAACATATGATGTGAAAAACTATCAAGACAAGAACTTCTCTTTTCTGTCACAGCTCCCCCTATCAGCAACAACTCTTCACATGTCTTCTCTTCTTTTACTACTCCCCCTTTGATCATCAACCACTTGTTTTTCACATGTTTTCTCTCCCCCTTTGACATCAATGGCAAAGGGCTCATACTTGCACTTGTAACATATCAGAATCATACCAGCTGCTCCCCCTTAGTAGCAGCTCCCCATCATCAATCCAGATCACAAGATATGACTATGATATCCACCGAACTGATGCACATCAGTGCATCCTAGTTCATCACCAGAGGGGCCATGACCCCTAACTTCTCCCGGAGATACTCAAAAGAGTCCTTGGGGAGAGGTTTAGTAAAAATATCTGTAATCTGATCCTTGGAGGGTACATACTCCAATCTGACTTCATCCTTGTTCACTTGTTCTCTCAGAAAGTGAAACTTGATAGATATGTGCTTGGTATTAGAATGCAACACCAGATTCTTAGAAATGTTTATTGCACTTGAATTATCACAAAAAATTGTGATAGGCTCCTCATATTCTACTTTCACGTCTCTTAACATCTGCTTCATCCATAAAATTTGAGTGCAACTACTTGCTGCTGCAATATATTCTGCTTCAGTTGTAGATAGAGATATTGCCTCTTGTTTCTTGCTTAGCCAAGAAACCAATCTCTTTCCCAAAAAGATTGCTCCACCACTGGTGCTCTTCCGATCATCCACATCTCCTGCCCAATCTGCATCTGTATATGCATGAAGAGAGAAATCTAGATCTCTAGGGTACCATAGACCATACTCAATTATTCCTTTCAAGTACCTAAAAATTCCTTTGATTGCCATAACATGAGATTCTCTAGGATCAACCTGGAATCTTACCACAAGACCAACAACCTGCATTATATCTAGTCTAGTCTGAGTGAGATACAACAATCCACCAATCATTGATCTATACTTTGTCTGATCTGCCTTTGGAGAGTCATCATCTTTGCTCAACTTACATCCAATTGCCATAGGAGTGTTCATTGGCTTTGAATCTTCCATACTGAATTTCCTCAACAATTCTTTCACATATTTGGTCTGAGAAATGAAGATCCCTTTCTTTGTTTGAGTAATTTGCAGACTCAAGAAGAAATTCATTTCACCAAGCATAGACATTTCAAACTCACTTTTCATCTGATTTGCAAAAGTTTTGCACATACTATCTCTTCCTCCAAAAATGATATCATCCACAAACACTTCGACAATTAAAATGTTTTCATGATCAATTTTGAAATATAAGTTATTGTCAGCAGTACCTTTGTTGAATCCAATCTGCATAAGATGCTTATCCAACCTTTCATACCATGCTCTTGGGGCTTGCTTCAATCCATACAATGCTTTCTTCAACTTGCAGACCATATCATCATTATCAGATAATTGAAATCCATCCGGTTGTTCAATGTGTACTTCTTCTTCCAAATCACCATTTAGGAAGCTAGACTTGACATCCATATGATATACCTTGAAGTCTTTGAAGGCAGCATATGCTAGAAATAATCTGACTACTTCAATTCTTGCTACCGGAGCAAAGGTTTCTTCAAAATCAATTCCTTCTATTTGAGAGTAGCCTTTGCAGACCAATCTAGCTTTGTTTCTGATAACTTCACCAACCTCATTTAGTTTGTTCCGGAAGACCCATTTAGTTCCAATCACATTCTTGTTTCTAGGTTTGGGAACAAGATCTAGTGTGATTTTTCTCAATTTGCATCAACTCTTCTTTCATTGCTTTTGTCCAATTTTTATCATTGCATGCTTCATTTATTGTCTTAGGTTCAATCTTTGAAATCAAACAACATTCATCTGAATTTTAAACAATTTTCCTTCTTGTTTGTACCCCTTTGCTTTTGTCACCTATGATCTGATCTTCAAAGTGATTTAAAGTTACATACCTTGGAACTTTGGGAGTCTCTTGCACTGTTGTTTCTTGATCAGGTTTATTCAGACAAACCTCTTCTTCCTGATTTACCAGATCAGTCTGAATCTAACTTTTAGGAAGGGATTGAGTTCCTTGAATCAGAGCACCATCCTGATCATCTTCATCATATTCATAAAACCTTGAGGGCTTCTTAATTCCTTCATCAACCTTCACATTTGTACTTTCTATCATCTTTTTCAGTCTCTTATTGTAACACTGATATGCTTTTCTTTGAGTGGAGTAACCCAAGAAAATTCCTTCATCACTTCTAGCATCAAACTTTCCTAGATCTTCATCTCTTTTGATGTAACACTTGCTACCAAATACTCTGAAATATCTCACAGTAGGAGTTATACCAAACCAAAGTTCATAAGGAGTCTTACCGGTATTGTTTCTGATTTGAACTCGGTTAAGAGTGTAGACTGTAGTGCTGACAGCTTCTCTCCAAAACATCTGAGGAACATTTGCTTCCATCATCATTGTCCTGGAAGCTTCCTGGATGGTCCAGTTCTTTCTCTCAACTACTCCATTCTGCTGTGGAGTCCTAGGAGCAGACAACTGTCTCTTTATGCCATTCTTCTCACAAAAGTCTATAAATTCACCAGATGTGAATTCACCACCTCTATCAGACCTTAGACACTTTAGTTTCAATCCAGTTTGATTCTTTACCATAGCTTTGAAGATTTTGAACTTCTCAAGGGCTTCTGATTTCTCTTTTAGGAAGGTAACCCACATCATTCGGGAATGGTCATCAATTAGCAACATGAAATATCTATCACCTTGCATACTCTTGATTCTTGTCGGACCACAGAGATCAGTATGTACTAATTCCAATAATCTAGTAGTGGACTGATCCTTGCTTTTGAAAGAGACTCTGCTCTGTTTACCTAGCTCACATTCTTTGCATAAACTATTTGTAGGTTTCACCAATTTAGGAAGATCTCTTACAGCCTGAGTATTGCTTGTCTTGATGATGTTATCAAAATTCACATGGTACATCCTTCTATGCCATAACCAACTCTGATCAACTTGAACAAATAGACAACTTTTATTAGAACCAACTAGATGGAAGATATTACCTTTTGTTTGAGTACCGGATGTAATTTTAGTTCCGGAGCTTGTAAAGATTCTGCATTTTCCATTCTTGAACTGGAGATCATAGCCTTTGTCCACTAACTGACCAACACTGAGAAGATTGTGCTTCAATTCTTCAACATATAGTACATTACCTATTTTGTTCTTTCCATCAAAATAAATAGTTCCCCTACCTCTGATTCTGCCAGTAGAATTGTCACCAAATTTTACCATTCCTCCTTCATACCTTTCCAAATCTAAGAACTTGTTCTTGTTACCAGTCATATGGTGAGAGCATCCACTATCAATAACCCAATCATCCTTTTCTTCAACTTGGGCAGCCAAAGCTCTTTCTACAACCTTATGATTGATAGATTCAGAGGGTATTAACTCTTCTTCCTTGATGGCAATAAACACCCATTCATTTCTGGATTTGCTTCCTATTTCCAATTCATCATATGTTACTCCTTCATTGTCATCTTCTTCATGAACATAATAGCTGTTCTTTTGAAACCTTTGTCTATTAGTATTAGACCTTGTAGATCTTTCCAGACATCTTGAAGCAAAATGACCAATTTTATTGCAATTGAAACACTTAAAAGGTAGTTTTCCTTCATACTTACTAGACTCTCTTGGCAGTCTCTTTGCAATGAGGGCTTCAAGTTGAGCTATTTCTGCTTCTTCCTCTTCCATGTCTTTCCTTGCTTGATCATACCATGACAGCTTCCTTGAATAGTTCTCTCCCGGATCAAATCTTTGTTTGCCTTTCACATAGGCACTGGCTTTGAATGCAGATTCAGTCTTGGGGGGATCATCTCCAAACTCAATCATTTCAAATGTAGCCAGTTTGCTAGCAAGTTGCTCTCTTGTGACAGTTGTATGGGCTCTAAATTCATCAATGGCAGCAACCTTGATTTTGTAGTCAGCAGGAAGGGATCTGAGAATTTTGCAGACAATTTTATTTTCATCCAAAACTCCACCAGCATTCCTGATTCCACACACTAGCTCATTCACTCTTGGCATAAAGGTAGTGATATTTTCATCATCTCTCATCTTTAATCTTTCAAATTTCCCTTTCAGACTTTGCAACCTTGCACTCTTGACAAACTCATCCCATTCATATAGAAGTTCTAATTTAGTCCAGATCTCATATGCAGTTGGTAGGTCAATAACATTTGAGAGATCTAAGTCATTTAATGCACTTAGAAGAGCTTCCTTGGTTTGCAAATTGTTTTCAGCATCTGTGATTTCATTCAGAGTTGTCGGACCACCCTGTGGAGGTACATATGGTTTTGAGACCATGGCCAAGTATGCTTTTCCCATACACTCCAAGTGACATTTCATGCGACATTTCCAGAGAGTGAAGTTGGTTCTATCGAACTTCAGACTATCCTTCTTGTATGACGACATCCTGGATCTCCTCAAGCAGTTAAGCTCCTTTCAGAGGAACTTGGCTCTAATACCAATTGTTAGATCTAGGGCACACAACTGAGAGGGGGGGTGAATCAGTTGTGCAAAAACTTGCTTCTATTTTGAACACTTGATTCTTCTTTGTTAGTTAATAGCACATTAGTTAATCATTCATGAAAGCATAATGCATAAACACAAGAGCAGATAATCATCAACACATTGGACACCAAGATTTTGACGTGGAAAACCCAGTTAAGGGAAAAACCATGGGGTGATTAACCCAAGGATTATTCTCTGTTAGAAGAATAAGAAAAATGAATGGCACATGCCAATTAGGGCTCACTACCCGAGCACACTACTCACAAAGAGGCACACTGCCTACAAGAGACACACTGTCTACAAAGTGATAAGAATCACAAACTTGAACTAGAGATTGACATCTTTACCATGTCTAGATCAGTTCCATTTAAACCCGAGATACTTCTGCTCTGCCCTTCGCTCCTTCGCTATACCATTCTCATCCACTGCTCCACACACTTTGAAATGAACTCACAAACCTTTATTTATACAAGACATTGACTTAGGAACAATCATCTAAGTCAGCAATCAACCATAAGGACATTTGCAAGATGGTTAATACATCCGGTCGGCCACCACAAGAACATTCGCTAGATGAACAACTCATCCAGTTGGCTAGTCTGAACAAGAACTTCATCCGAAAGAGTATCTTCAATTCCAGGCTCTACCACCAATGCAGAATGACAACATAACCTCAACATGATCCAAGAACCTTCACAAGCCTGCCTGAATGACCAGGTACATCCGCACTTCCTCTACTCACTGGAATCTCTTCTCTTCCTCATTCAGAACTTCAAGAACACAATCTATCACCACTGTCATACTTCCAGAGGTGCTTCCAAACCTCCAAACCACATACCAATTGAGATGACACATTATAAGGACCTCCCAAACACTCTGTCCAATCTGCAGAATAGGACAATGCACTTCCAGATCTCACCGGACCTTTTTGTAACACTCTGTCACTCCAGAGCATCTCCCAGAACTGGTTCTACTTGATCGATCACAACTTCTTCACATCTTCATGTGGACCTCTAAAATCTTAACTGGATCATCTCAAGACTCATATCTACAAACCCTTTAATCTGCAGCCTCTGATTCTCAACCTATTGAGTACATTTGGCTTCTTCTTATCACTGTTCCTGATTGAGACTACTTTTCTCAATATCCTCAACATAGCTCATCCAAACCTTCTTACCAATGCAATATGAGTATGTTGACATCAATGACAACACTGGTTAACCTCATACTTGCAACAACATGTACTTTACGATCATCAAATGTTCCCACAAACACATCCCTATTAGAAACATGTTAGTGTCTACAAGGTCATGATAAACAACAACATCAATGCATATGATTAACCACTCAAAGAGCTAAGGTTATACAAGGAATTTGGAGTTCAAGGATAAATGTGGGGCTATATCACAAATCTCTCCAAATCGAGTACTACTAAGGCTAGATTCAAAGATGAACAAAGGTGCATAGAGTAGTAGTATTGTTAAGGTTTGTAAATGTGATAGAAACATCAAATTCAATACGCGGAAAGTACGAATTCTTCTGCTAGCTAAGCATCGGATAAAATATACAACCCCATCATCATATTAGGAACTATGTCTATTTTTTTATTGCTCTCAAAAGAGACACTAGGTCCACATCAGTATAAATGTTTGTTGTCATCCACTCGCTAGATGGAAACACTAGAGGAAGGGAAACAATAAATAGCAGAGGAGAAACAAGTGTCTTAGGGACAGTCACATAGGATGGTGCCCCCAAGTCACCAACCACAATGCTATGTCCATAAGACACAACACACAAAAATGAAATTAGAGATAGAGGCAACTTAGAGGAATGATGATCAAATAGAAGGTCACAACAGAAGTAGTCTCCTGTATCCTAGACCCTACAAGAGAGTCAAGGGTCATCCCAGGAGGCCTAAACAACACATGACACATCACGAGGGAAGCACATCATGAGAGAGATAAAGGGCTAGAGATACTTACCTATAGGGCCCCCTTCCCAGCTAGAGATTGTCTATAAGCAAATCATCGTCATCATCTTCCCACTCCCTAATGTTGGAGGAAAGTGGTACATAGGGTACCATAGCTAAATTTATTTCTTGTTCATCATGTTGTTCATTGTTAGGATCATTATTGTTTGGTTGAATGTTAGGATCAATGTTTTCTTGTTGAGAGGTAAGTTTTATATCATAAGCTTGTCTTCTTTTTCTTCTTTCTCTTACTTTTCTATTTCATTTTCTTTTACCACTTATCTCTTGTAAGATACAGTTATCCTCCTTCATAGGCTTGTGTAATTTAGAAGATGAAGCACCGGGATCAAACCTCCTTTGTCACAGTGAAATACATTGTTGTCGACAATGACCTCCCGATCCTTGTAAGGATTTCGGGGGAGGAACCTCAACATAGGGACCTTGTCCTTTCGGTCTAAAGTTCTCTTCACATGTGGGTTGTTTATCTTTTGTTGTTTCTTGTATAGAAGGACTAGGTATTTCAGTTTTATCCCAAAAATAATTCAATCTGTAATATTTTTTCTAAACCAAAAGTTTATATTTCTTGCAGGGGATAGTAATCATGTGTCCATCAAAAAGGAATTTTTTAAAATGGTGTATTGTTGAAGGGATACCTTTCATTTGTTTCAGCCAAGGATGTCCCAATTTGATATGAAAGAGGCCAGAAATAGGAACAACATCAAACCATTGTTTGACATGTTTTCTAGATAGTGTTACCAACAATGACATCTTACCCAAAGGCTTGATAAAGGTTCCCTTATGTGTGTTAATTGTCATGTTCGAGGGGTCATAAGAACCTTGCATTAATTGATGTGAGAAGATGAACTCCCTAGTCAAAACATCAGTCATGCAATTAGGATCAATAAGAGTTCCATCCATGGGGTTTCTCATTATTTTCACAGTGATGTAAAGATGTCCTTCCCTGTCTCCAATTGTTCTATCACGAGGTGTAAAGACAATTTCAGGTTCAGGTGCTTTTCTTTTCATGTAAGGTCTAGGAGGGAACCTATTATTATTGTTGTGATTAGAGGCCATGTTTTTATGCTCAATTTAGATTTGGATTTTTTTCCAAAAGTATGCAAAAGACAATTGCAATACTATATGCAAAAAGTGACCTAGATGCTTTATTTTTTGTACTTTTTCCAATGCAAATGAATGAAACAAAGGGTGTTGTAAGGATTTTGATCAGGGGAAGCAAGTTATATGTCTAATATCAGTCCAAAATAGAAATAAGATCCTTCCCAACACACTCTTGATGCAAATCCAAGATAATGCCAAGTCAAACTATAGTGAAAATCTGTTGAAATAGGCACTTTTTTTTACCAAAACTCAATGCAAGAGAGCATAACAAAGGGTGTTGTGAGGAAAATTATGGTGGAAAAAAAATAATATCAATAATAACAGCCACTTGATTCCAAAATTCCCAACACAACATGCTTTTAGTGTCACTTAAGGTAAAACCCTAGTGAAAATATAGCAAAAATAGGCTATTTTTCATGGTTTTTCAATTCCAAGACCTAGCAAAAGGGGTGTTGTAATAAATTTTAGGATGTGAAGCAAGTAATAGTAATGATATCAATCAACTTAATCCATTAAATTTTTCACAACACTCTTGTAGTGCAAACTAGGTCAAACCCTAGGGCAAAAATAGCCCAAATATGTAGTTTTTCATCGAATTTTCAATACAAGAGCCCGTTAAAAGGGTGTTGTGAAGATTTATAGGAGGGGCCAAAAATGATTACCCTAATAACAACCAATTACTATACTCTTCACAACACACCTATGGTGCAAATTTATAGAGTTGATAAGGCCAATTTTTGTGAAAATCGGTGTTTTTGAAGTCCTAGGTTTGAGATCTTGGGACAAAATATTATGTGAATGTTTTGAAGTCTAATTTGTGATGGAAATGAATGAATCTCAGATCTGAAAATGATTTTCAAGCTCTAATATGCAAAATGCCAATGCAAATCTAATGAAAATGCATTAAAATTGCTAGTTTTTGTTAAAATTTTGTATGCAAAAATGCAAATATTTTAAATCTAAATGCAAATTTACACTAAAATGCAAGACTATAGACAAATTCAAGTTTGAATGAGTCTCTAAAATCAATAGAAAAATCTGAAAGAAGATTTTGCCTACTAACCCTAGACTTTGTAATTACTAGGTTTAATGAGAATTGTCAAAATTTCTATCAAAGCCTAGCAAATTAATGATGAAAATGCAATGAAAATTATTGAATTTTTGTGTTTTAATGTAGTTTATATCAGATCTGATGCAAAAATCATGAATTAGGGAAATTTAGAAAGAATTGATGCAATTTAGTAATCTATATGAATATGCAAGCTAGGGTTTTCAAATTTTTGCAAATTTTTCTTTTTTTTGTAATTTTCCCAATGCAATAAGATGAAAAACTATATGACTAAATGAAGTCAATCCAAATCTAAAGACAAACACTTAGTAAGTTGCAATTTATTTCCAAAACACAGGTTCACCAAAATGTTTAGGGTAAAATTTGGATTGTTTAATGTTTTAGTGTTTAGACGTTTGAATCCTCCTTTCACCCTTTACATTCAAGGATCTAGGGTTGAGTGGCAATTCACTATCATACCCTAGGTCAATGTACAATGTAGGGAAACTTGGATTAGGGAATTTAATTATCAATTTTTCTTCTCTTGTGCTTAATTGACCATTAAAACCCTAATTTCATAAATACGACTGTAAACGGAAGAGTGACAGCAAAAGCTCTTGCAGACAGAAGTAAAATATCAAATCATAGAGTACCTATTTTTAGGGATCTGACATGGAAAAGTTAGGGACACTGGAGCGGGCACCCAAGTCCAAGGCCCTAGTTTTCGTCAAGATCTAGAAACTCAGTCTGCAAGTCTTCCCTGCTATTTTGGAGATTTTCCCATCACAAAAATTGGAGGACTAATGAGTGGGTGCCCAAGTCCAAGGTGTTGTTTTTCCTTCTGTTCTGCAATTTCAACACTCCAAGATGCCTTCCTACAACTTCACTTTGTCCATCTCCACAACCTGTAACATGTAACTATGAAAACTTTGGGAGGGGGTTGTGGTGTTTGGAGGCTTGCCTCAGTCAAGTCCTGGAGGACACTTAAGTCTCTAAACACCGTTGTCAGATAGAGAGTGTGTGTCCTTGTGAGGTAGAGGAAAAAACCAAAGGAAATGATGATGAAAACACAATATGATATCACCTTGTACTGAATATATCATGGGAGGAAGATGCTCTTCATTCCATGAGGAAATAGATTCTGAAATCTACAAATACAAACACATAAACCACACAATTCTGCTCTTACAACACAATGAAAGCCTTGAATCTCCTTGAGAACACAATAGCTTGCTAGTAATCATCTAGTTGAAATCTAGTTTACAAATGAATGCCTAAACATGCTTTTATATGCAACTACAAACACTCCTACCAAGTTTTCATAAATTCAAACTTACCGTGTCGGCATAGGACCCAAATATTGGTCACAAGATGAAACCCATAAATTGGGACTACCCCAAAATAGGGTAGGACTAGGGCATGACCATCCAAGTCCTCCCTCCTATTTTGGGTAGGGTAAGGCTCAAGGGGTCCTCCTAGGTCCCATTTGTCATGTTACCTAGGGCTCATTCCATCAGGATGTCAAATTATGAAGTAAGTTGTCCTAAATGTATGCAAAAGATCCGTGAGGTAAACCTTATGAGAGAAAAGCCCCCAAGGGGATATTTTTTAATGTTACATGTATAAATTAGTGTTGTGAAGTCATGGAAATTTGAGGGTGTGAGAGAAGATGTGGATGTAGTGAGGAAGTGAGTGGGGGTAGAGCAGAGGTGTTGTGCACTTCAATGGAACTAAACCTTGGCATGGAGAAGTTGTTGTTTCTTAGTTCAACCTTTCAGTGTTAATCTTGTTAAACTTTCTATAGGAAGTGAGCCTGTTTTGAGTAGTGAGCTCTAGGCAGTGCGCCCAAAGGCAAGTGCCTTCCCATTATTATATTTTTTTAATAGAGAATAAATCTTGTGGGTTAACCCCCATCGTGGTTTTTCCCTTAACTGGGTTTCCACGTAAAAATCCTAGTGTTATGTTTGTTGATTATGTTTCTACTCATCTGTTGTTGATTCGTGCTTTCATGATTATATCATTAATCTGTTAATAAGTGGTTAAGAAAATTAAATGCAGCAAAAGATAAAAGTTTTGTGACAACTGATTCACCCCCCCTCTCAGTTGTCTACCCTAATTTTGACAATTGGTAGCAGAGCCGGTTCCTTTAAAAGAATCTTGACTGCTTTAGGAGATCCAGGATGATGAGATACAAAGACAGTCTGAGATTTGATGGAACAAATTACTCTCTTTGGGAGAATCGCATGGAGTGTCATTTGCAATGCATGGGTGGTCCTTATTGGTTGATAACTAAGAATGAGTATACTCCTCCAGTGAATGGTCCTACAACTCGATATCAAATCGAAGAAGCTGAATACAACATTTGGGCTAAGAAAGCATTGTTGAGTGCCCTGACTGATATAGAAATGACAAATGTCTTGGAATTGAAAACTACTCATGGAATCTGGAAGAAGTTGGAAACTCTTTATGAAGGTGATGCATATGTCCAATGTGCTAAGCTACAAAGCCTAAAGGGTAGATACAAAATTTTTAGGATGATTGAAGATGAAAAAATCACTTCCTACATGTAGAAGGTGAATGAACTTGTGTGTAACATTAGGTGTGCTAGTGGAAAACTGCAAGAATCAGAGATTGTTGGCAAAGTACTCAGATCCTTACCTACTTCATACAAGCATAGAGTTGCTGCTATTGAGGAAATTAGGACTGTGACAGATGTTACAATGGATCAGTTGGTTAGCAAGCTTTCAACATTTGAAATGAGTGAGTTTGGTGATTCTCTTCCTAAATCAAAATCTTCTTTTAAGGCTAGTGTTTATGGGAAGCAAAGATTTGATCCAAATGAAAGCTCTTCAGGAAGACTAACTAGATATGAGATGGTAAGAAAGCAACTTGAAGGAAAGTATGAAGGAAAGTTGCCATTCAAATGTTTTGCTTGCAATAAGATTGGTCATTTTGCTTCAAGATGTCCGGAGAGGGTTTCAAAGCCAAACCCTAATAGACCTAGGATTCAGAAGAAATGCTATTATGTTCAAGAAGCTGATGTTGAAGCAGTCACAAATGAAGAATCTGATATGGGAAATACCTCTAGAAATGAATGGGTACTCATTGCTATCAAAGAAGAAGATCCAGTACCTACTGAATTTGTGAGCTGTGTGAATGTGGAAAGTGCCTTGGCTACTCAGGTTGAAGAAAATGATGAATGTGTGATTGACAACAGATGTTCTCATCACATGACAGGTGATAATTTAAGTTTGTAAGTATGGAAAGATATGAAGGTGGAATTGTGAAGGTTGGAGACAATTTAGCTGGTAGAATCTGTGGCAAAGGATCCATCAATCTTGATGGTAAGCATAACACTAATGATGTTTTATATGTAGAAGGGTTGAAGTATAATCTTCTCAGTGTTGGACAAGTGGTTGACAAAGGGTATGATCTTCGATTCAAGGATGGAAAATGTAGAATTTTGGAAACCTCTGGAACTGAGATTGCATCTGGTACATAGACTAGAGGTAATATCTTTCATTTAAGTGGTACTAGGAAGAGTTGTTTGATTGCTCAAATTGATCAGAGTTGGTTATGGTATAGGAGAATGTGTCGTGTAAACTTTGATAATATTATCAAGATAAGTACTACTCAGGTTGTGAGAGATCTTCCAAATCTTGTGAAACCTACTATTAGCATGTGTAAGGAATGTCAGTTGTACAAATAGAGCAGAACTACATTCAAAAGTAAAGAATAATTTTTGAGTGGATTGTTAGTACTTGTGCACACTGATTTGTATGGTCCTTCCAGAGTTAAGAGTTTGCAAGGGATAGATATTTTATGTTTCTGATTGAGGATTACTCTTGGATGGTGTGGGTCACTTTCTTAAGAGAGAAATTAGAGGCTCTTGACATATTCAGGGTATTTAATGCTAGGGTGGAGAATGAGATTGGTGTGAAGATAAAGTGTGTGATATCTGATAGAGGCGGAGAGTTTACCTCCAGTGAGTTTAATGCATTTTGTGAAAAGCATGAAATAAGAAGACAATTATCTACTCCTAGGACTCCTCAGTAGAATGGAGTTATGGAAAGGAAGAACCAGACTATTCAAGAGGCTGCCAGAACCATGATGATGTAAGAAAATGTTCCACATGCTGATTGGAGAGAAGCTGTGAGTACTGATGTCTACACTCTTAACTGGGTGCAGATCAAAGGTAATACTGGTAAAACACCTTATGAACTGTGGTTTTGTAATGCTCCTACTATGAAATACTTCAAAGTTTTTGGTAGTAAATGCTATATCAAAAGAGATGAAGATTTAGGCAAGTTTGATGCAAGATGTGATGGAGTATTTCCGGGTTACTCTAACCAAAGCAAGGCATACCAGTGCTTTAACAAGAGATTGAAAATGATTGTTGAAAGTGCTAATGTCAAGGTTCATGAAAGCAACGAGAGGTGCACTAAGTCTTGTGGATATGAATTAGATGATCAAAATGAAAGTCTAAATGAAGGAAAGATTTAGATTGTTCCAGAGAATCCAGTGACTCAAGAAGCTAGTGCAAATGTTGAGGAACATGTTCAAGATTCAAAAGTTCAAGAAAATCCCAAAAGTCCCAGGTATGTAAGGTTGAATCATTCTGAAGATTAGATTATAGGAGATAGAAATAAAGGTGTTCAAACTAGAAGAAAAATTGCTGAAGAACAAGAAGGGTATTGTTTGATTTCAAAGATTTGACCAAAATCAGTGAATGAAGCTTGTAATGATGAAAGCTAGGTAAAAGAAATGGAAGAAAAATTAATACAAATTGAAAAGAATCATACTTGGGATCTTGTTCCTAGACCTCAAAACAAAAATGTAGTTGGAATTAAATGGGTCTTCCAGAATAAATTGAACGAAGATGGTGAAGTTTTGAGAAATAAAGCAAGATTGGTGTGCAAAGGATATTGTTAGGTAGAGGGAATTGATTTTAAAGAAACTTTTGCTCCAGTGGCAAGAATTGAAGCAGTCAAATTATTTCTTGCCTTTTCTACTTTCAAAGATTTCAAAGTTTATCAGATGGATGTGAAGTTAGCATTCCTAAATGGAGAGTTAAAAGAAGAGGTCTATATTGAGAAACTGGAAGGATTCTAGTTGTCTGATCAAGGAGATGAGGTTTACAGATTGAGGAAAGCATTATATGGACTTAAACAAGCCCTAAGAGCCTAGTATGCAAGATTAGATAAGTATCTGCTAAAGTTAGGTTTTAGCAAAGGCATAGCTGATAGTAAACTTTATATCAAAATTGATCATGAACACATCTTGATTGTTGATGATACCATCTTTGGTGGAAATAAGACCATGTGTAAATTTTTTTTTGATCAAATACAAAATGAATTTGAGATGTCCATGTTTGGTGAAATGAATTTCTTCTTAGGTCTACAAATCATTCAGTCAAAAAAGGGCATCTTCATATCTCAGTCTAAGTAAGTGAAAGAGTTGTTTAAAAAGTTTGGAGTGGAGGATTGAAAACAAGTGAGTGCTCCCATTATAACTGGATGTGAGTTGAGTAAAGATAATGATTCCCCTAAGGTAGATCAGGAAAGGTATAGATCAATGATTGGAGGACTACTTTATCTGACTCAAACTAGACCTGATATTATGAATGTAGTTGCCATTGTTGCTCAATTTCAAGCTGATCCAAGAGAATCTCATGTTGTAGCAATCAAAAGAATTTTTAGATATCTTAAGGGGACAACTAACTATGGCTTATGGTATCATAAGGATGTTGATTTCACTCTTCATCCATATACAAATGCTAATTGGGCATGAGATGTGGATGACATCAAGAGTACAAGTGGTGGTGCATTTTTCTTGGGAAAGAGATTGGTTTCTTGGTTGAGCAAAAAGTAGGAGGCAATATATCTATCTACTTTAGAGGCAGAGTATATATCAATAGCAAGTAATTGTACTCAAGTTTTGTGGATGAAGAAAATGTTGAAGGATATCAGAATTGTGTTTGAAGAGCCTATTACAATCTTCTGTGATAATTCTAGTGCAATAAACATCTCAAAGAATCTAGTGTTGCATTCAAGGACAAAGCACATATTAATCAAGTTTCACTTTTTGAGAGAAAGAAGGTAAATGAGAATGAAGTCAGATTTTAGTTTGTTCCTTCAAAGGATCAGATTGCAGATATCTTCACTAAGCCTCTACCTAAGGACACTTTTGAGTATCTCAGAGGGAAGCTAGGGGTTATTATTCCTCCTATTCAGAACTAAGGTGTACTAGTGTGCATCAGTCCGGTGGAACTCACAGTCATATCTTGTGATCCAGATTGGTATTAAGGGGATGCTACTTAGGGGGAGTAGTTAGTATGTTCTGAGTTTAGTTTGGTTTTGTCTAAGAAACAAAAGGGGTGAGAGATGACTACAAATATGTGCCCTTTGCCATTGATGTCAAAGGGGGAGAGAAGTCATGTGAAAAACTTGGAAGTAAGGAGTTGCTAGTGAAAGGGGGAGTAGTTAAGAAAGCGGTTGCAGGTGTGATAAGAGAAAGGGGGAGAAGTCCTTGTCTTGATGGTTGAATTAGTTTATCACATCATATGTTGCCATCAATGACAAAGGGGGATATTGCTCCAAATATTTGCATATGATGTGTTGTCATTAATGTCAACATATCTCTTTGTCAGAGATAGTGAAGACAGGTAGGTCAACAAAGTAGATTGCTCTACATTCTCAGTGAAATGAAGACTAGAGTCTGGATTAAAGGGTTTGTAGAGGATTGTCTAAAGTTGCTCCAGTTAAGATTTGAGAGGTCTGCATGGAGTATTGGTGAACTTATGGTCATATGAGTAGAACCTAGTTTTTACAGTTATTTAGAGGTAATAGAGTGAAAGGAATTTGCTCTAGATTGCTCCGCATTAGAATATTATGATCTGCAGATCTAGAGGTATGTTTGGGATGTTGGTGTGTGTCTGCAACTCAAGTGGTTCGTGGTTTGGTGGTCCGCAAGCAATCTTTCTAGTGTGACAGTTAGTGTTCTTGAGTTCTCGTATGAAGATGCAAGTGGTTCTGGTGATTTGAGGTGGTGCAGTTGTTCTTGTTGATTTCATTGTGATTGTGGTGGTCTCTGGATC
Organism: Cunninghamia lanceolata; assembly: GCA_027924645.1. Taxonomy (NCBI): domain Eukaryota; kingdom Viridiplantae; phylum Streptophyta; class Pinopsida; order Cupressales; family Cupressaceae; genus Cunninghamia; species Cunninghamia lanceolata. Next base: position 10,348,590 of record BSBN01000334.1, on the reverse strand, counting down.
ATGTGCCTATTATGTTGGTGGTCTGCATTGAGGATTGAGCACATGGTTAAAGATTTCTCCTTGAATGTTTATGTTCTCTCTACTCTTGGCTGACTGGATGATTGGTGCATATTGCAGATGATCTAAGAGAAGTTCTATGGAGCATGGAGTGTTGTTTGAGGAAGATTTGAGTCCCAACTATGTTTGGCTGACAGTGTAATAGTTTGCATGAAGTATTTTAAGTCGTGTGATTGTAATTGCTTATAATGCTTATCTTGGAAAATGTTCTAGATAGATGATTGCAAGGCCCGCTTTGATGTTCATTCCAAAGTCGATGTCATCTATAAATAAGTGTTGTGAAGTTATTGAAATGTCAAGGTGTGAGCAAAGATGTGGATGTAGCGAGGAAGTGAGTGGGGGCAGAGCAGAGGTGTTGTGCTCTTCAATGGAACTGAACCTTGGCATAGAGAAGATGCTATTTCTTAGTTCAACCTTTCAGTGTTAATCTGTGAATCTTTATATAGGTAGTGAGCCTCTTTTGAGCAGTGAGCTCTGAGTAGTGCACCTGAAGGCAAGTGCCTTCACATTTTTCTATTCTTTTAACAAAGAATAAATCTTGTGGGTTAATCCCCACCATGGTTTCTCTCTTAACTGGGTTTCCACGTAAAAATCTAGGTATTATGTGTGTTGATTATATTTCTGCTCATGTGTTGTTGATTTGTACTTTCATGATTATATCATTAATCTATTAATAAGTGGTTAAGAAGATTAAATGTAGCAAAAGATAAAAGTTTTGTGACAACTGATTCAACCCCCCTCTCAGTTGTCTACCCTAATTTTAACACATTGGTGGGTGTTGGCCACTCTACAATTGCCCTAAACTTTGATGGATCTACTGAGATACCATTGCTAGATACAATGTGCCCTAAATACTGAAGCTCAGATTGGAAGAAGGCACACTTAGCCAAATTGGCATAAAGCTGGTGTGCCCTCAAACACTGCAGTACCTGCCTCAAATGATCCTCATTCTCCTCCTCAAAGTGAGAATAAATCAATATGTCATCCAAAAAGATTAGTATTAAACAATCCAAAAAGGTGTGAAATACCCCGTTCATCAAACTCATGAACATTGCAGAGGCATTCGTTAATCTGAATGGTACCATTGTAAACTCATAATGACCATACTGAGTCCTAAATGCTCTCTGATGAATGTAAGCCTCAACAATCCTCAGCTAATGGTAACTAGATTTCAAATCAATCTTGCAGAATACTCTGGCTCCCCTCATCTGGTCAAATAGATCATCAATCATCGGTAAAGGGTAGTGATTCTTGATCGTTAACTTATTCAACTGGTTGTATTCAATGCATAAGCGAAGGGACCCATCCTTCTTCTTGATGAAGATGACTAGTGCACCCCAAGGTGAGATGCTAGGATGGATGTGGCCCTTCTCTAACAACTCCTCCACCTAAATGTTGAGCTCACTGAGCTCCTGAGTGGTCACCCTATAAGGTGCCCATGAAATCATCTCTACCCCTAGAACCAAATCAATATAAAAGTCCACCTCACAGTGGGATGGTATCCCTATCAACTTTGATGGAAAAAAATTTGCATACTCCCTGAGGATAGGGTGATCGTCCAAGGATAACTTTGTCAGTCCCTCTGATCTACCACTAATGGTAATGGCAAACATCTAGTACACTTTACGCATGCTTCACTTCAACTACATAGCTGATATCATACAAAGGGATATGGGTCTCTGGAGTCCTACTTATACCATAGGCATACCATGATCATAAAAAAACTCAATCATCTTATGTCTGCAGTCTATCCTTGCCAGATGTGTGTCGAGCTAGTCCATGCCCAAAACTATGTCATAAGATCCCAAAGGGGTAACCTGAAGATCTGCTGATGTAGTGAAGGTCCCAAAAGATGTCAGATAATCTCTAACCATAGAGCCCATAATCAATCTAGCCCCTGATGCTAACTCAACCTCCCACCTATTATCTTGCCTACATGCCACTAGCGTACAACGCTCCACAATACTGGGGGATATAAAATAATTAGATGCTCTGGAATTAAATACAACACTAATAGACACATCACTAATCATACTTGGAGCCTCAATAATAGTGGACTGATGATCATCTTGGCAGTTGTCAACCGCATTAAAAACCTTGTGGGTCCTAACAACATCACCCACTATCTGCTCTGAACCTACCATGCAGGGTCCACCTGCTCCAAACCCCTATCGACGCTCTCTAGCTAGGTGTCCAAGATCTCCACAAATGAAATGAGCTCCCACTCAGGATCTATCTGAGGAACACGGAATTGACACAATTCCCCCTCTTGTTAATGATTCAGACACTTTTGCTCCCCCTCTTGCTAATGATATAGAAATCTTTGTTACCCCTTTTACCAATGATACATAAATTTTTGTTCCCCCTATTGCCAATGATATAGAAATTTTTGTTTCCCTTCCTGCCAATGATATAGAAAGTGAAAAATGTGATCCCTTAAAAGTGGAATTAGAAGAATTAAGGGAAGAAATAGCACAGTTGAAAAACAAACTCTAACTTAGTGAGCAACAGATAGCTAAACAACAAAAGGAAATGGATATACAATCAAAACTTGTGCAATAGAAAGACCAGGAAATCAAAACCCTAGGAACTCAATTGGAATGGAAGGATAAAGTCATTGATGAATTGCAGTAAAACATGAAGCAAATTGAGGAAAAAGATAAGGAACATTTGGTTAGTTTATCAGAAAAGGATGAACAAATTAAAAATTTGGTTGTCAATCTGGGGTAATTCCTTAAATCATTTGTAGAGCAATAGGAGAAATAGAAATTAGAACTTAATTCAGCTCTTAGTAAAACTATAGAACTGGAACAGGAATTGCAAGAAGTCAGTGTTAAGCCAACTATGAAATCAAAAGAGATACAAACTGAACTAACCGAAATGGAGTGGTTTCAAGTTCATATTCCTCCCATTTTGGCCAAGTAGATGGAAAGGTGCTATTTCCTAGGACAAGCAGGGGCAGAAAAAGCCAGACTTAAGAAGGAAATGGTATTATTGAAAGAATCCTATGACAAACTCTATCAGGCTAAAACTGATGCATGCAAGATTGGAGACTTGTTATTAGTCTATAGAAAGCCATCTAGATTATATTTCATGTTCCTTAATGAATAGTTATTGAGATGGAAACTTTTGAGAATTTCTTGCAATTTACACCATGAAACCAATGATAAACGGTTCCTAGAAGCATTCAAAGAGGCACCCCATATTCAGCAAAATTTGTTGTGTGAATTTTTCATACATAATCTATTTTTTGAAAAATACAGTGGTTTTTTTATTAAACTTTTTGTGGGAGAGGTGCAACTCAGAGCCTTCATGTCTACTATGAAAAATCAACTCCATTGGTAGCATAGGACTAGACAATATTTGCAGGCAGAGAGGACTGTAGGGCTCCAAATGAGATACCCTAACCATAAGCCCTTCACCTTCAAAGCTCAATTCTGAAGGCTTAAAAGTTATGAAGCTATGAAGGACAAGTATAATGAAAGTATGAGGATTTGTTTTAAAGATTTCAAAGTTAATGGTCCACAATTAATAGACAAGACATGGAGTGCCTATGAGGAGTGGTATACTCCCCTACCTATGTTCCTCAAATGAAGGGAGATGATTTCTCCAACCAATCTTAGATGGTCTTATAAAAGAGTAGAAGCCTTGAAACAAATATTACAACAGCACAAGACCAAGTGGATAGGGATGCAATACAGACCTCCATTACTCATTCAGCCACCTCCTATAGTTTTGGTAACTATAGAGTAAGATCCTAAAGACTTACATGCATGGTAGATGATGATTAGATTAAACAAAGGTTTTCTTAAGTACCCTAATCATTTGGATGAGGAGGCAGATGACATGTACGATCTCAACTCCAAATATGATGAACTGAATAGAAATAGGGATGTAGAGAGACAGAGGGCTCATTAGAGAGCAAGATGACTTGCTTAGGCTTAGAAAGGGGAGGGTGATGAGGTATAAACAACCTCATTTTTATAACAAACCATATAACCCTTTTGTCCTAACCAATCACCTAAGCCATGCCAATTTGTTTATTTTTAGAAATAATATTTATCTATTTTTGATAAAATGATGTATAAATCTTTATTTTCAAATTGATTGAAATTAGCCACTAATGTTGACTTAATTGTTGTAGAGCTTGTCTAATTATGCAGGGTTCCATGTATTGCCTAACGGAAGGAGTGGACTTCAAACTGGTTGGAGTCAGAGTGCCAGAATTTTAGGGTGCTAGAAATTTAGGCATACATCGTAGACTTTATTAAGCAATTCTATTATTTCCTATTGAGTATACTTAAGACTTTATGGCTCCACTTAGAGCCTTTAATATGTTTTATTTCAAAGACATCTAGTAAGTTTGTAATTTTATTTGTCTTTAAAAGACTTTTTCAATGGCATCTACCTGCCATATGAAATTTAGGATTTTGTTGCATTGCAGTATATATATTTAGTTTCTCAAAACAAGGATCATGTTGTTATGTTATGTTCTGATACTATTCAGCTATGTTCTATGTTCTATGTTCTGTGATCTATGATACTTTTATGACATCAATGAATATCTCCAGTCTTATTCTGAGTAATCTTTTCTGAGTAATGGAAGTATTATGAATGGGATTTACTTTAGAGTTTTTCAATTACTGCATGTGATTTGAATTGATAGTAGGATCTCCCAAGAGCTAGCCACTCGAGGGATTATAGAATAGATAAGTATTTTTATTGTTGGTGTTGACATTCCCATTTTGTGCATGTTCTATTTAGATCAATGTCACTTTGTGCTTAGCTCTATTATGTGTTCTTGTAGGTTTTGGTTTTAAGTTAATGATCTTTGAACTATGTTTATTTGGAATTTCTAGAGCATCCACTCTATTCATAAAATTATTGTTAGCTATTGATTAAAAGATGTTAAATGCACTTCCAGTTAGTAGTTAGTTGTCTTTGTTTTGAATTCATAGTTAAACTATAAGTGTTGATTCTTAGATAGTTACATGGTTTCTAGATTAAGAATTTAAATGCTTTCTAGTTTAAAGATTTCATGCTTTCTAGTTTAGATTCGGTTTCAAGATTTTTAAAAATTTAGAAAAATTGTTACTAAATGGGATATCCAAAAATATCCCCTATTGCATACAACCTTGGACACTATCTGGTCAACATAATTGGAATATTTTTAACTAAAGTGTTAGGACCTTACAGCAGCCTATCACAAAGGTCTTCAAAATAACTTCTAGATTAACATATGCCTAACAATGATGCTATTATGTTGGGTACTGAAATCACTACTCACACTCTTAGAGGGATCAATTCACTTTAGAGCCAAGGACTTGTCATCTTGATGGTGAATCAATCAACTCATCAAGATAATATGAGTGAATGAAGGCTAATTATTTAGAGTGGATAATCTCCCCTTCACTTTGAGCTTAGATAGACTTAGGATGGTGTTCCTAGAGGTATCATTAACATGATTGATTACAAATAAGGATAATCACAATAAAACTACTATAGCTATATCCAATGTATGCTTGACCACAATATCAATCAATAGGTCAAAGACTAAATAGCTACCTTTAAAACCTCTAATTAAGTTGTCAAAACCATAACCTTGTATATACACATAGATGATTATAACATGATATCCCCAAAAGTGAATCCACAACATTCCATACATGATTGCAAAGTTTAGGTATCTATGACATGATTCTCTAACAATATAACTATTAGAGTTTACTTTGGATGTTTCCTATTTTACCATAGTGAGTAATGAAAGCATGTGAAACCCTAATATACTTTTAAGCTAAAGAGGATAGAGATGATATAAAATAAAATATGTTGTATCTCTTACCATTGAGATTGATGCATACTTGATTGGGTAAAAAATTTCATGAACTCTAAGGAAGAGGGAGATATGTCCACAAAACATAACTAGAACTAGATGTGCACCAGTGAATCAAATATAACACTTAATGCATATAGACATACTTAATAATTTGATCTCAATAGTAAAAAAAACAAAATTGAAACACATATAATTTTTTAATTATTGGAGGTCACCCCCTCGAAGTGGTCTGCTATTTCATATATTTTTACATTTATCTCAAAGAAATATCATAACAAGTAGTATCAGAGCTACAATTTGGGCCAAGTTTTTTGATCCACCATAACTTTCATACCATTGAAAATTTGAACTTGATTTTTTCTTGGTTTTGAGGTATTTGGTAGGTAAGGTTCCATATACGATATCATAGTTTTATCATAAGTTTTACACAAGTTATTTTAATTTTATTTTTTTCTTTAATTAGCTCTATAGGCTACAAATTTTTGAATATTTTAAAAAACCTTACATTTTTTGAAAGCTTATTGAAAATTAGGTTGTGATAGTTCTTTGGAATTTATTTTTTAGAGATAAATAGAGTTCATAATTTAGTGGTCAAATTTAGGTCAACTTATTTGATTAGTCTACTCAATAGGCCAAAAAAATTGGAATTTTTGGAATTTTTTTTAATTTTTGGAAATATATTTAAAAACTAGAGCTTGTAATACATACACATAAAAATTCATGGCATCGTTAAGATCCAAAGATTTTTCTAAAAAAGTTTGTATCCAATGACCTTTATTCTCAACCATAAAAAATTGAAGCTAAAATTCCTCTTAGATGTGAAACAATGGTACATTTTATTAAGGATAATTTGATTTACCCATTTGCATCATACTTCAATAAAGGTTTAGATTGGTTTAAATGATGACTATTGTTAGAACACACTAACATATTGAGAGGCAGATGAATCAGTACATGCCAAAACTTAATCAAAGTTATTTATATCAACTAAATCATTTTTCTACCTTAAATGAATGATAGAAAATTAAGCAAAACAAAGCACAACACATGAACATACAACCATAACACAAGATTTACATGGAAAACTATAGAAGGTAAAAACCATGGTGAGCAAGTTGCTTAGATCTAGTATCCAAATCCAACCTCAAAAATAAAACAAGATTACAATATTATTTATGGGCTTCAACCCAAAGGAAGCTGCAACTCCTTGAAATACAATGCAACAACACTTAAAAATTAAGGCTACAACCTTTGTATATCACACACTTCCTAACACACTTCACACTAAAACAAATCTTCACTTCCTCTTCGTAGAAAACATTGCTGCCTTCAACACACTTTAACACACACACTCACTCACTTCAACACTCACGCACACATCCTCACACACTCTCACATTCTCATACACTTCACACCAAACAAGATCTTTTATTTATACCTTCTGCAAACTACAAAATCTTTCTCCTATGGCAGCCAAGATGAAACATGTAAACATGAAACATGCAATAACCATAATAAGTCAGCACCAAAGGATGTAGAAATCTAATGTGTTTCAAGCCAAGTGATAACCAAGACCAATTATTTCTTATCACATTCTTCCAAGATAATGCACACATCCAAACATCTGGTGAGATCATCAAAACTCATCAAGTCAGCCCAACAAAGACTTATCCTTCCACAAAATAGCTCTGGACCTAAAGAGGTATTGAAGAGACAAATTAGCACCATGTGGACCACTTCACAAGCAACATAAGACTTGTACAAACCATCTCAAACATTCCTTCCTCTGAAATATATGTCTACTTTCTAGCATAGACAAAGAGATATTGAACCTGGCATCACTTACAAACATTGAATACATAGTCTTAAGATAGAGCATTGAGAAACCAACTTGTGGTGCACTTCAACACCTAAAAATTAAAATAAAAAAACATATAGACTAACTAAACACATCCTTCAAACATCAAACAAAACTAATGAAATGTGGTGCCTTTTGCTTTCTCTTCCAGATAACACTAATCATCAATATGATTTGTCTTTGCTCTGCTGACTCTAAAGAACCTCTACAGTACAGCTTACCATCTAAAACTTAAATATATCAATCTTCACATCTGTATTTGACTATCCTCCAAGTTGCAAGACCTTATCTTCAAATGTGGTGAAATGTAGAGTAGTTCTCAAACACATCCTGACTGCACCATCATAGAACCACTATCTTAACTCTGCTAACTCTGGGATCTTTTGTGACAACTTCTATGCTTTGAAATCAAGAACATACCTTCTTCACACTTGTCTCTATCTAAATTCCAAACTACAAGGCCATCCCTTAAAATGCAGAGGCATGCAAAGCGTTCTCCCGAGCTTCTTTAGTGCAATTTCTAGTTACTTGGTCTTCTTAAAACTTTCTTTCAAATCTAAATTAATGTTTTTTTCTCAAGAAACAACAAGAATAGTCAATTCCAACATACTCTTCAACTCACAAATTTCATCTCTTCATGAACTTTAGAAGATACAGTACAACTATGTATAGATGGTATTGATCCAATTAGTATGTATAAGACATGACTTCCAACACTTTACCATTCACTTCACAACTTCTTTGTCTTCTTGTCTCACAACAATCTGCAACAATCCCCCTTAGACATCACTATCCTTTGGCATCTTTGAACACAACTGATCATTACTAATCAACACCACATACAACTATTAACATCATATCTATTAACATCACTTCCACTTCCAACCTTCCTCAACACACCTCTGTTGACATTATTGACAAAAAATATGTAACAATCTCCCCCTTTTCCATTGATAGCAACACTTAACCTTATATGCAAATTTCTCCCACTTTGACATCAAGGCCAAAGAGCCAGTGGGCTTCCTCTGAACTGATCTTCCTTTATCTCCTCATGTCTACACTTTCTGAGATCTTCTTTATCTATCTGCCCCTCCAACTGATGAAACCTTGTCATCCATCACATCCTCTTATCTACCTATTCCCCAAGAGAGGTAGCCTCCATCAATCCAAGGATAAAGATATCTCTTGAACTGCTCCACTTGTACAGATGCACCATCTATGCATGTAGTTAGAAGGAGGGGAAACAACCCCTAAGTTATCTCTAAGATACTCAAATGTGTCCTTAGAAAGTGCCTTTGTAAAGATGTCTGCAACTTTATCCATTGTAGGGACATACTACAATCTGACCTCTTGATTTGGAACCTTTTCTCTCAAAAAGTGATACCTAATAGATATGTGTTTGGTTCTAGAATCAATCACTAGATTCTTTGAAATATCAATGGCACTTGTATTGTTACAAAGAATAGGAATGCGCTCATCATATACTACCTTGATATCCTTCAATGTTTGCTTCATCCACAACACTTGAATGCAGTAGGTTGTTGCAGCTATATATTCTACCTTTGATATTGATAAGGACATTGAATCCTTCTTCTTACTAATCCATGAGACCAACATGTTTCCTAAAAAAGAAATCTCCTCCACTGGTACTTCTATCATCAACATTGTTAGCCCAATCTATGTCAATATAGGCACTCAAGAAAAAGTCATCACCCTTTTGATAACACAACCCATTTTCTTGAGTGCTCTTCAAATATCTAAAAATTCTCTTGACTACCTTCACATGTATTTCTTTAGGATCTTCTTGAAACCTTGTAGCCAAACACACAACTTGCATTATATCAAGCCTTGATGCTGTTAGGTATAGTAGTCCCCCAATCATAGATCTATATAGAGTTTGATCAACTTTAGGTGAATCATCATCTTTACTCATAGGAGTACTTACTAGTTTGTAGTCTTCCATGCCAAAATTCTTCAACATCTCCTTGACATACTTTGCTTGAGAGATAAATATGCCATCATTTGATTGGGTAAACTTCTTACACATCTCATCATATCCACAAAACATTATATCATCAACATACACAAAAAAATTAGAATATGTTCACCTTTAATTTTGATGTAAAGATTGCTATCTGCAATATCTTTCTTGAAACCCTGCTAGAGTAAGTACTTATCCAACGCTGCATACCAAGCCCTAGAAGCTTGTTTGATACCATACAAAGCCTTATTGAGTCTGCATACCATGTTTGGGTCTTCTAGTAACTAGAATCCATTAGGCTGCTCAATGTAGACTTCTTCTAAGTCACCATTTAGATAGGCAGATTTGACATCCATTTGATATACCTTAAATCCCTTATGCACTGCAAATCCAAGAACCATTCTGATAGCTTCCAATCTTTCCACTGGAGTAAATGTCTCCTCATAGTAAAAGCCTTCAACTTGTGAATATCTTTTGCATGCCAACCTTACTTTATTCCTGACTACTTCTCCATCTTCATTTAATTTGTTCCTGAATACCTATTTTGTACCTATTACATTCTTGTTTGCAGGCCTTCGTACTAACTCCCAAGTCTAATTCTTCTCTATGTAATTTAGTTCTTCTTCCATAGCTTGTATCCATCCTTCATCCTTGTTGGCCTCATCAAAAGTTTTAGGTTCTACTCTTGATAGTAACGAAATGTTTACCTATTCATTTGTTCTTTCAAATCTTCTTCTTGTTTGCACCACTTCATTCTTGTCTCCAATGATTTGATCTTCTAAATGATTCTTTTGAACATACTTGGCAGGGGTCTTGGTAGTCTTCTCTTATGTTTATTCCTTTTCTTCAAGTACTCCTTCTATGCAGGCATGTTCATCTACCCAATAGTCTTCTTGCTCATCTGTGATTTGATGCAACTCTTCATCTACTTTAACATTTGCACTCTCAATTATTTTCCTTGGTCTTTTGTTGTAGCATTTGTAGTCTTTGCTGGTAGTTGAGTATCCAAGGAAGATTCCTTCATCTTTCCTTGAGTAAAATTTTTTCAGACCTTCTTAATCTCTTTTGATGTAGCATTTTCTTCCAAAAACTCTAAAATACTTTACTAATGTTTGTCTTCCATTTCACAGCCCATAAGGTGTCTTGGTGTCATGTCTTCTTAGTTGTCATCTGTTAAGAATGTAGACAACAGTATCAATTGCTTCCTTCCAATATGCATCAAGCAACTTAGCTTCACTCAACATTGTTCTAGCCATCTCTTCAACAGTTCTATTTTTCCTCTCTACAACACCATTTTGCTAAGGGGTTCTAGCACCAAAATAGTGCCTCTTGATTCTATGTTGTTCACAAAATTCCTCAAACTCATTTTATATGAACTCACCACCTCTATCAAAACTTAAACACTTGATTCTAGCATTCATTTCATTTTCAACCATAGACTTTAAGATCTTAAACCTCTAAAAGATTTTGATTTTTCTTTCAAAAATGTAACCTGTATCATTCTAGAGAAATTATCAATGAGCAACATAAAATACCTCTCACCTTGTAGACTTTTTACCCTAGTAGGTCTGCACAAGTTTGTATGAACTAGTTTGAATGGCATTGTAGTAGAATACTCCTTGGACTTAAAATTTATCCTTGTCTACTTCCCAATTTGACATTCCTTGCATATGGTGCTTGTAGGCTTATGATCTTTAGCATGTCTCTTACAACTTGCATGGAGCTGATCTTCACAAGGTTATCAAAGTTGATGTACCCCATCCTTTTGTGCCACAACCAATATTCATTTGTTTGTCCTAGAAGACAAATACTTCTATTAACTCCCTTTAGGTTATACAAGTTGCTCTCTGTCCTAGATTCTTCTGCCACCAATTTGTCAAACTTTTCTCTTCTGATTTCACAACCTTGATTATGAAATATGAGATTGTATCCTTTCCTACACATTTGACTTACACTGAGAATATTATACTTGAGATTTTCTACATAAAGAACATAATGTGTTTTACATTTACCATCAATACTTATGCTTCCTTTTCTAGTGATCCTTGCAGATGAGTTGTCTCCAAATGAGACTAATCCACCATTCCACTTGACAAAATTAATGAATTTACTCTTATCACCTTTCATGTGACTTGTACATCCACTTTCTATCACCCAGACATTTGTTTTCCCCTGAGCATGAAATGTTGTTTTGACAATCATTAAATTTTCAACTCCATTGTTTGTCTCCTATCTTTTGGAAGAATCACTTTCCACTACTTTCTTAGTAACATCCATCAACTGAGATTCTAATTTTACTAATCTACTCCTACAATATCTTCTTGTATGTCCAAACTTGTTGCAAATTTGACATACCACGTTTACATCCACTAGTGAAGCAAGAACATTTCTACTTATGAGATTTCTTCTATTCATTTTAGAGTTACAATTTATGAAAAAAAATTATGCAGATAAAGAAATAACCAAAGAAAGAATGATTGAACCTATTCATGGAGGAATTTCTTGCATGAAGGGATCTTCCTTGAGGCATAATGAGATCTACATCTTCAACATCATCCAAACTTCTGGAAACTTCCCTTTTCCAACTCCTTTCTAAGTGACATAATTTATTTCTCAAGCCTTCTACATTCTTTTATCTTAGCTTCAATTAGAGCCCTTTTTTCTAGATTCTCTTTCCTTGCACAATCCAAGTCTTCAAGAGCAGAAAAAAGTTCACCTTAAAATAAACTTCATATTCTTCTTCATCTGCAATCTCGTTTGAACCCTCTGAGATCACCATGGCCATGAAAAGAGATTCTCCTCTTTCCTCATTAGATGTGTAGTGATCTATTTCTTCTCTGGAGTTGTAGTCTTATTTTGAAAGAAGGTTCCTTTTGAAATTGTTTCTCCTAAAACCCTTGGTGCTATTTACATTTTCTCTAAAAATACATTTAGAAGCATAATGGCCAACTCTTCCACATTTTAAAGGTAGCTTACCTTTATACTTGCCCAATACCCTTTTCATCTTTCTCACAAAGTTTACTTCTTCTTCCTCAGCTTCATTGCATACATAAGATGTTCCTTCATTATTCATAGATTTGAAAGTATCTTCTCTTTGGCATGGACCTATAACTTCATTTCTCATCTCATAGGCAGTGAGGGACCCAAACAACTCTTCCATGGTGAGTTTCTTTGGACCTTTGGCTTCTTCAATTGTAGAAACTTTTGAATCAAATCAGTGAGAGAGAGTTCTCAAGACTTTCTTCACAACCAATGAGTTAGCTACATCTTCACCTAAACTACTAATTAGATTGACTACTTCATCTACTCAGAGAAAATAGATACCAATGTTTTCCTCTTCTTTCATCTTTAGATTCTCAAACACTGTTTTGTAAGATTGTAGCTTTGCTTTCTTTACAGTGTAATTTCCTTCATAGAGATCTTTGAGCTTCTTAGATAGCTCCTTTGTTGTCTTTCACAATACAACCTTGACTAACTCTAAACTGTTCAAACCACTTAAGATGGCATTCTTCACTTTAGCATTATTTGCATGAGCCTTCATTGCATCCAGATCTGTAATAGGATGCCTAGATTCAACATAATCATCCATGGCAGCCCTCCAAACATCATACCCTAGTGAGGTAAGATAGGCTTCCATCGTTACACTCTAGAAATCATAGTTATTTCCATCAAATATCAGAGCTTTAAAAGAGGACTCCTTCTGAGCCATGTGTTCTACTCCAAGATCTACCTTCAATTGTTTTGTTGCACGAAGGAACCTTTCTCTGATACCAATTGTTAGAACACATTGATATACTGAGAGGGGGGGTGAAACAGTATATGCCAAAACATGATCCAAGTTTTATTTATCAACTAAGTCCTTTTTCTACCTTAAATGAATGATAAAACAAATTAAGAAAAATAAAGCACAACACATGAACATACAACCATAACACCAAATTTATGTGGAAAACCCTAGAAGGGAAAAACCACAGTGAGAAAGCTACTTAGATCTACTATCTAAATCGAGCCTCACAAATAAAATAGGATTATAATATTATTTATGGGTTTCAACCCAAAGGAAGTTGTAACTCCCTGAAATACAATGCATCAATAATTATAGATTAGTCTACAACCTCTGTGTATCACACTTTGAGAAATTCCACTAACCAAACACCTCTACAACATCAACATACTTCACACTAAAACAAATCTTCACTTCCTCTACACAACAAACATTGTTACCTTCAACACACTTCCACAAACACACTCAAACACACATCCTCGCACATTCTCACACTCTCCTACGCATCATACCAAACAAGATCTTTTATTTGTACCTTCCACAAACTACAAAGTATTTCTCCTACATTAGCCAAGATAGAACATGTAGACATGAAACATGGAATGAACATAACAAGTTGGAACCAACTGATGTGAAAATCTAATGCAGTTCAAGAGAAGTGATAACCAGAACCAATTCTTTGTTAACAGATTCTTCCAAGCTCCCACATACATCAAAACATCTAGTGAGATCATCAAAACTCATCATGTCAGCCCATCAAACACTTATCCTTCCACAAAATAGCTCCAGACCTAAAGCGGTACCAAACAGACCAATTAGCACCATGCGGATCACTTCACAACCAACATAAGACTTGTACAAACCATATCAAACATTCCTTCCTCAGAAATATATGTCTAGTTTCTGGCATAAACAAATAGATACTAAACTTGACATCACCTACAAACACTAAATACACTATCTTGAGATAAAGCATTGAAAAGCTAACTTGTGGTGCACTTCAATACCTAAAACTTGAAATGAACAAACATACAAACTAACTAAACACATCCTTTAAACCTCAAAGACAAATAATGAAATGAGGTGAACTGTGGTGCCTTTTTCTTTCTCCTCCTAACAACACTGATCAACAATATGATTTGTCTTTGGTCTGTTGACTCTAGAGAATCTCTACGGTACAACTTATCATTTGAAACTTGAATATATAAATCTTCACATCTATATCTGACCATTATTCAAGCCACAAGACCTCATCTTCAAATGTGGAGAAATGCGGAGAAGTTCTCAGACTCATCCTGACTCCACCATCATAGAACCATTGTCTTCACTCTGCTAGCTTTGGAATCTTCTGTGGTAACTTCTATGCTCTGAAATTAGGAATATACCTTCTTCACACCTATCTATGTAACTTGCAAATCGTAGGGCCATACCTTTAAATGCGGAGGAAGGTGGAACATTATCTCGAGCTTCTTCAGTGTAACTTCCAGTGGGCTGGACTTCCTGAAACTTTCTTTCAAAACTAAATTAATCCCTTTCCCCAGGAAATAACAAGAATCTTCAATTCCAACATACTCTTCAACTCACAAATTTAACTGCTTGATGATCTTCAGATGAAAGGGTACAATTGTGTATAGATGATTCTAATCTAATCAGTATGCATAGTACATGACTTCCAACACTTTACCCTTCACTTCACAACTTGTTTGTCTTCTACTTTGTCTCACAACAATCTGCAAAAATCTCCCTTAGACATCACTATCCTTTGGCATCTCTTAAGATCAATGATCATTACTGATTAGCACACCTTTTCATTATTGACATCATCTCTATTAACATCACTTCCACTTCCAACCTTCTTGAACACAGCACTACCGACATCAATGACAACACATATGCAACAACTATTGTACATGAATTGAAGTCCCAACAAAACCACCTAGGTGAGTACAACCCTAATAAACAAAATCAAGGGATAAAACAACCTTTCCAAGATCCAAAATTGAACCTACCCAAAACAAATATCCCTAAGTTTCATGGTATTGATGTAACTTTATGGATAAGTCTCATGGAAGAATACTTTAAGATTCATAATATAATAGATAGTGCAATGGGTGAAATAGCCTCACAACATTTAGAATATGAATCTTATCAATGGTACTGATAGATGATGAGTACAAATAAAGTGCAAATGATTTGTTGGAAAGAAATTACAAATGACTTAGTAGCCCAATATGAGCAACCAGGGAATGGAAGCTATTTTACCCAAATAAAAAATTTAAAACAAATAACGTCTATAGCTGAATATATTGCTAAGTATGTAAGATTAGTAAGTCAAACTCAAGATGTGACACCTTATCAAATTCTACAACTCTACATCAATGGACTTAATGAAAAAATTCAACATGATGTTTGTTTGTTGCAACATTGGATAGTTAGGAAAGATATGCAACAAGCATTGCATATTGAGAAACATAAATCCATCGTAAAAAGTTCCACAGAAGGTCAAACCATAGGATTGGAAGATAAAATTATGACTAATCCTATTTATAGAAATGAGGATAAATACTTTAACTT